>CM076582.1:1227938011-1228635035 GCA_034641835.2 Pinus albicaulis | reverse complement strand
TTTATGCTGGGTTTTGATTGAAAATAATTGATATTGCCTGCATTTAAAAGCCGAATAATTTATTCCTGAAAAAATTTGCTGATCATCTAAGGCATCTGAGCTTGGTGGTTTAGCTTGAGTGGTTGGGTGTTGTGAATTTGAAGTAGGTTGTGGGGTCAATTCCTTTGGGTAGTTTCCTCTGTGAATATTATGGGTCTTAATCATATCTTAATCATGTCATGTCCAAAATTTTAATTGGACTGTTTACCCTAGGTACCATCATCAAAATAAGGAGAACTGTTGGATGGGCTTCCATGGGATGTGCATTCGATTGGAAAAAAACTTATTGTAGCCCTCTGACCTGTCTATCTGTGTTCATTTTTCTGATGTCGAATATAGAATGAAATAGTTGTTTGATGGGTAGATGACTGTATTAAAGGATAACTTTTAATGTTCTATTCTATTCATCAGATGAAGAGTTTTCCCTTTACATAAGAGTAAATTGAGCATGGATTAAAAATATTTCCTTGTTTGTGTTACTTCCATGCTAGGATAATTAAGTTTGTAAGGACCACATATGAAACATGTAGCTGCATGTGCAAAGGTTTCCATTCAATAAAATTGCAGCCAAGAAGTATTGCATGCTTTTATACATTGATTCAGAGTACTGCAAAATCAATGTTTGTATGATTGGAATAACAACACTGACTTAGTAGTACCATATCAAAGTGGAAATTATTGTGGATACTGCAAACACACATCTATGACATGGGTAGATTAATGTCGCTAGGGTTCATAGGAATAGAATTTTCAAGATGTGGGCTGAAGACTCGATCTGACTTAAAATGCATCATAGCTTTTGGGCTGGAGACTCCGATGTGACTTCGAATGAAGCATAGTTTGTGGGTGTTGTGTAAAAACAAAATATATGACACACAGACCCTATCATTCTAAAACTCTCATCAACAAGAGAACACATCCTCCAATGAACTATTTTTTTTCTCTTGTCCTTGGAGTCCGTGCATGTATAAGACTAGTTAGCTCACACAACAACAACCCCAAACCTCTGTCCAAACAATGTGTTTCCCTTCTAGACTTCTACCTTCTTTTTATGTCCTTATAAATCCCTTTCTTGAATTTTCATGGATCTTGGGAACCTCCACATTGTCTTCTTCAGCTCACAGATTCATTACAACCTTGGAATCTGTCTCCTAAAACGGTTAGTACCCCTGTTCTTCCTGCGTAAGGCTTAGAGAGGCTGAAACTAGGAAGAGGAGCCTTCCCAACCCTCTTAGCCCAAAAAAACAACCCTCCACAACTCATTGTAAATATAGCTCCCTCTACGACCTAGAAAAAGTACTTAACACATAGTAAAATATGCAAAGAACAACCCTTACCTCCGTTGTGCTTGCAACCTAGCTCAACAATGGAACCCACATCCAATCATTTCTTGTCCTTATCCTTTAATGCTACTTCCTATCTGCCTTCATAACTTAACCATTTGCAGCCTATTTCCATAGGAATACCACACCAAAAATAGTGAAAGAATCCTCTAAAGTTTCCCTCCTTTCCTCCTCGCTAGTTTTCCCCAAATTTTCTCTAAATCAGAGGTTTCTTGATGAGTTTCTCACTTGGATAGCTAAGAAATGAGGCTCTTCTTCATTCCCTTATATATCTTCCTTAAGCTAATGTCAAGGCCTTCAAAGGGCTCTTCTACAAGTGAAGTTGACTTGTTTCCTTAGTACAATTAGCCCACATAACCTTAGAAAATTCATAATTTTCTAATGACAACTCGGATTCAGACGAATCTAGATGAGTTGGAATCGTATCATCGAGCACTATCATCATTATCCATAACATGTAATACCTCCATCATGGTTTTGGCCCAAACAATTATGGGTGAAAAACCCCCAAGCTTGGATCTCAAACCCACAAGCCCATTTGTGGAGCTTTGACCTCCAACCCTCAATCACCATGGCTTGGAGTACCTCCCAAGCCACAAAAAAAAAATCAACACTCCCTCTTAGTGAGGGAGGTTTCTTCCTGCTCCCCATCATTTGATACAACTAATGATACAATCATGGATGTCCACGTGTGCCCACATTTTGATGTATAATGTCCTCTATGAAAACATGTCTAGGGCACCCACAACTGCTGCAACATATTCCCACTGATTAAAGAATCTGAAAATCCACGTCCGCAAAATCTCTTGCCTACTATAGTCCTCCAAATATAGTCTTCTCCTAGGACCCTATACTTCTAACAACTCTCATAAACAAGATAACATGTCCTCCAACAAACTATTGGTCTCCTTTTTTCCTTGGGGTTTGTGAACCCGTAGGACTAGTTAGGGCACACAACAACAACACCGACCCTCTTTCTAAACATCGTGTTTCCCTTATAGACAGTTTTTTTCCTTATTTTTCCTTTTCAATCCATTTCTTGCATTGTAATGGACCTTGGGCATCTGCACAAGGCCTTCTTCAGCTCACAGATTCATTACAACCATGGAATCTATCTCATAAAAGGGTTAGTATCCTTGTTCTTCCTGTTAGCCACCTATAAATTTTTGACAAACAAATAGGTGGCTAAATATTCTTCTGAGCCTTCAAGAGAAACATTTCCCTTGAAAATATCTCATCCTTGAAGCCTCTATGTGTCCTCTGCTCCTTGAATAATCTTCACTGTTGTTTCCATTTAAAAAGCCTCACTATTTGTGAAGAAAAATGCTGTAAAAAGGCTTCCATTTTCCCTATGTCATCCTCACAAAACCTCCATTTTTCACCACTTTTTCCCCTTTCAAAATCTTGCAAAATTCCCCCATTAACCCTCCAAATCATTAAAATTCCCTTTCTAAACCTTATGGCTCCCTTCATTTGGTTAAAAAAACCCCTTTGTTGCCTACCAGAACCTCCCATTTGGCCTTAGAAAGAACTAAAATTAGGCCAAAAACACCCTTTTTACACTAAGGCATTAAGCCCCTTTCGGCCTAGCCCTTAGCCCCTTTTCCCGCATATCACCCCGCACCCAGGACCAGGCGCTCAGTCCCTAGGCGCTAATCGCAGTCGGGACTGTCCGTTAACTCTTTTTCCTTTGTTCCTTATAGTTTCCTAATGCGATAGACTTTTGTTCTGCAGACCTCCGCTTCAATATCAGCTGTCGATATTTGCAGATCTAATGGTCAGCGCTGATATCACATCACACCCTTAACATCTCTTCATCAACCCACCGATTGTATGCAGACCTTTGATTTCTATTTTAATCCGATGGCCATCGCATGATCGCCAATCGCAAAATCTTAATGTGCCACCTTTTATCCCCTCCGATTGTGATCCTCCGATTCGATCCTGGCCGTTGAATACACAAGAACCAACGGTCAGGATTTAATCGCACTCTGCCTCATTTTCCCTCCGTCATTGCCCTCCGATCAATTCTCCATCGTTGATCTCTTCCATGATCCAACGGTCCACGTGTAATCGCAACATCAACACTCGGATTTTTGGCCCCCTGCCTTTCTTCGATGCAATTTTATCTCCATCGTTGATCCCTTTAGATCCAACGACTTTCATTCTCCCTACCCTTTAACTTGCCCCTCTGCCTCCGCTTTCTCTTTTAAATCTCCACTGTCCAATCCTCAGATCCAAGGGTCAGGATTTAATCCTTCATTGGATTTCCCCCACCTTTCCGCCCTCGCATCTTACCTCTATCGCATAGATCCTAGACCGTTAGATATTCTTCCCTTTCATCCAAAGGTCGAAAATGAAAATCGCGTAATTTCTATGCCCGGGGTTTAACACTTCAGATTCACGCGATAAAAGCAGTTTTTAGGAGGGACACGTGTCGTGCGGCAGGGCATATCACATTCTTTCAGGAATAATTTCTAAACCACTCCAAAGTCACGTGAAAACAGTGGTTTTCCTCTAAAAATTGTTTCTCCCCGATACAATCCTTCTTTTAATACTAGCCGTTGATTGTTCGATCTGACGGTTCATATTATATTGCGTCTTCACCCATATTTCGCTCATCGGAGCTTCCAAATGATTTCATCGGAAGATCTCCACTGTTGATCTCCTCTAAAGATCCAATGGTCCACATTCAATCTTCTTCCACCCCCGGTCCCACCACCATCAAGGCCTTCGATTCCATTCGTTTTGCCATTTTTTCCTTTGTTATTAAACCAAACATTAAAACTTTGTGTTTTACACTAAAGGTATTTTCTCTGCCCAACTCAGTCTATAAGACCTTATCATGCAATCCTGATCGTTGATCATCATTCATTAATCTAATAGGACGGTCTAAAATTGCCCTCCCACCAGACTTTCACCAGGCCAACTTTCTTCCATTCCATAGTGTTTTTCACCGTTTCGTCACTCCCACCATTGTTTTCCATCGCTTCCATCCATACTCCACAAGCCTCCAAAGCATCCATCCTCCCTCCCTCCTAGTTTTTTAACGTGTTGATCGTGTTTCTGCATGGTTCGTAGAGCGATGAATTCATTCTGTCTCCACAATCACCAGCACTGTGATTGAGAGCGCAGAAAGACTATCATAGAAGCGGTAAAGAGTATCAGTGAAGGAAAATAAAGGATTAAGAGCCTTTACAGAAGATTAAAGATTATAATCCAGTGTTCAGAAAGGATAAAGATGCAGTGAAGACCATAAAGAAAGATTAAGCCATATCAGACCTAAGACATAGAAAAAAAAAAAATTAAAGGTGTTTTAGGTACAGATAAAGAAATCTATCAGTCCGAGAACGCCTCCACCACCACACCAGAGGCCAATTGACCCCTCTCCAGCTACCAGAAGACACCTGCAGCCTCACATAAATCAAAGAAGGCCTAGCTATTGCTAGAACAGAGGATATTTTCCTAAAGACAGCTTAACAGTTATTTCTAACTGACATCAGAGTTATTATAAAGATAAGAAATATCCCTAAAGACAATCTTCTTGTACACTAAGCCTTAAAGATCAGAAGCAGCAGTTATGGAAGTATGGGAAACCTATAGACTTCTATCCCCCTTGCTCATTTCAAAGGTTAAAAACAGAGAGCCAGAGTACAAGTACAAGCAAAGGACCATTTAATGAAGCATGGAGCATGAAATTTCTTGTCCATCAAGTATCCTAGAGGTCAAGAAACATTAAGTCCCTCATTTAATTGGGCCAACTAGCTCTTCTAATACTTCACTTCCTCATTCACCTATAAGTGTTCATCGAAAATTCATTGTAAAGGGATGTTAGTTGTAGGGATTCTTCCTACTGTTAGAACTATTATTAGGGGAAGTAGCTGAGTAATTTTTATTTTAGTAGGCTGGGAGGAGAAGTTTGGAATGTAAAGGGCCATTGAGCTTAGAGTACGTGACTAGTTTTACACATCAATTAATCAAGAATATTTCACAGGATCCTGGTCTATATTATGGGTGATGTTTCTCTCACTGCAATTGTCTTATTTCATTTTAACCATAATTTTCATTATTCTCTGATAAGAATCAGTAAATCTGGCTTAGGATATACCCCTGCATGGTACCCTAATGCTTTCCTGCTCTTCTTATCTTTTATGTTTTCTGTTGATTGTCTATCTAGGATCAAATTCATATAATTTAACCAGTCAAAGATGTTGGTATTACCCATGCTTACTGATGTTGGAATTTGGAGTTTGTTGCCCAGATGTTCTTGTTGGGTTCAAGCTGGAAGAATTAGGATACTGGGGATTTAGAGTTAGCCCTGTCCACTAGGGTCCTTTTCCAATAGATTGGCCTTTCTAAGATCCCTTTGAGCTAGTGTCAAAAGCATTGAAGGTTAAAAGCCCTTCTCTGATCCTAGGCCTTGCTCTATGTTAAATCTTATTATTTTTCCTTGGGAGTATGTTGAAAGCAGTTCTGGATTTAAATGACCTCTGACCTGATCTTAAGCTACCCATTATGTTTTCATTGAGAGTTTCCATTGAGTATGTCAAAGCAGGATAGGTTAAAAGTCCTTACCTGATCTCCAAAATGCACTTGGGTTATTCTCCTTCTTTCACCTCACTCCTTAATGTTCCATTCCACCATCTATCTAAAAGATCCTTTAGTATATATGACTTGCCCTATGAAAACCCTTGGATAGTTGATATGCAAGTAATCCCCTTTCATGACTCCATAGCCCAATGGATTGACACTTTCTTGACCTATCTTCTTTTGTCGAAACATCCTGCTGCTTTGTTCCTTTCATCCCATAACCTTCTTAGTTAATGATATCCAACCAATCCAACCAACCAAATCAATAAAACCCTTGTGCTTCATACCTAGCCTAATACCTCATTTTGAGCCTTAAAGATATATATCATTCTTTACATTTATATAGAGAGATCCCTCTCTGGATCTAGGAGGACTAGATCCTAGGATCCCAAAGTGGTTTGATGTTGTCTAGTCTTTTGGTCTTGCCAATCTAGCCAAAACACTGGAACCCCAACATAATGGCGACTCCGCTGGGCAATTTGAGTAAGTTACACCTGATACAATATTGAGCCCTCAAAATCTCTGGTTAAATTGGTATTCAAGTGCTGATTGTGGACAAAATCCTGCTTCAAACATTCAAATTCATCCACCTGGTGACTCCACAATTCCTAATAGACCTAAACACTCCACTAGAGGAAGAACCTGAAATATGGCCAGACCTTATAGAAGGATAGAACATTTAGGCTCGATTTGGTTTAAAGAATTCATTGTTTTTATATACCATTGCGTTCTATCCTACTTTAAGCCTGATCAAGTGTACAAAGAGGATATCCACATTGATTATGGGAAAGGCCTCAAGCCTCCGTCTTCAGACCATGAGCAGACCGACACACCTGTGAAAAACCTAGTGAAACAAGAGCTTCATGCTGTATCTCCTAATCCTAATGAAACTTCAAGCAGTCATAGGCCTCTTGTTACATTTCCTACACCCACAACGGTCATAAAAAGATATAAACCTCTAGCTTTTTCTCTTATCTTCCAGCCCCTTCCTACAAGAATTTCAAATAAGCTGCCCCTTTTTGATGGAGAAAATTCAAAGATCACTGCTGGGCAGCATGTTCAAAAGCTTGAGGATTTACTTGACTTATATGAAATAGAAGAAGATGATGTGTGTATTAGAATGTTTTCCTTGTCACTACAAGGAAATTTTAAGAGTTGGTTCAAAGATCTTCCAGCTGCAAGCATCATCAATTTTCAGCAGTTTTCTCAAGTTTTCCTTGATAGATGGGTAGTCCCGGGAAATGTCTTCCTCATCCTAGAAGAATACCAAAATTTGAGAAGACAACCAAGAGAGACAATACAAGACTTTTTAGCCAGTTTTAATAAGTTATACAATGCAATACCTATTGAGAAACCACCCTTGGGATGGGATTTATTGCACTATCAAATTTCTTTTGATCCTGAGGTGGAATTCAACATAAGAGAAAGAGAGCCTTCTAGCCTGGAGGAAATGCAGAACGTAGAAATTACTGTCAAATACAACCTGTGGTGTAGGGAGGAAAGATTAAAAGCAATTTAAAAGGATCAGGCAGAGTAAAAAAGGCAAATCTCTTTAGAAAAAAAGCTGGAGAGATTGATAGAGACAACCAATACCTTGCTAAACATAGAAGAGGAAGAGTATGAGGTTGAGACTAGAAATGATGATGTGAAAGGACCTACACCTTGTCCTCAGGAAAAACAAACCAAGTCTCTGCAAGACATAAACAACATGCAAAGCATGTATGATGAACAAGATTTTAGATCAGAGGATGAACTTGCAGATTGTTTTGAAGAAAGACTTGCTGAGAGTCCAGAAGGTTTAATTGGTAACACTGCTTATAATTATGATTTTCCTAGTTTTGATCTATTTGATGATGATTTATTCCGAAGGGAAGCTAAGCTTGCAGGACCATCATCAGTAGATTGGTGGAAGGAATATCATGTCTATAAACTTCAAGAAAGCAATGAGCCAAGTCAGGCTATTTATGATACTGATGAGGAAAGTTATGAAAGTCTAGTAATAGATGAAGATTCATTGAATCCTCACTCTATTACACCACACATCATCAGTAATAATTTCCATGAAGATGGAATTCAGCAGCATTTCAGCATAGAGTATGAGGAAGAAAGAAATTTCGAAACTCTTGAGCATGTTGAACATACTAAACCTTCTCCTGAAAGGGTTGAAGTAATCAAAGAAACCCCTGCTCAAGAACATGTTAGTATTTTCACAGAGATCAACACACTAGATCAGAAGATCTCAGAGCTACAAGAGGACAAAGCTGCAGTATATGATGAGTCCTCCAGTTCAAATGATGAAGGTGAGGGGGATCTTCTTTCTCAAAAGGATCTTCTGTTTGATCCGGTGGAAGAGGAAGCAGTCCTGGTTGAAAACCACTTGCCATATACTCACAACCAAGTGTCATTTCATGATCCTTATGCTCATTTCCTACAAAAATTTGAAGAAGGATCAAAGGTCATCATGAGAAGGTTGCTGTAGACAACAATAAATATTTTAAAAGCTACTAAGAAACAAAGAGAATGGGAGTGGCCCTGCCTATCCAGCATGCTCAAAGAATTGAGCAGAAAATACCAGTCATGGGATCATCTGATTGACTGGATATATTGGAAAAGAAGGTTTGTTAGTTAGACATATAAATATGCCAAGTTAGAGTAGGGTAGGTAGGAAATCCAAATAAATCTCAGTATGTGAGCATTTAGTTAGTTGTTAAATTTTGCTTTGAAAGGAAAGGTTCAGATATGCTCAAAAATTGAACCAGCAGAGAAAAGAAGAAGCAGCTCTAACAAGATCAAAACCAGAGCTGAAACAAAGGAGAAAAGTGACTCTAACGAGCTCAAAATCTGAGTCACAAAAAGAATGAAGGATGATGATGATTTTCGGATCTGAAACTTCCCAATTTTGTTTTTAATTTCTGCAAATTTCAGTCCATGTGCAGACCAAACAGTCTAATCCTGGTTTGTATGTGTTTAAATTTCTGTTTTAGAATATAGAGAAAGAAATCTTCTAGAAAGTTTAATCCTAGTAGATACTAGTTTAGGTAGAGAAGCTATGAGGCCAACTGTTTAATCTGGTCTCATGAAGAAATAAGGGTAGTAGTAGATAGGTTTATTTTCCTGTTTGCAAAAAATTGATGATGTAAAAGGTCTACAAGTTTGAATGCACCTTGAACAAAAAATGTTAGGAAAGTAGGTTGGGTAGGTAGATTGTTTGGAGAGATGTTTTTTGCTGATATAACATACATCATGTTTGTGGCAGCTGATTAAAGAAAGAAAATATGTGTCAAGTACCAGGCATATGACCTACTTCCAAATATTATTTTCTGAGATTCTTGAAACCTTCAAGAAGATGCCATCCCCATGTGGAGCCACTATTAGCCACCTATAAATTTTTGACAAGCAAACAGGTGGCTAAATATTCTTCTGAGCCTTCAAGAGAAACATTTCCCTTGAAAATATGTCATCCTTGAAGCCTCTATGTCTCCTCTTCTCCTTGAATAATATTCATTGTTGTTTCCATTTAAAAAGCCTCACTATTTGTGAAGAAAACAGTTATAAAAAGGCTTCCATTTTCCCTATGTCATCCTCACAAAACCTCCATTTTTCACCACTTTTTCCCCTTTCAAAATCTTGCAAAATTCCCCCATTAACCCTCCAAATCAATAAAATTCCCTTTCTAAACCTTATGGCTCCCTTCATTTGGTTTAAAAAAACGCTTTGTTGCCTACTGGAACCTCCCATTTGGCCTTAAAAAGGACTAAAATTAGGCCAAAAACACCCTTTTTACACTAAGACGTTAAGCCCCTTTCGACCTAGCCCTTAGCCCCTTTTCCTGCATATGACCCCACGCCCAGGACCAGGCGCTCAGTCCTTAGGCACTAATCGCAATCGGGACTGTTCGTTAACTCTTTTTCCTTTGTTCCTTACATTTTTCCGATGCGAGAGACTTTTGTTCTACAGACCTCCGCTTCAATATCAGCCGTCGATATTTGCAGATCTAATGGTTAGCTTTGATATCACATCATGCCCTTAACATCTCTTCATCAACCCGCTGATTGTATGCAGAACATTGATTTCCCTTTTAATCCAACGACCATCGCATGATCACCAATCGAAAAATCTTAATGTGCCACCTTTTATCCCCTCCGATTGCAATCCTCCGATTCAATCCTGGCCGTTGAATACACAAGAACCAGCGGTTAGGATTTAATCACGCTCCACCTCATTTGCCCTCCATCATTCCCCTTCGATCAATTCTCCACCATTGATCTCTTCCATGATCCAACGGTCCATGCGTAATCGCAACATCAACACTTGGAGTTTTGGCCCCCTGCCTTTCTCTGATGCAATTTGATCTCCACCATTGATCCCTTTAGATCCAACGGCTCTCATTCTCCCCACCCTTTCACTTGCCCCTCTACCTCTACTTTCTCTTTTAAATCTCCACCGTTCGATCCTCAAATCCAACGGTCAGGATTTAACCCTCCGTTGTCTTTCCCCCACCTTTCTGCCCGTGCATCTTACCTCTATCATGCAGATCTTGGACCATTAGATCTTCTGCCCTTTCATCCAATGGCCGAAAAGGAAAATCGCACAATTTCTGCGCCCGAGGTTTAACACTTCAAATTCACACGATAAAAGTGGTTTTTGGGAAGGAAACATGTCGTGCGACAGGGCATATCATGTTCTTTCGGGCATAATTTCTAAACCACTCCAAAGTCGCGCGAAAATAGTGGTTTTCCTCTAAAAACCGTTTCTCCCCGATACAATCCTTCTTTTAATCCTAGCCATTGATTGTTCGATCTAACAGTTCATATTATATCATGTCTTCACCCATATTTCTCTCATCGGAGCTTCCAAATGATTTCACCGGAATATCTCCGCCGTTGATCGCCTCCAAAGATCCAATGGTTAACATTCAATCTTCTTCTGCCCCTGATCCCACCACCATCAAGGCCTCCGATTCCATTCGTTTTGCCATTTTTTCCTTTGTTATTAAACCAAATGTTAAAAATTTTTGTTTTGCACTAAAGCTCTTTTCTCCACCCAACTCAGTCTATAAGACCTTATCGTGCAATCCTGACCGTTAATCTTCATTCATAAATCTAATCAGATGGTCTAAAATTGCCCTCGCACCAAACTTTCACCACGCCAGTTTTCTTCCATTCCGCATTGTTTTTCACCGTTTCTTCACTGCCACCATTGTTTTCCATCGCTTCCTTCCATACTCCACAAGCCTCCAAAGCATCCATCCTCCCTCCCTCCTATTTTTTTAATGTGTTGATCATGTTTCTACAAGGTTCGCAGAATGATGAATTCATTCTGTCTCCACAGTCACTGCCACTGTGATTGATAGTACAGAAAGACCATCACAGAAGCAAAAAAGAGTATCAGTGAAGGAAATTAAAGGATTAAGAGCCTTTACTGAATATTAATGATTTTAATCCAGTGTTCAGAAAGGATAAATATGCAGTGAATACCATAAAGAAAGATTAAGCCATATCAAACCTAAGACACAGAACAAAAGCAAATTAAAGGTGTTTTAGGTAAAGATAAAGAAATTTATCACTTCGAGAATACCCCCACCACCACACCAAAGGCCAATTGACCCCTCTCCAGCTAGCAGAAGACACCTGCAGCCTCACAAATATCAAAGAAGGCCTAGCTATTGCCAGAATAGAGGATATTTTCCTAAAGACAGCTTAATAGTTATTTCTAACTGATAGAAGAGTTATTATAAAGATAATAAATATCCCTAAATACAATATTCTTGTACACTAAGCCTCAAAGAGAATAAGTAGTAGTTATGGAAGTATGGGAAACCTATAGACTTCTATCCCCCTTGCTTATTTCAAAGGTTAAAAACAGAGAGCCAGAGTACAAATACAAGCAAAGGACCATTTAGTGAAGCATGGAGAATGAAATTTCTTGTCCATCAAGTATCCTAGAGGTCAGGAAACATTAAGTCCCTCATTTAATTGGGCCAACTAGCTCTTCTAATACTTCACTTCCTCATTCACCTATAAATGTTCATCGAAAATTAATTGTAAAGGGCTGTTAGTTGTAGGGATTCTTCCGACTGTTAGAACTGTTATTAGGGGAAGTAGCTGAGTAGTTTGTAATTTAGTAGGCTGGGAGGAGAAGTTTGGAATGTAAAGGGCCATTAAGGTTAGAGTATGTGACTGGTTTTACACATCAATTAATCAAGAATATTTCGCAGGATCCTGGTCTATATTATGGGTGATGTTTCTCTCACTACAATTGTCTTATTTCATTTTAATCATACTTTTCATTATTCTCTGATAAGAATCAGTAAATCTGGCTTAGGATATACCCCTGCATGGTACCCTAATGCTTTCCTGCTCTTCTTATCTTTGATGTTTTCTGCTGATTATCTATCTAGGATCAAATTCATATAATTTAACCAGTCAAATATGTTGGTATTACCCATGCTTACTGATGTTGGAATTTGGAGTTTGTTGCCCAGATGTTCTTGTTGGGTTCAAGCTGTAAGAATTGGGATACTGGGGATTTAGAGTTAGCCCTTTCCACTAGGGTCCTTTTCCAATAGATTGGCATTTCTAAGATCCCTTTGAGCTAGTGTCAAAAGCATTGAAGGTTAAAAGCCCTTCTCTGATCCTAGGCCTTGCTCTATGTTAAATCTTATTATTTTTCCTTGGGAGTATGTTGAAAGCAGGTCTGGATTTAAATGACCTCTGACCTGATCTTAAGCTACCCGTTGTGTTTTCATTAAGAGTTTCCATTGAGTATGTCAAAGCAGGATAGGTTAAAAGTCCTTACTTGATCTCCAAACTGCACTTGGGTTATTCTCCTTCTTTCACCTCACTCCTTAATGTTCCATTCCACCATCTATCTAAAAGATCCTTTAGTATATATCACTTTCCCTATGAAAACCCTTGGATAGTTGATATGCAAGTAATCCCCTTTCATGACTCCATAGCCCATTGGATTGCCACTTTCTTGACCTATCTTCTTTTGCCAAAACATCCTGCTGCTTTTTTCTTTTCATCCCATAACCTTCTCAGGTAATGATCTCCAACCAATCCAACCAACCAAATCAAACAAACCCTCGTGCTTCATACCTAGCCTAATACCTCATTTTGAGCCTTAAAGATATATATCATTCTTTACATTTATATAGAGAGATCCCTCTCTGGATCCAGGAGGGCTAGATCCTAGGATCCCAAAGTGGTTTGATGTTGTATAGTCTTTTGGTCTTGCTAATCTTCCAAAAACATTGGAACCCCAACACTTCCTACATAAGGCTTGGAAAGGCTACAACTATGGAGGAGGAGTATTAAGCCCATAACAAGTACTAAACACATAATAAAATATGCACAAAACAACCCTTACCTCCCTTGTGCTTGCGACCTAGCTCAAAAATGGAACCCACATATAATCCTATCCTCTCCTTGTCCTTTAATCTTTCTCTTGTCTTCCTTCCAACCTTAACCATCTTCGGCTTCTTCCCATAGGAATTTCACACCAAAAATAGTGAAAGGATCCTCTAAAGTTGCCCTCATCGCATCCTCGCTAGTTTCCCCCACATCTGCTCTAAATCATAGGTTTCTTGATGTGTTTCTCACTTGGATAGGTGAGAAATGAGGCTCCTCCTCATTCCCTTATATAGGTTCCTGATGCTAAAGTCAAACCCTTCAAAGGGGTCTTCTATAAGTGAAGTATACTTGTTTCGTTAGGAAAATTAGCCCACGTAAGAAGAATTTTCAAGAATTTTCCAGCTCTTCTGTGCTAGTTCCCTTGGAGACTGATTTAGAACAACAAAAAATTAGTTCACTGGATGGAGATGATTCATCAAGGGAAACGTCTGAGTTAGGGGTTGATACTTCTGCTGAAAAGTTTCCTTCAAACATGGAATCCTTTCTCCCAGATTGTATAAGCAATACTACACCTCTCTTAGAGAATATTATGCATAATATAGATACATGGGTGTTTGTTCAGAAAAAGGGTATAGAGGCTACGCTGCAACTATTTTATTTACCCCTCTTACCATTATCATTTCCAGGTGGACAGAATATTGTTTTTGCATTTAATAAATTTTCACCACATCACTCATCTCCTCTTACAAGTGTTCTTTGTACTACTCTAAGGGAACACATGACGTCTGCAAATGAATTCATGGATTTGTTAGCTAGAAAAAAGCTGACAAATATTGAGGTAGCACAACACAACAATTTTGAGATGCCTTTCAAATCTAGATGATATTTTATCCTTTTTAACACATTTACTGAAAAGAAAAACAAAAATGATGCTTGAAATTGGTTATGGGATGTAAATCTATTGAAGGATGTAGGGATCGTGTACAAAGAAATAGTTTGGTAGATATCTCTTGTTAGTGATTCAAAAGTAGATGTGAATAAAGAGGTTGAAAAGGACCTACAATTGAAAATTTGGCACCAAATGTAGCAGGTACAGAAGTTGGCAATGCCACTAACAAAGTTTTAGTTGTTTGGCATGTGAGCCGAAGGTCTATGAGGAATGGAATTGCTTCTCATTGGTCCATTGAACCCTAATATATTTATGTTATACAAAGAATACTTCATCACCATAAAAAATGAACCATGGTATCGAAGGGATTTTAACGGTGTGTCTTGGTCATCTTGGGTGACATGCAGATGCATCACATGTTGACATTGGAGGCTCTATAAGTGCAAGAGAAACATATCAAGCCCAGGAAATTAAAATGATGTCACCTGATCTCCTAGACTTTGATACTATGAATAAGGTTGTGTCTCCAATGTGATCATCTTGTGTGACTCTTTTGAAGGTTTTGGTAGTTCACAATTGACATCGCGATGATATAGGATTGCTTAGTGAAACAACCAAGAGTGTAATACAACAATGGTGAATTATTTCTATGGTCATGGTACAATTAAAAGTCTTTTTTACTACTTTTGAAGCAATCGTTCACTTACTGTAGATAGTACCATCATTTCATAGCAAGGAATGGAAAAAAAAAATGACAAAGATATTTAAAATGACAAGCAAGATCATGCACCTTGGTTGTTATAGACATACAAAGCTATTGCAGGCTTTTGGAGTACCTTGTGAATTCTTATTTACTGTTAATTGTGCCCTCTACATCACACCTGTTAGTGTAACCAATTTTTGGAGGCTCTATCACTATTCCAAGGGATTCAGAGGTTTTTTTCTACACCATACAAGCTCAATTTCTAAATGGTGTTATACCTATCTGCAACAATCCAATGTTTTGTCACTGCAATCCAGCTTCAATTACCTATTTTTCCATTACTACCCTCATTAGGAAAAAATGTTTCAAACTTTTCTGAACAGGTAAGAGAGAAAAAGAGGGAATCCTCTTAGAAAAGTGGCAGTCATTAGCTAAACCAAAGGAAGTTGGTGGATTGGGTTTGTAAAGCATACATTCCTTTGGAAAGGCTTAGAAAACCAAGAGTTTATAGAGGTTGATTTCTAAGGAATTCATACATAGGAAAGTGATTCTTCGTAAGTATATAAAACCACTATCAGTGGAAGATTGGATCATATAGGTTGTCTCACTGATCATCACATTGTAGAACTAGGGAATATGTTACTTGGCACAAGTAGCATATCCAATTTACACACTTATTTGGAACCAGAAAATCCATTACTTGGCACAACCACAGATCCAATTCCCAAACCTATTTGGAACGAGAGATAGAAAAATGAGGTAAAGTTAAAGTCTTCATAGAGGGAAGCAGAATAGTGTAAGGAATATCTAGTAAAACTTCAAAATAATTACATCATGCTTAGAGAGGAGGAGGATTCTTTTGTTTGGTCAAAGAATTGTGCCATAGGGGTATATACTATAAGGCTAGTATAAAACTATATTTGTAGATAATTCATGAGGAGAAACCTGGTAGTGGAAGAAGCTCTATAAGTTCAAAAATCTTCAAAACACTAAGTGGCTAGATGCATATATACCTATGAGGTATATCACTTCTAATTTTTAAAAACTAGGGTTTGAATAAAGACTTAAATGGCTGTAAAGCACTCCATCTTATGGTGTTTTGATGTATCTGGCTTGCTGGAAACTCTTAAGATATTTCAAGGTAAGATTTAACCATAATTTTAGCGTGTCTCCTAGTCATGAATGAGCTTTCAAAGTAAAAAATCCCCTAACACTGGTAAAGAAAGGAAATTGATCCATCCTTCTATTATTAAGAGTGGGAATGGTGTTATTTCAATTTTCAATAGTGCCAGTCAAGGTCAGCAAGCACAATATGTTGCAGGAGGTATCATATACCTTAGTGATTCTATTCTACTCATATCTTCAAAATTTAAAGCATTTATTTGTACAAAATCTAACAACTCTGATGAAATAAAGACACTAAATTTTTTGTTAATAGTAGCAGTAGAGGAGAGGTGACTTAATTCCAGGTCTTTGGGGATTCCTTGGTTATCAATTGGTTGAATGGTAGCTTTAGGATGGAAGAATTGTTTTCGCAACCCATTCTAGAGTAGCTGAAGATAGTCAAGGCATCGTTCTTAAAGATATCATTCCATCATATTTACAAAGAATTTAGGGCAGAGGCTAATGGAATGTATAATGAAGGCTTGTTGATGATGAAAAACTATGGTTTAACATGGGAAAGCAGGTATGGTGTAAGCCTCCAAGAAACGTCATTGTAAGAACTAAGCCCATGACTTTAGATATATATATATATATATATATATATATATATATGTATGTATGTATGTATGTATGTATGTATGTATGTATGTATGTATGTATGTATGTATGTATGTATGTATGTATGTATGTATGTATGTATGTATGTATGTATGTATGTATGTATGTCTATATATCTATCTATCTATCTATATATATATATATATATATATATATATATAATATATATATATATATATATATATCATAGTCAAGTGTTGTCTTGTGTTTTCGTTCGTCAATCCCTTAGGTCCACCTTATTTAGTATCATTTCAAACATTTGTACAAACTTTGTCAGCTAATAGGTACTCAAATAATAAATTGAGCACAACAACATTAACACTTGTAGATTCAACATGTACGATTATAAAAATTCACATGAGTCATTATTATTATCACTTTTTACTTCTTTTGATGTGTGTGAAATAACCGTTTAGGTTGACCCTAAGTACCTCTAGTAGAACTACTAAATTTACACCATATGCTAATACTAAACACTATTGATGGAAAAATAATTGCCTCTTTTATTATTCTAAGCGTTCATTGTATCTATATATTGTTCATAAACATCAAATTTTTAATAATAGAAGTGAAAAAATATATTGCACAAAGAAATAATTAGATCATACTAGCAAGACAAGAACTATCAAATTATTAATGACACCATTGTGCAGAGATGTAGATAATGGAAATTTAACACATGCCTCAATATTGAGAAAATATAAAATTTTGAATGATTTGTTTCTTAGAAATTTACTCCACAAAATGCTATAATGTGATATATGTGTGCACATATTTTCTCAAGAACCACACAAGAGAAGGTTTGAGAACTAAGGAAGAATATATATGATGTTACTTGTTTACAGATTTTAGAAAGCCTTAAGGGTTACAATCAAAATATAGAAATTTTGTTTCTTGGTAGAATGTGAGGCATGCTTAGATTTGTATAGCGCTTAAATGCTTGTTTAGGATATAGGAAAGTGTGAATGAATAAAATATTTCTATCATTGTTCTACTAGATTCTCGTTATCTCTAAGTTATCAAAGGTAGGCTAAAACCTGATTAGACTAAAGGATAACATATTCCATTGCCAAAATTTAATCTTACAGGGAAGTGCACTACACTTGTTTGATACTTCCACACATTTTAAGGGCATGGAAATAGAAATGTCAATGTTGTTGGATACATTGGCATTGGTTAGTTTTAGAAAAATTCTCTTTGTCAAATATGTTGTTTTCATGAAGTAATATTTCCAGCCAAGATAATAAAGACTTGGCATGCCTAGGACATAGCGGTGTTATTTCTTTCGTATATTTCTGATATATTAGTATTCCACCACTAATAAATTCATTACGTAGTTGTCCATTTAGTAGTATATTACAATAGTGACTTGTTAAATGAAAATTATTCCAGTTTGTTTGAACGTTATAAACTAGAAGGGAATTTCGCTTTGAATTAGAAAAATGGAATACATTCTGAAAAATATATTTTATGATCAAATATTGGCCTGTTGCCTAGTCATCAAAAAAAAAAAAACATGACAATAAGAAATGATTTTTGACACGATGAATTACAGAACTCTCCAGCTCAAAAACATGTTAGCATATTCAGTTTTGTCTGCATCATAGAAAAATGAATGAGTAACATTAAGTTTTCTTTGAATATTTATAAAATCATTTTAGGGATTCTAAATGGAAATTTCATGTGCTAATATTGCTCAATTAATTACATGGAAAACAAGGGGCATACATAATTTGTTGGCTTATGGTTGTTGAGGAGGTAAATCCCCTCTGCGGACAGAGGCGATCCCTACTAGCCCAGCAGGGGTCTAGCAACAATCATGAAATGTTACGACGCAAGTTCCTAGTTACGAATGAAAAGACCAAAGATGGAAGCCTACCTGGAATCCAATGCTACGATCTGAAGAAGAGAGCGTTCCCGTTCCTCAGCCTTGGTAGATCACGATCCTCCACGATATCCACAGATGGACACCTGCACATGCAAGAAACAACAGATACAAGCATAAAATCCAGCATACGCAACTAAATATCAGTCAGAAAGGATACTACTCATATTAACATAATTGAAAACAGAGTGGAACCATAATCGTAATCATTCATTAAATAACAATCGAAAGAGATTACAACCAATGTTCTGACGTCGTGTTCTCCTTCGGATGGGTCTCCAGTCGTTCACATCTCGCAAAGCTCGCCAGGGAAAGGGAAAACCTCTCCAGAGTCTCTCAACGATAGTCTCCTTACTTGAGTCGGCCTTAAGGGAAGAAAGAGGACTCTTACAGCACAAAGGCTCTTGGGAATTTGGAGATTCAAAGCTTAGGCACTTCAAGACTAGCTTGCTATGGAATTGAGCAGGCTTTTATAGATGGGGAAGGAGGGAGTTGGGATCCCTATTATGGTGGGATTGGCCCTATCAACAAGGAAGGTTCCATGGGAGGTGGCAAACCACTTCCCTTCCATAGAACTCCCATAGCCAAACCTCCCAACTCAAGATAGGCAATGGTTTCTGAGTTTGTTGAAACACAACTTCCGCCATCTTTATTTAAAAAACACTCCTTAAATTGGCTGCCACGACTACTGCTCTGGAACAGAGTGCCAGTTGGCGCGGCCTCTTTGTAGGATTTTCCCCATTGGCGCGAGTACTGAACTGTCTGCCCGCGCCAATGCAAAAGGAGATGTTTTTCATGATTTTTGCGAGGAGATGTCTTTAGGGAAATTGAAGCTCATGCTTAGAGGAATGCATTGATGATGTTTTCAAGGCATGACAATATTCAAAGGTCACAAAATGGGTCCTCCATTGTGCGGGACGGGGAATGGTAGGGACAGTGACAAATTACTGTGTAACAGATGCCCCCTAAAGTATGAGGCCCAAGAGAGAGAGGGGTGAAATGCTTTACGAGAACATGTTCAACTGAAGCCCCGCCATCGGAAAACCTGCACAGAAAAATACAACTGATATCTCAAGTACATGATGTATACGTGGTATGGGCGCAGCCATCTGAAACAGAGTATGCTATAATCCGGATCCAGGGTATGGGCGCAGCCATCCAGCGAGGATCAAATAAATAGACTCAGGTATGGTCGCATCCATCCAATCAGTGAGTCATGTACATAATGATAATAATCCACAATCGCAGCCTGGATTACAACAGACACAATCCAGGGTCTTGCGCTCCATCTCGACCCAAACAAAGTACAAGTTCAAGCATGCGAATATGTGAGGTGAAGTCGAACATGCAAGAACATCGTTTGATTACCAGCCAATGATGAAAGCTGTTAACAGACGCAAGAGAAACCACCAATAATGACAATGGTCCTCAAGGTACTACAAGTACAATCTACGACGTGTGAATAAATGAGTTGGCATCGAACACCCGCAGAATCACTCGATCGGAGGCCAATGATAAAAACCTCACGTCGAATGCGACGAACCTGCCATTGAGGTATGCAAGCTCCAAGGTACCATGAAGGATTCTCTAGATCAACTTTCTGGATAATGAGCTGAAGTCGACAGGAAGTGACCTTGATCGAAGGTGGGCCATAATGTTTCCCACATCATCGACATGAGACAGAGGAACATGATGTTTTGTTGTGAATCAAGATCATATGAGAATCAGAAGAAGGTTGATATTTGCAGAGGCCAACTTCTCTTGAACATATAAATGGCACGACAGTGGACTTGGCAGTGTTTGACATCAACGGATCAGAGGTCATGGTGACGAGGCAATGAGCAGATGAGATGCAAAAAGGGATTATCCAAACCCGTGGAGGCAAAGTGAAGAAACGAGATGAGATGTCCCCAACCCGACACGAATGCAGACAAGTGCCATGTTCAAGAGCGACATACTGCCGACGACAACGAAAATGGTTCCATTTTTCCCCCACCATTTCTAGCGAGTACCCCAATTATTTTTGATAACAAGCTTGAAGGGGATAGCATATGCTTGTAATATAAGTCCAGCCTTCGGGCGAATCCATCCTAGTGCATTTAACGAGTCCTAGGAAGGAGGAACTCGGAGAATGTCATTTCGACTGGATCCGATGTCATCAAGGTTTAACGAGTCTGACAAAGGGAGAATTCGGCGTCTTTTCATGTTTAGAGAGTTTGAAAAGACAGAAGAAAAGTAAACTCCACAGGTCCCTTTTCGTAAATAGTTCCTCAGATCCGAAAAGGTAGAAAAAAATATCCGAGAAAACCTCCTAGTCGCGATAGGCTAGGGTATTCCTTTTTCGTAATCAATCTATCCCAGCCCGAAAAAGGGGTAAACGTATACTGGGTAGATGTCGATTCGTGTCCATTTTAACGAGATTGAAACGACAAGGGCCTCGGCAATATTTTCATGTTTAGAGAGTCAGAAAAGAGCTGAAAGATGACTCCAAAGTGACTTTTTCGTGTATTTACCGAGTCCGAAAAAGTATAAAATACAACTCGTTTCCATCATTAAAGTCGCAAAAACCTGCTGCTGCACATACCAAGCAAGCGTAAAACCCATTTTCGACATAACATATTAAAATATTTGATAAAAATGACTTTTTACAACTCATTTTATGTCAAAAAGTTATAAATATGCCAAATTGGTAAAAATAAAATTACATTTATTATTTACCTCGGTAAAAAGAAACAGTGATCCATTTGGAGCAGAAACTTCTGACGACGATTGTGACAGATCCAGTTGTCCATTCAGTTTCTCGTCTGCTACAGGTAAGAGGCGCTTCCCTGCTCTACATTTTCATCCATTTTTTAATAGTTTCCCTTTGTAAATCAGTTCTCTGTGGCCACTTTTGAAATTTTAGGGCCGCGCTCATTGGCGCGGGTATCGGGCACGGACCCGCGCCAATGGGCTCTTTTATACAAAGGGCTCGCGCCACGTGGCGCGACTGTTCACAAAACAGCCGCGCCAGTGGCCGAACCTAAAAATCCGCCTAAAAAATCGATATTTAAACCAAATTTCATGGAATTTGAGGCTTATCAGAGATCTAACTAAGGGTTTATGACCATATGGATGCAGGTAATCAAGAAAAATGGTGATTGAATGGAAAGAACGAGAGCATGGAGAAGAGGATGAACAGGCCATCCAAAGTGAGGCTTGCATGAATGCCCTCAGAAACTGTGGGCTAGAGAAGTTCTTCCTTACACCCTGTCTACGAGCTCAGCCCGAGCTCCTCCAGTATTTGATCAGTATTTGGGATGAACATGAACAAGTGTTCAGGTTGCGAGATCAGGTATTAGAGCTGGAGGTTTCTGATGTTTATTTTATCACCGGATTATCCCGCAGAGGTCCGATCCCTGTGTTGACTGGAAGCAGACCATCTGGGGAGAAGATGGAAGAAGTGATGGCATGAGCGTGCCGAGGAGCACAAATGGGATCAGGAAGCAAGAAGGTGGATATCCACACTATCCCTGATCTGGCATTGAGAGTTGTCCTACATACCATCACGCGGGCTGCAGGGTCGCAGGCACCGCATGAGGCCACAAAGGCCCAACTCCTGCTGGCCTCAGAATGCATGAGTCCCTTACCGTTCGACTGGGCAACATCAGTAACGATAAATATGAAAAGGCAGCTCACAAAATGCAAACAAGATAAACTGAAACAGTTTGGCTATGGTTCCATCCTGGTATCGTTCATTCTGGAACGCTTACCAATCTTCCAGGGCCAAGGGGCCTTAGTAGCAGATCCGATACCACGAGAGCCAAGAATGGCTCGCTGGGCAGCATTAATGCCCAGAGCTGGAGGCGGCCAACAGATGTCCTGGAGGCCAGAGTTCTTTAGGTGGTTACGGCGCCAGCTGATTCTAGTGGAAGACTGGCCCTATGCAGGAAATGACTTCACCGGAGACCCAGATCTCCCACTGCCAGAAGGAGATGACTGGGACGAGGAGTTGGGTAAGACCTCATGTTTTTGATTTTATGTTTTATGTTTTTTTTTGTTAATACATATTTGTCCTAACACATTTTATATATGTATGCAGATGTGGGACCTGAGAGACCAGCTGGGATGTCTCCAATCTCACGGAGGACTCAACTCGCCCCTGATCCTCAGGGAGAGGGTACCGGAGGAGAGGAGTTGATCCAGAATCTCGAGGGCATTGCCCGAGGGATCCCGTACTATGCTCGGCTGGTGGACGTACCGATGGCATACCAGCGTCATACGGTGGGAGTTCCAAGTCGGATCCACCGAATCCTGAGACGCTTAGTGCGTGCAGTCACATGCTATCATGAGCACCATGCGGATTAGCTCTTAGGGATTATACCACACCTATTTTTTGAGAGACGTATCGTCTCCGGATGTACTTAAGACGATTATGTATATTTTGACTTTATGCGACGCACACTGTGCAAACATTTCGACACACACACACACACACACACACACACATATATATATATATACATATGACTATTTTGGATGGATCTTTTACATATGATGATGTTTTCTATATGTCATGCAAATGTCTAATACAAATGTAATCTAATGTATCAGTTACATAACAAACGACCCAATGCGAAATGTATTCACACAATGTATCTACTCACACATTTCATTTTTATGCAAGCTTAAAAGCACACATGAACACACACATATGAAAACTATGCTTGAAATGAGGAAGATGGGCATGCCCCCCAGCATGGCGTCTCAATTCGAGGTGCATGCCCCCCAAGCTTCATTCCATTGAAAATGGAGTGAAGGTTCGAAACAAAAAGTCAAATTGAACATGCTCATGTTTCATTATTTTAACGAGGTTGACACACTTAAAAGAACTGTCCTCAAACAGCTTGTTTCATTGTTTTTAGAAGCTCGACACAAGTGGAGGAACTATGCTCCAAGAACCTTGTTTCATTTTTTAAGGAGCTTGACACAGGAAAGCGAACTATGCTCTGACAGACTACTCATTATGATGAACAAGAAGTCATGATTCCCAAGAGTTCCGCACTAGGTGGGAGAACAACATATTGGAAATCAGGACCCAATGCCCCCAGCACACTATGCACGACAGCATCATCACTGAGTACAGGCATGGGGTAGGTGGCCACATAGTTGACCTACGGTGGGGAAGATACAACGGGTGGATAAAAACCAGGAGGGGGTGATGGCAGACCAGTTGCCACATCAGGACCAAAGAACGACAGCTGATCAATGGTCACAATCCGTCCTTCATGTGGAAAACAGGCCACACGAAAAAGGGAGGAGACAAGTGCTCCCATGGCATAGGTGTAATCACGCCCCAGGAGCAGATTGAAATCCAAGGGGCCTGGAACGACCATCACGTCCATATGGACGGTTTTACCTCCCAAAGTAACCGGTAACCTTAGAAGGATCCCTAACGGTTGACTTGTCCTTCTGTTAAAAGTCAACAGATTCTGCGTAACAGGCGCAAGCGGTGGTGAACCGAAAGCTTTCCAGGTAGTTGAGGATAGAATACTAACAGAGGCACCTTCGTCTATAATGGTGCTGGGTACAACCAGACCAAGAGCCTGTACTGTGATCTTGAAAGGCATGTAAGATGGAAGGCGAAATCCTGCAAATCGACTCCAATCAAAGGAGGCGACCAGACTACTCAGAGGGGATACCATCGAACCGAGAAGGTCTTCCCCTGGTGTTACGGAAGAAGGAGCATCCTCCATAACCTCCATCTCGAAGGCGGGAGGGATATCCTCCATCGCCTCCATCATGGGAGGTGGAGGAGCAGCTTCTTGAAGTACAGGGACCGGAGAATCTTTCTCCAAGTCTGAAGAATTTGAAGAAATCAGAAGGACATGGGGGGTGTGAGATCCACTCTCGACAGAAAAGACCTGGTGCACCGCGGATGGGGCCAGTTCAACCAATCCTACGACCGATGGTTGGTCAAGGATGGATTCATCTATTTGAATTTCTGGGGGAGTGGGATCGACCAAGGATGACTCTTGACCAATCGTAGGATAAGAAAGCCAATTATAACCAGGTGGAAGGCGTGGTGTAGAATCGGTTGGGTTGTCCAAAACTCACTTGCCTTCATCCATATAAGGACAAAGGTGAATGGCATGGTGCCCTCCACACAACTTACAGGGATTGGTGATCTTACCCTTCTTCTTAGAGGCCTTATCAGTACCAGTTGAAGACGTGCCCCCAACCTGGCTCCCAGAAGTCAAAGGCAACGACGAATGGCCATTGGACCATGCTTCAAGCACCTTGGGGATGCCAGGGCAGTCTCGAAGAAGATGGTCTCTCGTGCACAACATGCAAGGGAACTTGATTTGCCGTGGAGGGTTGGAAGGTTTATCAAGAGGAGATATTTCAGAAACAGTGGCTGCACTTTTAGCCTTTCACTTATCAAACTTCTTCTTCTTTGTCTTCTTCTTCTTCTTCTTAACCACCTGGTTACTCGAATCCAGGCTTTCACCAGGTGAAGTAGATGAGGAGGACGCAGAAACAAGTGAAGAAGGGGAGAGGTCCACCTTGGAATCAACATGATGTTGTTCCGACAGAGGAACTGATTGAAAAGTAGTGGAGACATTCAGGACTACAGAGGTTGAGAACAACCAAATAGGCAACCCGACAGTTAACCCAGGAAGGGACAACGTTTCCATGTAAGGAGCACCAACATTTCCAAAAGGAGGAAAATGACCAGGATTCCCTTCTGAGGGGATTCCTTGGTTGGTAAACTCTAGAAAATTTTCCATCAAAACTCAAAACCACACACAGGCCGAAAAAGAGTCAAGACACACGATCAAATGGTCAACAAGCAATATCTAAGAGGGCGTGTAATCGTGGGTGATTAATTTTTACCACATTGAAAAATAAGAAACTTCACCGTTTCATGTTTTAAGAGTCAAGAAACGATAAAAGATGACTCTATCTCTTTCAGGTTTGACACAAGCGTGAAAGGACAAGCGCTTGACGGTCTTTTCAAATTTAGGGAGTCAGAAAAGACCAAATGACTGCTCAGGAAAACAAGGCACAAAGGGTGTACCAAATATCCGTGAATTGCAATATACACCTTGGTTTCAATAATGAAACAGAAATCGACCAAGGACTTTTCGTACATGCAGGCAATCTCCCCGAATGCTGTGTTCGGTGTATCACAGGTATAGGGTGGCAGACTCGGCTTCCTGTGGATAAAGGATTGAAAACCTAGAGGGGTCTCCCTTTATATACGCGACGGTATGGGGAGCACAAGTCCATACTAGCGCTGTCTAAAGGCAAAAGGCGAGCGACAGCTGCTAGGTTTAAAGACGCCGGAACAAGTCTCTAGCCTAGACCTCTAAATATGTTCCGTTAGATTTCAATGCTGCCTTAGGTTAATTGAATAAATTTTATGTTTGATCTTCAATTAATTTTCAGATTTCAGGCCCTATCGTATGTAATGTCTTAAAAGACTCTTAAATGCAAAGCTACATGCCACAGTCCAACATTTCGTTCGATGAAAACTAGCTACAGAAGAGTTGAGAGCTTTTACACAAACAAAATGATCGGAAGACAAACAATGAGATCTCTAATGCAACTAATGAAATTGAAAACTTTTCATTCAGATCACTAATCACTAGCAAAATTGAAAAGATTACAATTTACACTAATTAACCAAAAGCAAAAGAGATTTTTTTTTGTAATTTTCAACGTTTAATAGCTAAATGCACTAAACAAACTGAAAACAAACGGAACAACTTGAGAAACGATATCAAGAGAGCAAAGCGAACAAATTTCACTCAATGACACAAGCAATCAGATCCCAAATTGACCAAAGTCTCTCAAAACCAAGAAAAAGACTCAAAGGCTCCAATGGACTATGTGATCTAGGCCCAAAGCAAGACCAAACAAAATTTGAACGAAGGAATGAGAAATCACCCAAAAATTGCAACAAAACAGTGAACAACTGCTAAGAGGATGCGGAGGAGCAATCAGAGAGTCGACTGGATGAACGTAACACCAAAACTCCCAAGGAGGGCTCGATACACAAAGCCACTAGATGCCCTAGGGCTCAAGACGTGAAATCGATAGATAAAAGCAAACAACCAAAGGACGGAGGCAAATTCCCAGTCAAACAGGACTCCAACACACTCAGGTAGTCGGAAATCAAGAAGAAAAGCACTGACCAGATCTAGAGAGCTCAAAACAGAGCAAACTCAAAAACCCTATAGGAGTGGCGCGACTGTAAGGCTGCAACTGGCGCCAGAAAGAAATTGGCGCGGGCTAAACAAAAGCAACATGCGCCAATTGGCACGACTGTCGGGCTAAAAAGCGCGCCAGTCGAGTTTCTCAGACAAAAACAAGAAAGAACTACTCCAGAAGCAGATCAATGTAAACTAAGCAAACCAAGAAGCAAACAACAACAAAAGAACCCAGCCCAGAAGGCTAACCAAGCAAGGAAAATCATAAAACAATCAAACGAGACAATCCAAATGAGACAGTGAAATCTAGACGATCCCCAGCGGAGTCGCCAAATTGTTGAGGAGGTAAATCCCCTCTGCGGACAGAGGCGATCCCTACTAGCCTAGCAGGGGTCTAGCAACAATCACGAAATGTTACGACGCAAGTTCCTAGTTATGAATGAAAAGACCAAAGATGGATGCCTACCTAGAATCCAATGCTACCGATCTGAAGAAGAGAGCATTCCCATTCCTCAGCCTCGGCAGATCACGATCCTCCACGATCTCCGTGGATGGACACCTGCACATGCAAGAAACAAACAGATACAAGCATAAAATCCAGCATACGGAACTAAATATCAGTCAGAAAGGATACTACTCATATTAACATAATCGAAAACAGAGTGGAACCATAATCGTAATCATTCATTAAATAACAATCGAAAGAGATTACAACCAATGTTCTGACGTCGTGGTCTCCTTCGGATGGGTCTCCAGTCGTTCACGTCTCGCAAAGCTAGCCAGGGAAAGGGCAAACCTCTCCAGAGTCTCTCGACGATAGTCTCCTTACTTGAGTCGGCCTTAAGGGAAGAAAGAGGGCTCTTACAACACAAAGGCTCTTGGGAATTTGGAGATTCAAAGCTTAGGCACTTCAAGACTAGCTTGCCATGGAATTGAGTAGGCTTTTATAGATGGGGAAGGAGGGATTTGGGATCCCTATTATTGTGGGATTGGCCCTATCAACAAGGAAGGTTCCATGGGAGGTGGCAAACCACTTCCCTTCCATGGAACTCCCGCAGCCAAACCTCCCAACTCAAGATAGGCAATGGTTTCTGAGTTTGTTGAAACACAACTTCCACCATATTTATTTAAAAAACACTCCTTAAATTGGCTGGCGCGACTACTGCTCTGGGACAGAGCGCCAGTTGGCGCGGCCTCTTTGTAGGATTTTCCCCATTGGCGCGAGTGATGAACTGTCTGCCCGCGCCAATGCAAAAGGAGATGTTTTCATGGTTTTTTGCAAGGAGATGTCTTTAGGGAAATTGAAGCTCATGTTTAGAGAAATGCATTGATGATGATTTCAAGGCATGAAAATGTTCACAGGTCACAAAATGGGTCCTCCATTGTGCGGGATAGGGAATGGTAGGGACGGTGACAAATTACCTGAAGCCAATAAGCTTAATCTTTTGTATCAAGTATGTATTTTTATTTTTCCTTGATTTTCCAATTATACACATTTTTTATTGTAGATAGTAGTGTATATACATATCTTAGTCCAAAGAAACATGTGTATACACAATTTTATTCAGATGCAGTCGTGTATGCATGCATTTTTGTAGTCAGAAAATCACATACAAATGTAAAAAAATAAATATTTTCATTTCTAGATTGTGTCGAGGGTTTGACGGCATTGTTTATGATTTCATGAAAGTGATTTAAATCCTAAAATTATATTTTTACTTGTTTTTTTTAGTTTCTTTTATCTCTTTCTCAGAAAGCCTATGCCAACCCAGGGTTAGTATTTTTTTTAACAATTTTATATCTGAAGTTGGGTTGCAGACATTGTTTAAGAGGTGTCTGGTTATTTTTTTCTTCTGGGATAGTTGGTTGTTCTTCAACTTTGTTATAACCCACTTTCTTGATTTCTTGTTTTACATCATTGAAGTTGCATTGTTTTTTTTTTTTTTTTCTCGTGTTTGTTTGTGAAAGGTGTTTTCAATTCTTGGATGAATCAAAAATTTGAGTTCTCTTGAATCTTTTTAATTTCTGTAACCCTTTGTGTCTTTCTCACCAAGTTATTCAAGGTCTCTTAGTCTCTTATTTACAATAGTCTTTTAATATTTTTGATCTTTGATGACTAGTGGGATATAGGTCTTCTTCTTCTTGTTTGTCTTGAATTGAAGCTTACGTTTACTTTCTACACTTTTTGGACTTTGAATCACTAAAAGAAGGAGAAAAAAATTCTTCCTTGATTTTCTTTTCTTTTATTTTTTCATTTTTTTATATCTTTGGAGTTTTAGGAGATGTGTGAATTATCTTTTCAAGGCTAATATTTTCTTTGCGTAGGGGAGTGTTTTTATTTGATACCTACTTCTCTTTGATTGTAAAATTTGGGTTCTTATTTTGAGATAATTTTTTTTTTCTTTTGTGTATTTATTTGAATATTTCATTTTCCTTTCTAATAGATGCATTTTAGGAATTTTTTTCTTATCCTTCGGTGTGAAATGAGTGAGTGCTTGAAAGAAAAAGAAAAAAGTGTTTTCTATTTAGCTTTGTCGTAGAACCCAGTGGAAATAACTTTCATTGAAGAAAAAAAAGTTGAATTTGCATGTAGCCTACTTTTCTGTTGATTTATTTTGCATTTGAACGTGATGAATTTCACTTCCTCTACCTTTGAGTAAATAACAACCAATTAAAATTAATGCTTCAAGCTAAAATGAGCTAGACTTTTAATTTTTTTATAGTTACATCAATTAATCTATGGAATTTAGGCCCTTGGAATAGGTGTTGTTGGGTTACTTAATTTATCTTTTTAAAATAAGAATACACCATTAAGCATTAGATTTTCAACTTGAAACTTGTCTGCTTATTTAAATATTTCCTACAATGTATGTGCAAAGAGTAGTGTTTAATCTATCTAATCTTATTGAGAAGTAAAAACATAAAAATTAAAGAACCAAATAAGATTTTCCATAGAGACATTTTACTCGTAAATTCATCAATTCAACCAATCGAAATATCATATAAAATAGTCAAATAATGAAACATTCTATGACTGATTCTACTATGTAATAGTCATTTCTTAAGAAACTGCAACTACAAGAAAGAAACAACACCCTTTACTAGAAAGAAATCATCGTGTAAAGAAATATAAAAGCTTGCACTCAAGTATTCTTTATTAATCCTAAGAAATGGGAGAATGAATAACGCTTTCAAACAATCAATTATCAAAACTCTCCTTCTAATAAAAATTGCTCAAATTGTTGTAACAACTATCATTGTAATGAATAATCCAATAAAACTTTTCATTGCGATGAACAATTCAATAAAAATGATAAATTATAGAAATTAATTACAGAATTATGAAACAAGAATGAAAAATATGAAAAATATATTAATAATAGAAGGAGGAAGGAATTTTTCTAGGATTGGGCCCACGATCGATGGAATTCAAAAGCCTTAAAACAAAAACAATGTACGATTTAAATTTCAACCACAAAAGTCTTTTTTATATTAGTTAACAACAATATTACAAAGTATGTCAATAAAAGCGCAGAGCATAAATACAAGAGTGAAAGTAAATGCTTTATTTTAACGAGGTTTGGTTCCTCAATTTTATAATTACAACCAAGTCTACGATTAAAATAAAGGAGTGATCATGAGAATATGAAGATTCTTAGGATAATAAATTTCAGTGACGCAATATCATAAGTTCCCTCAGAATATATGGAAAAAATCTCATTCACATCTGATCTTTCCATAGATATTGTTATTCTAGCTTATCTGGGTCACAACTAACCCAGATAGCTCTCTCCAATTCATTCTTGTCCAACTTCATGGGGAATAACATCCAGTTATCAAAATTATTGTTAGTTATTTTTTCAAATTTTAAGCATAACGCATATTTTCATTATTATATCAAGTTGTTTGAAGAATTAAAAGTTGAAATTATTTATTAATTTTTTTCTAAAGTCCCCAACACACAAGTCACCATATCATATACATAAAAGACTCGAAAAGCTAATGAAAGGATAAAGGAACGAGTAGGAAAATATGTCAATTATGGAGCCAAAAATCTCACCCCAACTTACTTGTTTGCATGACCTCATGCAAAAAAAATTATTGACATGAAAATATTTAAAGAGTAAGTTAGGTAGGAATCCTCTCCATACTGTCACAAACCATTTATTTTTATGATTTCTCGGAAAGGAGGATACTTACCTGCTCCACTCAATTCATACTCGATATTATAATCAATTTGATGGCATTAAAATAATTGGACATGTGTACCTTGAAGGGTTCCCTATTTTTCATTTCCCTTATTGAGTCCTTCCGCCTTTGTTGGGCTCCTTGTAGACACTCAGATTTAATATCCATTAGATATTCTAACCCAACTTAGAATATGTTGTTATGAATGGGTGCTATATCTTTAACAACACCATCCCATTCTATAAGTATCTTGTGGTGTAGGAGTGTTCGTAGCGAAATTCTAAATTCCACTACGACCCATAGGTCGGGACAATTTTTTTCCTTTGGAGCACGTTATGAGATTTTTCCCATTTGATCTAATTCTTAGAAAATGATAGGAAGTCATCAAATTGTATATCCCTGATAAAAGGGGTATGGTTTTCATATCTTTTTTTGTCCAAAAATAAATTATGCATTTATAGCTCATGTGTAGGTGGATTTGGTGCACAATTATACCAAATCACACCTTCTTAAGAGGAGTGGTTTTTTCCTCTTAATTTCTTGGTCACAGGAAAAAAATCAAGGGAGTCAAGAAAGTTAGTGAACATGCTAAGAAATAAACATACTAAATAGTGAAATAGCATACTTATTCAAAAATAAAAAATAAAATAAAACACATAATACAAAACCTCTAAATAGAGTCAAACAAATTCAATAATCAAAACAGTGGCGCTTACGCCTCCTCTTATTGATTGCTGGTAGGAAGAAATGATGAAATGTTTACCCACTTTCCAAGGGGCCTTTAGAACTAGGGAGTTCTAAGATTCGATTCAAGGATTTCTTTACTTCCGAGATACCTTGGCAAAAATTCCCACTCTTTACTCCAAAGGACTGGAGTTTTTGGATGGCCAACAACTCAGTCCCCTCTATCTCTACTCCAGATAAAACACTGCTAAATTACTTGGGGCAATTCTGGCCAGCATAACAATGTGTTCTCCCATTGTTCATCTGTTGGTGGCCTTTTGTAGGAGAATTATAACTCTCCTTCCCTCTCTTGGTACATTGATGGATGGTGACCCAAGATAGGAGGGTGATTCCATTTTGTGCCACATTATTCCATTTTTTTCTCCCTCGAGGTCATAAGGGGGTTTGGGTGGCTTTCCATAGGCAGCCTCAACTGTGGGATCAATTTTCTGGAGTGTGCCTTGTGGCCCTGGAAAGTGACTTCCACCATTCTCAGGTCTGCGCAAATTTTTGAGGGAAATCTAGGCAAAGGCACATTTATCGAAGAAAAATGTTCACGGAGGCACATTCTTCTACGGTCTTGAGTACGGAGTTTGATTTTTCCACTAGACCTTAGAGAATTTTTTTAATTCTTTATATTCTCTAATGTGCCTCAGCCTTGTAAATCATATTTTCTTCTCGGATTTTCTAATGATAACAGTTTCCCCCTAATGTGTGACGTCTAGGAAGAACTGTATAGCTGAAATACATTATAGTTTATTTTCTATATACTTTGCGGAGAGAGAGGGAGACCTGTGTGTAGCACAGAGTTGGAGACACCTTGCAGCGATTCGAAGAGCGGCCATGTCCTGTGAGAACCCTGCAAGCAATGGCATAATAGAATAAATACAATTTTTTTATACGAGGCGGGCATGTCCCATGCTTGTGATGCTTTGGCTAGCTAAACAAATCTATTTGAGAGATATAGATTCTTTCAGTGTCACTAGTATGGTAGTGATCTATTAGTTGATGACGATGATTGTTGACGCCCTCAGGGGCATTTTTTATTTGAAAATAGGTGGAATGTGGTACCGATATGCATAAGTTAGCGATGGCATGTAATGCACATTGTCTGCATCTGTGTATGACTGGGACCTTCCAATGTAAGCATTGCTCAAAGAGATGCTTATAAAGGCACAGGTCTTCATAGAATTTGATGAAAGTGCAATGGATGTAAGGTATGATATCATCGTGACATGAAACCTTGTGTCGTAGTTGAATGTCAGAAGGATCAATGACATCTTTGGAAAGTTATGCCTCGTAGAGTGCCACCCGAGGATGTCCCTTTTGTGGAGAGGGGTAATCCAAGGTATCGCTTCCTTTTGGGAAAATATGTGTTGATGTCGACATAAAGGAAGCCTCAATTGAATGAAATATTTGTTGATACAAGGGATCAAAATCCTGGATGTGATAGGTTTAATATACGCATGATGGTGAGGGGTGGCTGAAAATTGATGATGGAGATTCACTCGCCCAAGGTTGTAGTATAAAAAGAAGCTTGGAGGCAGTAATAAAAATTTCTAATGGGAAAATCCCTGGAGTCAGTAGGACATCCAGGGTGGTTATATATTGGTTATGAATGTCATGGTGGCTTATGCATGAGGGTGTGATACTTCGACCAAGGGTGACCAGGGACTGTTACCATGGGAGAGAAAATGGATGGCTGAATGGGGGACATAGTGCACCATTTGCGGTCTCTATACACTTACCAAAAGAATGAAATAATAGGCTTTGGTTTGTACAAAACAAAGAGATGGGTGCCCCAAAACATGAAAGTGTTCACTCACTAATGATGTGAGGAAGGTGTTTTTCTGAGGGTGAGGGCCACATTGGTTGGTATGATGTGTGGGTTTGGTAAAGTAGATGGAAAATGTCGCAGATGGGCTATGTTCATGGAGGTATGGTAGGCCAAATGTGAGGCGTAGTAGTGCACTTTCGATCTCCTTGCAAAACTTGGTAGTCCCGGAAAGGGGTTCTATTTTGATATGGTAAAAGTTGACATCATCCGTGGTGGGTGAATGGACATGAGGTGCTTCCCGAACTAAAGTGGTATGGCCATGGAATCATGATTTTTGTGATAGATGCTTTACTTTGGGTAGCTGGTGCCATGGAGGGGAGGCTCTACCAACCAACGAGGATGTTTATCATGTGTAAGGTGTGGTGATGATGAACATGGTTGAGTGTTTGGAATCTATGGCTAATTTATTATGGAGAAATGATGTATGGATATGCATATTTTTTCATGGGACTCTATCATTCTAAGGGTAGAATGATACCTACTCTCAAAATTTCAGTGGATGGAGTGGTGGATGGTTTGCACAATACCTGCAAAAAAATACCCCAAGTGAAAGCATCTCCTTCATTCAAATATTATTGAAAGACATGTGCTTAAAAAATAATATGAGAGAGGGCATACCTATTGCCCTAGAAAACCTATTTTTTCAGAGGTGTGAATGTGTGGCACCTCCCTTTGGTGTTATGGAGTGTTGATCATAGTGTTGCTTTCGGTCTTGTAATAGGGCCTTATGAGCTCTCATTATGGTCCTCCAATGTTTTTGAAATGGGTGACATATAGGTGAATATAGCTCAATTTAGTTCATTTTCGTCAGTTCTTTGCACTAATTGACCCGGTGGTCGATTAGGTCTTATAGTTCACGTGGTATCCCAGGTTGAGCCTAGGACATGCTTGGTTGGCACGCCTTCCCATCTTGACCATTATGCAAGATGGTATGGTGTAGATTGCCTAGGGAATTCTGACTTTCATATTGGTTGAGAAGATCCTTTTGTTTCTTCTCTAATGTATGTATCATGTCAACCAGTGGATGACCTCATGAGATATAGGTAGAACTCTGCTCATGGTGATTTCCTCGACATCCTAAGAAATACATCCTAGATATGGAGTTCCCATCTAGCTCACTTGGTGGTGTGCCTGGGCACCAGCAGCATACCGCTTCTTAGTCAGGGCAAGTGGCAACCACATGATTGGGCATTTTACACAATGTACATGTTGGTCTTCTCTGTAGAGGGAAGTTGGGGGTAGCTAAGGGTTCCTTGATTGGTCATTTTTGAGCTGACAGGAAAAGAATGGATCTACTCGTCACATCTTCTCGAGTTTTCGAGCTGTTCATAAATTCATAGTTATAGACATATTCTTGGGAGAGGTGGACTATGGCTGAGTGAAAACTAGCTAATGCTAAAAATAATTGGGGGATATAATGGCATTGTTATAAAATGTGGTTGTGAGCACATAAATGACATGTGAATTGCACTCCCCGCAAACCAACATAGTAAACGTGCTCTATAGGATACCGCTTGTGGATGATTTCTAGGGATGTGCATTCCTTGATGAAGTGGCCACGTTCATCATATAGCACATAACGTATGGTACAAGGGGGGAAGATGAACAAGATTCTTCTAGGTGACTGTCGTTCCTCTTGCAAGTATAGAATAATGCGAGCTTCATCTCTAGATGACTGGATGGAGGGATCCTCTTGATAGGATTTATCAATGGCATGTAAGGTGTCCCTATATCATGGGATATCTAGGAAATGATGGGTATATTGTCCATAATTGTTGCATATAGAACATGCATGATTTTTACACAATTCTTTTCCTAGACTTTCGCTTGTAGGTTCCTTTTTACGGGAAGTTGGTATCGCGATCTCTACAGCAGAGCTAAGGAGCAGTTTTAATTCGTCTAACTCTGGGGAGATGTGGGTAGGGTGGCCTACTATATCGCATATGGTACAGTGTGGTGATTCCCGTGGCATGGTGGGATTCTATCATCGACCATCGAGGGAAGCCTAGGGGCGGCTTTATCTATATCAAAAGCCATTAGGTGCGAATCAGCAGGGTCTATGGCGCCTAATGCGAAAATTAAGGCTTTCCTTTTCTTTGGGCATGATTTTAATACCTCAAAATCTGACATGGTTGCAGGAGATCGAGCTAAATCATCCACAGTGTAATATTTATGGGCCACTTTGGAAGGGTTTCTTGCCTGCCTAGTTGGTCGCGTAGCCATTTTTTGCAAAGGCTCAATGGACATCTTTGATATGGTGAAAGGTGTTTTTGGTGCACTTGTACTAGCCCCTAACGCATTTGTGTCTGGTGGGGTGTCGTAATTTTGGTTCTGTGTCTGAAAAAAATTCCTTTCCCAGTCATGTAGATTTCATGGCTCTCTTTTCCAGAATCGTCGGGAGTTTCTTGCTGTTGCAGAGTGCTAACCGTCCCTTGATGGGTGGAAGGCTCTTGTATGACTGTTGTCTACTGTGAAGATCCCCCTTGCTCATGGTTACCTTGTAGCTTCTTCAATTCAGGGAGTTCGGGACAGTGGTGAGTGTAATGGCCATACTCACAGATCGAACAACAGTGGTTCGTCTGAATATTAACCCTCTTGTTCTGCCTTTGGGGGTTGTTTGGCTCCTGGTTTTGATTTCGGTTGCAGTTTCCTCCATCCTAAGCTAACGGAGGGTGTTGTTGATTGTTTCCCCCACTTGTTTTTTCCTTTTTTATTAGCTGAGTTAGGAGGATAATTTGAATTCTCCTGATTGTATGGTTGGCATGGTTGGACTTGGGAAGGTTGCACACAGTTCACCTATGAACTATTTTGTATGGGTGGTTATTGTGCTGGGGACCTTCCATATTGTGGCCCTTGTCCCTAGTTTATAAATAGCTGTTGGGGGGGAGCTCTTTCGTCAACATGTCTAGTTGCGTACTGGGTCCATTGAGCCAGAAGATATGGAACTCCCTGTTGATGGCGGTACAATGATTCTCTATTAGTCAAATTTTTCGAATGTGCATGATGGCTTTCGTAGCTAGGTTTCAGTATGTTCTAGGTAGAATCATATGCATAACCAGGGTATGGAACGGTGCTGCTTAGGTGATTTTGGGTCAATGACCCAATCAAAACATCTGTGTGGTTCTATGCGCCTGGAAATTATTTGTAATTTTGTAGGCTCGGGGCATTAGGAAGGATATTGTAAATATATCCTCACTGCGTATAGATTGGCTAGAGTTGCTGGGACTTATTGATGGGATCCTCTTCGGATATTGGCTTTTGTTGCACCACATCCTTCAAAATTTCTGCAGTGAGTGTTTTCAGGAATAGGTCTAACAAAACTCGATCGTCGAGTTTGGCTTTGCACAAACTATGATGCCATCGCCATTCATGGAGATGGTTTGAGATATGGACAGTGGGTGTTTGCCTAAAGTGGGTTAGTAATTCCATTCCATAATCATGGTGAATTGGTAACTGAAAACAGGTCATGAATGTAGTAGCGAGGGCACTAAAGGTTCCATGTGTCGTAGATGGTTTTTCCACATACCATTTCATGGCTATCCCAGTTAGGGTGTGTTGAAATAGTCTTAGCCGAATAGTATCATCAACAATGTTGTTCGACAAACACAAGAAGTGGAAAGTCGTAACATCATTTCCGAGGTCTTCCTCTTGCTTCCCTTCAAACTTTGGAATGTCTGAAGGGAGCTTCCTAGGCATGGGAGGCCATGTAGGGTTGTGTGCAATGGGGTGTTTGTCAACTTGTTCAAATATGGTAAATTTAGTGAAGCTAATAAAGGTGCCTACGATTTTATAGCCATTGCAATTTATGAAAACACAATGTTCTAGTTAGGTATAGGGTTTGACTGTGACGTACCCTGCTATGAGTTCACATAGCTTCCTGAATGGGTGGCATTCCTCTGTTCCCTAGGGATTGTGGGAGGACTGGTGTGTGGTGACCCTGTGGGGGTGTTCACTGGTGTTGCGTTGGGTGACTGACGAGGGTTCCCAAATAATGATGCCCCAATAAAGGATGAACCAATAAGGGTTTCATTTTTCCTTATTTTGCGCCTAAATGGTGAAATACCTGGAACCCCTCTTTGTAAGGGGGGGAGGTCCAAAAGACATGAAGATCAACGAGGTCCTGTTTGGTCCGTTATGCCGTTGAATAGATATGGTTTTGAAAATATTTGAGAAGATAGAGATTATAATAAAATCCAAAATCCAATCACATACATAAAACAAAGGGAAAATAAAATATATATTTTTCCTTTAGATTAATCCTATGCGATAAATCAATCAAAAAATATGTTTTTATTTTTATTTTTGTGTATGATACTCAAATCATAGAAGACCTAATCATCCTCACACACTCAAATGTAAATGGGACTTAGTAATATATCTTGTGAATGATGGCACAATGTCCTAAAGTACTGGCGACGCCCCTAGTCAACCGAATAAAATCAACCAAGGTAAGGGTAGAGGATCTAGTGCTCCATCCATCGTCAGATATAGGGAAGGATGCCCTAGTGTTGTTGGCCACTAAGTAGCATCATCCCATGTGAGCATTCAAGTTTTCAGATTCTTGGTAATTCAGCTACTAGTAACGAGTATTAGATGGGTCAAGTAGCTTTTAATAATACCACACGCACTGGGCTTAAGCTTAACCCCCTCTAAAACGGGTCTATGATGCGCTTGGGTTTTCTTTGCCGTGGGTGGATAGAAAAATTTAAAACTTCCCTAAACAGTCAAATTATATGTTTGAAGGTGTAAACTGACCAAGGCATCTTATTGGATTCCTACTCCCTTCATCATAACTTAAACTATAAATTCTCTTGTGGCCCCTATGGGAAGACTTTAGTGACTTTAGTTAAGATATTTTTATGTGGCTTTAATTTACTTAGGGTGTGAATTCCTGTGAGCAAGAGGTGAACAAGAATATAGTTTGAAAATGTGGATATGCGGTGATCCTTTTCAAAATCCCCTATTAAACTAGGTTTGGCTATTTCTTGCTCAAAAGAAAAACATGTGCGGATGTGGGCCACTTACGATGCTTCCTAGTTAATCTAAATGATCAAATATAGGGAGATGGTAAATTATCAGCAGAGAGTTTTCATATTCTTGTGTAAGATCACCCAAGCGTACAAAGGAAACAAAGATTAGTTTCTCTCTAAGGATAATTCGAACCTGGTCCCAAATCCTAGTGCTAAAATTTGAACTAAAACTAATGAATTTTAAACTACGAAAATGAAAAATATTTAGCTAAGCATGCATGGACTCAGACCACTTACTTTGGCTAATTATTTAAGTGATTTTTTGTGCCCAAATTTGAAAAACATGAAATATTTCATAATGCAAGTTAATTTTCCACCTACTTAAACTATGTGTTCACTTTCGGAAAATAAACTTGAAATTTAAAACTAACATCTAAACCACTAAAACGTAGCTAAGAGTGAGCTTTAACAAGTAATGGTACACCTCAACTACTGCTGAAAGATTTATTATGGTCTTCTAGACACTTTACATGTAGGGAAAGAAGGGAAATAGCAACAAATTTATGCATCTGGTTTCTGCGCGCAAAAGGCTAAGACATGCGCGAAGTCTATGTGGAGGACATTGTTGAATGCGCACAGTCAGACACATATATTTGTGAAAAGGCCGCGTGATTTTCTTTCAAAAAAAAAAGTTTATTGGATTTTTTGAGCTTCTGCCTCTCACTGAAGGTGAGCAGGCAGTGAAGGAGAGAAAAAGGGGCAGTTCCAGCCAACTCCAAATAAAAGAAATAGGTCTCTGCAAAAGGCACAACCACATAAAATTGGAAATAAAAGTAGTGGAGTTGCCAATTCTGTGTATGTAGATTTGGCGGAGAAGTGTAAAAAATCGCACCTGCTTAAGAGGAGTTGTTTTTTCCTCTTAATTTCTTGGTCAGATGCAGAAATTCTAGGGAGTCAAGTTAGTGAACATGCTAAGAATTAAACATACCAAATAGTGAAATAGCATGCATATTAAAAAAAAAAAACCAAACTAAAACACATAATACATAAGCTCTAAATAGAGTCAAAGAACTTCAATAATCCAAACAGTGACACTTACGTCCCCTCTTATTGAGTTCTAGTAGGAATAAAGGATGAAACATTTACCTACTTGCCAAGGGGACCCTAGAACTAGGAGGCTTGGTCGGTTGTCCTTTAGTGGACTCAAGTGTGGGATAAATTTCGTGCAGTGTGCCTTGTGGTCCCGGAAAGTGACTACCGCCACTCTCAGGTCCGCGTGGCCTTTTGAGAGAAAGCTACACAAAGGAGCGCTTATCGAAGAAAAATGTGCACGGAGGCGCATTCTGCTATGATCTTGAGTGTGAAATTTGGTTTTTCCCCCGGGCCTTAGAGATTTTTTAAATTCTTTAGATTATCTAATGTGCCTCAGCCATGTAAATCCTTTTGCCTGACATTTAGTAATGTCATATTTTCTTGTCTAATTTTCTAGTGATAACAGCTCACATAGGAGATACTGATTTTTCTCATGTTGTTTATGGAAAGTGCTAATAAAATATGAAACATTAGTAAATGTATAAGTTTTCCAAACCGAGACAACCTTGACTTTGTGCAATAGATATCACTCTAATAAAAATAGAGCATAGTTATTAGCTGGGGAACTCCATGAAAAGAAATATGAATACAAAGAGAAAACTTACATTACTTTCTCAGTGGCTTTTTTAAGTTTTTTTCCATAGATTTAATATTCCCTTGAGCTTACCACAAATTGGCATACATTTCATCCTTTGTGACAGATAATGCCTAGAATTTTTTCAATAACTCATAATGTCCTTTCTAGGGAACTATTTCATGTTGATAACGTCTTATGGTTTTTGATACCCTTCTATATTCATATGATTGTTCCTTCGACAATAAGAAGAGTGTAAGGAGGCATTGGTTCAGTCAGTATTCATTTTGTAATAGAAGTTGGAATTTCTATCTAACTCCCAACTTCAACAGTTGACATTGTTGACTCATTTTGATTACACGTGGTAGAAGAGACAACAAGAGTCCCATTCTCATTTTGGGTCCCATTTTCTTGAACCTCTTTCTTCCTTTATTTTCGCTTCTGAAACTGCTTCTAAATTTTACTAATTTGTAACCATCTTTTGAGTTGTTGGATTATTCTCTATAATGTCATCTTTTTTCTTTATTTAACCTATCCATATATTTATTATCCTTATCTCATCATTTGTTTCTTGATCGATTATTACTCTTCTATGTAAAATTTCTTGCTACAATAACTGGGGAAGAGGGAACAACAACAACAGCTGCTATATTTTCAGTCAGTAGCTCCTCGACGAGCTCAATTCTAGCATCAATTTTGGAGTTAATAATATTTATACCATTTGTGGGTCCCTTGGGAGAATATATAGTGGATTTTTGTCCCATTGTTTCCTAATGAGACCATAGTTATTGAGAATGGGATGGCTCTCGGATGTTTGCCACAGAGTCCACCGAGCGTTCTCGAGTATTTTTAGGTTCCCCTGACAGTTCTAGAATAAAAATGGCAACAAATTCTGCAGGGGAGGCTATAGATATGGGTGATGCCACCTTCTCAGGAGAATCCTTTGAAAATCCTGTAAGAATTTCAAAGTCATTTGAATTCAGAAAATTTTCCAGCCCCTCTAGCACTTGGGTTTCCTCCATATCATGTTCCTGTGGAGATTCCTCATCATTAATTTAAGGTTCGATGCCCTTCTGAAACTCTTCTACAATAATTATTGAGTCGAAGGATTTAACCAAATTCGTTTACCTTCTTCTTTTTATGGTGAGGAGGTCAAAAATGAATCCATTCTCTTTTCTTCCCTCATTAATTTTTGTGAATCAAGCATCTTTTATGTCCCTCCAATCATCACATTCTCACTTCCTTTAGCTCCTTTAAGTTGCCTTTCATCAAATGGGGTATGTTTAGGTTCTTCATTTCTTTGTAAAATATCTAAAATTCCAAAGAATTCCTGACAATTCAACTGTAATTGATTTATGTTTTTGAAAAGTATTAATTTTATTAGTCCACGGTAGCTTACCACTGAAAAATGATCATTAGATATTTTAGACCTCATAGAGGTCTCATGGAGTATTGAATTCAAGGAATGGGGTAGGTTAAAAGTTACCTTATGGCATAATTCCACTAACAACTTTAAGTGTCACCCTCTTACCACATACAAGCATCCATCATATATGATATATCATTGGATTACTCCTACAAGTTCCTTACAAGGTTATGAAACTTAAGTGGGCCTGTACCCCTTCGCTTTCCTTATCAATTATTCCCTAGGGTTTAAAGATATATATGATGCACTTTTTAATGGAGTGTGCATCTCGAACCACTCTTCACCTTCTAAGGGTAAGCATGTTACCTCTACTAGTACTTCTACATTCACCTCAATTTTTCTTTGTTTGACTTTCGTCTCTCCATTTTTCAGATTCCTCGTGACTTCCAAAGCCACTTCACTGCTAAAACCTTGCAATCATAGGAAATATTTTGACCATATTTTCTATTCCATAATGTTTCGTTCATGCTTTGAAACCTACAATTATGCATGCTCACTGTATATTGAGTTTCCGACCATTTCTGTTGTATCTGGAAGAAGAAATCTAGGAAACAAACTAGAAACAACAACTTATCAATTAAAATATTAGAGATATTGTATAATGGTAAAATAATCAAAAGTAATAAAAATATGATTTTTATGGAGTTTATAAATATGTGGTTATACTTTTTCTACTTTCACTCACCCCCAAGAGGGAATTAGAGGGCATCCTCGACCATTTATTAGTTGTAGCATGACAAGCCAATTTACATGACTTCTGGAGGTAATACATTAATTCAGCATGATGGATTAACCACCGAAGGAAAAGGGAAATAATTATAAGGCATGCGACTCATTTGTTGAAGGATTTTATCGTGAAGTGTGCTGATGAAACACGATATTTTCAATGCCATAGGTATATTAAATATAGTCGAAAAATCATGTGGAAAGATCTTTTAGGCTCCGAGCATGGATAAAATATATTTTTATTGAAGGATTGTCGTTAGAATTAAAATTAAAAGAAATTTAAAGTAGATTTAGTAATTAGCCGAAAAATACATTGCTGACATGTAGAATAAGAAGTGATTATTGTTACATACTCACCGTTACCACATTATAAGGAAAATAAATAAGTTCAATAGTAATTCAATGGGCCTCCTTTATTCTTGGTAAGGGGAAAGAAATAATGGTTATTCCTTTGAATGGTAATTTAAAATATACATTGATACCATATGCATGGCCTCTACTACGAGCAGGCCTTTATAGCCTTGATAGGGTTTCATTTTAACCCATTCATATGCTACTATCCCATTTCACTTTCAAAGAGATTCACAATTTGTTTTCATGTTTCCTAATTATTGTCAACATGTCATTGTTTTTGCGTGGTGACCAACTGATAACAATGAAATTCACTAGAGTTAATGAGAGGAACAAGTCAACTCGTGATGAGACCTCTTATCCTTTGATCTAATGATCAACATTCATTACCCTAACTTGGTAACCAGAGTGGTAATGTTGTGACACTAAATATTATGATCATGGTATGTAAGCCCGTGATGGTACCTCCTATCCGTTTTCCATTTACTTTTTTTATTTCCTTTTATGACAAACAAATTATTGAACGAAGTTGCTTATTGACTCCTTAAGAGTCTGAGATGGTGTAAAAAACATCATAATGATTTCATTTTTAGTTTTCCATTTTTCTACCAAAATTTTGTTTTTAAGGAGATCACTAACTTACAGGAAACTTTTGAAAATAAAAATAAACTCTTCCTGTGGTATTTAGAAGAAGTGTAAGGTAATAATGTTCATGGATTTAAAATATCAGGATATTTTAAGAGATTTAGGAGTTTTTATTTTTGCGGTATACCCTTAAAAATATCTTATAATATAATTTCTAATGGAAATGATTCAAGAAATTTATTAACTTTTCCATGATTCTGAGAAGTGATAAAATCAAAGGAATTTGAAGAAAAAACTGAAGACTACAAATCAACAAAAATAACGGTTAAAAGTATGGAAAAAAAATCGCAATCAAGGAAATAACAACCGTGGCAAATGGAACAGTAACTGTGACAGAGGGAACAATAACAATGACTAAAGGAGTGAAAATTGCTACCTACGGAACAAAAATTGTGACTAAGGGGACGACAAATGTGACCTAAGAAAACAACAAATGTGACCTTACGGAACAACAATGGTCACTAAGGGAGTAGTAACTGGGATGAGGAGAACAACAATTGTGACATGAGAGAACAATGGTTGTGGCTAAGGGAACAACAACTGTGACCTAAGGGAACAAAAATTTTGGATAAGGGAACAACCGCTCTGGCCTAAGGGAACAACAAATGTGACCTAAGGGAACAAAAACTACGACCTAAGGGAACAACAACTGTGACTTAAGGGAAAAATAACTCTGACCAAGGGAGAAACAGTTGCAACTTAGGTAACAATATCTCTGAGGAAGGAAAAAATTTTCACCCTAGTGTAATTATTGTATTAGAAAGTTTATTTACTCAGTTTTTTTATTTTTGTTGTTTTTTTGTTTGTAAAAAATTTCCTCAATAATTAAATACATTATTTAGAAAAGGAAAATAATTTCAAAAAAGGATGCTTCAACAGGTTGTACCTGCGAGGTTTCCTCCCCGATAAGATAAAACCTGCAAATTCGAGTCATTGTTTACCTCATGAAGAAAAGACTCTCGTGTAAGTGGTTTGTGATATAGGCCTAACCAATGTCCATTTCCCAAAAGAGAGATACCATGCCCATCAATAGTATTAAGGCTCACCATATAATTATCGTGAAATTCAATTATATCATATGGTCCTAGCCATCTAGTTTGAAACTTCGTCAGGAAGACCTAGAACCTGGAGTTGTACAATAGCACCCAATCTCCTTTTTCTAAAGATTTTTTTTTAATACGGTGATCATTCCATTTGGCCCTTTGTTGTAGGACAACTGTTGTCTTCTATAGAGCCACTAAGTGTATCTCATCTACTTAATTATGTCAATGTAGACAGTTCTTTTGTGCTTCTGTCAAATCAAATCTAACTTCCCTTATGTTTTTTAGAGTTATAACTTCAAACTCTATCGGGAAAATGGGTTCCTTCCCAAAAACAATCGTGTATTGTGAATAACTAGTAGTGTTGCACCAAGTTGTTCGATAGGCCCATAGGATCTCAAGAATCTTTGTGTCCAAGTTTCGATGGTTTTCTGATATAGTTTTAGTTAAAATTTCCTCCATATATTTATTAATACTTTCCACCTATCCATTTTCTTGAGGATGATTAGATGAAGTAACCCTGTGTTTGATGTGATAGTTTTGCATTGTAGATGAAATTTAATGGGTAGTGAATTCTTAACCACCATCTCTTATGATTTCTACAGGTAGTTCATCTCGCACGAATAGTTAAACAAATGAGTTAAGAAAATCCTCCTATGTAGCGTTAGATATTTCCACCACTTCCAAATATTTAGTCATGTAATATGTAAAAACTAGAATACATGTCTTTTGGTTCGAAGGTAGATTAAAGGGACCCATGAAATCTAAAGCTCATATTTTGAAGGTTTCAAGCACAATTTTAGGTTGTAGGGGCATTTCATTAGCTTGGATAAGATGGAGCATCATTTGGCAACCGTCGCAACTCTGGACATCTTTGTTTTTGCATATTTGAATATCGTGGGCCAATAATAATCCATATATAATATCTTATGCCCAGTCCTTTGATCAGCGAGATTCTCACCACAAGGTGAATCATGGAAAGCCTTAAGGATATCATAGATATTGTCTTCCCTGATGCATATGCATATTTGAAGAATAGACCCCATGCGAAAGACATATTCATAAATCCAGGAAAACTATACACTTTGTTGAACAATGAGCTTCTTAACTAGAGATGGTAAATGTGTTGGTATTTTCCCTACTACTAGATAGCTTGCCACATATGCATACTAGGTTTTTTTAACTGTTACAAGGAACATATGCTCCTCTATAAAATGATCTTCCACAACTGAAGAGTGTTCTACTACATGGATTCTAGATAAAAATTATGCGACTAAGTTTTCTTTCCCTGGAAAATCCTTTATGGTACTGTCAAATTCTTGTAATAATAACAGCCAATGTACTATTGGAAAATTAGTGAGAGTTTTATTAGTTAAATTTCTAATTTTTGAATGATCATTATACAAGAAAAGGGATATCCTTTTATATAGTGACAAAATTTAGTGATAGAGGAAATAGTGATTAAAGATTTTTTTTCCTTCACTATGTAGTTTAATTATGCCGGTATAATATTCGTGCTAATATAATAGATAGAATATGGATTTTTCTCATCTTCTTGCCTAAGTGCAACCCCTATTGCTGTATCAGATTCAACCATTCAAATGTGGAATGGAACGTTCCAATTTGGCCCTCGTAATACAGGGGTTGTTGAAACCTATTTCTTAAGATTTACAAAGGAAACATCACATTTTCCAGTCCATTCGAACTCCACATTTGATGTTGTTACTTACAAAGGTACTGCTATATCTGAAAAATTTTCTATAAAGTGGTGACAATAATTAACATAACCAAGGAAACTATACACCTTTGTCTGCATATGTGGAGTAGGTAGCGTAAGAATTATCTCAATTTTTTTTGGATCAACTTGGATTCTTACCGCACAGATGTATTTTCCCAGGAATAATCCTTGTGTCATCATCATGTGATATTTTTTTTGCTAAGTCATAGTCTGGTGGCAATACATAGTTCAAAAGATTTCTTCTTATTTTGTAAATATTGCTCCAATCCATTGCCATAAGGGTTAAATTCATCCATTTAGAGTTCAAGTCCATCATCAATTAAATAAGAAAAAATACTCATGATCTCTCTCTAAAATATGGTTGGTGCGTTACACAACTGAAATCCAAAAACCCTATATGTGAAGGTTCCCCATGGGTGGGTGAATGTGTTTTTGTTCTGATCTTCACAAAAAATAATAATCTGATTATATCCTCTAAATCCATCAAGGAAAGAAAACAATTTGTTACTAGCAAGAGTATCGAGAACTTGATCTAGAAAATGAACTGGGGAATTATATTTTTGTGGAGCTTTATTTAATTCCTTTTATTCCACAAAACTTATCCATTTTTTATTGTTTCTTAGGATCTACAACCAGAGGTGAGACCCACTAACTTTCAAATATAGGATATTTAAAATTTACATCAAGAACATTCCGCAATTCCTATTTGACTCTACCCCTAAGGTGTGGATTAAATCTTCTATTTGGATGGCGAATGGCAGGAGCATATTTCTTGATATAAATATAATGTGTGCATAATTGAGGTTCGCTTCCTTTCATATAATAATACTCTTAGGAAAAGTCTTGCTTATATTTATGGAGGATATGAATTTATTTTTCACACTATAATTTATTCATATTAGCATTGATGTTCAAAATTTTCCCAGGTTTAGTTTCTATAGGAGTAGCATTATGAACCATAGTCATGAGTATATGATCACCGCTTAGAACATTGAGGGGGTCTCCATGGGGCTCATTATCAAACATTTCTTTTAACATTTGGCATGATCGATTTCCCATCATGAACGATTGGTTAATAAAACTACTAATCACATCGTCCTCTGTATACATTTTAAGAGTAAGAGGTTCATATAAAGTAAAAGGAGGACGCATATTTTCTTCCTGATACTTTGGATGATGTCGCTAAAAACTATCAATTGATAGGTTGGGTCTCACAGGTTCATATAGGATAAGGTTTTTAACAATAGTTCCTTTTGTAATTGTCATGTTTTCAATTCAACAACCAATATATGTGTCTGCAGTTAAACGGCAGGGCCTCCCTAGTATAAGAAGGTTCCCATCCAATCAATTTCTGTGATTAATAACCAGGAAGTATATTGGGCATTCCCAGGAGCCTATCGAGATGATAATTTCTTATATAAATTCCTTTGTTTCGACTACCGATCTGTCAACTAATTGAGCCATAATGGTGGTTGGTTTAAATGTTTTAATCCAAAGGATCTCACAAGTTTCTACATTCAAGATATTTATTGCAGCTCCTAAGTCGCTAAGGTTGTTTATGAAGTTATTTCCCTAGATTTGAGTGGTAAATAATAGGTTTCTAGGATCATCATAATTAATAGGTACTTGCTTCCCTAAAATGAGGTCATAAAGTGTCTCTAACATGTGGAATATAGGAGGGTATTTACATTTTATTTTGGGTTAAATATTTCAATAGAGTTGATTAATAGTTTTGGCATATATTAGAATGTCTCAAATAGAGTGGAGGAGGGGAATTTTAATACATAAATTTCTTAATTCCCCTAAGAGATCAAATTTTGAATAAATTTGATGTTAAATTACAGTAAGTATCTCGGGGTATGGTGGAGCAACATCCATAGTTGTACTAGATTTTTGCTATTTCGGAATTTTATTAGGCGTTTATGTTTCAGTGATAACTATGGGTGATGAAGGGTGTTATGTTAAAGGCTACTCTTCAGTAAGGTTTTTGTTATCTACCTCCCGTATTTCCTGAGGTCATTTTCTAGAAATATCTTCCATAAATACCTTAAACACAACTCATTACATTCAAATGGGATAGAGTCATATTCTGGATTTTAGATAATTTTCAGATACTTAACAGGTCTATTCTTAGGGTTGGGATTTGGCTGGGAAGGTAGTTGAGGATGAAATCGAGTTGGAAGATTTGGAGGGAGTTGGAGAGGAGTTTGTAGTGCTTCTTGCAATTTGGGAAATGAACCAACTGACAGATTGGCTCATTGATAGCGGTAACCCCGCTTAAACTCACAATATTCAATCTCTTTTTCATACAAAACTGCATTTCAAGTTTTAGCCCCAAATAATTTTAAATCTGGAAATTTCATAATAATAACGCGGAAGCCTTTAAATCTCTGTTTAAATTTAAAACCCAGATTTCAATATCACTTGCGGAAGCTTTATTTTTCAAACAATGGTTATAAAACCATTGGAATACCCACCTTATGATTTTTAAATAATACTATTCGAAGTTATATAAAACCGAGTATAAGCTCTTGTTTACCTTATGGGAGTTCGACCCAATCAATCCAACAATTGAGCTCAATATAAAATGTGCCCATGGCTTACCATTCACACATTTTCTAACGGTTTTATTATCTCGCATCCAATATATTATATCCTCCATTTAAATGTTAAGAACCATTGTAACAAACCTTTGATTATCTCATTCACTAGCACTTATATTTAAAATGAAATCTTCGAGCCCACAACATGTCATTAAGTTACCTCATTAACCCATACACAACTTAGTGATGCTACCACCGTTTGATCCTTTGATCGATACATCCAATGGAAATAGCATTTGTTTGGCCCTGTATTTTATCACTCAAAAATTATGCGAAACTCATGGTTTTTAAAAACCACCTCCACCTTTCGTATCAAGTGTCGAATGCTATCGTGTTTTTTTTCAGATTCCTCTTACCATTTTTTAGGAATGCGAGACTGCTGGTATTGGATCTTCGAAACGGCTTCAACGTTTCTTCGAACTCACAATTCTGCTTATTGGATCCGCTACACCTTTATTTAAGGTTCCTTCCCTTGATTTAAACTAGGCTACATTACTTGAGTTATGCTCCTTGTCTTCGCTCAATAGACCATCACTTGGTTATTGAAGATCCGCTTCACCGTTTGCACTGTTTAAATTGTTCTAATTCAACTTTAACTCGTCGACTCACCATTACTCTGTTCACGATTTCACTGGTTGCTCACAAGTCCACCTTAATTCTTTAACACAGAATTTCCACTATTCACTAACTTGTGATTTCCATCCCAATTCTTCAACACTGATCTTAAACATGAATATGCTTCAACATTATTCAACACTGCCCTGCGTTCACAAATTTGTGCTCCACATTAAAATTTCACTTCCTTCACATTGATGAGAAAGCTCTTCAACGCTATATATAAGCCACATGGTACAAATTGAAAAATTAACCCACGCACCATGAAAACCATTCACGGAATCGATCTCTTCAATTTCGATGAGGTTTAATTCAATACATGTTCAATTCATTATTTCAAACAGTCTTCAACCCTTTCACTTCGTTGTTTATACTAAAAAATGTGGTTATTACTTATAAAGGGTTCTTCCCTTTCCTAATAGATTTCATTCATCTATCAACAATCGGAAATTTCAAATTGAATGCTATTCAAAAACATTTTGCATCATCGATCCTTGCAGTGATCGATGACTGCAATTATTCTCTTGGTATTCCTCAGAAATATGTAACCCGTAAGGCATTTCGCTTCAAAACATAATAATTAATATCTATTTCTCTCTATGGAGAGCATAATCACAATCACATGCAAAGTCTCATCTCAAAACCCCAATTACAGAGGTTAAACATACAATTTCTCAATAAACCAACGCATGTAATTCTGAAACAGATACTTTTATATATACAACTAAAATTACTTACAGAAATCTTTGTTTCTGGCCTGATCTTCAATTCGATGGCCCTTCTATCCTCACTACTCTACCTCCTGAACAGCTCCCTCCTATCTACCCGTAGGCTTACATTTATGCAGTTTAAAAGTGAATTGATTCAGTTCCATTAACAACTCGACAAACTCTTCAAATTCCCAAATTCTTAACTCTAGACTAAATCCCTAGATTTCTAGAAACTTATTCCAACTCATTCCTATTTTGCAGTCTTTTCTAATCTCTAATCTCTTCATATGCCCAACTAATAATTCGAGAGAAGTTACAATTCTCTCCATATTTAATTAGAAATTAATTAAAACCCACTAAATTCATTACATAAAATCTAACTCTCTTGAAAACTAAAAACCCCTAAGTCCAACAAAAATGCATGGAATTTGTTTTAGCCTAATGCCCCAGCATCACTCATCTTGTAGGCACTATGAGTTATGACACTAAATTGGCCCATTTGTGTGGGAATTTTCACAATAGGATGGGTATAAGTTATTTGAGTAATTTTTCCATGGTGCAGAGTATTGTTGATGAGGCCATGAGTGCGCAAAAAATGGTTGATTTTCCCCATTAAGGTGTAGAGTATGGTTGGGATTTCCATCCGTTATTAATATTTCATTTCCACTCTAATCCAGGAATGCGTTATTGAGTATGTTTTCCATAATCAAACAAGTTAGGGTCTTGGATCATACCTAGAGGCCAGGTCTTTCGTTGTCCTAGATGTGCCATAAGGTACACTGGATCTCGATCTTCCTCTACCTCGTTTTACATTGATATCAGTCCTAGAAGTGAGGGAAAATTTTCTATGGAATGATATTTGGCAGATATGGCACATATTTTCACTGTGTCCAAGGAGTACTATTTACGGCTATGCTTCTTTCCATAACAAGGGAAAAAATGTCTAATGCCTATTCTACCTCTGCTTGTTTTTTATTTTCCTATAAGACATCCAATTATGTAGTTGAATTACTCAAAATATCAGTTTTATAATCCTCTAAGACATTATTGATTTCTGTGTGAGTCACCCCTCCTCCTACAATAAAACTAGTCCTCCTAAGATGGCCCCGAATCCTAAATTGTGTTCATGTACTTCCTTGCGAGCACCTGACACACACTTTTACAATGTCATCATATTCTTCTTTATAGATACCACTTTGTACCATGAAATTAAGTGATTCTATCCACTCATATTTCATATGTCTAATCAAAAATGTTTTCAGCACTTCTTTAGGTAAAGTGGTATAAGGTGATATTTGCAAATTATATTGGAATCTTTCAACATATTCCTCTAAATTCTCATCTTCTTGTACATCATTTTAAATATCTCTTCCTTCATATCCCTAGACTGAAAATAGTCTTGGTATTTAGTGAGAAAATTTTCTTGCATATGATCCCATGTGTTTATAATTCCCCCTCCCAATCCCATAAACAAACATAGGGTTGAACCCTGTAAGGTGAAAGAAAACAGCTTCAGTTTCTTGGGATCAATGGTATAGTCATAACCTCAACACTATATATCAAATTCAAACATGAACAAATTATGATCCTTAGAAGACATTTGATGAAAATTTGGAAAATTATGTAATGGGATGGCTTTCATTGGTGCATTGGCATGTTGATCGACAATAGGGTATTATATGGTCGAAGTCGGTGTTTCTTATGTTGTGTTTCCATTTGGTTAAAAATATGGGAATAATCCTCAGGGATTTCATGACCATGAGGTATTATCCGAAGGATAATATATTGATTAAACTATGGGTTCTGAGTAGGTCTTATAGTAATATTTGAATCCAAAATTTCATAGTCTCCCTTTGCAATTGATGTTGCTTGAAATTTTTGATTAGAAAGATTTGGTTCACTTGTCTCACCTCCCCCCTCTCTTAAATTGTAAGAATTCCCCTGTATTTCACTAGAAGGTCCGAGATTATTAACGAATGTATTTTGGAACTATGCTCATACCTTACAGTCTCATCATGAATCTTAGCAGGAGATGTAGATGATGATATTATCTCTTGAGAGGAAATATTATAACCCTTCCCAGATATTGTATGGGTGAATACAGACTCTTGACATCCGGACTAGAAACTGAAAATGTTGGGCCTCAAATATTCCCATGTTTTCATCATGTAATATCATCATTCATACCCTAAAATCCTACGTTTTTAACCTGTTTCATACCCCAATTTCATAACTTGTCGTCAAATACAATATATGGTTTGTTATCATTGGTTTTCTTAGATTTTATATGATTAAATATGATCATGCCATAATTTACTAATTATGGTTTCACTAATTTCATTTGTCAGAAGGTTCCATCACCGAAATTCTTCACAAGTGAGTAGAGTACAAAAATGTCTAAATTGGGGCTTTGACACGTTTGGCATGCGTCCAAAGAAAATGAGAGAGGTTATTGTTAAACATTGTGTTATAATACCTTGCCATGGCTTCAATTGCAACCAGGAAAAAAATATCGGTCTCTAGAAGGAAATTAACAAATTTTCCCAAATGTGCAACAAATTTTAAAGTGAAAACTTCATCTTCAATTTTTGTGCAACTTAATGAAAATACATAAATTCTAGCACATGGGTTTTTGTCACAGTTTAGAATTTTATTAAGAATGAAATATTTTTCTGAAATTCGTTACGGTTTGGGAGATACATGTTGAGGTATTTGACGCTACTTTATATAAAAATTTAGAAAATCCAGATTTGTAAAAAAACGCTGTTTTGAATTTCGATACTCAAATAGCCAAGTTCAAGAATAGTATTCGACGATTTGGAGGTCTACTAGATCTTCAGAGCTTCAAAGGGGTCAACATAACTTCCATTGTTCAATAACAAGCTCGATGATCCTCAAGTAGCTCTCTTTGATATCAGCACACAACTTAGAGTAGCAAGGATAAGATTTGGTCGGAGTTAGTTAGTTATTTAAATAAAATATGTACTTGATAGTTGATTTCGAAGCTTAATATTAGTTGTGGATCTCTGTGTTTACCATGTAATAAATATTTTTTATTTTATAATAGTATTTCCTATAAGGCCAGTAGAGGAGTTAAGCTAGAGGACACACAGAGAGAGAGAGGAAATGATGTAAGTTATCAAGTGTGTACATAGAGATTCGTGCTATTGTAAAATTTAATCATTTTAATTCAAGACCTGTTCCAGTACTATGATATGTGTCTATTGATTTGAATATCGTGCGAGTACCATTGCGATGCATTTCCACCTTGAATAAGTGAATATATTCCTTTCACCGTAAGTTTCACCTTCCCATGTGTGTCAAGGTAGATTAAATTATATTATATTTCTTTTCATTTGAAGAATTTTTGAATTTTTTAGTATGATTGAATAGATTGTAGTTTGAATAAGATCTCAATTACACTCAGTCTCGCATTACTTCAGTTTTGAGATTTGTAATAGTTTTTGCATATCGTGCACGATCCCTAATCTTATAAAACGTTACTTTGTTCCTATAAAACGTTAATGAATGACTTCTTGTATATAAATTGAACCAGTGATCTAATACTTTAAGCGTGTTACAACAGTGGATTTTATTTTTTGTGAAGTGAAAATCGTTGATGTATGCAGTGATAGCATGTTGCACATATAACATTGGATTTCCTTTTGAATCACATATGAAACCTAGAATTGCAAATTTTAGAGTAGTATTATCTTATGTACATAACCAAATTATTCAAGTGTGTGTTTCATTGTTTTATTCATGAGAAATGTGATTTTAATGAGAGTTTAATCATTCAATTCTTTTGATTGACTGTGAGTGTTAATTTTACAGTGGTGTGATCTTTAAAAGTGATTTAATGCAAACATTTCTAGTTTGGTTGAATTGGGGGATGAAATTTGTTGTTAACAAAATAGTTTCATTTTAAGACTTAGTGTGATTTTAATTTTAATGTATGATTCATTACCAGTATCTAAGGTTGATTTCCATTTCCAATACTGTAGAATAAAGGTTTCTTTCAAGCATTGAAGTGTGTGATTTAATTCCAACAATGTGATTTCATTCAATCATTCTTGGTGTGATTTAATTCAAGTTGTGTGATTTATTTCCAGGTTTAACATTTAATTCAAGAATTTCCATTTTTTTCTAGTTCAAAGCAGTGTGATTTAATTCAGAGCTTTGTCACTGTGATTTAATTTTAATCATTAAGATATCCTAGATAAATCTAGTTTTTATTCATGAAGAAATAGAATAGGTCCAATTTCAATTCCAATTATATTAGCATTGATTTTATAGCTTTGTGATAGAAATTCAAATTTTTTTACAAACAAATTATAATTTTGTTAAAGATTTTGTTCTCCTTTGAACATTGATAGATCGATTTTCATTCTTTCCAAAACTAGTCTTCTAGTAGTTTGAGGTAAAAATGTTGCTTTTAATGCATTTAATTTCTGAGCAGGAATAGATCAATTAGATTGAATGGGTATGATAGTTTAAGGATTAATTTTGGTTTTCATTCCAAATTTTGGTTTTACATTTTGATTTCTCAAAAATTATTTTTTGATGATTGCTTCATTAGAGTTTGAGCTTCCTGCTTTGAAAAGGTTTAATTTCAAGAATTGTAATTAGATTGAATTTCACCAAGCTTTTGATTTCAGTTGGTTTGTCTTTTGATCGCATAAATTTAGAATAAAAAGCACATATATAATAAGATAAAAGTTTTTTTTTAGTGGAAATTGGGGGACATGACATGCTGGCTTAGGGGCAGCTTGACTAGGGAACTAAATTTGTTTCCCAACTCGACCTTCCTAGACAAGTTTTATTTTACAATTCTTTAATAATTCTATCAACTAAGGGAAGTGATAGATGACCCATTCACCAGGTTCAGTAATATATAAATATATTCATATTTTTAGCTACTAATTTTTTTTATGTTGGCCTCTCAGTTTCCCCTTTGCACATTGTAGAAGTATGGCATTATTTGACATCTTCATATTACTTATCGCTTGAGATGTAGATTCTTAATGCCAAACTTTCACTAATGGTTCCATAAGGTATCTTGTCTTAGCTTAATTTTGACTAAATTATTCTTTAGGGTTTCTACAATTCTCTTTTTCTATCCAACACTTATCATATTGTTCTACATCATATTTAAACATATTTCGTAAATAACGAATTTTGAAAATATAGGAATACAAGTTGAAATTCCTTTTCAGTTTAGAGTAATTTCACAATCATTTAATTCAAAAATAGCTTATATAAAAATTCTAACATATGGTCCATATAATTCTTATACAAAAATCACCATTCCATAAAGACTCTTTCTTAGATAAAGAAGAGATAACTATATATACTTATTTAAACGAGATGAGACAATAAAAAATTCAGGTGATACAAAACCTCTCCTACCAACCAAGAGATTTGTAGTCACATCCAAATATCCGCCCCCCCATAATTTCATCCTCCATAACAATAGATAGACAATGACCACTTGGGATTATTCTCTAGCATCAATACGTCTTGTCTAGGAAAGGACATACATATTTAAATCTCATTCAAGTTCTCCACATTCCAAAATTATAGCTCAAGATTAACCTAGTGGCAGCGTCCTTCCACATTTATTATCTCTTTCGCCACTTCACAAATGTTGTAATCCATTTCTCTCTCTCTTTATATACTTGCCATATTTTTCCCACTTAGATGTTTTATCTACAGGGAGAAAGAGATGGTGTAATTATCTTTAGCTGTCTAGTGCTTGAAATCTTATTTAATGTCTTCTCCCATGAATTTAAGGCTTGTCATTCATATTATTTTAAAACAATAATTAAAATGAAATTTTAAATTATTAATGTTTTTCTAGGATTTCCTCTTAAGCCCTGAAGTTAGCAAGACTTATGCATAAAAATGTCCTAAATTATCATTCTTTCCCTTAGAACAGGTCAGGATATGTCTACCACATAAATATTTCAACATCTTAGGTAGCCTCTTCCATGATAAAGTGACTCAAATGCACTTTAACATAGGTGATAACTCACCTTTGTAACATTGTTTCTCTCAGATCGATAATACACAGTGACTCTAATGAAAACTCTTCCTGTGGCTCGACGTGTTTCATCATCAGAACATTTTGATTAGTTTATTTAACCATTATTTCGAATTTTATATATATCATATGTTTAACATTAAATTTTAACTGCACATATCCCTAGTTAATGATATGATTGGGGTAGTATATGTTAGGAAACCAGCTCACAAAATAGAATAAAAAATAGATCAATGAATTAGAAATCAACCTCTCATAAGGGACCCTCCTTTAAGTTACATATATGAAAATTTCTTGGATGATAAAAATGACAAAACCTACATTTGATATATGGGAGTCTGAGGGGGCACAATATAACAGTATGGGTACCCCATGGGTAGAACAATAAAATTAATCAGGCTACACCTATGGGGAACAATAATAATAATATGCTGACTACATGGTCACAAAATAACAATAATGGGGCTATACTAACAATAACAATAAGAGGCTACACTAGTATTATATGGACCAAACATGCCCCTCTCCTTCAAACAAGTGTTCTCCTCATTGCTTGAGTAGTTCTTGATGCTTCTGTATAAAATTCTTATTCTCCCATGTGGAATATTCAGCGGGTAGTTTCTTCCAGTTGACGAGATACTCAGAAATTCATTGATTTCTTAGCTTTCGAGTTGTTGTCTCGATGACTGCTTTAGGTTCCAATATGAATTTTTGTTCCTCGTATGTTTTTGATAATATTATTTAAATTGAGAATTTCTCACATATAACCTTCTTTAAGCATGAAACATGGAAAATTGGGTGTAATATCGAAGATGAAGGAAGCTCCAATTTGTATCCCATAGTACCAATATTTTGCAACACCTTGTAAGGATCATAGTAGTTTGGCGATAATTTATTATCCTTCTTAGCTTGATTCAGGGACATTTGTTTGTATGGTTGTAGCTGTAAAAATACCCAGTCTCCTACATCAACACTTCTTTAGTTGCGATGTTGATCTACTTGTTGTTTTATTTGATTCTACAACAAAGATATGTTATCCTTTAATAGTTCGACAACTTGCTTTTGATGCTCGATATGATCTTCCACTACTTCAACCTTTGAATTTTCTCTTAAAGATGATTTCTATGTTTGAAACTCTAGTGAGCATAATTATGGAATTAGTCCTCATTTTTCTTACCTGAGAAGATGTTTCATGCCATTAGAGCTGAGTATATTTCTTGGTTTCCCTTCGATACCCAATAATTCAACTTCATTTCCTTCCCAAAAAAAATTCAAGAAAAGTTCTTCAAAATTAGAACCTATCATACCCAAAGATGGTAACCATTGAATACCTAATACAATAATAAAACCATCTTGTTGGAATTGAAATCGTTGAGCTATTCAACACATATTCCCCCATGGTTATCTTGATATTATGGCAATTTATAGATCAATTTATAGTTCCTCCATTTGCAACCATCAATTAATATTCTCATGTTCAATATAGGAAGAAATTCAATTCCTTCGCTACCTTACAATGAATAAAATTATGGCTACTACCCGAATCAATCGACAATATTACCCTTGTATTCTTTAAATGTCCTGCTATCTTGAGATTTTGAGGAGCGGTAATTCTCTCCAATGCATTAAAATATATGCTCGGATTCATTTATTCATTCTCTAGGGTTGGTTCCTCATGTATATCCTCTTCTTTTGAATTTTATTGTTCCTTTTCTTCCCCCTCTTCACAGTCTATGTAAAATAATTTCTTCTCAGCACACTTATGACTTCTAGTGTATTTTCTATCACAACTATAGAAAATCCTTTTTTCTATTTTTTCTCCAAATTTTTGTGGCATCAAACATCTATCTTTTGGAAGCATACTAGTAGCTAAACCTCCATATTTATAGTTGTGAACGGTAGGCTTCTTTGTCGCCATAATTTCACTTTAAATTTTTTTGCCAACCTGAATGCCTTCTTCAATGAATCAAGTTCCTAAAGGTGAACCTAATATGGGATGTTTTCCTTTAAATTCCCTATGAAGGCATCAATCATGTGCTCCTCTAGAATATCATTTACCCTTATATTCAATTTTTGGAAGTCCTAAATGTGCTCCACCTTTGAACCCTTTTCTTTGATATTTATCAATTGGCTACAAAAGGTGTTTCTCTTTGTATCCTGATAATGTGATATCATTTAATTCATAAAAATTGACCAAGTGACAAGTGGTTTACGAGAACAAAGCCATTGATACCATACAATATGATTTCGTTCTAAATTTAAAGTTGCAATGGGTACCTTTTGTGTATTTTGCACATTATAGAGATCAAAATATTTCTCCATTTGTAGTATCCATGTTACGAGATCATTGGCATAAAACTTCCTCATATCGATACTTGGAATATTTTGGGTCTTCAATCCAACATTAGAGATTATTACATCACAATTTATATTTATTTTTTTCTCATCATGAGTCATCTACTACCTTTTCACTATTATGAAAAATTTGTTGTATAAACATTGTGAAATCTTCCATGTCTGATTTTAGAACATTATTCAAGTCTTCCATGTTTCCTTTAAGTTTTGTTTCTATACCATTGATCTTAGCTTACATTTCATTTTTTGTTACTCTTTGTGAGAGAGACATTTGTTGCACTTGGTCTCGTATTTTTGATATATCATTTTTAACTTCTTCCTCTCTATGAATTATACTACAGTGTTGTGAGGGATTAATGGGTGTGAAATTATTTTGGTAGGAATTTTAGAACCCAATACATATATCAACGCATCAATATGACATTGGAATAACTTAAAACTGATTTTTTAAACATAAGTTATGCAATTTTAAACAAATACAGTCATTTTTGTTGCTTTTGAGAAGCTAGATATTGAACATGATGTATATCTCTGATTTCGGATCCATGAAATTTTAACTTTATTCTTCTAGTATCCCTCTTAGTATTCTTTCCAATCCCATGAGCGAGGCCTAATTTGGATTCTTCAAGTTAAAGTTATGTTCAATCTTCCACAATGACCTAATTATTTAGTCATTCAATAGAGTTGATTTGTATAATGTGACACCTGCAACTATTTCGGCCTTAAGATTTAATATATATACAGAAGACACTACCATTCTTGCAATTTCAACCTCTTTCTATATAATTCAACTCTCATTCTTGATAAAAAAGTTATGACAATTTTCCCCCAGTCCCCTATTTGAGATTAAATTTTGAGCCTGAAAAAACCCTAACTTCCTCAAATCATATATTCGAAAATGTAGCGAATCAATATCTTAATTTTTTACAAAAATTTTAGCAGGATTTCATTTTGACGTGGTAAACATTCAAATTCTAAATACTCATAGAAAAAAGGTTATAGCGAAAATTCCAAGATGAACTGTTTAAGGAAGTTAAACCCTAGAATCTCAAGATTTTGTACCAATTTTTATGAAACAAGCTCATAAAATAGAAGTAAATATAGATGAATGACTTAGAAATCAGCCTCTTTGATGGGGCAACCTCCTTTACATTACATAGCTGAATAATTCTTGGATGATACAAATGACAAAACCAACCTTCTATATGTAGGAGTCTAAGGGGTCACAGTATAGAAATATGGGGACCACATGGGAACAAAAACAACAATAATGGGGCTACACCTATGGGGCATAATAATAATCATATGGGGACTACATGGGCACAAAAATAAAAATAAAAATCAAAGGCTACACTAGTATTATAGGGACCTAACAATGAGGTATATATATATATATATATATATATATATATATATATATATATATATATATATATATATATATATATATATATATATATATATATATATATATATATATCATGGATTGACATTGGCCTACATAAATAAGTATGTATAATATATATATATATATATATATATATATATATATATATATATATATATATATATATATATATTAAACATGAAACACATTATGGACTTATATATTACTAGGTAACGAAAGAGCATATGATATATGTCCAGTCCTTTCCAAGTTTTGGAAGGGTCCACAATAGCAGGGTGCTCATTTTTCACAACCACCGCACCCTGAGGTACTTTTCTTGCATTTGACTCGCACATATACATGGTCATCCACATGAGATTCCCTATATGTCATCTATTTATTTGTGTATGTCTTTTGTCTATCTTGAGAAAATTTTAAATTTTATGGAACATTTTTCACTCTCTCCTCCACTTCGACCAACATTTCAGGTCATAAGATTAACTTATGTTCAAGGTTGCTCCAATTACTAGGTGTCCTACACAAGTTTCAATACAAAACTTCAAAAGGACTCATTTTCAATGATTCATGATAACTATCATTGTAAGAAAACTCAATCATATGAAGAAAATAAATGAATATATTCTTGCCATTTGGTTAGTTGTTGCATTAGATACATTCTTAGCATATCCCCTATTACCTAGTTCATTCGCTTTGTAAGCCCATCTGTTTGTGGGTGATATGTAGTACTGAATTGAACTTGAGTAACCATTCCAGTAAATAGGGCTTTCCAAAATGTAAAGGTACATTTCACATCCCTATCAGAAATAACTACTTTTGGTATACCACGAAATCATAATATTTATTTCATAAATATATTTGCAATTCCAACAAACTTATAGGTGGATTTGATAGGAATAGGATGGGTTTTTTTGCTCAATTTATTCACCATCACCATGATGGAATCATTTTTCTTTTTGGATCTATGAAATCCCATTATAAAATCTAACTTAATGGTATCCCATTTCAATTCATGAATGGGAATTGGGTAGAGCATACTGGCAGGGTGTTCCTACTAAACCTTACCTTGTTCGCACTCTATGCTTTTAGCAAAATATTCAACAATGTCCTTTGTCATACTAGGACAATTATAGTTTTTTTCTTGTAGAGAATAATCTTTGGTAACTTGTATGAGAAGCATAGGGAATTGTGTGGAACTATTCCAACATTAATTGTTTAACAATCATTTGATTTAGAACATATATTATTTCCTTAAAAGTCAAAAATTTATTTTTTCCTATAGCATAATTAGATTGATTTCCATAATTTTCGGCATGTTTGTCTTGCTACAATAAAATATCATATTTCAGATCTCCAAGGGTGACTTCTTTGATCTCATCGAAAGATTTAAATTTTATTTGATTGTAAGAGATTCCATACACACAATATAATTTCCTACTAAATACATGAACCAATCGATTTTCTTTCTGTTTAAGATGTTTTATATCAAAGTCAAAATTGCTTCAAAAATAGACCCATCTAGCTTGACTTTAATTTAGATTAGATTGGTTAAAGAATCTTTTTAAACTACGATGATCATCATTAAAAGAAATATTTTCCCCAATAAGTAATGTCACCACACTTTCAAGGCATGGACCGCTGCAGTCAATTCTAAATCATAGGAATAATACCATTGTTCATGGTATTTCAACTTATGTGTCTCATACGGTATTACCTTGAATTCCCACATCAAAAATCCCCCTACACCTTCGTGGCACATGTCTGTGCAAACCAAGAATTCCTACTTGGGGTCTGCAAACTTCAACATTAGTTCGTAGTCAGTAAATTCTTCAATCATTCACAACTTACTTAACATTCTACTTTCCATTAGAATTCTCTTCCCTTTTCCTACAAGGAATTTATAGGATGAGAAATTGTAGAAATACCTTCTATAAAGCAATGATAGTATCCAATGAAACCCATGAAAGACCGAATCTATGCACTATTGTTTGTAACATGACATTCCATTATAGTTTTAATTTTATCAGGATCTATGACTATGGCCTATGAAGAAATTATATGCCCTAAGTATTGAACTTGATCTTCGTAAAAGTAACAATTTCTATACTTAGTGTATAAATGATATTCCCGTAAATTTTGCAACAATACTCATAGATGATATTTGTATTCTTATAATTTTCTTGAGTAAATTAGAATGTCATAAATATATATCAAAACAAATTGGTCTAAATAAGGATGAAAAATACCATGATCCGACTTATAAACATTGTTTGGGAATTTATAAGCCTGGATAGAAAAAAAAACCTCATAATGACCATAGTGTGTCCTAACCATTTTTTTTACAAATTTCCTTCCTTTATTCTTGTCTGATGATACATTGAGGATAAATCAATCTTATACAATATGGTGGCACCTCATCAAATAGATCATCAATTCTTGGCAACGGGTATTTATTTTTAATGGTTAATTTATTAAGCTTTCTATGGTATATACATAATCATAAAGTTCCATCCTTTTTGCTCACAAACAGCATTGGGGCTCCCCAAGGTGACACACTTGGTAGGATGTATCCTTTTTCAAGTAACTCCTACAACAAAATTTTCAGTTATGTTAGATCAGGTTTACTCATGTGGTAGGGGGATTTAGATATAGGGTTTTCTCTCGGGACCGATTCCATAGAGAAATCAATATCCCTCTTTGGAGGAGATCCTATAATTTCCTCTGGAAATATATCAACAAACTCTTGAGTAATTGGTATGTCCTCCAAGGTAGTTACCGTTTCCTTGGAGTTACTATAGCATCCCTAGAAAAAAATATATATATCAACACTTCTTGATTCATTTTCTTAGCTGGGTAGTTGTGATAGGCCATAATATAATGGTTCTTTTAACTCCCTTAATATGTTATCTAACCTTCTTTAGCTAGGAAGCTAGTAAATTTCTCTTTATAGTTCACCGATATGAATGTTATTATAACCAATTCATTCCAATTAACACGTCATACGATCCAAGAGGAAGCATGTTAAAATTTTCCTTAATCTACTGTTTTGCTAACTCAATATGCCAATATTCAAATTTAGTAGTAACCCTCCTTTCATGCCCCATAGCTAGTTTAACTAACCAAGGATATTTAAGTTTTGAAAATTGTAAATGGCATAAATAAACTATTTTTGGACTTACATAACTCAGGCCTACACCTAGGTATACTAAATTAGAAACAAATTGGTTATCTATTTTAACTCTGATTTCTATCATTGTAGGTTGATTTTAAACCCCATGGTCATCCAAAGCAACATTAATCCTTGCTATATTTCTCAATACCTCACCAATGGTGGATGCTTCCTCGATATTAGTAGTATCTTGTGCTTTGGTGAAATGAGGATATTTTGTTTTAGTAGTGGGGATCTACACAATTGCAATACTAAAATGGGGGTTTCTAAGTTTGACTTGGTTTTGGTTTTCTTGACACTTCAAACTGTTTGTTTTCATTTTCATCCTAGATCAGTGTTGATTATTTTTTGAAGGTCCACTGTGATGTTTCTATTTGAATTATTAACACTAAAAACTTTTGTGTTCTTCGTACTCTGAAAAATTGGTTGTCCCTCCTTAAGTGGCCAACATCTTCCACTTTCTCCCTTTTGTTTTATTTTCTAGAATAAAATTCTATATTTTCAACTAGCTCCATCCATCACCTTCATATTATTAAACTTTATTCTTTCCATCATGAGAAGTAATAAAATAATAATAAAATGTTGTACGTTAGATTTTTCTTCACATATATAGGGAAAACACCTTAGTAATGATGTGAGCATGGTTATAAAATCATCCATGCACTATTTCCTTAATCTCAAATCGTGGAACTCTTTTCTTTTTCATCATAGAACTATTCTATTAAATGCTCATCTTTCAAATGTTTATGAAATTGGTTCTTAGTCACCTCCTATTAGTTGCTTTCCCCAATATTTTTAATTTATTCCCACCATAAGGTGGAATTTCCTTGTAATTGGTAAATTTGCAGCCTAGCCTTCATATTGTCATCATATTAATATATCAGAAATTATTTTTTTCATATTCATTAGCCAAGCTTTGGCGACCTCCTCTACTTCTCCACCAATCATTCTGGCTTTAATTTTCTTAAAGTCCCCTTGCAGCTCGACCTCTTGCATCTTGATCCCTTTTCCACCAAAAACATTCTGCGATCCTTATTCATGGTAATTTCAACCTCCCTCAAATATTTGAATGTCCTTCTTATTCTAGTGAATATCAGGTATGTTTTCATTACAATGAATCAGATTTTTGACCCCCTAGTTCTGTCTATCTCATAATCTCTTTATAATTCTTTCCCATTCTTTCCTTAACCTCTCATTATCAGCTCTTATATTCGTCATTTCATCTCATAATTGTGGAACATTTTCAAGCAACATTATGCTTGGATTGTGGAATTCTTCTCCCAAATGAACCCACATTTCCAATTAGCTTGAGTAATTGGTATAAGTCCAAATCACATCAATGGTCTCTCCGGTGGAGTGATTCCAATCCCCCTCTTAATTCTCGTTCCTCTTTGTGCATCATTAATTCTTTCATTATTTCACAAAGGCACAATCATTCTATAGTTGAAACCATGGCTTTGAAATCATTTGGAACATCCATCATACTCAATGCTTTTTTTCCTTTTTTATTATAAACATCCATGTGAAACATTATAAAAGGTTAAGGTAACAATTTATTATCCTAAAGGTTAAGGTAAAAATTTATTATCCTTCCACCCCGATATCTTACGGGGTGGTCTTGGTAATATGACATGGGTAAATTTAATGTTTTTTTTTTCTTTGTTACCATTCCCCACTTGGATTAAAAGTTTCTTGTGTTCCAAGGATTGATACAAGGACTTATAATACCTCTGGCTATGGCTCTTCACATGACAATGCTTCACCCACTACATATTGATTCATTAAAGGGATATTCAATGTTATATATATATATATATATATATGTTATATCATACTTTAATTATATTACACACCATGAAAGTTGGGTTCCAATCCACGTCGTGGAACTTTCTCGACGTTCTAATGAATCAACACCTAGAAATACCTAGTTCACTGATCTGCTAGGGTTCATATCTGACGACTCCTATGGCTCATGGTGAGATAATGGAAACTAACCAATTTCCCCTTCACTTTATTGGTTATTTTCTTGAAGACATTTGTGGAGTGGATATGTGCTAGACTCCCTGCGGGGAAATGGTTTCTACTCATCAACCATCGATAAATTATAGTCGAAAATGATTTAATATTGGTGAATTGGTATTTTTTTAACCTTATAAATAAATTCCAAGTAATTTTTTCGTACCTACATCTTCAATTATGAGGACAGACAGAAGGACCCTCATAGTACAAGGGGGTTAAAAAAAATGACACGGGTTCTCAGGTAAGGTTGATGAGATGGTCAAATTTCTCAGTGCAATTAGCCCTTAGGGTTCTCCCAATTTAGATTATATGTTTTTAATTGTAATCTTCCATGATTTCTCAACCCAATAGTTCCATTCTACACATCAATTCCCGTCAAGGGATCAATTTTATTTTTTCTTTTAACACAGTATGCTTACACGTATTTATTTAATTTTCTTTTTTGGTAAGGGTTAAATCTCCTCTTTTTTGTATGCAATAATTTGTTTAGGTGAGGGTTCCCATGATTCTTAAAGGTACCACCAGATTATTAGAAAAGTTCATTAGTCCCACTTAGAATTATTAAATAAGATTTTTATCTTTCAAGTTTCTCCTAAATTTTCATTTTTGGATAAAACTGAATAATTACCTTAGAGGCTTAGTGAATTATTCATGTCTTCCCTTAGTTGGACTACAAACTAGGCTTTCTCCCCTCCTATATTCCTAGAGTTTTTCTTTTTTATTTCGAATTAAGACTTAGTGAGGTTATAACAACGCATTTGTCAATTTTATATAGGCAAGGATCTCTGTATTTATTATTTCGCTAAGTTATGCTTCAAAAAATATCTCTTCTTTATTATATTGAAAACCCCAATTTTTGGATGAAAACTCTGGAATTTGAGTAACGCTTTTATGGTGAAGAAATAGTGGCTACGACCAAGTACCAAGTATTTCTCTATGATTATAGATCTGTTGTATATGATTGTTCATTTGTTTTTTTAGACATTGTTATTTTTATACAACTATTATGCAGTTACGATGGTTATAGTGGTAATTCAATGATTTAAATTACAATAGATCCTGTATTAAACCTGTTTCATAGTTGTTACTACATATTTCATTTCATTATTGTTAAAGACCATTACCAGAAAATTATTTTTATATTTACTCTTACTATATGAACCTAAACTCTATCTGGTTGGTTGTTGGCATTGTAATTGGTCAAGATTATTGGCTTAAGCTAGCTTAGATGGGGTCTCACTAAAGTAGTTTCCCCACAACACTTTTCTGGACAATTTTTCTTTTACATTTAGTTTCTCATTTTGTCAAGTGAAGGTAGTGATAGATAAATATATTCATATCTTTAGCTACCAAGCTATTCTATCTTGGTTTCTCATTTTCCCCTTTGCATATTATGAAATTATAACCTTATTTGACATCTTTAGATACGTTATCCCCTGGGAAATAGCTTTTGAATGCCCATTTTTCTCTAATGGCTCCATAAAGTCTCTTGTCCTAGCTTAGTTTTTATTAAATTATCCTATATGGTTCTAAAGTTCTGTTTTTATTAGCAAGACTTCTCATAAGTTTTTGCATCATATTTAACCAAATTTTTCAATAATTTAATTTGAAAATATAAGAATATAACCAGTACTTCCTTGTCATTTTAGAGTAATTTCACAATCATTTAATTCACAAATAACTTCTACAAACATTGGAAATTATCATTCATCTACTTCTTATATAAAATTCACCTTTCCAGAAAGACTCTTTCTTAAATAAAGAAGGTATAACTAGCTATACTTATATGAAAAAGAAGAGAAAATAAAATACTCAAGTGGGAGAAAATCTATCCTACTAACCAAAAAACTAGAAATAATCTAAAAATATCCCCCTGATACTTTAGGCTCTAGAAAAGAAGATAGAGAGTGACCACAAGGGTTTATTTTATGGCATCAAGACTTCATGGCCAACTAAGAACATATAGATTTAAATCTCAGTCAACCTCTCCATTGGGCCATGGTCCATCTAAAGAGTACTTTAGTGGTAGAGTATTTTCTCATTCCTTATCTTGTTCACCTCTTCCTAGATGCCTCCAACATTTTCTCTCTCTCTTGCTATACTTGGCATCTTTTTTCCAGTAAGATATTTTATATCTAGGGAGAGAAAGGGTGTTTAACTATATCTAATTTTCTAATGCTTGAAATCTCATTTATGGCCTTCTCTAGTTAATTCAAGACTTTTCATATATATTCTTTTAAAATAATAATACAAATAAAATTTTAAATAATTATAGTTTTTCTAGGATTTTCTCTTAAGCCCTCTAGTTACCAAGTCTTATGCAGTAAAACTAAATGAAAATAAATAAACAAATATTTACAATAACTAGGGGTGTTACAATTTTCTATTATGAAATGAGTTTGGAAAATAACCTTTTTTAATATTATTCTTACTTAACTATATTATAATATTGTTAAATGCAATATAAGTATATCTCAAAATTTATTTATAAAAATAAAGTAGATTATGAAAATATATTTTAGTATAATGGATGTATTACATTTTGTTTCGACAACCATTTTAGTGAAAAGAAGAGTCTCACCTATAAAAATTCTCTTCAAAATTTGTGAGTGACTAGTTGGAAGTCTTCACCATTTGTAAGTGACCATTTCAAATTAATTAAAAAAGTTGTGTGTTTCTCATACCTAACCATATCATAATTTAAAAAAATATGTTTCCCCAAGGCATTATTCATATTTTAATTAGTCATTTCATGATTTATTATAGAAAATCTATAATTAATCTATTCATATAGATTAAATTAATGTATTGATATAAGAATGAGTCCATAATAAGAATCAAACAAAGTATCGATTTGATACATCCTATTTTGTTAAAAAAACCCATCTTATCTTTGTATCTTAAGGGATTTAATCTGGAGTTGTGATGGATCTAAGCTAGTTTGAAAAATAATGTAATTTATAGTTTTTATTTCATGTCTTATATTTTTTTGGCTAAATATTATTTTTATATATAAATAATATGTTAATAGTAGTTTATGTTGCTAATATAAATATATATATATATATATATATATATATATATATAATTTAATTATTAATTTCTAATTGTTGCAATTTCAATTCGTAAAGTAATAAAATATTTTCAGCAGGCTTAATGTAAAGCACATGAAAAATTTTATTTTGGCTACCTATAACTATAGAAGAGATGATTTATACTTTCCTCATCAATTCTGGATAATACACTTATATTGGGACCTTGGAAGCTCATTTTCTCCAAATTTTTCTAGGATAAAATTTTGTTTTTAGTAACTAACCAAAAGATATTTTTTTAGCTTTGAAGGGAGATTTAAATTTCAAATTAAAGAAGGCCACCAAAAGGTGCCTATGTGAGTAAAGGAAGAACTATAGCCATATATCCAACTTTTGCAGCAATTCTTTCTCAAGAATTATCCCACGCCCACACTAGCTTATTTTTTGTTTTGAAAGCCTTATAGCATTAAGAGACAAATTGAGGGTGAAACCAACTCATTGGACGGCTAATTTTCATTAAATCCTTATATCGTAAGAGGATATCCAATGTACCATGTCACATTCATAAGGAAAGCACCCAAACTCGTGATCTAGCATTAACAACAGTTGGGGGTTGAGTGCGCTAACCAAAGCATCAGATACGAAACAATAGGCACCACCACCAAGAAAGGGGTATTTACACATGTGAATCTCACAACCATCACCAAATTTCCCTCAGATACATTTAAAAATCCAAGGGAAGCGTGGCATTATAATTTTCCATGAAATTAACCGAGGAACAAAGACAAACATTGTTGTAGCTGATTTAGGAACCTAATCAATCAAAGGGTTTTTGAGCTACTTTTCCTTAATCATGAAACTTCATAGTAGGCAGCTTTTGATTGCATGACACTAGTTTTTAGTTGTGAGGAATTTATGAATGAAAAGGGATTTTTGAGACCCTGGCTCCACAATTTTTCTTTGGCTTTTTGAGAAAATTTCGATCCAGCTAAATGAATTTTATCTTTATGAGACTTCCATGGTCATAAAAAGTAGAACATTCTATGCTTTATTTTATTAAGGACAAAGGAATGAAATGCTACTAGAATCATCTAGAAAACATGTATTTTTTCAAGTGTTAAATAATAACCATGTGATTTTTGTAATTCATTCATTGAACTAGATTACATTCATACTTGAGAAATTAGTTCAGAAATTAGTTATCACTAACTACTAACTTCCTAACTTCCTAACTACCTAACTGAACAAAAACCCTAAGGATTATTGTAGGATTACAACATTTCTCCCCTTAATTCGAAGGGACTTCTCACATACCAAGTAAAGATATAAATTTTTCAAACTTTTCACATCCTAATGCCTTGGTAAAAATATCTTCAATTTGTTCAGAAGTTGGACAATGTGTCACATGAATTTTTTTGGCCTCTACATGATGTCGAATAAAATGATATTTAGTGTTGATACATTTGGTTCGATCATGAAACTTTGGATTCTTGGCCCACTGAATTACACAAGATTTGTCGAGAAATAGAGGAGTTGAAGCTCTTTGTTTCTCCTGCAAATCTTCGAGTATTTTTCGAATAAAAAAGATTTCCTTAGTGGTTTGAGCTGCTACAACATATTCGGCTTCGGTGGTAGAATCACCAGGAATAGATTGCTTGCGCGATCTCCAACTGATGGCTGTTGATCCAAGATTCATCGAATATGAGAAGTTGAGACTCCATTTCCTTTATCTCCATCAAAATCTTAATCTTAATAACCAGTAAGATGGAAGTCTAAAACTTTGGAATATTCAATGCTATAAGTTTGAGTTCCTTTTAAATACTTCAAAACTCTTTTTGCTACTACCCAATGGCCCTCACAAGGATAATGCATAAACCTAAAAAGTATTCTGATAGCAAAAGTTATATGAGGACGAGTAATAGACAAGTAAATCAAGCATCCAACAAGTTGCCTGTATTTTGTTGGATCTTCAAACGACTTTCCTTCTTTGGAAGTGAGTTTCAAATTCTACTCAATTGGAGTAGCAACAGGATTACATTCCATCATACTATATCTATTTAATAATTTATCAACATATTTTTTCTGAGAGATTAAAATATGTTGTGGTTTTTGATCAACTTGAATTCAAAGATAGTAATGAAATAAACCTAAATATGTCATATCAAAAACCTTTTTCAATTCCCTCTTTATAAATGATATATATTCATCATTGTTTCCTGTGATCATCAAGTCATCAACATATACAACTAGATATGCAACTGATTTTCCAACTTTCTTAACGAAAAGAGTTGCATCATCTAGGTCAAAATGTTTATATTTTAATTTAAGAAGATGTTTAGTTAGCTTCTCATACCATGCTCGTGGAACTTGTTTCAAGCTGTACAAAGACTTAATTAGTTCGTAAACCTTTTGTTCTTTCTCTTTAACGAAAAAACCTTCTGGCTGAAACATGTAAACATCTTCTTTCAAACCTCCATTTAAAAAGGTAGTTTTGACATCCATATGAATAATTTTCCATTCTTTCTGAGCTGCAATAGCAAACAAAGATCTAATAGTTCCCCATTTAGTTGTAGGAGAAAAATTCTCTGTATAGTCGATACCCTATTTTTGTGCATATATCTTTGCTACAAGTCTTTCTTTGTGCTTGTCTAGTGAACCATCAGCTTTAAACTTAGTTTTATAAATCCATTTGAAACCAATAGGTTTGATGCCCAGAGGAGGATCCACCAGCCTCCATGTGCCATTTTTTTTTAGAGCATCAAATTCCTTTTGCATTGAATCTTTCCACTGTTCATAACTGGCAGTTTCTTCAAAGCAAGTAGGTTCACAATCCATAGAAAAATTAAATTCACAATGACAATAGTTACCTGAGGAACTTCCAGCCTTAAACTCATCATATTTCTTTAGAAATTTTCGAATACGAGTTGATCTTCACAAAGGTTGTGTAGGAAGTTGTTCAGGAAGTTGCTCATCTTCTTCATCTGGCTCAGTTATTTCCATTTCTGTCATTTTTTCTGTAGAAACACTTGAATCAACTAATTCCTCATCAGCAACAATGGAATTATCATGATCAACCACAACCAATTTCTCATCATTGAGAGAAGGAAAATCCATAGACTGATCTAATATAGGAATCCCCCCTTCATGATGGGAAAGTATATTATATGATTCATAATAAAAATTTTGAGGCAGAAACTTTTCTATTTGATTAAGTTGTCTTTCAACATTGAGGGAATCTTTATCAGTTTCAAGAAAAATTACATCTTTTGACAAAATAAACATTTTGTTCACTCCATCATATAATCGGTATGCCTTAGAAGTGATGGACTACCCTAAAAATATGCATTTTTTGCTTCCTTCACTCAACCTATTCCTCTTATGTTTGGGAATCAAAGTATAACATTGAGAACTAAAAATTAGGAAAGACGACTGTACCACATTTCATATGGAGTTATGTTGTTAATGATAGAGGAAGGGCACCGATTTATAATGTATGCCGCACAGAGCACGTCTTCTCCCCGAAACATTAATTTTACATTCTTAAAAAACATCATTGACCTTACCATATTAAGTAATTTTCGTTTCATTCTTTCAGCAACACCGTTTTCTTGCGGATTATATGGTATTGTGGTCTGGTGTTTGCTGCCATTCTCTTGCAAATATGTTTCAAAAGCATGTGAAGTATATTCTCCTCCATTATCTGTCCTTATAGTACCAATAGTAAGTTGTGCTTCATTTGTTACCAAGAGATGAAATTTCTTAAACACATCAAAAAATTGTGATTTTTGTTTAAGAAGATAAACCCAACACATCCTCGAATAATCATCAATAAAAGTGAGTATGTGTTTATTTCCATTTGCAGTTGGTACATGCATTGGACCACATAATTCAGAGTGTATGAGACTTAATTTTCTTGTAGCTCTAAACTTAGAATTATGAAAAGACTGTTTTTGATGCTTGCCCAATATACAAGCATTACATGGGGTAAATGTTCTGGGAACTGTTGGAAGTCCCTTAATCCCATGTTGTTTCATAATTCAAATACTTTCATAATTAACATGACTGAAGAGTGCATGTCATAATAAAGAAGATGAAATATTATCATTTTGCTGAACCAAATAAGTTGTGTTCAATGAAATAGACGACATACCATGCAACTTCAATAATTTATGTTCTTCAACACCAGACATTATAGTTTTATTGTCAGTTGCTCTTCTAATTTCTACTTTACCAACAAATATGTGAATGGAATGTCCCTGTTGTATTATTTGTATAAGAGATAAAAAAATTCTTTGGAACCGCAGAATGTAGAGAACATCATTCAAAATATAATTTGGAAGTCCAGGAATCTTTAACTGAATTGAACCAATCCCTGATGGTTTGATTTGGGACTTATCAGCAATATACACTACTCCTTCAATATTATCACTGAATTGGTCAAACAAATCTCTTTGAAAGGTCATATGACATGTGGCACCTGTGTCTAGAACCCAACTGTCATACCATGAAGTAAAAGAAGTACTAGAAAAATCTTCCGCGTGGAAATTACAATGTGCGACAACATAATGTGCATTCTTAGAAGACCGTCCTCTGTTTGGAATTAAATGATATTTCTTTTGAAGCCATTGTTCTCTTTTTTCATTAATTTTATCCCATGGAATTCTGTAATCTGCAGCAATATGTCCAAGTTTACCACATCTAAAACATTTTATAGATGCTTTATCAGAAAAATTTCTTTGTTGTTCATTATGCTGTCTATCTCTCTGAATATTTCTTCCCCCCCCCACCTCTATAATTCTTCCTACCTCGACCTCTATTACCTCTAGTATTTTTGAAAGATTCCTCCTGGGGTTTTTGGTCTTTTTGAGCAAGGCATAGGCTTTCGATATTAGAACTATGTGATGCTTCTTTCTTGCCAAAATCCTTCTCTCTTTCTGCAATTTTCCCTACTAATTAGTCAAAATCTATATCTTTTAATTGCCCACTAGCTTGGAGATATTCCAAGTAGTGTGAATAACTAGGGTAAAGAGATTTTATAAAGGCAGTAAGGAGCAAATCAACTTTAACTCCAGTACATTCAATTTCATGATTGATGGCTTTAATTTCAGAGGCAAGTTTTAGAGGATCATTATCATTCATTTCCAGATTAAATAACTTTAACAATAATTGAGTTATCTCCAATTTAGAATGTGAATCATAAAGCTCTTTTAGCTTTTCTATGGCATCATAAGTTGTTTTACTCTGAGTAATGTATATGCTTACCTCTTGTGAGATTGAAGAAGATATTAATTCAAAGGCCTTCTTATCCTTACTTTGCAAGATTGTGAGTTGTTTTCGATCATCAGGCTGCACTAGTGCATTCTCTCCTTCTCCTTCACAGACTCCATCGCATAAATCATTAGAGATAAGAGTAATTTTAACTTTCCTAAACCACTCGTGGTAATTTTCCTTTCCGGAAAGGACAACCCCAATTAAAGACACCAAGGAGTTCATATTTTAAACATACTATTTAAATCACTCGCACCCTTAAAACAAAGTTTTGTTTTAATCACTTCCAAACTTCAAATTCTTCCTATAATACTCTGATCTTTAAAAAATACTCTGTTTAATCTTGCAGATTTAGTAGAAATTAAAGACAGGAATTTCTCCTCTCTTTTTTTTTATATAAAAAAAAAACTTTATTTTAATCACTACCACTCGGAGAGAGAAAAAAAAAATTGTTTTTAAATTTACAGAATTAGCAAGTTGCACTTATGTAGCTCCAAAGACAAAGTTTTCCAAAAAAAAACTGATTTAAACTTACACATTTGTTTGCTACAAAAATCTAATTAAAAAAAAAAATGCTCGCAGATTCGTGACAGGTACAGAAATGAGGGTTTCTGTCAATCAAATGCTGCAAACACAGTGGAGGAAAATGTTGGCAAACAAACTCTGCTGGCAGTGTTGTCACAGGTTGAAAAAAATCTATTGCTTCATTAACATCAATGCTGCCATCAGCCTCCTAGGATCTCAAGTGCTCTGATACCACTATTAAATAATAACCATGTGATTTCTGTAATTCATTCATTTAACTAGATTACATTTATACTTGAGAAATTATTTCATAAATTAGTAATCACTAACTACTAACTTCCTATCTTCCTAACTCCCTAACTAAAGAGAAACCCTAAGGATTCTCGTAGGATTACAACATCAAGAACCAATTTTGCTAACACCAACCAAACCCAAAGAAAAAGCCACCTCTAACACCAACAACTGTTTTTTTCTCAACCTTCTTAACCAACCAAAACTAGTTTTGTTTCTTATAGTTGTTGGGTTTGAACCAATAACCTAGGAATTTGAACCTAGATTCAAAATTCTCCTACGTAAACATCACATAGTACTTTGAATTAACCTCCATCCTAGTAACAAGAATAACTAGATAATTTTTTTGTACACAATCCATTATTTCACTAAAACATCCCCTAAAATTATGACATCATCAACAAAAAGAAATATGTGATAGGATAGTAACAACTTAAAGTTTAATTCCATTTATTTTACCTTTCCTTATTTCCTACAAGATAAGTTTGTTGAGACCTTAAGTGACCAAAAGGAAGAGAAGGGGGATAAAAGAGATCCATGGTGGAGTCCAGTGGAACATGGGCAAAAAGAGGAAGGGGATTCATCTATTAAGGTATCAAAGAAGAAAAAAGAGAAATGAGCCATTATCGATTTCACAGTAAGGGGCCCCATCCCAATTTCAATCGTAAACATCCTCAGAAAGTCTGACTTGACTTTTTTATAGGATTTATTTTGAAATGTAATTTTAAAATGAGGGGTTTGATCTTTTTTTTCTTGATTGAATGAAGACATTCCTAATCTAAGACATTTTACTCATGCATTTGTATTCCAGGCATGAAATAGAATTTCTACTTGGATATTCCTCAACCAAGTTTCTCTTTATGACTATTAGCTATGGACTTGGAAATCATTTTATAGACCAAATTACATAGAGAAATGGTTACAAATTAGTCAAAATAAATGGGTTTTGAGGATTTGGGAATCAAGGAAAGGAATTTCACATTCATTGGGATGAAGACTCTAGATTTGACTCTAGATTCCTCTACTACATTCAAAATGTCTTCCTCTAATATATCAAATAAATGAATGAAATATTTTGCAGTGAAAGTGGGAGGCCCACAACTCTCTTCTTTTACAAAGGCATTCAAAATACATTCCAATTCTGGTGAAAAAACTTAACTGTCTATAGAATTTGCCTCCTTACCATAGAAAACATGAGGAAAAATATTGATTTCCTATAAAATTTTCATAAATTTATTGAAAATGGACTATTTAGAAAGTTTGGAATAATAAGAGAGGTTTGAATGCTTTACGTCATGGATATCGAAAATGGACAAATCATTAGGTCCATTGGATTCCCAGATAGAATTGGTTACTTTCCTAAATGAATTATATTGATGAAAAAATTTTGAGTTACTATCAGCTTCGGCTATCCAATTAATCATGGTTTTGATTTTTCCAGCTACCTAGTTTATGCATCTTTATGAATTGAAGATTGCAAATATGGTCTTTTAATTTCCGCAAGAACATATCTTTCTAAACAGAAGAATTGAAAAAATATATTTCCTTTCCAATCAAGCCAAGTTCAACATTTAACTCTTTCTTTGTTTTTCTCCCATTTAAGCACAAATTTTTTCAACCTGTTTAACCTATATGAGAAATAATTTAGTTTTTGTTCATGAAAATGTGTCTCGAGAGAATTCGAAGTATCCCTAACAAGGTTGATAAAAGATTGATCTTCAATCCACACTTGATCAAATCGAAATAGGGAGGGTGAAGAGGAGTTATGAACCTCATATTCCAGAAAAAATTGTGAGTGATGTGACATACTATCTGGAGCAATCCAACGTCTATATTTGGTGAAACTTAGGATGAGACTCTCTTCCAGGAAAAAACTATTCAGTCTTTACATTGTCATTTCATTGGAAACTGCCATTTTTCCAAGTGGGCGCCGAGGGAGCCATACATACATTGATTAAACCTGCATTCTGGAATATAGAGTTGAAGTACATGGCATGAGATGTGACCTAGATTTCCTGCTCCATACTTCATTTGTAGAAAGAGTTAGGTTTATATCTCCAAATATAATCAAATTATTATTATTTAGGAAATCGCTATTCTGTAAAAAAAATCCCATAAACCCCATCTCTCATTATACTACCCATAGAAATTCACAACAACCGCCTTCCTAGAGAATCCCTTGAAATTTCTATTAAGAATAAGCCTCACCTTTTATTAGAAGGTAGAGAAGAATATCAAATAAGTATCCCAGATGAGATTTTGACAGCCTCCTAAGGGAGAGAAATTTGGAGTTTCCTTCAATTGTCCGTATATTCAAGGAAAGGAATTTCATTCCCAACTCCAAAGAGTGGGAAACTGTGCTCCCAGGGCCTGGGAGGAAGAGGCATCAATCACGCCGTGAGGGGGAAATTCTCAAGCGAATTTGTTTTTCTTGTCTTTCTTCTTTTTCCTAACAGTGACAAAAGTATTTGTTTTTCTTGTCTTTCTTCTTTTCTTGTTTTTCCTAACAGTGACAAAAGCATCAGAGAAGGGAGAGACACTGAAATAATTATAGATCAGTAGAGGGACATGGTTTACAATGTCATAATACTACGACGAGGAATGATGAGGTAAATTTCAAGAGGAGACAGGAGCATTGGAGGATAGCAGGGGAAAAGAGACAATAGGAAGAGGAGGAAGGGAACTAAAGAAGATAGCATCGAAGGGGGCATTGATGATGAGGGAATTAAATGGGAAAAGGATATATCTCTATAGTTCCTGAGAAATTGGAATGATCTATAAAGAGGAGGTACTAATGGAATTTCCAATAAAGGAAGGACAACGCGACGAAACAAGGCCTTCAAACCACTACGATTGAAGCAAAGGAGTGAGAACCTTTCTTGAAGCCTGAAGCAAAGGAGTGAGAACCTTTCTAGAAGCATCATAGTTATCGACTGTTGAACTATTAAGAACAATTATATGGCCAAGAGCAACAACATGTTTTTTCAATGCATTGATATCTAGTTGAGATTTGGAACTCATTATTGCAGCAGTTTTAATTTCATCAAGCATAATTAAGTATACCTCAGCAAAGAATGCATGTATATCCAAGGATTCCTGCAGAGAATAGTTTGAGGTGTCATTCATGTCGCAGAGTATCTTTGTCGATTCAGAATGGACAAAATAATGTTCCTGCGGTTTCATGTGGAGACCCACAAATAGTTACCACAGTATCATTGGACCTAGGAGGGACCTCTCGTTTGCTGGAAGGCTTTGAAAGCATATCACGAATTGGGAGAAAATACCCCATGTGCCGGAAAGACCTGTACTTGTGGCCCGGGTCGCTCCGACAATGGGGCCCACTTCAGTCTTTACGAAGATGATTAGTTTGATGGAAACAAAGAGATTGAAAATAAATTCTAGCTCTGTATGAAATGATTAGTTCCTCAAGAATATTAGCATCTGATTCCATTTCCAGTAATACCCAGGTTACATGATTCATTGATTATGTTTATTATATTGATTAGTTAATTAATAGTACGTAACTTGAAAATGTTTGTAGCTACCATAATTACATTCTCTTAACAAGTAGTGCTATGTAACATGCACATGCACATGTTTGTAAGTTTTGTAATTACTCTCTTATTTTGACTAAATTGGGAGATAGAACTGATGAAAGATATCCAAAAATTTGATTTGATGGTGGATTTGATAACTGATATATAGGGTTTTGTTTTATTTTATAGAAATTTATTTTTATATGAATAAATAGTGAAATCATATGTTATGGTTTTGAGTTGTATTTAGTGAGACTTTTTGGAAGTTTTTCTTGTTGATTTTTAGTATCTAATTTCTTTAAAATCTGAGAGGAATTTATTGAAATCAAAAGCTTGATGGGTAACCCCTGTACAATTGAAGTTCTCTAGGTTTTTTTAGGGTACTCAATCCATATATATAGTAAAAAAAAGACATTAAATATAAAAAAAATCAAGATTTCAGCTCAAATTTTTCCTTACCAAAAATTCCAAAAAATTGTAAAAAAAACTCTTTATTTTATTGTAGTGATTTATTCATAATTATAAAACAAATATTTATTCAACAAATATATATTTTGAAATTTAAAAATAAATTATTTACCAAGAAAAACCAAATCACAAGTACGGGATTTCCTATTTTTCATCATCGGAAGTAGGAAAACTATTAGAAGCCATTAATGTAAGGTTTCAAATATTTAATAAACTATTGACAAGCCACTAGGCTACGGAATTTTTTTTTTTTAAAATAAAGATCATATAAAATTGATAGAAGTAGGAAACTATTGCAAGCCATTAATGTATGGTTTCAAACTTTTAATAAACTATTGACAAACCACTCCGGTACATTTTCAACTTTTTCAAGGAATTTTTTTTATAAAGATCATACAAAATTTATTCGTTAATTTTGTATAAAGCTAATAAATTAGTAAAATAAGAATATTTATTTATAAAAATATTAAAATAAAAAAGAAACTATAAAAAATAAAAATTTTGAGATTTGAAATTTATAAATCTAAAAAATAATAATTGTGAAGTGTGAAATTTATAAATAATTTCTTTATGATACTTTCTAACAATTAAAATAATTTTTTTAATAATTTATTTCATAGCAAACACTGTATGGTCATTCAATTTTGATATGTTTTAGTGTGGTTGTTTTTTTACTTTGGAGATCATTTTAGGATGAACACAGTAAGTAATTTATTTGTTTTTTTGGTTTATTATTATCTATAGGTAAGATTGGATTTTCCACACCCACAATGCATAATTGCAATTCCTAAATTTACCAATCGTTAAAACATAAATTGACTAGATTATAAACCTTAACACTAATATGAATTTGTAACACAACCTTGAAAACTCTCTAAAATTCGCAACCCTACGACCATGGCCTAGGTTTGGGTCTGCCCTCAGACCTACAGCTGCCTCCGTAAGTTGTTCATCTCAATTGGTTCCACCTTGACCACCCACTCGCATTTGACAAGGCCTCTCCATGTCTGATCAGAGTGGGGGGATTTCGGATCCCCCCTCTTCTTGCCTTCCATTATATGGCGCGATGGCAGGGTCTAACAACGTTGGTCAGCACAACTCTTCCCCGCTCTCTAGTCCTACAAGGATGCCCCCCACAAGGAACAATCGTCCTGAAGGTGCTGCAACTACAACAATTGTTACCTCCTCCACTTGTATTCCCAAAGCAACAAAACGCCTAAAGATCGTGCTTCCAACACACCGAATTAATGCAAAAATTCAATACATGAAGGATCATGCTTTGATCGACAAGTTTATGGGATTCTGGCCGACTGAAAAGGGCCTACTTGTATGGATCACCGCCAAATGGAAACCAAAAGGACACATCAACGAAAAGCTTGGCTCAAAGGGTTTATTCAACATCATATTTACATGCACCAAATACAAGAATAGAATCATGGACGGCGGCCCCTACTTCAATTCAGCCAACGTTTTTCTCCGAAATTTGGTCGAGCATTTGAATCCTGACAAGGAAGACTTTAGCTAGGTTCTGGTGTGGACCTGTCTATATTCATTACCTCAAGACTATTTGGATGATTAAACCCTCAAAGAGACTGGAAACACACTTGGAGAATTCATTAAAATCACAGACGAGACAAGAATCAACAAGCATACATGCTATCGAAGGATGTGTGTCTACATGCACATAGCCAAAACTCTTCCTGATGAGGTAAGTCTTCTTCATGACAATTTTGAATGGATACAAATCGTGGATAATGAACATGTGCCATTCAGATGCCAAAAATGCCACATGCATGAGCATATATTCATAGATTTCCCTCTTAATCAAATCTCCTCCACAAATAAGAACTATGTAGCCAAATATTCGAAGGTATTCACAAAAGTCACCGGTAGAAGAAGAAATACCAAGAAGCCACACATTGCTCCTTCAACCAAAGATCCTTCTACCAGAAATAGCTTTCATACTCTGGCTAATATGAACTCGAAAACCTCTGATATTCCTAGCTCCTCAGATCCACCCATGTAGGAAAATACACAACCATAAAAGTGTCCAATGACTATGTAACCTGCTGACTTGCATACGAAATCTAAGACCCAGCACCCTCATTCTGCAAACTCTGGCAATGGAAAAGGCTCTGCATCCGATCCACCTACAACGATGGATGAGGAACCAGAAAGTATAAACTGTTGAGATCTGGATATTGTAGGTCTTGAAGATGCATGCAAATGGAAAGCCTATCTCTCAATCCCTAACCAATAGATCTAGCAACTGGAGGAAGTCCTCTCCTGAGCCCAACAAATTCCCACTCTAGGCATTCAAGTGGGAATGTTTCTCAACACCAAGCAAGTTCTGAAATAATCAAGGAAAAGTGGAAGAAGAACAGATATGCAACAACTTATTGTTTTGGGAGAAGAACTCATAGGATCTAGGAGATATCTAAAGCTAACCAAGTTCTAATCCATCATTCCTCAAATTTCTCAATGAAGCTGATCTCATGGAATATAAGAGGGCTAAACAGTCCTTCGAAGCATCGATTAATAAAGAAGAGAATAGTTGAAGAAAATCCCACAATTTTATTTATGGAAGAATGTAAATGTCCTCGGACCACCCTAGACATGATCCTTTCAAAGCTATGGAGAGGTTGTCAAACTATAACAGTAGATGCACATGGGGCCTCATGTGGGCTAACGATCATATGGAATCCGTTATTAATAAATCTTGAGAACTTCTGTGCTACTCACAATTTTATATAAGCCTCTTTTCATCTTCTAGTAACAAACATACATGGACATCGCAAAAATGATTATTTTCCTCAGGGAGCTACACAAAAAATATATTTGTTGAATTCCATCGAATCCCTCAACATTCAACGCACTTTTCCTCTTTCGGTGTTCAAGGGAGACTTCAACATGATTACGAGCATTCAAGACAAGAAAGGAGGAAGGAAAAATATGGATACTGACAACTTCAGACTCAAGGACTTAATTCGTGATAATCAACTGATATACCTCCATACTTGCAATGGATTCTACACCTGGAACAATAGACGTAGAGGAACACACGAAATCAGTTCACGTCTTGACTGTTTTATGATTACAGGTAATTACATATATTTGGGACGTAATACGGATGCCAATATCTCCCCTGCGGCAGGATCTGATCATTGGCATATCCAACTTTAGTGGGTCAAACCTGGCTTGGTGACTCGTCGGCACTTCCGCTTTGAAATATTCTGGTTCACGCATCCCATATTCAAAGACCTCATCACAGAGTGGTGGTCCTCTCTCTCGCCTTCGGATGGTTCCAAAATGTTCCAATTCTAGCAGAATCTTAAAATTCTCAAAGGTAAACTAAAATTCTGGAATGAAAATACGCTTGGAAACATTTTCAATAACCAAAATGATATTGAGAGGAAAATGGCAGATCTCCAACAAACAATAATCCTGGACGGCCGAATAGCAGATTCCAATGACTTGGAATCCAAGCTAATGGCCCAAATGGAGGACAACGGACTTCAAGAAGAAATCCTCTAGAAACATAAATCAAGAATTAGATGGATAAAGGAAGGAAAAAAGAACACTATATTTTTTCACCACTCAAGCATTCAACACTCAATGCACAACAAAATTTCGGTTCTCAAATCTCACAATGGTGAGTGTCTCAAACATCACGAAGATATTGAAGAATAACTCTTAGAATACTTCAAAGAAATCCTTAAAGAGCCCAAAAATCAGTTAAAGGAGGCCATCACGAATATAAGCCAACATATCTCGAGGTTAGTCACCAAAGAACACAACCAGCTGCTTCTGAAATCAACTACCGTGCAAAAAATAAAAATGGCAGTTTTCCAGCTAAGGAGGGTAAATCCCTTGGGTGAGACGGCTTCACTGCCAAATTATTTCATTACTTTTGGGATGTTATCAAGCAGGAAGTCTAGGATGTAGTTGAAGAGTCACACAACTCTCACTGGATCCTTCTAGCTCTAAATGCAACCTTTCTCTCACTCATTCCTAAGGAGGACCAAGCAGTGTCTCCAAGTAAATACAGACCTATATCCCTTTGCAATTTCATTTATAAAAGAATTTCCAAGGTTATTTCTAACCGTCCGAAGTCGCTCCTTCCCCTGTGTATTTCTTCGGAGAAAACGAGATATGTTGAAGGTAGGCATATTCTTGATGGAATTATCCTCACCCATGAATTCATACACTCCCTAAAAGTTCTGAAAAAACGTGGAATACTACTCAAGATTTAGTTTTACAAAGGCTTCGATAAGCTTTTTTCCACCTACATTAGACAGGTTCTCCATACCTTTGTGTTTTGCCATACTAGGGTTCACTGGATCATGAGTTTTCTCACTTTTCCCTTCTTCTCTATCCTCGTTAATGGGATCCCTTCGACCCCCTTCACCCCATCGAGGGGCATCAGACACGAAGATCGACTCTCTCCCTTCCTCTTTGTTCTTATGTTTGAAGGCCTTGGTCATCTCATCAAGAGTGTTGTCCAATTTCAAGCTCTAAAAGGAATTCTGATCCACAACCAACCACCCATTTCCCATAAACAATTTGTGGAAAACAACATGATCATGGGTCACTCCTCAGTGCAGGATGCCAGAACTCTCAAATCTCTACTGGAATATTTCTCTGATGCCTCTGGAACCATTATCAATTACGAGAAATCCCATATTTTCTTCTTCAATACGCTCGTCCTTACTCAACGTAATATTTCCAGTATCTTAGGATTCACTGTTGCTTCTCTCCCCTCAAAATATCCTCGAGCCCCTCTTACTGACTCATCTATAAAGAACACCTCCTGGAAAGAGATGATCGACAAGATGGAAACTAGCCTCTCTTCTTGGACCTATCGCTCCCTCAATATTGCAGGTTGTTTGCTCCTAATCAAATCTATCTTATAGTCCTTGCCCCTTTATCTCTTCTTTGTTCTTGTCGCTCCAAAATGGGTTCTCAAATATATTTGCAACCTTCAGAGAACCTTCTTGTGGAGAGGCAACAAGGATAATCGAAAATAGGCGTTGGTTGTGTGGAAGTATGTCTACACTCCAAAGGTTCAAGGAAACCTCAGGCAGAGAGATCCAGAGCTAAGAAACACAATCATGGGTGCTTGTATCTAGTGGAAGTGGGCCTCCAATGCTCACGCACCCTAGGATGACTTATGGTCCACTAACTATGTTTCCACTTGACCTCAAGAAGACTTAATAACATTCAATCAAGAGCCTAAGGGATCCCTAATCTGGAATGCAGCCAATCAACATAAATACCTTATTCATGCTCACAGCTTCTGATAAATTTGATCGAGCATGTAGCCTCATTTACGGGAAGATTCTTGGGAGCAGATGCCATGGCTTTATTTCATTTTCCATCGTCCTATTTGTAGCGCTAATCTGCATGATAGAGAGCATAGTAAGGTTTAGAATTTTTGTGCTCAAGAGGTCACTTACGGATTTTGGAACTCACTACCAACGAATAACTCGCAGGAATAATGGCACGAGGAACAACACCTCGACATATGGGAAAAATTGAAGAAACAGAAAATTAGAATGGAGGAACGACAGGATATTCTACAGTGGGGATACACACCTCGTATCACTTTCTTTACCAAGGAAGCCTATTAGCTACTTCATCATGTGAATCTTGGTGAAAGGAATAATCTTTGGAGGAAGGTCTGGAATGCAAAACTCTAGCCCAAAGTTGCTACCTCTTTATAGCTACTAAGAAAAGAAATAATCCTCATGTGGGAAAATATCCCAAAATGATGCTTTGTGGGGCTCCCACGATCCCCTCCTTGTCAAAGTGACACTGAGATAACTCACCATCTTTTGGACTTCTGCCCAGTCTCCAACATCTTCTCGGATAAGATAGCGACCTTATGTAGAAAAACTGATAGAACTCAGGGCAACATCATCCAAACGCTCAGCCATTGGCATGAATCCCCGTTCTCGAGCAACCTCCTTAATTGCCTCTGGAAGCTCATCCCAGGGCTTCTAACCTTGAATCTGTGGAAGGAATAGAACAACATAATATTCACGGACATCAGTGCCACTCAGGAAATTATTTGGAAAAAATTTTGCGGTTATTTCAAGGAGACTCTGGCCCTTTCTCTGTGGGAAAACTAGGACCTACTGAGAACCAGTGTTGATTTCTTAATATGGAATAATTGGAGTCTAGGTCTCACCCACCTCTGCCTCTCCTCTCCTTAGCTTAAGGCTCCATCCATATCTCTGGACAGATGGTTGCCTCCAGCAACCAGCTTCGTCAAACTCTATTTTGACGGTGCCTCTAAAGGCAATCTTAGGGAAGACAGATTTGGAGGCATTTTCAGAGATTCTAATGGTGACCGTTTGACCATTTTCTATGGTGCTATGAGTTGGGATAAAAACAACTCGACGTAGCTGTAGGGACTCATCCAAGTCATAACCATAGTTATTGAGCTCAAATTCTCCCCATTGGAAGTGGAAGGGGATTCCTAGGTAATCATCTAAGCCACCACACGTCTCTTATGTGGATCGTCATCCACAAAAGTTACTAATAGCAGGAGACTGGCATTCCTCTTCAAGCATCTACAATGTTGGCTTCAACAACAAAAGGCCATAAAATTTCCTCATGTGCAAAGAAAAACTAATGCACTTGCATAATTCTTAGCCATCAAAGGGGTTGATTACAACCATCCACTTTTCACCTACAACTTCAATTCCATCATGGAGGAGACCCTACTTTTGAGTTGCATTAATCTCTTGCACAAGCATGGTGAGCCCTTACATCTGGGTGATATCCGTCGTGAGCCAGTTATCAGGCCTCCGAGTGCCGAAACCATCGGCTCCTCGGGCTAAGCCATCCTTCGAAGCCCACTGCATCTCAACCTCCCACGGATGCAACTGACTCAACATAGCTTGAATTAGTGTTTCCATGGGTGGTCTCCACCTACTCACTACAATAGTTACCGAAATTACACCACCCTAGTAGAATTTGTTTCCCGTTAAGAAGTTGGTACAAGTCCATCCCACCATCACCTAAATTAGTTAATGCTTTCCATTACTTCAACTCTAGTTTATCACATGACGATCGATCATTTGGATCCTCACTCATCTCCTCCTTCAAGCTTCGCCTCTCTTTTCATCTCCTGCAACCTACACAAGCGCTCTGACCTCGCTCTATGCCATTTCCTTGCTACCTCTCACACTTAATGCACCATGCCTCCTCACCAGCACTAGAAGCCCTGCTAAGGCAATGTGAGGGGGATGTCCTTACTCGTTTGCATTGAGATAATGCACATTAGCATTTGGAAATTTTTCATGTTTCCTCTGTCGACTCCAATTCCCAGCCTATAACTCCTCCTCTCAGCACTCTAGGCATGGATGTCTCCCTTCACATCAGCCTTCAACCCTCAATTCCTAGTTTGTCCAATGCTAAACGCAAGTGTCACGAATCAACAGTCCCGCGCTCCTTATTGCCTCTATCGTGGAAGCTGGAAATATTACCGGTGAAGTCTCCCTCTCAGACAAGAGTCTCAAACTTGTCGCCTCATGGAACATGGAGCAGGGATGATAATGTTGAGGTCCTGGTTGTGTATGGCCCTCATCCACCTCGAGAAAGGGCTCTGCATGTCCTCATTATAGAAGAGGAAGAGATTGTGCACATATATGGATGTCTAGTGACAGAAGAAAACCGTGCAAGAATTGAAGTTGTCAAGACCTTATGCTACCTCATGCTACCTAGTCTTCTATTGGATATACTTGCTAAAATTGTTTTTTTCTAGTTTTAAGTAGCATTTCAAATCTTCTAGCTATCTTTCACCTTTCTGGATTGTTAATGGGCTCGTTTCCCCATGAGCGAAAACCCATATTTTTTATATTTTGGAGACAAACTCGGGCAAGGATTGGTTAATATCCTTACCCATCTCTACCCGTGCATTGTATAATAATTTTTGCCTAATTAATATATTTAATCTAACTTACAGAAAAAAGCACTAACATGAATTTAATATTTTTACCTTAATTTAGCTATATTAAAATAAGAGGTAGATACTTCGTACTATGTAGCACTTGTTCCCTTAGTAAGTTATTTTTAATTCAAAGTATTATGCTCAATGGTGAGGAATAATCATTTTTATCTACCAATCAATATGAAAGACACGATGATGAGAAATATTTTTGTAAACCCTCCATACTTTCCAATATAAAGAGGCATGTATTAAAATTTTAATTTCTAGAATTTAGATTAGAAATAGAAAATTTCAATTTCAACCATATAGATATTATATAAATATTTCCTTAAATTTTGAAATAAATAATGGGTCTCCATATTGAGATATTTAATTCCTTTCAACAAGTAAGAGCAAAAAGGAATTAGATCTCTCCACTTGCAAGTGTTTCCTCAAATTTGTTTGCATATAGAGAGACTTCATTTCTATGGTCACTTGATAAATCCAAAGTTACAATGGATCTATGTTAATAGTAGTAGTCACAAATCAAAAGTTGATATTTATTTACAAGTAGCTATGTCATTTTATTTAAATTCTTAATTAAAAAAATGTCATGGTTTTTGGGACATGTGGTATTAGCAAGTCATTCTATTGTAACAATGTCAATTTAGGCATGAAGGTTGTTCATGGTGAGAAATAGTGTCACATACATTTTTAAATATATATATATATATATGTTTAACTCATATATATATTTCTTATCATAGAAAATTAACAATAATAATTTAAAATTAAGTTATGATTTCGTTATTTTTTTTTTTGTCTTTTAAAAATCTTGTCAATGTAAGAAGTATTATAAGGTAAGTGTTTTTATGTTTATCCTTGTTTACTAGTCATTACATGGATATGCATGTCTAGTAGGTGGATGGTAAAAATTTACCTTCCACAGAATATTTTTAGTAGTACACACAAATAAAAAATTAAAATTTACTTAAGTAGTTATGCCCTTTTTCCTCTTTTAATTAAATCTATTAACTAAAAAATTTGATTTGAACAAGTGTCATATGAAGTGTCATATGATTTTTTGGGCATGTGATATGCTAAGCTAGAATATTGGCCCATGGTAAATTAACATAGCCTATTTACATAAAGTGGAGGAGGTATATATCCAATATATAAATGTTTGACTCGTATATTAATTCTTTTTATTGTTAATAATGAAATAATAGCAATTTAAAATAAAGTTATAATTTAATTAAGTTTTTTTCATATTTTTATTTTTAGTTAGTAAGTGATTTCATGCATATTATGGATTGATGTTGATATCATTATATCTATTTAATATATATGACTACATTAATTATAGGTTTTCCATAATAAATGATGAAATGACTAATTATAATATGAGTAACTACTTTTAATGTCTTGGGAAAAACATTATAAAATGGTTATGTATGAGAAACACATATTGTTTTAATTGATTTGAAATGGGGAATGAAAAGTGGTGAAGTCCTCATGAAATTGAAAGCCACTCAAAAAAACATAATTTTTTAAATTATGAATTGTTTGTATATGAGAAACACATATTTTTTTTTAATTGATTTGAAATAGAGAATTAAAAGTGGTGAACTTATCATGAGTTTGAAAAAGTTATGAGGGAAAGAGTTATGTTATATTAATTTTTTTGGATGAGGCTCTTCTTTTCACCAAAATGGTTGCTCAAACAAAATGAAATACATACATCTCATAATATAGTTGAAATATATTTTCATGATTATTTTTATATATCAAATTTTAAAATATTTTTAAAATTATATTACATTTAACGGTATCAAAATACTAAATCTAATAATATTAAAATGATATTAAAAAGTCATGCACATAAAGAGAGTAAAATACATCTTTTTTCCTAGTATTAAAATCCCATCATGTTGAGTGGCAAGTATGAGATTGAAGGACAAAATATAAGCGTGACTGCCGTGGTTCATGCTTGTGAAGTCATAAAACAAAATGAAGCTTCTGTTTATTCCTACGATTGAGGAAGCGTGGCATGAATCAAGTTCTAAATCTAGTAATATAAAAATGTTATTAAAGAGTTATGCAAATAAAGAGAGTAAAATGCATCCTTTTCATAGTATTAAAATCCCATCATGTTGAGTGGTAAGAATGAGATTGAAGCACAGAATGTAAGCGTGAATGCGGTGGTTCATGCAGCTTGTGAAGTCATAAAAGAAAATCAAGCTTTTGTTTGTTCCTATAGCGAGTAAAATGCATCCTTTTTATAGTATTAAAATTCCATCATGTTGAGTGGTAAGTATGAGATTGAAGGACAGAATGTAAGCGTGAATGCGGTGGTTCATGCTAGTGAAGTCATAAAAGAAAATGAAGCTTTTGTTTGTTCATATGACTGAGGAAGCTTGGCATTTAAGCGTTGAGGTGAGAGAGGTTATCCTACCCCCGCATCCCTGTCCACCGAGGGCTATAAAAAGTGGACATCCTGACCAGAGGATTGATAGCGTTTGCGAGTGAGTGGATTATTTATTATTGTTATTATTTCATTTGAAGCAATCATGACGATTGGGTTGTTTGGCTTCGCTTTATCAATGTTACCACTGGTGGTGGTTGGCGCTTAAAACCCACCGCAATGTTACTAGTTGTGGTGTCTGCAGTAAAACACGCCCAGACACCACTGCCACTGGCAGGGTGGACTCTGCCCGCCAACCACCACCAAAGGAAATCCAAATGACCTCATCGTCACACCACTGCCACTTGCAGGGTGGACTCTGCCCGCCAACCACCACTAAAGGAAATCCAAATGACCTCATCGTCACGAACATTAGGCTTAGAGTGTCATACACGTTAGCTCCCAGCTGGCCTCCAAACTGGGGTTTCCCCCTATATTTCGAGGGTTTTTCTTTTTGAGTTGAAATTGAGACTTACTCAGGTTATAACAATGATTTTGTTTGATGTTATAACAATGAATTTGTTTGTTTTATCCAGACAAGACTGTGTGCAGTTATTCTTTTGCTCAGTTATGCTTCCCAAAATGTTCTTTTTCTTTCTATATTGAAACCCACAAAACCCACAATTTTCCGGTAATAACTCTGTAATTTGATTAACACTTATATGGTGAAGGATTAGAGTAACACTTATATGGTGAATAAATAGTCGCTACTAAGAAGACTTTCTTTCTGATTGTAGATATATTTTATATGATTCTTAGTTTGTTTGTTCAGACATTTTGGAGTTACTATGCTTAGAGTGGTAATTCAATGATTTATATTTCAGGAGATCTTGTATTAAAAGTGTTTGATAGTTATTACTGCATATTTTATTCCTTTATGACTAATATATTTCTTTTTTTTTTATGTTAATGATGGTTTATTTTTAACTATGAAATATTTTAATATTGGATGGCTATTAAGTCATGTTGAGAAATTAAATAAAAAACTTGTGTGATGTAATTATTTAATTACTCTTATAAATAATAATGTTGGAAATTATTTAAGAAAGAAGTGGAAATAAAATCTTCATCTAAATATCTCTAGGAAATATAAAGGATTTAGTATGATGGGCGAGAAAAATCTTATTATAAAAAATAAAGTTTATAATAATTATTATTAAACTATAAATAATTTTATAATAAATATTTCTATTAAATTTATATTTTTATAAATAGTTTATTTTAAATTTTTAAATTAGTTTATAAATAAATATTCTGTCAAAAAAACTTAAATAAAAATTACTATTAGTAATAACAATAACATTGAAATTAACATTAGAAAGAGTATTATTAATAATAATATTAATAACATCATTAATACAATATTAATGATTTTAAAAAGAAATGGTTAATAATATTATTGATCATAATAATCTCTAAAAATTATTAATAGTTAATGTTATTAACCTAATAACATTAAAATTATTCTATTAATATTAAGATTAATTTATTTCCTTTTTAAATGTTCTTATCTTACATTTGTAGCAAATCTCAATATATTAGTAACATAACTAATTTCTAAGGCACATGTTAAATTCTACTTGTAATGATGATGATGATGATGATGATGGTTAACATCCATTGAGACCAATCTTTGGTCTATTGGACCTAAATAAAAGAGTTATTTAATTTGACTTAAGATTTTATTCCTATGCTCAAAAAGCTTGGAGAGAAACCTCCCGAGCTCACTATAATTTTGAAATCTTAAAAGGATAAGAAGGCATATATTGCAACAAATATTATGAAATTGAGCTCTAATGTGGTTGTACGCGGGGCACCTCAAGTGGATGTGATTTTCATCCTCGATGTCCATATTCTCACAGAGATGGCAGATCCTTTCCATCCATGGTGTTTTAGGAACTGTCTAATGACCTGTTTCACTATGGAGCTCATGAGAGTTCATTCTAATCTCGGCTATATTAATTTTCTTCATTGAGTTAGTTAAAATAGAGAGATACTTTTGATCTTCTAAGGTGGGGTTGATGACCTCCTTCTAATACCTTAATTTTCTTTTAGCTACTAGATCTTTCTCACACCACATTTTTTCTTTGAACTTAGAAGTAACATTTTTTTAATGTTATTGATGTTTTGCAATGCAACATTCTTGTCGATCTCCCGATGGTTTAACTAGGCCCTGCTGTCTTTATACCAACCTTGTTTAAGCCTTAGGAGCTTTTGGCTGGAATTTAAAGCTAGCTTAGGAAGTCTATGGTCTCCTATGCTATTGAGCTTGTGCTTGTACAACAAAAGCCTTGTCATAGCTAGGCTCTCGATAAGGGAAAGACCCACTTCTATAAGGAGAATAGGATAGGGTGTATTTCTTTTAAGTTTAAGGTTATACGTTAAAAAACGCTTGTCGATTTGCTCAATATTTCTCCAGGATTCTCTAGAGATGCTTCAACCCCAAACCTCACATCCATATAAGATAATAGGAGTGGCTAAAGTTTGAAAGAAGAACTTATTTCTATCCCACATGACGAGGTTTTCTGTTTTACAATTATTTTCAAGACCAAAATAAGCTTTCTACCCGCCATTAATACATATATGTTGAATCTTGTTCAATCATATTCAATCTTATTCAAACAATTAATATTTACTTTTATAAATTTAAGTTAATAATAAAATTAATAATAATGATTTTGTTAATATTTAATTAATATAAAGTTTAACACAAACAACATATTTTTTCTCTTTCAATAAATTAAATTCGAATGTTTCATATAGCTTGATGGCATAATATTTAATATTAAAAAGAATAAAAATATCTAATATGTATAATATTAAATATCACGTTCATAAATGATAAATGTTATTGCATGAGATTTTATAATTTTAAGTTATTCAATATTAAAACCATAAATATTTAAACTACTAAATATCAACTTCATAAATGTGATGGGTTCCATTCTTAATCTTAGATTTTAGAGTTTTTATACAATATTAGTTTTTTTCGGGGGTAATATTTGGTTTTTATAAATTTAATTTTTTAGGAATTTATAATTTTATTTTGGTTTTCAGGATATGAAGGCGATTTAGAGTTGTGGTGCCGTGACCTAGTTTTGAATCTACCCTACAGCTTGGAGTTAGCCTCTTGTACCGTCTCAAGATCTCTCCGTTGTTGTCATGGTCCTTTTCCATCGACACGGCCGAGCTTTCTCCTCCATGGCGGATTCCATTGGGGGGATCGAGAACCCCCCTCTCTCATAGTCAAGCAGGTACGGGAAGAAAGAGTTTGACACCGCCCAACAACAACCCTCTACGCCACACTCTAGCCCTATAGGGATGTCTGACCCTATGAATAATTCAGCAACTGGTGCAACTTACCGAGTCGTAGTGACCTCATCCACATGCATTCCCAAAGCCGCAGAGAGACCAAAATTTTTTCTTCGAGCACATCGAATCAATGGGAAAATCCAATTCATGAAGGATCATGTTGTGATCGGAAAGGTCATGGGCATCTAGCCCATGGAAAAAGCACTTCTAGGATGGACCGCCTCAAAGTGGAAACCCGAAGACCACATCGAATTTCAGCTACGATCAAAGCGCTTCTTCAATGTCATATTCACCTGCATCAAAGACAAGAAACGGATAATGGATGGAGGTCCCTACTTCTTTAAATCTGCAGGGCTCTATCTCAAAAACTCGGTCAAATGCTTCAACCCTAACAACGAAGATTTCAGCCGGGCACCTGTCTTAGTTAGGTTATACTCTCTACGACAGGATTATTTGGATGACCTAACCCTTAAGGAGATTGTAAATACTCTTAGGGAATTCATAAAAGTGGCGGATGAAATAAGAATCAACAAGTATAAAGCCTATACTAGGATTTACATCTACATGCACATCGCCAAAACCCTTGAAGATACGATAAGTCTCCTCCATGATGATTTTGGGTGGGTTGAAACTATAGATTACGAACATGTGAATTTTATATGTTGGAAATGCCACATGTATGGGCATCTCTTCATAGATTTCCATCTCAATCAAAGTTCAAACATGAAAAAAGACTCTGCAGCCAAAGACACAGAGGGATACATGAAAGTCACAGGGTGAAGAAGACAAGCGAGAAAACTCCCTTCCAACCGTGCATCAAAATTCCCCTCTACCATCAACAACTTTGATGGTATTGGAAATCTAAACACTAATGATCCTACTATACCTAGCTCCTCACATCCCGCATTGACTAAAAAATCAACCCCTCCTATTTCTCTTGGACTACCAAACCTCTCGAAGGATTCTAATAAACTCCAACCCACCGACCCCTCTACTGCTATCCCTCATAAAGTCCAAGGCACTAGTATTGAGACACCTTCACCTAAGGATGAAGAGCCGAAAATCATAGATTATTGTGACCTTGACATATTAAGCCTTGAAGAAGCATGCAAACTAAAAGATTTTTTTTCGATCCCAAATCAGCAGATTCAACAGTTGGAGGAAGTCCTATCTAGAGCACAATATCTACCCTCATTAGGAATTTAGTGAGACACACTTCTTGACACCAAAACAATAGTGAAAGAATCCAAGAAAAGAGTTAGGAAAAAATATCTGCAACACCTCATCATTCTGGGAGGAAAACTTTTAGAATCTGGAAGATATCCAAAGTTAACCCGGTTCTACTTTGTTATCCCCCACAATACTGAATGAATTGGATCTCATGTAATATTATAGGGATAAATAGTCCCTCTAGGCACCGTCTTACCAAGAAAATAATCGCCGAAGAAAACCCCACAATTTTATTCATGTAATAAACCAAATGCTCCAGTACCATCCTCGATACGATTCTTCCTCGAATCTGGCGAGGATGTCACTCTATATTTTTTGACACTTGTGGATCCTCGGGTAGTCTGGAAATCATTTGGAACCGTAATATTCTTGCACTGGATAACTTCCATGCCACCAAAAACTTCATACAAGCCACCTTCCACCTCCTGGGGACCAATATTCATGGACATCTTACAAACGTCTATATTCCCCAAGTCACAATGCAAAAAATCGATCTACTAGATACCATTGAACATCTCAAACTTTAACACAAGCATCCTCTCTGGGTGATTGGGGGAGACTTCAATATGATAACAAGCCTAATGGAATAAAAGGGAGGACAACCTTGTCTTGAGATTTATAGCACGAGATTCATAGACTTCATCCAAAGCAACCAGCTAATCAGACTACAAACCTCCAACTAGGTCTTCACCTGGAACAATAGGAAAGGGGGATCACACCAAATAGATTAATGCCTTGACCGATTTATTATCTTAGATAAACTCCATTCATCTCATAGGGAATCTTATAAACACCATATTACGTGCTTCACGCTTAGACCATTGGCCTTTTCAATTACAATGGGCAAGACTAGGCCTTGTTACCCATAAGCCTTTCCGATTTGAAATTTTTTGGCTCACTCACCTTGGTTTCAAAGACCTCATATTTGATTGGTGCTCCAACCTATACCCTCCCAATGGGTAAAAAATGTATCGGTTCGAGCACAAGAAAAAAAAATCTCAACGTCAAATTAAAATTATGGAATCAAACCTCTTTCAACAACATCTTCAAAGACTAAAAAGAGGTTGAGAAAAAAATGGCTGAGCTCCAAAAAAACATTATTCTTGTTGGAAGGAAAGAAGACTCAAACTCTGAGGAAAACTCTCTAGCCACCTAGCTGGAATATAGAAGACATCAGGAAGAACTCCTATGCAAACAAAAATATAGGATCTAATGGCTCAAGGAAGGAGAGAGGAATTTAATGTTCTTTCACTACTCCACCATCCAACACCTAATGCACAACAAAATTTTTGTCCTCAAGACCCAAAATGGTGAATGTCTGGAAAATCATGAGGAAATTGAAGTAGAATTATTGGATTACTTCAATGATATTCTCAAATATTCCAATGATAATTTCCATGCAGCCATTGAGAAAACAGCTCAACACATCTGAAATTTAGTCACTGAAGAGAAAAACCAGATACTGGTGTAACCCACTACTAGGCAGGAAGTCAAAAAAGTGGTGTTTCAACTCAAGGAGGGAAAAGCCCCTAGGCTAGATGGATTCACCACCAATTTATTCCACTTCTTCTTGGATTTGATAAAGTAGGAAGTGTGGAAGCATGTTGAAGAGTCTGGAAAGCACTCACTGGGTTATACCGGCTCTTAACGCAACCTTTCTCACCATAATTACCAAGGAGGAGCAGCCCACCACTCCAAGTAAGTAGAAACCCACAACCCTATCCAATGTCATTTTCAAAACCATTTCTAAAGTTTTTGCCGATAGGCTCAAGCCGCTCGTACTTCTGTAGATTTAACTGGAGAAACATGATATGTGGAAGAAAGGAAGATCCTGGACGATATCATCGTATCTCATTAAGTTACACATACCCCAAAGATTCTAAAAAATCCTAGAATGCTCTTCATGAAATACCTATCTAAGGCTTTTGATTAGCTCAGCTGGACCTATATCCAACACGTCCTCCTTGCCTTTTTTTTCTTCCATACCTAGGTTAGATGGATCATGAGAATGATCACCTCCCCTTTCTTCCCTATAATTTTCAATGGGCTTAACTCGGCAACCTTTACCCCTTCAAGAGGTATTAAGCAAGGAGATCCGCTCTCTCCATTTCTTTTTGTGTTAATGGCTGAACGTCTTGGCTAATTCATAAATTATACAGTATTCACTCACACTCTAGGAGGAATTTTTCTTCACAACAATCACCCTCTATCCCACCAACAATTTGTGGATGAAAATATGCTCGTGGGTCATACCTCTATTCACAAATATAGAACTCTCAGATCTCTTCCAAGTTGTTTTTCTGAAGCCTCTAGAATGAGCATCAACACTAAAAAATCCCAAATCTTCTTCTTTAACACTCCCTCCATCTCTGAACGCAACATTTCCATGATTATGGGCTTCACAAGTGCCTCGCTTCCTTCCAAATATTTGGGTGCTCCTCTCACAGACTAGACCATCAAGCACACCTCTTAGAATGAGTTGTTGGACAAGCTTGAAGTTAGACTTACCTTGTGGACCTATTGTTCAATCCATTTTTCCGGCCGCCTTATTCATATAAAATCATTTTTATAGTATTTTCCTCTTTATCTATTCTCTATTCTCGGCACCCGCAAATGCGTGCTCAAGTCCATCCGCAATATCTAGTGAAAATTTATCTAGGGAGGCCACAAGGACAAGAAAAAATGGGGGCTTGTCAATTGGAAGGAAATTTTCACTCCAAAAAATCATGGAGTTCTTGGGTTAAGAGGTCTTGAACTCAACAATATCAATATGGGAGCTTGCATTTGGTGGAATTGGGTCTCCAACACCCATAGGCATTGGGCTCAACTATGGGCAGCCAAGTATGCTGTAAAATTTCCCCTAGAAGATTTAATCTAATCCAACCATGAGCCTCGCAGCTCTCTCATTTGGAAAGTAGCCAGTTAGCATAAACATTTCATCCAAACTCACAACTTCTAGGAAATTTGGTCAGGATAGCAAGATATATTTTGGGAGGACTCATGGCAGCAAATTCCAAGCCTCTCCATCCTCTTTCACAGCCCTATTTGGAGTGCTATACTACAATCACGAGGAAAAAACAATGTCTGATACTTATAGGCTCAAGAGATCACTTAGGGATTTCACAATTGGATTCTGATGGACCTTTGGCAGGAAAAATAGTATAATTAACACCATCAAGATATTTGAACTGAATTGAGGAAACGAAGAATCAAGATTGAGGAGGGGCTGGACATTTTGAGGTGTGGCCACACACCGCATAGCATCTTCACCACCAAAGAAGCATACCATCAAGTTCAACATCTTGCTCGAGTCCAACCAAGAAAATCATTCATGGAAATATGGCATCCCTACCTCTGGCCCAAGGTAACCACCTTCCTATGGTTTGTCAGCAAATGACGCATCTTTACGTGGGACAATATTTTGAGACAAGGATTTGTGGGTTCTTACCGATGCACTCTATGTCAGAATGACTCTGAATAAATTAACCATGGCCTTGATCTATGTCCCTTGTCTCGCATCCTCGCAGACGATATTTCCACTTTATGCAGAAGAACAAATATAGTTTGGGGCAACATCACACAAACTCTCATCTAGTGGCAGGCCGATCCTTTCACAAGAAATATTCTCAATCGCCTCTGGCTGCTAGTTCTATGCCTAGTGACCTGGTCTCTCTGGAAGGAAAGGAACAATAGGATATTCAAGAACACTTAGGAAACATAGGACATTATTTGGAACAAATTTCGTAGCTATTTGAAATAAAATATGGGTCTCTCAAAATGGGAAAATTGCGATATTCTGACTTTGCGGAGCACCACATATGGAACAACTGGTTCCTGGGTCTCACCCAATCTAAAGAAGTCTCCTTTCATTCCAAAGCTCACTCCATATCCTCAGACTCCTTGATTGCACCCCCTATTTTATTCTTTAAACTTATTTTCGCTGGTGCCTCAAAAGGAAACCGAGGGGAAGCAAGATTTGGAGGAATATTTATAGACTCAATGGAAACCAAATGCACATTTTCTTTGGATCCATCAGCTGGGACAACAAAAACTAAGTGGAACTTGAAGGACTCCTTCAAGTTATCAACATATTCATCAATCTAAATTTCTTCCCCCTTGAAGCAAAAGGATATTCTTAGGTAATTATTCAAGTGGTCATTCGCCTTGCCCTTGACACACCCTCTTCCAAGGTTAGCAATAGCTAGTGCTTTTCTGCACATTTTAATCAATCAGAACGATGGATGCAAAATGTCAAGGCCGTAACCTTCATTCATGTCCATATAAAAGATAATACAATGGTTGACTTCTTAGCCAATATAGGGGTTAATTACAACTCCCCCTCCTCTCCACCAGCTTCCATTCAATAGTGGATGAGTCTTTTCGAACCCGCTGCAACAACCTTATGCACAAGGACCTCGAATCCTAAGATGCAGGTGATAATTGATGCACTAATGACATGGGTCCCTCATTTAACACTGAGGATGGTGACGAGTGTGGAGGGAACCCATCATTGTATTCTCACCTTAATGGCATGACGATTGATGGAGAAGGTCATTAAATGGCACAAAGTTGGCCTCCTAGGGAATTCAGATCCCCTCCGCCGTTGTTCGAGGTCATTACTCCAAAAATTAATGGCTGCTCTGCTCTCCTGAGGTCATTACCACCTAATGGATTTGCTTGACGCTTGGCCTCCCATTTGCACATGATCACATTTTCTAGCCTAGTATGTTCGCCCCGCTGACCTTCCTACTATTACACTCTCTCTAGGCCATCCAGTTCTCCTAAGCTCTATCAATCTACCTCCTTGAATTCTCCTGGTCTACTCTGCAATGCCTCCTCACTAGGGTATACAACTTCTTTGAGGTAGAGGAAGAGGCATGCTTTCGGGACGCACTCACAGTGACTCCATTCACATTCACTCAGTGGAAGAAATAATGGAGGCCCCTGATGACTCTAGACCCTCTGACCCTGATCCCCACGATAACACCCCAGCTCTGGAGATCGAAGCGAACTCTCTCCCAAACACAGGACCTCCTATCTCTAATCAAAACCATCATATGGGCAAGAAATGAAGGCTAAAATCAACCATTATGGTATCTCTACCTCCCCTACCACATGAAATTGATTAGTCTACTTGTCAAGCCCCCTTTAGTAGAGGATATCGGGATCTGGAATCTCTCTCTGGATGGAATAAGGCGGTGAAACAACACAATGATTGTGTCGATAGAGCTCAAAACACCCTCAGACTTTCTGTCCCTCCCAACCACGGATGATGAAGCCATATTCTAAGAGTATAGATGCCTAGCGGTGGAAGAAACTCCTACAGAAGAGGATGACAGAAATGGAACACAATAGCTCGTTGTATACGTTGCAGTTTCTAGTATGTGTACGCATGTGTGTTACAACCTTTTTCGCCTACATTAGTTTTCTAGATAAATAGGAGGACAATGATATACTCAGGACCTATAAGAGTTGGCTTCCCCGACAGTGGAAACTCTTTTTTTTCACATTTTTGAACCACACTCAGATGGGCGTAGGCTAATTAACTAGATACCCCTAATCCACAACTTTTTTGTACATTATTTGGTATTATCAATAGAATGTAACCTAACTTACAAAAACAAATATTTTGGTTTACATAATTTTAGGCTTTAAAAATTATTACATAAATAAATTTTATTATAAATAATTTTATAATAAATATTAAGATAATATTTATATTTTTATAAATTGTTTATTTTATGTTTTTAAACTAGTTTATAATAATTAAAAAAAAATATTATCATAAAGAAATATTATCTTAAAAAAAACAATTTTTTTATTAATAATAATAAAATTTAATTTAATAGTAAGGAAACACTATTATTAATATTATTTATAACAAATTTATTAATAATATCATTAATAAAATACTAATAATGTATAAGAAAACAATGTTAGTAAAATTATTAATCATTAATCATAAGATTTTTTAAAAAATTTTAACATTTAATGTTAATAACCTAATAACAATGAAATTATTAATGACATTGATATTAATAAAATCTCATTAATAATATTAATAAGATGTTATTAATACTAATATTATTTTATTTTATTTTTAAAGTTATTATTGTGCTTTTATTTAGGAAGAACAATTTATATACAAAAGTCAATCAAGAAAGAACAATTGATATAAAAATGACAATCTATTAGTAACACACAACATTTCATAATCACATGTTAAATTTTGTTTATAATACATGTATGTTCAATCATATTTAATATTATTCAAAATATTAGTATTTACACTTATAAATTTACATGGAGAATAAAGTTAATAATAATATTTTTTTGTTGTTTAATTTATGTTATCAACTTTTAATATTTAATTAATACAAAGTTGATATCAAACATCATATGTTTTCCCTTTCAATAAATTAAATTTCAATGTCTCATATGTGATCACTTCATACCAATGTGGTTGATATACCACATATATAACATAGCTTCATGCTAATTAATCAACATCGCAATGTGACATTACAGAATTAGGGGTAAATATTAGGGATAATAATATTTGGGTTTCTAATATTAAGTTTTTTAATATTTTTTTATATTGGGTTTATAATATTATGTTTTAATATTGGGTTTATAATATTAGGGTTTAGTATTGGGTTTACAATATTGCGGTTTTTAACATAGGCTTTATAAAATTATGTTTAGTATTACGGATTGAGTTATTAATATTGGGGTTTATAATATTGGGTTTAATTTTAGGTTTTATAATATTTGGGATTATAATATTAACTATTGGGGTTTATAATATTTTTCTTAATATGGGGTTTATAATATTAGAGTTTAATATTGAGTTATATAATCCTAGGGTTTATAATATTTATTCTACGGTTTATAAAATTAGTCCTAGGGATTATAATATTAATGTTAGCTTTTATAATGATATTAAGTTCTATAATGTTTGGGTTTATAATATTTGGTTTAATATTATAGTTTACTGTTGTGACCTTGGAATGTGATGTAAACATGTACAATGTCACAATGTGAGAAGCATTGTTGATGAGCTCCATCATTAGACATATTTCGAGGGGTTAATAGTCACCTTTTTGCCTTCTTAGATCACTTTTTCTTACTTTTTTTTATTATTATCTGTGTTTATGATGCTAGTATAGGTGGTGATTAAGGCTAATATACTCTCAGTGCCTCATATAAGCTTAAGTGCATAAAATCATGATTTTTTACGTATTTTTATAAATATTTTATCATAAAGACTTAGAGGGGACAACAACGAGAAATTATAGGAGGATTTTCCACCCTCAAAGGAAGCCGAAGAATCACAACGATTCTCTCCAGCAATTCGAATTCCATAAAAGCCGAAGGATCCCCAAGGATTCTCTCCAGCAATTCGAATTGCAGAGGTAGCCGAGCAACTCAAAGAGGAGAGCACTCAATCTTGGTTTACCTAGAGTCTAGTGGAATCAATCACTATTTTATAGCGAGTTGTTGATAGCTGCCCTATAGAATAAATAGAGAAAAGCTAAAGCTAGGAAGAGTTATTCTATCCTACTCTCAATTCCATTTAGAATTATTGTTGTGAACTATCAAAGCTTTTTTCTTTATTGAGGGATCGAAACTTTCAGATATGTATGCAGATGTTCTTTTATGAAATGAGAAGACTGATTTCACTTGATTGATTTAAGTTCAGAGGGCTAGGCTCATGGGTTAGGGTGCAATCATGTGCCTCAGCTTATTTGGTGTTATTATCTTTTCCTTCCTATCATTTAGCTAGTTTTGGTTCTGTCATTTAAGTTAGATCTACTTCTGGTAAGTTTCATTGCCATTTATTTCTTTTTTTGTTATAGTTTTAATTGTGTATACATAGGGAAATAGAGGAGAAACTCCAAACTATGGCCAAGTCTCCCCCCTCTCATATCTATCAATAGAGTTCGAGTAGGGGAAAACCTTCCCATAGGCCAAAATTTCTTTCTGTCCGAGTTGAGGGAAATTTTTTTATTACCAAGCCCAAGCCTTTGCTTCACGATTGCATCTCGCAATTCTTTCTATTTCCCATGCATGAATCCATGGGTGTGCTTCACTTCTCAGCACTGCTCTTACGCTTCCATTTCCCTCCTTTAATACTCACCTTAGGGCTGCACTTACCTTCTATCGAACACCCTTAAGACCTTCAGCCTTATTTCTTTTTTTTTTACAAAAAACACATGAAAAAGTGTACAGAACCACCGAAAACCCAACCTCTACCTTTGCTCCTCAAGACTCCCGCTACCGTATGTCACACTTCGCAATCACAATATTTAACATTTACCTTAACATTTATTGCCAATTCCTTGCAATTGCAATATTGCGAAATCGAAAATCTCACTTCACATCGGTTACCTTCTACCATTAATGCTCATCGCTCATTCTTTATGATGTGAAATCAAAAATCGCAATTCTTATCTTCTTCCACTGCCACATCATCCCCATTGCACATCACATCCCATGGAACTTACCACATTGCAAATTGCATCCTGCAGAACTTACCACATCAAAAATCACATCCCACAGAACTTATCACATCGCAAATTGCCACCCACAACCTTTATCGCAGCGCAAATCGCACTTCGCACATTTTAGTTTATTCTCGTTAATCCGTACTACTATCCTTGTAAACTTGCAATATTGCGATTCATGACCCACCATATCACTCTTCGCACTTTGCATTCCACATCATTTAGTTTATTCCCATTAATCCTTATTGCTATCCTATTAAGCTTGTGATATTGTGATTCACGACCTGCCACATCACTCTTCACACATAAAAATGCGCACCATTTACTTAATTCTGTTAATTCCTTACTGAGATCCATTTAAACTTGCAAAGTTTCGATTGTGACATCGCACATCTCAACTTTGCTTTCCATCTCATTTCGCCATCGCATTTCTGAGTTCTTCTCACTCTGAACTCATTTCTTGCATTATAATAATGTTTCCTAAGGGTTTAACCCCCTCTGTCTTCTCCAAAGCTATTTCTCACGCTATCAAAAAGTTTCCTAAGGGTTTAACCCACTCTTTCTGCTTTGAAACATCATTTCATGTGTTAAATCCCACATTAGCCCTCTTAGCCCTTTTTTCTTCCCTCCAAGCTGCAAATTAATTCTTTTTAATTAAAATTAAGGTATAGATAGTTTAGTTGCATGGATAGGAGTATGGTAGATAGATCAGTACATAGGTAGAGTGAATTTAGCCGTTTGCACAAGTTAAGTGTGGTTTAGAATTAATTTTCTTTCTATTATTTGCTTTCTGAAAATTAGATTAGTTTCTTTCTTGGCATTTATTTCCAAAAATTTAGGTCAATTTATTTTTTTTCATTTCCTTCAAGCACTTTACTTTCCATTTTTTCTCATAATCTAAGAAATAGCACCCTTTCGTGAAGCAAAAGAGGATGACATGAACAAAATTCATGTACTTTGTATATAGCACTATCACCTCAAAGTTTTTATGAACATCAGGTTGAGAAAGTAAAGTAGGCCAGCCCCTAGGAGTTGCACCACTCTCGGTGCAATACCAGGGCTCACCACATTTTGGCATCGTTTCCAGGGAGGTGTCTAGTAGATATTTTGATTTTGTTTGAGCATTATTTTCTTCTTTCCTTTCTTTTCATGTCACTTCAGAAATATGGAAAAAGTACAAAAAAAAATATGGTTTTCATGCCTCATAGGACTAGGAATACTCATAGACAAACATTACCTAAAACCCCCACATCACCTCGTAGCCACCCTTCACTCTTCTTCAGTGGCAGTGAGATTGAATCCCCTATAGGAGAGCCTTCTAAATATTTTGAGGATCCTATTGGGGAAGAAGAAGAAGACCTTGTTTCAATTGAGGGACCTGCTTCACCTATCTTAACCATGGCTGGGACCGAGAGAGCCTTTCCCATAAGAGAGGAAGATGGGGACACTAAGATGAAACAAATTAGCTCCTTAGCTCTTCCACACCTCCATGGACTTACCTCTGAGGACCCTAACACATTCATGTTTGAATTTGTTGTTGTCTGTAGGACTTATGACTACACCCCTGATGATCAGAATTTGAAGTTATTCCCATTCACCCTTAAGGATGCAACCTTGCGCTGGTTCATGGGTCTTCCTTGGGATAGCATCACTATCTGGGCACATATGGAAGAGACCCTTAGCAGCAAGTACAAATACTATTGTATGTCCAACGAAACTAAGGATGTGATATTTAGGATGACTCCAGGGCCTGATGAATCCTTAGACGATTATGAAGAGAGGTTTCAATTGAACTATAAGAGAGCCAATTTTACTGTTGATCCTCACTCACCTAAACTTGTACTTATTTAAGGGATCGATGAAGAGATGATAGAAACATTGAATACATTATCAAGAGGATATATCTACTAATAACCCTATGAAATAATCAAAAATATCTTCTGAAACCATTCTAGGGCACTTAGGAAGAAGGGAAGAGCTAGCCGAAGTAAATCCAATACCCCTTCCTCTTCCAGCTTCATAAAACATGAGATTGGAAACATTCTAGAGGACTTCAAAAGTGACATTTTGCACACCTTTTCTTTGAAAATGGACAAAATGCAGGTCAAAAGGAAGGAAGAGGAAGTAGAGAGAGCCCTAGCCCTATTTTGTCCTAGATGTACCAAGAAACACCCAAGAAATGTGTAATATCCCAAAATGCGGATGCAACAATACATGAACAAAAAAATAGAGTAGAAGTGACAAGTTATCTTATAAAATGTGTTTAAAAACACATAGCCATCAATTAGTGTTACAACAAAAACTTATTATGCCTTTTATGATCCCAAAAGTTGTGGAAATACAACAATATGGACCATAAAAACGTTATGTTCAGGAAATTATGATATAACTGTGAGAAATGGGACTTGATCCCTTAGATCATATATTATAAATCTCACATATAAAATGGGAGCAAAAACACATCACTCCATCCAAGTTAAAAGATCTCCCCAACCCAATATGGCCTAAAAATGACCAAACCCCATCACTTATGCCATGCAGAATTCCTGTAGCATGTGACAGCGTTATTCCATGAGATTTTCTACAAAAAAATATGTATAATAACATATCTGGAGTTTATATTTTCCAATATCTAATACAAATGGAGATCTAACCCTTTTTATACAATATGGAAATAACCCGGCAAGGGTTTCATGAAAGTACAAGTATACAATGCTAGATCTGCAGATCTAGATCTGAAACAATGCAGCTATATTGTAGATTTTTGTATATATATATAGCTGAATAGTACAAGGAGTAGAATTAAATGCTTTATAAAAGCATTCTGGGAGAAGGATTGGCCCTTTCCGAAAGGAACTAGCTCAAGATCAAAGGTCTTGACCCTGCTACTGCAATACTGAGAGAAATGACACATTTCCTTTAAGGGATTGCGCTATAGAAGTTGGAAAATGATTTGACCAAGTGCCAAGATGTAAAATATGCTCAAAGGTCTCCCTCACTGATCTCCCAAAGAGAGGAATGCTTCTTCCTCTGAAAAACAAGCTCCGGAGGTGGTGTTGTGACCCTTCCATTGCAACACCCTGCAATGCAATGTTACGCTCTACAGAAATAACGCTATGGCTGAAGGATGATGCTTGGCCTTAAGCCTTAGTGTGGAAAACTAAACTACAGTGCTCCTCCAATAGGCCTCTCAGGGAAGGAGAATGAATCCCTAAGTAGGAATTCCTTGTGTTAAACAACACTATAATATCAACTAAACAGTTGGAGAAAGCACGATAGTCATGCAGACCATAAAACCAGTAATCATTAAGCTAACCTAAAATGGCTACCATATTCTTCCTTATAAGCTTTGTGAGCCTCCTCACCTTGGGTCCCACCCATTAGGGTTTCCACATCACATGATCAATCTCCCTCCAAAAGTATGTTATATCTCCATCAAGGCCACTTCTCCATAACAACGCTATTTGATTTGGTCAAAGTTGACCTCTTCAACCTGCTTCACCCCTTTTCACACCTAATGGTCTTCAATCCAGCTCTGATATGTTTGTCTAAACTGATCCTTGTTAATATTGAGCTATTTGCATTGATGATCCACTCCTCTTCATGAATACTGTTGACTTGGTCAAACTTGACTTTGTCCACATCCATTTGTCCTTGTTCACACATGAAAGTGTAAAATCCAGTTACTAGAATGATCCCTTTTGATATCAAGAGGTTTTTTATGCTTATTCAAGATAAGTATGGGTCTCTTCCCCCATTTATTCATCTACTAGGTGCAAAAAAATAAAAAAGCAATATTCCTATTAGTTGCATGCTAATGTAGGAATATTACAGTCCCCCCCTCCCAAACGTTGCTTTTCCTCAAGCAACTGCAAGGATAGAACTAGAAATTCTCCTTTCCTCCTCCTGTAACATCCTCATATGATGAAATCTTCCAAGGAATATGATGATGTCTCAACAATAAATCCCCATGTTGCCTCTCCCAACCATGCAAGCTAGCATTTGGTGATCATCCCAAATAGCCATCATCATGAAAAGATGAAATACTCAAGGAGGCAACTATGTGCTGTCTAGAGTTCCTCTCAAGGCATGGAGCCTGAAATGCATTGGGAACTATCAATCCCATGTGAAACCTCTATCCCTAAGCTATCATCCACACCAAATGATCCACCCTCCAGAATGGTAACTCAGGAAGAATCTCCTCCACCTTTGGCTCCTGCAATGTAGGTGGGCTGAATAATTTAACATGGTGGACAAAATGGCCTACCCCACACTGTCTTTCTCTCCACTCATGATAAGTGTAGATTATATGTTGATCTTGGGCTGCAAACAGGTTGCCCTCAAGTGGAAAAAAAAATATTGGGTCTTCAAAGACCCTTTCTCCCATGTCATGAGTCATGCTAACCAAAACCATTCCATACAAGATGAATGGCACATCATCACCATTTGGTATCCAAATCAGAAAATTGCTGAAGGTTATGTGCAATTTTGGATGATACCAATGGTTTCTCAAGTGGATACAACACAATCTTCCCAACTACTGTTTGAGAACATCATGTGGAAAGTTGTCTTCCAATGGATTGTTTGCTCATATACTATATGGTAGTAAGCAACAATATATATCAGTTGTGTATAATAAAAATAACAATAGACTTTCCCAAAGTCATGTAGAGAAGGATTATCATCATTGTAAATTTTGGTCCTCGAGTGACCATGAAACCCAAACATAATCTTGCCCCTTTGTGGAGCAATGCACTATTCATAGATGGAAAGAAGATGCAAATACTCAATGGAATAATCAATAAGTACAGAAATACATTTCTTACCATGCATAGTGCGTGAGCTAAAAGTGATGTCCATGGATGAGTCCTCCCATGAGAATATTCTCATAAAAAAGTTGCAAAATGAAGGGATGCATACATCCCATGGAACAATCCATCAATAGAAACATACTCCCAAGTGAAAATGATATTGGCCTTAGCGATAAGGCTCTTCCCACTCCATGACTCCTTTCTTTGACATTCCCCATGCTAAATCCATCCACCATCATGCTTCTATGTGGGTAAATCCTCTTCCTATATGGAAGCCTCTCTTTATCCTCCAATGCTGAAGGGTAGCCTCTTTGCACTTTGAATGTGCCATCCCCCTCTCCAGAAATATCATGATAAGTATGGGAAAGATTCTGCTCATACTCTCCCAAGAGCACCCACAAGAACAATAACTCTTGCTTCTCCCTTATCTCACCCTGATACAAGCCATAGAGTAATATAATAATGGTTGTCTTGTATGATGCTCCATATAAAAAAATATTTTGCTACCATATCATATGGGTTCCATGCAATGCCTCAATCCATAACATGCCTTTTGACAAAGGGTATGTCACATGATGGCAAAACTCTCTCAAGAGTAGCCAATGCAGCCTTGCCTCTTGCTGCCATATGTCATATATTTGAAAGTGGCTCACCAACCTCTTTCTCTCCATCCATTCACATTCATCCATATGTGGATGCCTCCCATCGTGATCTACCTCGGTACCCTTCCAATGAAGACTACCATTCTCCCAAAGCAGATTCTTCTCTTTGCATTTCATGGGATGTTGAAATGCAATTCCTTGGGGATATCCTAGAAAATATCTCATACCCCTGAAAACCTTGAATCTAAAAGATCCAAGTGTGTTGGAGGCAAAACCTCCTCACTGCTGTTTAATGAAAGTGGTGTTAATCTCTCCAATGATGTAATGACTGTCTCATACTCCAACTCAAGGATGAACATAGGGTTTTGTATGAGTTTTTTTTTGTCAAGATTCATATTCTCCTCCAAGTTTTCAAACCCCAACCTCAAGTGTGGTATGAAACTCAATAATGGCACATGAAGGTGATGGTTCATTCCTTCCTTGAACAATTCAAGTTTGCACAGCACAATGCAATACTGTTGTTCCATATCAGTAGTATGTGTTGACCCTTGGTCATGCAAAGGCAGATTTCCACAATCATTTAAAAGACTTGCTGCAATAATAGAAAGTGGAAATTAAATCATACCTTGATGGGACTTGGGAACACCTTGTATGGCTGCAAAAGTTCCTCCTCCTAATGTGTTGGCTCCCCAACTGATGATGTTGAAGGCTTCTCCTCCAAATCTGGGACAACTCTGGTACAAGTCTCCTCAAGTGGTGGTGAGGGCTCCTCCTTCTTTGATTTCTCCTAATCAAATATCATGATCACCCTCTGAGTGAAATCTGCAGAAGTAGATAATCTTTCATGACTCTTATAGTTGAACCACCAATTGGTTTCCTTACCCTCCAGGTGTAGCACTGCAATCTTTGCTGCCTCTCTCTCCACCACTGGATGTAGTATGAAGAATGCATCAAGTCTCCTTGCCCAAGCCCTTTCTGTAGATGTGCCATCAAAAGTGGACAATAGAAACCTATTTCCTTTCATTCTCCTTGTGCTACAAGGCCTCCTCTCTTCCTCCAGCTGAATGAACTGCAGGAAAGCTAGAGTCTCCTTGAGGGCTTTAGGTTGAGATTTGTAATAAAAAAAGGTATCCACTTAGGATATCATGTTACAAATTTCCTTCATGCCTCTTATCTTCTCATATTTTAGAATAGGAAGTGCATCGTCCTTCCTCTTCTTGAAACCCTCTAGGAGTTTCATTGAATTTCTTCTCCTTCATCTACTTAACCTCCTTGGAGAGGTTTTTCCTATATCTGAAAAGTGATGAGATAAGTCTCTTCCCATCCATCATTTTGATCTTGCTCCTTCTCTTTTTATTCTTAGTCTTCTGGTAGCATAATTCCTGGAACTCACAAGCTGAGCCTAGATTATGCTTTGATACCACTGTAATATCCGAAAATGGGGATGCAGCAATACATGAAAAAAAAACTGGAGTAGCAGGGACAAATTATCTCATAAAATGTGTTGAAAAACATATAGCCATCAATTATTGTTACAACAACAACTTATTATTCCTTTTATGATCCCAAAAGTTGGGGAAATACAACAATATTAATGATAAAAATGTTATATTCAGGAAATTATGCTATAGCTGTGAGAAATGGGACTTGGATCCCTTAGCTCATACATTTGAAATCTCACATACAGAATGGGAGAAAAATCAAATCATTCTATCCAATTTAAACAGATCTCCCCATCCCAATATGGCCTAAAAATGACCAAACCCCATGACTTATGCCATGCAAAATTCTTGTAGCATGTGATAACATTATTCGTTGAGAATTTCTACAAAAAAATATGTATAATAATATATCAGGAGTTTATATTTTCCAAGAGCTAAGAAGAATGCAGATCTAACCCTTTTTATACAATATGGAAATAACCCGGCAAGGGTTTCATGAAAATACAAGTATATAATGCTAGATCTGCAGAACTTGATCTGAAACAACATAGTTATACTACATATTTGTATATATATATATATATATATAGCTGACTAGTACAAGGAGTAGAAGAAAATGCTTCATACAAGCCTTTCGGGAGAAGGGTTGGCCCTTTCCCAAAGGAACTAGCTCAAGATCAAAGGTTTTGATCCTGCTACTGCAATACTGGGAGAAATGATGCATTTCCTTTAAGGAAATACACTATAGAAGATGGAAAATTCTTTGACCATGTTCCAAGATGTAAAATATGTTCAAAGTTCTCCCTCACTTATCTCCCAAAGAGAGGAATGCTTCCTCCTTTGAAAAACAAGCTCCGAAGGTGATGTTGTGACCCATCCACTGCAATACCCTGCAGCACAATGTTACAATCTGTAGAAATAATGTTGTGGATGAGGGAGGATGCTTGGCCTTAAGCCTGAGTGTGGAAAAATGAAGTACAATGCTCCTCCAAGAGGCCTCTCAAAGAATGAGAAGGAATCCCTAAGTAGGAATGCCTTGTGCTAAAAAACACTATAATCTCAACTAAACAGTTGGAGAAAGCACAATAGTCATGGAAACCATAAAATCAATAGTCATCAAGATAACGTCAAATGGCTTCCATCTTCTTCCTTATAAACTATGTGAGCCTCCTCACCTTGGGTCCCACCCACTGGGGTTTACAACATCACATAATCAATCTCCCTCCAAAACTGTGTTGTATCTCCATCAAGGCCACTTCTCCATAACAGTGCTGTTTGATTTGGTCAAAGTTAACGTCTTCAACCTGCTTCACCCCTTTTCATACCTAATGGTCTTCAATCCAGGTCTCATATGTTTGTATAAACTGATCCTTGTTCATATTGATCTATTTGCATTGATGATCCACTCCTCTTCATGAATTCTGTTGACTTGGTCAAACTTGACTTTGTCCACATCCATTTGTCGTTGTTCACACATGAAAGTGTAAAATCCAGCTACTAGAATGATCCTTTTTCATACCAAGAGGGTTTCTATGCTAATTCAAGATAAGTATGGGTCTTTTCCCCCATTTATTCATCTACTAGGTGCAAAAAAATAAAAAATCAATATCCCTATTAGCTGCATGCTAATTTAGGAATATTACAAAATGAATTTCCATTGAATTTCATAGAGGTTTTCTTTGTTTGTGAAGAGAATCATGCCACAGACAAGTGTCCCTCCTTACCTGGACTTAAAGTTGTATATCAAGGTTGTGAAACAATGTGATAGAAACTTAGTTTAATCAACCAATGAAGGCCTCAGGGCCCTCAGCCATATCAACAAGGTATGCAAGGTGCACCTCACTCTTACTATTACAACAATCAGAGTGTAGCCATGTAACCTTGGTAGACCCCCACTCCTCCATCCTACTCCACACCTCCTACTTGGCCTTCCAACCCTTCATATCATCCTCAGCTAGTAAACAAACCATTTCAGCAGTAGGTTACACAACAACCTCAATGGAAAAATCCATCCCAAGTGTGGAGGTCTCAAAAAAATAAAATACCTACTCTAATGCATCCACCCCAACCTCAACCTCAGCTTACTCATGCTGCTCCACCTATGCTACCTATACCTGCACAGCCCAATCCAAACCCGAATAACATACTAGCAAAAGAGGCTCCCAGTGGAGAAACATACCATCGAGCTTATGCTATGGAGATACAGGAGGTTAATCTGTGGTCAGGAAGAGTACTCCTAGACAACCATCGCCCATCTCCACCTATAGAGTTTGAGGAGGAAAAGGAAGAAAATAACACTATGATCCAACAACCTCCTTTCCTTGAGCACTTGATCCAACCTAGTTAGCACACCATAGAGGAGACTGAACTCTTGGAAGAAATGGAAAATTTGTGTGTAAATATACCACTTCTCCAAGACATTAAGGATGTCCCTATCTACAATAGGCTCATCAAATAAAAGTTTTTCAAGAAAATTGGGAGGAGGAAGAGAGATACCCCCACCATCAATGTGGTAGGACAACTGTCTAACCTGATGCTGGGGAAGGTGATATTTCAAAAATACCTAGACCCTAGTAGTTCAGTTGTTGATGTACATATAGATCGTGTCATAGTCCCCAACACTCTAATTGATTTAGGGGTTGCCATCAATATCATGACCAAGGAAACTATGTTGAAACTTATTATCCAAGGGACTTTGAGGAAAACCACAACAGTTCTCCAACTTGCAGATCAGTACACAGTAACTCTGGAAGGAATTTTTGAGGATGCTATGGTTACCATTGACTATTAGGAGTATCCTACAGATTTCCTAGTCCTACAGCCAAGTTTAATGGTTATCCTCTCATCTTAGGGAGACCTTTGTTAGCCACTGGAAACGCTTATATTAGTTGTCGGGCCGAAAACATGAGTATCAAAAATGGGCCTTCATCTAAAAAAATAGTGTTATATCCTCCAACCCATCCTTCCATTGATCATGATCTCCCTATATGGTTGGAGGATGAAGAAGATAACTTATATAACACTTCCCCTATGTGTACCACAGATGATATCGTTAAAGGGTGCCGCTTGATGAAGATGAACTCATCGACCATGCCATTCAAAAAAAGTCCTCCACTAACACTCCTCTTGAAACCCTAGTCAAAGATTCTGAAAGCCAACCTTCGATGGAAGTGAAATCAGTTGAGACAACCTTTAAAGCCACCAAGGCTATCGAGTTTGACCCATCCAAATCTCTAAAAATCAACCCAAACCTCTCAAATGAAGAAGAGAAGCAGATATGCCAACTTTTGAAAGAAAATCTTGGAGCAGTTGGTTGGGATTACAAGGACATGAAAGGGGTGCATCCTTCAGTATGTAGAAATCAAATTTACATCAAAGAAGGATGCAAGCCTGCGAGACAACCCCAAAGATGAATGAACCCAGCTCTAAAGGAAACAATCAAAGAAGAGTTGCAGAAACTATTGGATGTGGGGTTCATATATCCTATATCTGACAGTAAGTGGGTATCTCTTCTTCTCCTAGTCCCAACAAGAATGGGAAGTAGCAAATTTGTGTTGATTATCGAGAACTTAACAAAGCCACCAAGAAATACCATTTCCCTTTGCCATTTATAGCCCAAGTCCTGGATGGCCTTGCAGGGAAGAATTTTGTTTCCTTCTTAGATGGGTTCAATGGGTACAGTCTGATTCAAATCAGCCCTAAAGACTAGGATAAGACTACTTTCACCTTTCCTTGGGGTACCTTTGCCTATAGAGTCCTACCCTTTTGGTTATGACATGCCCTAGCCACCTTCCAGAGAGTTGTCTTGAGAAAATTTTCTGAGTTAGTCCATGAGTCTGTCGAAATTTACATGGATTATTTCACACCATATTGGGATGACTTCGAGGAAGCTCTCTCCAATTTGGGTAAAGTAATAAGAAGGTGCATTGAGATGCATCTCTCCTTGAGCCCAGAAAAGTGTGAATTCCTGAAGAAAGCAAGGTTTGTATTAGGAAACTCCATAACCCAAGGAGGAATATAGGTAGACCCAAACAAAATCACTATCATCTAAAGGGTACATGCTCCTCAAAAGAAGGAATATGTCAGGACTTTCTTAGGCTTAGTTGGTTAATATAGAAGTTTCATCAAAGATTTCAACAAGATGGCTTCACGATTATTTGGGCTATTGGCCAACGACTCTGAGTTTATTTGGTCTGGTCTTTGTCAAGAGGCTTTTGAGCTCATTAAGAAGTAGTTGACTATTGGCCCCATCCTCTGAGGTCCAAATTGGACTCTGCCTTTCCACATCCACACTAATGCATCCAAAAAAGTTGTAGGGGCAGCATTAGGACAGTTAGAGGAAAAAATATCTTATGCCATTTACTTCATCAGCAATAATTTGTCAAAAGACGAGCTGAATTATACTATTAGTGAGAAGGAGACGTTGGCCATTGTCCATGCATTGAACAAATTTAGGTATCATGTCATTGTGTTAAGTCCCTATATTAATAGTGTAATCCCTTATTATGTTAGTGTAGCCCCCCTTATTTTTATTTTTGTTCCCCTGTAACCCCCATATTGTTATTATTATGCCCTTACATTATTATTGTTAGGTTGGCTAGGATTACATTGTGGCCCCACTAGGATTATATTGTGCCCCCATGGACTCTTATATATAGAAGGAGGTTTTGTTCATTTGTATCATCCAAGAATTGTTCATTCATGTAATGTAACGAAGGTTTTCCCCTCGAAGTGGCTTATTTATAAGGCGTTGATATCTCTTTTCTTCTATTTTTGGAGCTGGTTTCACAACATTTGGTATCGGAGCTTTGGATTCTAGGATTTCGCTGCTGCAAATAGGTCATCGTGGCATTTTCGCTATAATTTTTTTTCTATGAAGGTTCCGAAGTGAAAATTTTGAGAGCGCCAAGTCAAAATATGGAGGAAAACCGTTGCAAAATTTAAGAGCTTGTTTCACAATATGTTCGGAGATATGATCTGAGGAAGTTACGTCATTGTGCAGGCTCCTAAATTTAACCTAAACAGGTCATCGTGGAATTTCCGCTATAAATTTTTTTCTGTGAAGGTTTAGAAGCTGTAATTTTCACAGAGCGAAGCCGAAATCCTGAGGAACATTATCACACAATTTTAGAGCTTGGTTCATAATATTTTTGGAGATATGATCTGTGTAAGTTAGGTCTTTTTCAGGCTCCCGAATTTCATCTCAAAGAGGTGATCATGGGAAAATATTCATAACTCTCTCTTTGAGCATCGGATTGGAATGATGTAAAAATTGGCCAAAAGTACATTGATTTTATTTTTTTTCTATCAATTTCAGAGCCATAACAAGAAACAGTGACACGTGACAAGTCGTACAAATTTTCTCTACTAAACTAGTCCATAATTGGGTCATTGTGGGAGATTTGACATAACGTTTTCTTAAAGAATCCAAATTAGATCAGACCTATGGCAATTGAAATAAGCTTTAGAAGACTACTTCAGGGCCAAATTTTAGATATTGAAGATCTGAAATCATAGAGATAATTTAGTTTCAATATCTAGCTCCTCAAAAGCAAGAAAACGGTGTCTATTTGGTTTTTAAAATTGCATAACGTTTCGTTGAAAAAGTAGTTTGAAGTGATTCCAATGGTATATTTTATAATTTTTATTAGTATTTTGTTATATAGTTATTCAAAAAAATAATTCCATACCCAAAAACACCTCAAAAATCTATACGGTGATGCATGAAGAGGAAGAATTGCAGTATGAGGTATCAAAATTACGGTACCAAGTGCAACAAATTTCGATCTTACAAAGAGCAACCGAAGATGACATAGATGGTTTAAAAGTAGAAATGGAGGCTAAGTTGGATGGTTTGAAGGATCAAATAATAGCTAATATGGATGATGTCAGTGTCAGTCTTTGCAACCTTCCTCCAGCAATCAAACATGCTCTTACAAAGTGATCTTAAAGTGTCAAGGTCAAATTTTGTCATTTCAGTGAGTCTTCAAGAAAAATTTGGTCACTAGGCATTAGGTCTAGGGTTTGTTTTCACTCTTTTCAAAGTTGTCCAAATGTCAGTCCATGTCACCATTCAGCTGATTGTACCATCATTCAGAGGGTTTTCATCATCATTTCAAGTTCCAATGGGTCATTTTACACCTTGTTCATGCTTTAGTTGTGCCTAGGTAAGGTCCATTTCCCTCTCTTAGGGTTTTGGAGGTAATTTCTCTTGGATGGTCAAATCATCAGTAAAAATTGTATCCTAATGTTCATACACCTTCCCTAGTGCTTAATACACCCTATTAAATACTTCCCATCACTGAGATTCCCCAAATTCCCCATTTTCACACAAACCCTAGTTTCTTGCTACAACTTGGCAATTTTCTAGGCTAGGCCTGTGTTTTTCCCTTTTGGACCCCTTCCCCTTACTCAATCTCTAAAATTCCACTTTCCCCTGCTTCCTAACATCCCTTCCTACTTCCCAAAATTTTCTCAAGAATTTAGAAGCCCCTTATCCCCTTCATTTCGCTTCATTTCGACAAATCCCTTGTTCCACACATCGAGATAAGTTTCACTCAAATGCTATTTCAGAGAAATAAAAAATTAATTTTGGAAAAATGAGAGAGGTTTTTCTCCAAAACATGCCAAGTAAGAAAAACCTCCTTCACTTTTTACACAGGTATCACTTTTTTATAGAAATTTCAAAAATACAATCGCCTTGGGAGAATTGATGCACCTCTGAAGTGACCTTGGGAAAATCAAGATTTCTCCTAGCTTGGTTGGCCAAATGACTTGCTTGATGAGTCAAATGATAAATAGACACAAATATATTTTCAATGAGCTATCATGAGCTCAATTTTGAGTTGAGGAAGACCTTCAAAAGTTGAATGCAACAGCGCTCTGCCTTGAGGCAGCCTCATTCTACTCATTTTGACAAGTTTTGGGAAATTTGATTTCTGAAAAGGAAAATGAACTCCAAATTGAAAAATTACACTTGGGTTGGAAATTAGACTCAAATATATTTCCAACGAGCTATCATGTGCCCAATTTGGACACCGGGAAGGCCTCCAAAAGCCTCCCGTAAAATGCACCATTTATGGCGCGGCACATAGAGCAATTTTTCTCAATGTAAATTAACACTGGCGTGGCGCACCCATTGAGCACGGCACATTGGGCTTGCGCGCGGCGCATAGAGCTCGAAAGGCTGAAACTTATCTTCCTTCATCAAAACTCATTTCAATTTGGTTCATTTGCTTCCAAGTATGTTGACAAAGCCTGTTCATTGATTTTAGGGTGTGTTTGCTGCGTGTTGAAGAGGAGGAATTCAAAAGTTTAAATGGTAAAAATATAACCCTATACCCATATTGAAATCTGCTCCCTAGGGTTTTAAGAGAGGTGGTTGTATTTTGAAATTGGGTGTCAAAACTTGAACTTTCCAAAACACTCTCATTCCATTTTTATTTCTGCTCTTATCACTCATATCATTGTTCTCGCTGCTATTATCATTGTTATTATACCACAGTCCCTTCCTAATCCTGCTGTCCCATATCCCTTATTCCCTTTTATTTCCATGTTTTTGAATCTTAAAACCCTATCATTTGCCATCATCTCCTTCCCTTCCTATCATTGGTGAAATCCTAATTTCCGAAGTATTCAAAGGCTGTCTCTATTGCCTAAACATACCCCCATCATTATCACCTATTCCTACATCACTTGTAAAGGTTCATAATCCCGAAGTTCCCCAAGCATTGAGTGACTGTCCTTCCACTATGAATTCAGTTGACAGTCTATTGCTTTCATGGTGATACTTCCTTGCAGCTTCTCATTTCATTTGTGGTACATTTGGCATTAAAACATACACCAAAACTCTTGTTTTCACTTTACATATATCAGCATATACTTGTCAAACACCTTGCTTTTAGCACCATGTCAAAGATAGATTCACGATATGAGCAGGGGTATGAGCAGGATAGTGATTTATCTACCGATCTTAATATACCGAGGAGATCTCATATAAGTGGCAGTCACATATCAGAGAGGTGCCAGAGCCTTGTTTGCAGCATCACGACGAGTACTATCTCCACCCGGGGTGGAAGGGGTCTCGTTGACTTCATCAGCAGCGCGAGTACTATCTCCACATGGTGTGGAAGGGGTCTCGCCTTTGACATCAGCACAGGTGCAGGTTTAGGATAGAGGCAAGAGGCCGATGCAGGATGAGGGCCCCTCAGGAGGCCAAGATACTGAATTTACATTGATTGATGTTGATGCGAGCTCTCCCAGCTCAAAGCTGAGGGAGGTCATCCAGGAGCAGAAAGCCGAGATTGGCACATTACTGAGAGATTACAGAGAGCACAGTGGGTGTTAAAATACTTGGAGCAGCAGAACAGACAACTAGAGGATCAGCAAATGATCATTGACTTGCAGAAGATCTGTGAAGACCGAGAGTTGGCTCGAAAGAGACCTGGTGACATGACACCCATTGAGCGGCATATTTGGCTTGAGAGACTCAACAAGCATCTTGAGAAGTTGTTGGAGAAGGCCAATAGGGACAAAGAAATGCTCATACATATGAAGAATCACTATTGGGCCCGTACACACGTCTGCAGAGCCAAGATGAAGATCCTGAAGGCGAGATTGAGGAGAGCAATGAAACGGTGAAAAAGGCCTGATCCACTTAGAGTCTTGGCTGAGGCTTCCTTGGATGAGAATGAGGCATGATGGGGGACCTTCACTCCGAATTTCAGAAAATTTGGAGAAGTTTTTGTCATTTTTGAAAATTTTGGTTGCAAAACAGGTTTTTCCGCCCGACGCGTCGCGCCACCCAACGCGCGCTTATGATTGGGACATCTTCTGGAGGAAAACTTGACATTTTTGGATTTGTCATGGAAATTTATGCATGGTCAGGAATGGCCGAAGCATTTCATCACATTCTGGGCTGCCTAAAGGGCAAAAAACACCATGAAAATCACCTTTCTGCCACCTTTCGCACCAGCAGGAAGTAGTCTTGGGAGATTGAAGTTTTGGAGGGGCAAATGAGCTCCAAATTGGAAAATTGAACTTGGGTTGGATAGCAGACATCCAGGAATTTCCTACGAGCTATCATGAGCTTGATTTTGACTTTGCGGAGTGCCCCAAAAGCAGGCTCAAAGTAGTGCGGCACATAGAGCTTTTGAGCGCGGCGCATAGAGGAATTTAGCCCAATTTTTGCCTTCCAGCTCAGAAATTCAGCCAGTTTTGACTAGTTTTACTTTTTCATGAGGGGATTGATCCATATTGATGTAATTTGGTAACTATGATGTAATTTTGGCATGTATTTAATTGTTCTAGATGATTCATTCACTAAAAAGTGAAAATTAAATGAATGAATCAGTTTCCTTCCTTTTAGAGGCAAGTTGTTTGGCTACCTAGATTTCAGCTCCTTGTTTAGAATTGGTTCAAACTGCTCCCAGAAGGGTGAGATCGACCCATAAGGGCATGGGAAGGGGCTAGGATGGTCTGTATATTGTATTTTCTGAGACATTTTACAGGTTGGACTCTTGGGAATAGTTTGGCACTCCATTGTATATCCATTTTCAGTTTTTGGCAAAAGAAAGACCAGAGTTTTGAAGCACTTGTTCGGATCCTTGTGGCTTCTGAGTTCTGATGATGTTTTTCTCCATGTTATTGTAAGTTTCATTAATGTTATACGTACGCCATTTCCCTTCTCTATGCTTCTGAATTAAAAAAATGAGTAATTGAGGTAGAATTCATTGATATGCTGATGCTCTGCCTTAGAATTTTGTTTAGTTTTACATGTTTTTGTTCAGTTTGAACAGGATCCTTGTTCTCTCTTGCTCTCTTCAACTCCTCAGCTATATTTTCAATCCATTCACTTGATCCAAGACATCAAAGCCACTTCCTACCTCGCCTCAGCTTGAACTCTGCAAGAAATTGGCCTCATCCCCAAGCCCAAAAATTGTCTTTCCCCTTTTTCCAACAAAACCCCTAAAAATCAAAATCAAACCCTCCTATTTATTTACTAGCGTAAAATCATTATCCATTATAAGTCATCTTAGGCCCTATTGGACATCTTTTGCTGAGATAGAGCCAGACAGAGCCCTCTCCTGTCCTCGTAGGGATAGCTACGAGGCTGAGCTTGGTTTGATGTTGCCTTGATTTTTACCTTATTTCAGCCTAAGGTAGATTCGGGCGCTAACATAGTGGCGACCATACTGGGGAAGAAAATGGTTTGCTTGTTGGTGTTAATTGTTTTATAAGCTATAGACAGAGCCTGAAGTTAGCCAGGTAGCCTTCGAAATGATTTTTTTTGCATTAGCGAAAGTAGATAAACGCTGATTCAGTCAATCTCCGGTCTAGCTTGTGAACGTGACACTTGACTTCCAATTGCCCCAGTACATGTATCTAGTTCAGATCTGATGGTTGATGGTGGACAACGATCAGACATAAGAAGGATGAAATCATTCACCCGGTGACTCCAATTCAAAGTAGAGACTCCACTGGAGGACTGACTCTTTCTCTGAAAAAATGGAAGGATCTTACACAAAGTTCAGGTATCTAAAGTGGAATGGTATTCAGGATCTAATCTTCTTTCTTGTAAATTACTTCTTCGCTGGTCTTGAAGTTGTCCTGAAAGTTTTTCAGAATTTGTTGTATGATAAAGGTGATCAAAATCTTCACTCGACCTATTCAAAAAGTGTAAATAATGAGTTTCCCTTTGATCCTGGCCTCCTTACTTTTCCCACATCTTATGATGACTCTCTTCAGAGTGATGAGCCTAAAGAAAAAAAAATTGATCCCGCAGCTCTTGTACATACCCCTACACCTTGTAAAATTCCAGATCGGTATAAACCTCTTGTTTTACCTTCTGTTCTCCATGCTTTCCCTGCAAATTATGACCTATATCTACCAAGATTTGACGGTGAATGTAACAATGTCAACGCTAAGCAACATGTGCAGAATGTCGAGACTTTTCTAGACCTTTTTGAAGTTGATGACAAAGATGTTAGTATGACGCTTTTTGCTCTTTCTTTGCAAGGCCAAGTGAAGAGTTGGTTCAAAGCCATGCCTGATGCAAGCATCTCAGATTTCCAGCAGTTCGTCGAAGTTTTCCTCGACAGATGGGTGATCGGACAGAATCCTTTCCTTATTATAGAAGAGTATAACCAGTTGAAAAGACTGCCAGGGGAGACAGTACAATAGTTTTCTGCCAGATTTAACGAAGTATATTTTTCGATGCCAGCTGATATAAGACCTTCTCCTAGATCTTCTCTCTTGCAGTACCTAGGTGCTTTTGATCCAGAAATGGAGTTTCAACTGAGAGAAAGGAATATTGCAACACTCCACGAGATGCAGAATAGTGCAGTAAATGTAGAGGCTCATTTACTGATCTTGAGGGCAAGGTTGAAGGAAGAAGAGATGAAAAACATAGATCCGGAGAAATTGACATCTCTAGAGGTAAAGATTGACATGTTCGTAGGTGCAGTAGAAGAGATGATGAAAAATAACACCACAAGGAATGAGTATAATGTTCAAGCCCATGATTTGCTGATTGAAAAAGAACAAGTTGCTGATCCAAAACATTTTGTTTCTTATCCCAGTTGTCATAGTGATTGTTTTATAGATCATTTTGAAGAAGAGAGAGCTGTTGATATGACATGTATTCTTGATGATGTGTTGTATACTGATGATTTACCTCAGCTTGATCAGTGTGATGATGATTATGTTCTCCAAACAGAAGCTAATCTTGCAGACGAATCAGCAGCTAGTTTGTGCGAGGAGGAAGTTCACTTTCAGCAGCTTGAGTATGGTGATCAACCGATGCATATCAGCTATGACAATGATGAGGAAAGTGCAGCAAATTTTGAAGTAAGTGAAGCATCTTTGCCTTTTTGTTTTGACTCATTTCAGTTCATCAGAAACAATTTCCATGCAATCAGAAATCAACTGCCAACAAGCCTTGATCTGGACCATCTTGAGGGTAATGAAAACATTCTTTAAGATTTCTCATATTCAGATTTGCAGCCACCAAATGAAATTGAAGGTCAGATTATAGATGAAGGCATGGAATATGAAATACATGATTTGATGATGCAGGAAGATTCTATACCCTTTTGTTTCGAATCATTTCAGTTCATAAAGCAGAATCTTCGTAATCTCTCTAAAGCAAAAGATGAACAGTCAATAGGAGGTAATACAGTTTCAATGGATACATCACAACAGTCTTCTCAAGTTTTTGATGATCCTATTGCTGATGTGTTGGATGATGTTTGCAGTCAAAGTCTTTCTCCTTTGACTTTATGTAAGGTTGAAATGTGTGCTGATATAGACTTGATCCGGCAGCCAGTCTCTTTGTCCTTTTTAGCAGGAGTCTCGTCACAAAGCTCATCACAAAGCTCAAATCAAATTTTTCATTCATGGTATGAGGAGAAGAGAAGTAATCCATTGGATGAGCTAAGTCCTAGTGTGCATTTTGAGATCCTTATGCAGCATGAATTTCAAGATCCTTATGCAGTGTTTTTGGAGGCGGATAGAGAATCCATAGTATTCAACGGATTTGTTCAGAAGTTTTCATGGGAGTTGCCTTTCAGTAGTTCTCTATTGTTTTTAATAAATGAGCACTTGCAGAGAATCCAAACATCATCTACAATACTTACATGGTTGCATTGGTTGTTTCATTTCACTTGATCAGGTGATGAATGAAATTGTTAGAGTAGGTAGTATTGAATAAGCTTCATATTGAGCATCTTTTCCAGTTTGTCAGTTGTGTTTAAGTATCAAGTCAGTTTTTAGTTGAGTGAGAACCATTTTGTGTCATCAAGTCATCAGTTTTCAGTCATGCATTTCATTTTGAGTTTTTGATTCCATTGCCCAATGGATGAAGGCACTGTCTGCTTTCCAAACATCTGTAGTTCTTGGCACCTCCAAGGAGCTACCATCCCCATTGGAGCCAATGTTAGTGTCAGTATTTTCACCCTTCCTCCAGCGATCAAACATGCTCTTACAAAGTGATCTTAAAGTGTCACGGTCCAATTTTGTCATTTCAGTGAGTCTTCAAGCAAAATTTGGTCACTAGGCATTAGGTCTAGGGTTTGTTTTCACTCTTTTCAAAGTTGTCCAAATGTCGGTCCATGTCACCATTCAGCTGACTGTACCATCATTCAGAGGGTTTTCATCATCATTTCAAGTTCCAATGGGTCATTTTACACCTTGTTCATGCTTCAGTTGTGCCTAGGTAAGGTCCATTTCCCTCTCTTAGGGTTTTGAAGGTAATTTCTCTTGGATGGTCAAATCATCAGCAAAAATTGTATCCTGATGTTCATACACCATCCCTATTCCTTAATGTACCCTATTAAATACTTTCCATCACTGAGATTCCCCAAATTCCCCATTTTCACACAAACCCTAGTTTCTTGCTACAACTTGGCAATTTTCTAGGCTAGGCCTGTGTTTTGCCCTTTTGGACCCCTTCCCCTTACTCAATCTCTGAAATTCCACCTTCCCATACTTCCTAACATCCCTCCCTACTTCCCAAAATTTTCTCAAGAATTTATAAGCCCCTTATCCCCTTCATTTCGCTTTATTTCGACAAATCCCTTGTTCCACACATCGAGATAAGTTTCACTCAAATGCTATTTCAGAGCAATAAAAGATGCATTTTGGAACAATGAGAGAGGTTTTTGTCCAAAAAATTCCAAATAATAAAAACCTCCTTCACTTTTTACACAGGAATCATGGTTTTAGAGAAATGTCAAAAATAATATCGCCTTGGGAGAATTGATGCACCTCTAAAGTGACCTTGGGAAAATCAAGATTTCTCCTAGCTTGGTTGGCCAAATGACTTGCTTTATGAGTCAAATGATAAATAGACACAAATATATTTTCAATGAGCTATCATGATCTCAATTTGGAGTGGAGGAAGACCTTAAAAAGTTGAATGGAACAGCGCTCTGCCTTGAGGCGGCCTCATTTTTCTCATTTTGACAAGTTTTGGGAAATTTGATTTCTGACAAGGAAAATGAACTCCAAATTGAAAAATTACACTTGGGTTGGAAATTAGACTCAAATATATTTCCAACGAGCTATCATGCACCCAATTTGGACACGAGGAAGGCCTCCAAAAGCCTCCTGCAAAATGCACCATTTATGGCGCAGCGCATTGCGTAGGAGCGCGACGCACTGAAGGTGCGCGGCGCATAGAGAAATTTTTCTCAGTATAAATTAACACTAGCGTGGCACACCCATTGAGCGCGGTGAATTGGGCTTACGCGCGGCGCATAGAGCTCCAAAGGCTGAAACTTGTCTTCCTTCATCAAAACTCATTTCAATTCGGTTCATTTTCTTCCAAGTAAGTTGACAAAGCCTATTCATTGATTTTAGGGTGTGTTTGTTGCGTGTTGAAGAGGAGGAATTCAAAAGTTTAAATGGTAAAAATATAACCCTATACCCATATTGAAATCTGATCCCTAGGGTTTGAAGAGAGCTGGTTGTATTTTGAAATTGGGTGTCAAAACTTGAACTTGCCAAAACACTCTCATTCCATTTTTATTTCTGCTCTTATCACTCATATCATTGTTCTCACTGCTATTATCATTGTTATTATACCACAGTCCCTTCCTAATCCTGATGTCCCATATCCCTTATTCCCTTTTATTCCCATGTTTTTGAATCCTCAAACCCTATCATTTTCCATCATCTCCTTCCCTTCCTATCATTGGTGAAATCCTAATTTCCGAAGTATTCAAAGGATGTCTCTATTGCCTAAACATACCCCCATCATTATCACATATTCCTATATCACTTGTAAAGGTTCATAATCCCGAAGTTCCCCAAGTAGTGAGTGATTGTCCTTCCACTCTGAATTCACTTGACAATCTATTGCATTCATGGTGATACTTCCTTCCAGCTTCTCATTTCATTTGTGGCACATTTGGCATTAAAACATACACCAAAACTCTTGTTTTCACTTTACATATATCAACATATACTTGTCAAACACCTTGCTTTTAGCACCATGTCAGAGACAGATTCACCATATTAGCAGGGGTATGAGCAGGATAGTGATTCATCTACTGAGCTTAATATACTGAGGATATCTCATAAAAGTGGAAGTCACATATCAGAGAGGCACCAGAGCCTTGTTTTCAGCATCACGACGAGTACTATCTCCACCCGGGGTGGAAGGGGTCTCGTTGAATTCATGAGCAGCGCGAGTACTATCTCCACATGGTGTGGAAGGGGTCTCGCCTTCAACATCAGCACAGGTGCAGGTTCAGGATAGAGGCAAGAGGCCGATGCAGGATGAGGGCCCCTCAGGAGGCCAAGATACTGAGTTTACATTGATTGATGTTGATGCGAGCTCTCCCAGCTCAAAGCTGAGGGAGGTCATCCAGGAGCAGAAAACCGAGATTGGCACATTGACCGAGAGATTGCAGAGAGCACATTGGTTGATAAACTACTTGGAGCAGTGGAACAGACAACTAGAGGATCAGCAAATGATCATTGACTTGCAGAAGATCTGTGAAGACCGAGAGTTGGCTCGAAAGAGACCTGGTGACATGACACCCATTGAGCGGCAGATTTGGCTTGAGAGAGTCAACAAGCATCTTGAGAAGTTGTTGGAAAAGGCCAATAGGGACAAAGACATGCTCAGACATATGAAGAATCACTATTGGGCCCGTACACACGTCTGTAGGGCCAGGATGAAGATCCTGAAGGCGAGATTGAGGAAAGCACTGAAACGGTGAAAAAGGCCTGATCCGCTTAGAATATTGGCGGAGGATTTTTTGGCTGAGCATGAGGCATGATGGGCGACCTTCACTCCAAATTTCAAAAAATTTGGAGAATTTTTTGTCATTTTTGAAAATTTTGGTTGCAAAACAGGTTTTTCTGCCCGACGCGTCGCACCACCCGACGCGCGCTTATGATTGGGACATCTTCTAGAGGAAAACTTGACATTTTTGGATTTTTCATGGAAATTTATGCATGTTCATGAATGGCCGAAGCATTTCATCACATTCTGGGCTGCCTAAAGGGCCAAAAACACCATGAAAATCACCTTTCCGCCACCTTTTGCACCAGCAGGAAGTAGTCTTGGGAGATTGAAGTTTTGGAGGGGCAAATGAGCTCCAAATTGGAAAATTCCACTTGGGTTGGATATCAGACATCCAGGACTTTTCAACGAGCTATCATGAGCTCTATTTTGACTTTGGGAAGTGCCCCAAAAGTAGGCTCAAAGTATCACAGTGCATAGAGCTTTTGAGCGCGGCGCATAGAGGAATTTAGCCCAATTTTTGCCTTCCAGCTCAGAAATTCGGCCAGTTTTGACTAGTTTTACTTTTTCATGAGGGGATTGATCCATATTGATGTAATTTGGTAACTATGATGTAATTTTGGCATGTATTTACTTGTTCTAGATGATTCATTCACTAAAAAGTGAAAATTAAATGAATGAATCGGTTTCCTTCCTTTTAGAGGCAAGTTGTTTGGCTGCCTAGATTTCAGCTCCTTGTTTAGAATTGGTTCAAAATACTCCTAGAAGGGTGAGATAGACCCCTAGAGGCATGGGAAGGGGTTAGGATGGTCTATATATTGTATTTTCTGAGACATTTTACAGGTTGTACTCTTGGGAATAGTTTGGCACTCCATTGTATATCCATTTTCAGTTTTTGGCAAAGGAAAGACCAGAGTTTTGCAGCACTTGTTGGGATCCTTGTGGCTTCTGAGTTTTGATGATGTTTTTCTCCATGTTATTGTAAGTTTCATTAATGTTATATGTATGCCATTTCCCTCCTCTATGCTTCTTAATTAAACAAATGAGTAATTGAGGTAGAATTCATTCATATGTTGATGCTCTGCCTTAGACTTTTGTTTAGTTTTACATGTTTTTCTTCAGTTTGAAGAGGATCCTTGTTCTCTCTTGCTCTCTTCAACTCCTCAGATGTCTTTTCAATCCATTCACTTGATCCAATACATCAAAGTTGCTGCCTACCTCGCCCCAGCTTGAACTCTGCAAGAAATTGGCCTCATCCCCAAGCCCAAAAATTGCCTTTCCCCTTTTTCCAAAAAAACCCCTAAAAATCAAAATCAAACCCTCCTATTTATTTACTAGCCTAAAATCAGTATCCATTATAAGTCATCTCAGGCCCTATTGGACATCTTTTGCCGAGATAGACCCGGAGAGAGCCCTCTCTTGTCCTCGTAGGGCTAGCTATGAGGCTGAGCTTGGTTTGATGTTGCCTTGAGTTTTACCTTATTTCAACCTAAGGTAGATTCGAGCGCCAACCGATGATAAATTAGGGGAAGATCATATCGAGCTTCAACAACAAGTTCTCCAACTCTCAAAGGATAACCTAACTTTGGTGCAGAATCTAATGAGACAACAGGTAGATCAAAATCACATCGAAATAAGGTCTGAAGGAGTCATAGAAACAAGAAATAGACAAGTACGATAAATTTCAGAGTATCTCATCAAGTAGAAGAAATTTCCTATAGAAGATTCCACATGGAAGGATGAAAATTTTACACAGAAGCATCAAGAAATAATCAAGCGTTGAGGACAACACTTGTTTGAAGGAGGGGGGCATGTTAAGTCCCTATATTAATAGTGTAGTCCCTTATTATGTTAGTGTAGCCCCTCTTATTGTTATTTTTGTACCCCTGTAACCCCCATATTGTTATTATTGTTCCCTTACATTATTATTGTTAGGTCGGCGAGGATTACATTGTGGCCCCACTGGGATGAAAATTACGTCCCCATGGACTCCTATATATAGAAGGAGGTTTTGTTCATTTGTACCATCCAAAAATTGTTCATTCATGTAATGTATTGAAGGTTTCCTGCTCGAAGTGGCTTATTTCTAAGGCGTTGATATCTCTTTTCTTCTATTTTTCGAGCTGGTTTCACAACACATTGGATATCAGACATTTGTTCACACTGACCATGTAGCCACCAATTATTTAATAGAAAAAACAGATGTTAATGCTAGAATAATTACATGGTTGTTAATTTTGCGACAATTTGATTTGAATATTGTTCATAAACCTAGAAAGGAAAATGTTGTTTTAGATTTTTTATCCTGGTTAGTTCTCCTTGCAGGTGAAGAAGGAATGGTGTATGACCAACGACAAGATGAAAAACTCTATTCCATATCAGCACTCTCACCGTGGTTTTTTGATATAGCCAAGTACTTCATTGTTGGAAGACTCACTCCTATTCTTTCATTCAAGGAGAGAAGTAGAATCATCATAAAAATCTCCCCTTTGACATGGATTGGGGGGAATCTCTTCAAGCTAGGCCCTGATCAAATCGTAATAAGATGTGTGAGGGAGGAAGAATTTTTTGATATCCTCTTTGAATGTCATTATAGCCCATGTGGAGGCCACTTTTCTACAAAGAGAATTGCTTGCAAAGTTTTAGAGTCAAGTTACTATTGGCCTACCCTTCAACAAGATTCCATAAGATACATTAGCAGGTGTCACGAGTGCCGAAGGATGGGGAAAACCACACAAAGAGATGAAACACCTTTACGCACTCAGGTGTCTCTTGAGCCATTTTACAAGTGGGGCATGGACATTGTTGGATCCATCTATCCCCCATATGGACAAAATAAGTATATCATAGTCCACATTGATTACCTGACAAAGTGGGCTAAAGCAATAGTAGTGAAGGTAGCTACCGAAGAAAAAGTAGCAGAATTTTTGAGGGAGAATTTGTTCTACAAATTCTGATATCGCAGAGAAATAGTCACTGATCAGGGTTCACAGTTCACCTCTCACCTCATTGAGAATATTTTGATGAAGCACAAGATTAAGCATATAATTTCTACTACCTATCACCCTCAAGCGAATGAGCAAGTAGAAGTAACTAACAAATCTTTAGAGAGCATCCTCACCAAGGTTGTGAGCAGCATAAAAAAATATTGGGAGGATATATTGGTAGAAGCTACTTAGGGCTACAACACCACTTGGAAGACAACAACCGGATTCACTCCTTATGAACTAGTCTATGGTAGCTGAATTAAATCTAGATCTAAAAAATGCCCAAAAATAGAGGTTGCTGCAACTAAATGGATTGGATGAGTTCAAAATGCAAGAAATTCTTCACACAGAGGTAGTTCAGCTGCAAAGGAAGGTATGGCAGGACAGGAACATCAAAGAAAAGACCTTCTGAGAAGGATATTGGGAACTGTTGTATGATTCAAGGCTTAAAGAATTCAAAGGGAATATGATGACAAGATGGTTGGGGCATTACATAGTGGATAAATGATTTGATAAAGGCATAGTTCAAATCAGGACCATAGACGAGGAAGGGATCCCCATGCTTGTGAATGGTCACAGAATTTAAATTTAGAAGAAGCCTTTGTCAAGGACAGAATTTATCAATTAAATAAGCAGAGAGGTGTATGTGATAGGAAAATCCATCATTTCCCACACCTCTTGAAAGAAAAATTAAAAAGAAAAAAGAATAAGCTTGTGAGTTGAAAACCTGGATGGAGCCAGCTGACTTGCTTAAAAAAAAAACCATCCATGGGTGAAAACCTCCCTGAGGCACCCAAGGAAAGCTTGTTGGTTGAAAACCTCCATGGAGACAGCCCACTGTATTTCGGAAAAAAATGGAAAAAGGAGAAAAATAACAAAACCAAAAAATGCATCTGCATCACCCTGTTTTTTTGTGTTTTTTGTTTTGCAGTTTTTTAATGGTTTCTAGAAAACACTAGGAAGAATTCATCTTCTTTTCCATTTTTCTATCTTTCCGTCCATCTCATAATTCACTCCATTAATATTCATAACTTCCTAACTCACCTTCATACACCACACTCCATTCCTGAGCACAATGTAGCAAGAGAAGCAGCACACAAACAGACTACTACAAACAACAGGAAGTTCCTTCAAAAACAAAGTTGTTCATGGACTGCCAAGAATAAAAACAAGGGAAAATTCATAACAAACTATAGTAGAATGATAATGCCACCTAAGGCATCTCAAGCACCCCATGTGACATCCAAAACAAAGATAAAAAACAAAAAAATATTAGCAGCTCCTTCAGCAAGTTGCTCACTTAGAGAATACGAATATAGTGAAGAACACAACATCTAAAAGGGCTTTTCTCAAACCTCCAGCTCCTAAAAATGCTTTGGAAACAATAGGTAAAATTAGATATAAGCTCTCACCCCTTGCTATACATTCATAATAGCCCGAAATAGTTAATTTCTAGACTTAGAGTTTGAGGGGCAGAAAGGTGGTGAGTTAACTTGTCCACCATCGTGAGGTATGGTTGGAATAAAACTGGGAGTAAAAGAATTTTTTTTAAATTAGTGGAGTAGAGGAGAACGAGGGGAGGAAAACACGCAGTACATCCTGAATTAAGAGGGAGGAGGAACCAATAGTCTACGACAGAACTGTAGCTTAGCAGAGTTATAGTCGCACTCCAAATTTAGTTCGTCATCTAATAAAAGGAGATTTCGTCTCATCCAAACCAGTGAATTGAAAAATTTTATAGGGAGAGGACCGATAAAAGCACGCAATTCTTGAAGAAGAAAAATAAGAACCAGAAGAAAGAAGAAGAAGAAGAAACCCGGGGTAGAATCGGAAGAAACAAGAAGAACTAAAAAAAGAGGAAGAAGAACTAGTAGAAACAAGAAGAACCAGAAGAAGAAGAGAGAGAGACAAAGGGCCAAAGAAAAACAAAAGATATGGCCATAGAAGTCATAGGGATAGCATAATCTGGGCGACACAAAAACTAACAACCCAGTGTCACATCCCCTCACTACAAAAAGATAACTGCCACCATGGCTCCTTTGAGCACAAAAAGAAAAAGGCAGACCTCTAGGTATTCCGAAGCTGACAAGAATCAGAGAAAGCTAGAAAATCTCCCATAAGACTGATCATCATTGAAGAATTACCAAGGGGGGAGGAAAGAATCAAAGAAATATCTCTAAAAGAGCAGCTGCAGAAGGCACAGGCAGAGAATTTAGCATTAAAGGAGAAATTGCAGCAAAAAGAGGAGCAAGTAGCCACCATGGAGGACTTATGCATAGAAGCTCTTTCGCACAGATTCCCATCTAACTAATATGCTATGTAGCTCAAAGATCAATGGTTTCGATTTAAAATCAACACTCTAGCCTCCAATGGATATCTCCCTTTCCAATATTGTAGGCAATTCATGAAGTTCTACAAGCAAGCCAACATAGATGATCAGAAAAAGATGGCAAAGTTTTATATGCATAACTTTGCACTGAGAAATATGGATATTTGGGACACCAATCCTATAATGGGGGATATGCAGTTAATGGCTCTAGCATCTTGGATGGTGAACGAGGACAATAGACCCAAAGTGATATGGAAGTGTAAGGGAAGAAGAAATATAGAACCCTTATATCTCAAACCAGAAGTGCTAAGCCGAAGAGGAGTCATCCTTAACCATCGAGAGATTGAAAAGGACCCTTCACTGGTTGAAAGCTACCTTCAGACTCAAAACTACGTGATATTTCACTTGGATGATGTTTCTAGGTAGACAGAAGAGGAGTGAATTATGACTAGCCAGAGGAGATGGAATAGCCTCCCACATAGCCTCAAGAACAGGGAGTATCATACTCTAGAAATATTGAGGGATGCATTGGAAAGGAAACCATTATACAAGAGGGCCATGCAGGCAAAAAAGATATGATGGTTGCAACTAAATCTCAGCCCACCTTTGTTGTTGGGGCTGACTGACGAAGAGGACACAAATGCACAAGATAGAGAATGGGAGAATGAAGAAAAGAATGATGGATTTTACCCCCTTGGGGAAACTCCCACACTTCTTCCTCGGGAAATTAGCGGGGTTGTCAAAGCTTTCAAGGAAATGGAGGGGGAGGATAAGTTTCTTAGAGGATGAGCAACCATTCAGTAGGGGAGTGATGATGGGCTCCATCATTATACATATCTAGAGGGGCTAATAGTCACCTTTTTTCCTTCTTATATCTCTTTTTCTTGCATTTTTATTATTATTTGGGTTTATGATGCTTGTATAGGTGGTGATTAAGGCTAACATACTCTGAGTGCCTAATATAAGGTTGAGTGTAGAAAATCATGATTTATTAATATTTTTTATAAATATTTTATCACGAAGACTTGGAGGAGAAACTAAGAAGAAATTATACGAGGATTGTTCACCCTCAAAGGAAGCTGAAGGATCCCTTAGATTCTCTCCAAAAATTAAAATTCCATAAGCAGCTGAAGGATCCCCAAGGATTCTATCCAACAATTTGAATTACAAAGGAAGCTGAGTAACTCAAAGAGGAGGGCACTCAATCTTGGTTTAGTACTTGGAGTCCAGTGGACTCAATCACCATTTTATAGGAATCTATTGTTAGTTGCCCTGTAGAATAAATAGAGCAAAGTGAGAGCTAGGAAGAGTTAGTATATCCTAGTCTCAATTCCATTCGGAATTATTGTTGTGAACTATTGAAGCTTTTTGTTTTATTCAGTGATTGAAACTTTTAGATATGTATGCAGTTATTCCTTTATGAAAGGATCAGATTGATTTCAGTTGAATTATTTATGTTTAGAGTGCTAGGAGCATGGATTAGGGCCCAATCCATGTGCCTCAACTTCTTTGATGTTATTATCTTTTCCTTCCCGTCATTTAGCTAGTTTTTCTTCTATCATTTAAGTTAGATCTTCTTCTGATAAATTTCATTGCTATTTAGTTTTTGTGTTGCTGTAGTTTTAATTGCTTATGCATAGTGAAATAGAGGAAAAACTCCAAATTTTTTGTCAAGTTTTCCCCATCTCATATTTATCAATAGATTTCGAGTAGGGGTAGACCTTCCCACAGGCCAAAATTTCTTTTTGTTCGAGTTCGGGGAAAAATTTGTATTACCAAGCCCAATCCTTTCCTTCACAATTTCACCCCGCAATTCTATCTCTTTCCTATGCATGAATAAGCAGGTGTGCTTCACTTATGAGCACTACTCTTATGCTTCCATTTCCCTCCTTTACTGCTCACCTTAGCATTGCACTTACCTTCTTTCTAACACCCTTAAGCCCTTCCGCCGTATTTCTTTGTTTTTACAAAAAACAAGTGAAAAAGCATACAGAACCACTGAAAACCCAACCTCTGCCTTTGTTGATCGAGACTCCTACCACCATACGTCGCACTTTGCAATTGAAACATTTAATTCTTACCTTCACACTTATTTCCCATTCCCTACGATTGCAATATTGCGAAATCGTAAATCGCACTTCGCACCAGTTAGCTTCTATCGTTAACACTCAAAGCTCATTCTTTGCGATTGCAAAATTGCAAATCGTAGCTCTTAGAATTTTCCAATGCCACATCATCCCCATCGTACATCGCATCCTATGGAACTTACCACATCACAAATCGCATCCCACAGAACTTACGATATCGCAAATCGCATCCCGTACAACTTATCACGTTAAAAATTGCCACCCGCAATCTTAAACACAGTGCAAATCGCATTTCACAAATTTTAGTTTATTCCCATTAATTCTTACTGCTATCCTTGTAAACTTTCGATATTGCAATTGATGACCTGCCATGTCACTCTTTGCACTTCACACATTTAATATTAGGTTTGATATATTAATCCTAGCTTTTATAGTTTTAATCTTAGGGTTATACTATTAATCTTAGGTATGATATATTAATCCTAGGGGTTATAGTTTTAATATTAGGGTTTATTATATTAATCTTACATTTGATGTATTAATCCCATGGGTTAAATTTTTAATATTAGGGTTCATGTTCTTGGGGTTTAATAGGGTTTATAATATTAATCCTAGTGTTTAGTATTAATCACTTGGGTTTATAGTATTAATAATCCCCTCGGTTTATGAATATGTACAATTTTTAATCTTAATAGATTTGGTTTATAACATTAATTTCTTGATACAATAGATTGCAATTTATCAATTTTTCCATGCGACATTGAATAAATTAGGGTTTAATATTATTGTTTATAATATTGGGTTTAGTGTTGATTCTCATTTATTATATTCGGTAAATAGTGTTTAGATTTTATCACAAAGATTTTGAGGAGACAAGAAGGAGGAATTATAGGAGGATTTTCCACCCTCAAAGGCATTCGAAGAATCCCAAATATTGTCTCTAGCAATTCAAATTCCACAATCAGTGGAAGGATCCCCAAGGATTCTCTCCAACAATTTGAATTCCAAAGGCAGTCGAGCAACTCAAAGAGGAGAGCACTCAATCTTGGCTTACTTGGAGTCCACTATACTCAATCACCATTTTATAGGGAGTTGTTGGTAGGTGCCCTATAGAATAAATAGACCAGAGCTAGAGCTAGGAAGAGTTAGTCTATCCTATTCTCGATTCCATTCATAAATATTGTTGTGCACTATCAAAGATTTTTGTTTTATTCACGGATCAAAACTTTCAGAGATGTATGCAGTTACTCTTTTATGAAATGAGAAGATTGATTTCATTCAAATTATTTAACTTTAGAGTGTTAGGCACGTGGGTTAGGGCCCAATCCATATGCCTTAGCTTCTCTGATGTTATTATCCTTTCCTTCCTGTCATTTAGCTAGTTTTTCTTCCGTCATTTAAGTTAGATCCGATTCTAATAAGCTTCATCACTATTTAGTTTTTGTGATGTTGTAGTTTTAATTGCTTATGCATAGTGAAATAGAGGAAAAACTCCAAAACTGTGGTTAAGTCTCCCCCCTCTCATCTCTTTCAATAGAGTTTGAGTAGGGGTAGACCTTCCCACAGGCAAAAATTTCTTTTTGTTTGAGTTCGGGGAAAAATTTGTATTACCAAGCCCAATCCTTTCCTTCAAGATTTCACCCAGCATTTTTGTCTCTTTTCCATGCATGAATCCACAGGTGTGCTTCAATTTTGAGCATTGCTCTTACGCTTCCATTTCCATCCTTTACTTCTCACCTTATCATTGCACTTACCTTCTTTTGAAAACCCTTAAGCCCTTCAGCCTTATTTCTTTGTCTTTATGAAAAACACGTGAAAAAGAATACAAAACCACTGAAAACCCAACCTCTGCCTTTGCTACTCGAGACTCTCGCCACCATACGTCTGACTTCGGAATCACAACATTTAACGTTTACCTTAACACTTATTGCCCATTCCTTGCGATTGAAATATTGCGAAATCGCAAATCGCAGTTCGCATCAGTTACCTTCTACCATTAACACTCACTGCTCATTCTTTGCGATTCCGAAATCAAAAATCGCATCTCTTAGCTTTTTCCACCACCACGTCAACCCCATCAGACATCGCATCCTGTGGAACTTACGACATCACTAATTACATCCCACAAAACCTACCACATCGCAAATTTCATCTCGCAGAACTTATCACGTTGGAAATCAGCACCCGCAACCTTTACCATAACGCAAATCGCAGTTCACAAATTTTAGTTTATTCTTGTTAATTCTTACCGCTATCATTGTAAACTTACAATATTGTGATTCGTGACCCACCATGTCACTCTTCACACTTCGCACTATGCACCATTTAGTTTATTCCCATTAATCCTTACTGCTATCCTTGTAAACTTGCGATATTGCGATTCGCGACCTGCCACATCACTCTTCTCACTTCGCACTGTGCACCATTTAGTTCATTCCGTTAGGTCCTTACTTCCATCCATTTAAAATTAAGAAGTTGTGATTGTGACATCACACATTGCAAATTTTTCTATCCATCTTATTCCACCATTGCATTTCTGAGTTCTTCTCACTCCGAAGTCATTTCTTTCATATAATAAGTTTTCCTAAGGGTTTAACCCCCTCTCTCCACTCTAAATACATTTTTCATGCTATAATAAATTTTTCTAAGGTTTTATCCCCCACTTTCCGCTTCCAAACATGATTTCATGTGTTAAACCCCCCATTAGCCCTCTTAGCCTTTTTTCTTCCCTCTAAGATGAAAATTAATTCTTTTTAATTAAAATTAATGTATGGATAGTTTAGTTGCATGGATAGGGGTATGGTAGACAGGTCCTACGATAGGTAGAGTGAAATTAGCTGTTTGGCCAAGTTAAGTGTGTTTTAGAATTAATTTCCTTTCTTCTATCTATTTTCTACAAATTAAATTAGTTGCATTCTTCGCATTCCTTTCCAGTAATTTAGTTCAGCTTCCTTTTTGTCATTTCCTTCCATCAATTTACTTTCCAGTTGTTCTCATAATTGAAGAAATAGAAACCTTTGTGAAGCAGAAGAGGATGACATGAACAAACTGCATTTGTTGTGTATATAGCACTGTCACCTCAAAGTTTGTATGAACCCTAGGTTGATAAACTAAAGTAGGGCAACCCCTAGGAGTTGCAGCACTCTTGGTGCAATAACAAGGCTCACGAATCGCCACAATACAACAAGCGTTGTGAGAATAATTTCCACAATGATACATTACATTTTAATTTTATTTATGTCATATTATGCCAATGACCAAATTAGGGTTTAATATTCTATTTTACTATATTGGGTTTAGGGTTTATAATATTAATGTTCATAGTCATATGGATTATAATATTAACCGTAGGGATTTTAATCCCTTGGGTTTAAACTATTAATCCTATGGTTTATAGTCTCTTGGGTTTATAATATAAATCATAGGGTTTAATATTATTCTTGTGGGTTTATTGTTCCTTCGAATTATAATAGTGAACCTTTGAGTATACTAACCCCTTGTGTTTATAATACTATTGTTCCCTTAGCATTATTAATCACTTTTTATAAGACAAATAATCCCTTGGGTTTATGACATTAATAACTAATATCTATAATATTATATTTTTGTTTACAATATTAGGGTTTATAATATTAATATTAGGTTTGATATATTAATCCCAGCTGTTATAATTTTAATCTTAGGTTTGATATATTAATTCTAGGGGTTATAGTTTTAATATTAGGGTTTATTATATTAATCTTACGTTCGATGTATTAATCCCATGGGTTATATTTTTAATATTAGGGTTTACGTTATTGGGGTTTAATAGGGTTTATAATCCTAGTGTTTAGTATTAAACGCTTGGGTTTATAGTATTAATAATCCCCTCGGTTTATGAATATGTAGGGTTTTTAATATTAATTCCTTTGGTTTATAAAATTAATTTCTTGATACAATATATTGCAATTTATCAATTTTTCCATGTAACATTGAATAAATTGGGGTTTAATATTATGGTTTATAATATTGGGTTTAGTGTTGATTCTTGTTTATTATACTCAGTAAATAGTGTTTATATTATTATCACAACAATATTTACCAATGATAAACCATAATCACCACAACAAACCATGGTCAACCATATTTTTTTTATATTTTATAATATTTATCTTGAGTTTTATATACCTTGGGTTTATAATATATATTCCTTGGGTTTAATATTATTCCCTTTGGTTTATAATTCGTTGGGTTTGAAAATATTAATACTCTTGAAGTTTATGCTACTAATGTATCAATGGTTTAAAATTTAATAATGGTTTATATTGTCTTTATGGTTTATATTTTATTAATATTAATGTATTTCGAATAATGGACTATATTAATGTGATAATTGGTTTTAATATATTAACATTATTTACGTTTATAGAAATAATGTTAGGGATTAATTTTTAGGATGGTTCATCATCCCTTTGCGCAAAAGGTTGTATCAAAATGAAACTCAACCATGGTCCAACACAAAATCAAATCTTTTTTAAGATGAAATATAATATTTTATTTTTGGGTTTATATATGTTGAGTTTATGTAATTTAATAGGCTTTACATTTTTCCCCTGGGATAAATCTTTTTCTCATGCATCTATAATCCATTCGATTTATTGTATTACTATTTATCTTGGGGTTTATATAACTTTGTTTTATAATATTTATCCATTGGGTTTAATATTATTTCCTTTGGTTTATAATATTTTTATAACACCTTGGGTTTTTAGTATTAATCATTTTTGGTTTATTATTCCCTTTGGTTTATAATGTCAATCCCTTTGGTTTATTAATATAAGGGTTCTTATTCCTAGGGTATAATATTAGTCATATGGGTTTTAAATATTAATCCTTGTGTCTAATGTAAATTCCCTTGGTTTATAATCATGGTAATCCACGATCCAACATCACATTGTTTAAAATATTTTCTCAATATGAAAATCAACCATGGTTGAATATCGCATTGTGACAAAGATTGTATACATATGAAAATCAATCACGGTGTACCATGGTGCAATGTCACATTATGATGAAGTTTTTCTCAATATAAAAATAAACCATGGTCATCCATGGTCCGACATGACATTCTAACAAATATTGTCTCAATATGAAATATTATTCATAGGGGTTATAATATTAATCCTATGGTTTAATGTAAAACCCTTGGGTTTATAACCATGGTCAACCATGTTCCAATGTCACATTGTGACAAATATTGTCTCAATATGGAAATAAATTGTTGTCAATCATAGTCAACCATGGTTGAACTTCACATTGTGAACAACATTGTTTAAATATTAAAACCAACCATGGTCAACCATACCCTAATGTCGCATTGTGACAAATATTGTCTCTATATGAAAATCAACCATGTTAAACCATGTGTATATTAGAGTTTATACTATTTATCTTACGGTTTATATACCTCAGGCTTATAATATTTCTCCCTTGGGTTTAATATTATTCCCTTTGGTTTAATATTGTTTTCTTGGGTAGAATATTTTTCATGTGAATTTATAATCCATTTGGTTTCCTCTATCAATATTTATCTTAGAGTTCATATACCTTGGGCTTATAATATCTATCCCTTAGTTTTATTATTCCCTTGGGTTTATAATCTCTTCGGTTTTCAATATTAATAATTTTGGTTTATTATTTCCTTGGGCTTATAATATCAATCCCTCACACTTATTAATCTAATGATTCCTATCCTTAAGGTTTAATATTATTCATAGGGTTTATAATATTAATCCTTGGTTCTAATATCAATCCCAATGATTTAATATCATGGTTAATTATAGTCTAACATCACATTGTGAAAAAAAAATTCTTAATATGAAAATGAATAATGGTCCAATGTTGAATTGTGGCAAATAATTTTTACATATGAAAATTAATAATGGTCAACCATGGTCAACCATGGTGCAACATCACATTTTCACAAAGATTCTCTCAATATGAAAATAAACCAATGCCAACCATGATCATTCTAGGGTTTAAAATATTTATCTTAGGTTCAACCTGCTTTGAGGGGACCAGCCAAGAATAACTATAGAAAGTAGTAGAGTATAGCATAGTAAAGACAGGGCTTTTTACAACCCGAGCGAGTAGGTAAACCTTCACCAAATATTTGAGTCCCCGAAGGGGGCCCTAAGCCAAACCTATAATAAATAAATATAGGTTTATATAATACCTTGGGATCGATTTATTAAGGTATCAAAGGAGTACAAAGAGAAATGAGCCATTATCGAGTTGGCAGTAAGTAACCCATCCCAATTTCAATCATAAACATCGTAAGCAAGTCCCAATTGACTTTGTCATAGGATTTCCTTAAGATGTAATTTTAAAATGAGGGATTTGATCTTTCTGTTCTTGATTGAATGAAGACATTCCTAATCTAAGACATTTTCCTCATGAATTTGTATTGAAGACATGAAACCAAATTGATCCTTAGAGATTCGTGAACCAATTTTATCTTTATGCCTATTAGATATGGACATGGAAATTATTTTATAGACCAAATTACACAGAGAAATGGTTCCAAATTGGTAAAAAGAAATGGGTTTTGAGGATTTTGGAATCAAGGCAAGGAATTTCACATTGATTGGGATGAAGACTCTATATTTGACTCTAGATTCCCCTACTACTTTCAAAATATCTTCCTCTAACACATCAAAGAAGTGAATGAAACATTTTGTAGTGAAATTGTCTTGCCCACAATTTTTTTTTTTTTGAAAAGGCATTCAAAATACATTCCAATTCTGCTAAACAAACCTCACTGTCTATAGAATCTACCTCACCGTATAAAAAATGAGGAAACATATTGATTCCCTATCTTTTTTTCATAAATTTATTGAAAAGGGACAACTTAGAAAGGTTAGAATATTAATAGAGCGTTGAATGCTTTATGTCATCGATATTGAAAATGGTCAAATAATTAGGTCCATTGGGTTCCAAGTCTGAATTGATTACTTTCCTAAACAAAATATATTGATGAAAAAACTTTTAGTTACCATCACCTTTGGCTATCCAATTCATCATGATTTTGATTCTTCAAGGTACCTAGTTTATGCCGCTTTATTAATTGAAGATTGAAAAGGTGCTCTTTTAATTTTGGAAAGAACATATCTTTCTAAAAATAGGAATTGAAGAAATATAGTTCCTTGTCAATCAATCCAATTTCAACATTTAGCTTTTTATTTTATTTTTTCTCCCATTTAACCACCAAATTTTTCAATCTATTTAACCTATATGAGAAATAATTTATTTTTAGTTTATGAAAATGTTTCCCAAGAGAATTCCAAGCATCCCTAACAAGGTTGATAAAAGATTGATCTTCAATCCACACTTTATTAAATCGAAATAGGGAGGGTGAAAAGGAGTTATGAACCTTAGATTCCAGGAAAATTTGTGACTTACATGACATACTATCTCGAGCAATCCAAGGTCTATATTTGGCGAAATGTAGGATGAGACTCTCTTCCAAGAAAAAATTATCGATTCTTTACATTATCACTTCATTGGAAACTGACATTTTTCCAAGTGGGAGTCGAGGGAGCTGTACATACATTGATTAAATGTGCATTCTGGAATATAGAGTTAAAGTTATGACCTAGATTTCCTGCTCCATACTTCATTTGTAGAAAGTATTAGGTATATATCTCCAAATATAATCAAATTGTTATTATTTAGGAGACTGATATTCTGTAAAAATTCCCATAAATCCATTCTCTCATTATACTACCCATATAAATTCACAACAACCACCTTCCTAGACAATACCTTGAAATTTCATTTAAGAATAAGCCCCACATTTTATTAGAAGGTAGAGAAGGATATCAAATAAGTATCCGAGATGACAAGGATTTGTCAATCTCCTAAGGGAGAGAAATTGGGAGTTTCCTTCAATTGTCCTTATATTCAGGCAAAGGAATTTCATTCCTGACTCCAAACAATGGGAAACTGTGCTCCCAGTGCTTGGGAGGAAGAGGCATCAAAGAGACCGTGAGGGGTAACTTCTCTAGCGAATTTATTTTTCTTATCATTCTTATTTTTCCTAACAGTGGAAAAAGAATCAGAGAGGGGAGAGACACTAAAATAATTATACATCAGTAGAGGGACATGCTTTACAATGTCAAAATACTATGAGGAGGAATGAGGAGGTGAATTTCAAGAGGAGATAGGAGCATTGGAGGAAACCAAGGGAGAAAGAAAAATAGGAAGAGAAGGAATCGAACTAAACATGATAGGATCAAAGGGGGGCATTGATGATGAGGAAATTAAAGTGGGAAAATGATATATATCTATATTTCCTAAGAAATTGGAATGATATATAACATAGGAGGTACTAATGGAATTTCCATTCAAGGAAGGAGAAGGTGACGAAACAAGGCCTTCAACCCATGAAGAGTGAAGCAAAGGAGTGAGAACCTTTGTAGAAGCATCATAGGTATTCACTGTTGAACTCTTAAGAATGAGTTTAAGGACAAGAGCCACAAATTTTTTTTTCAATGCATTGATATCCAATTCATATTTGGAACTAATTATAGAAGAGGTTTTAATTTCATCAATCATAATTAAGTATTCGGGAGAAATAAATGAAATTAAAGATTCTTGCATTGGAGCTACCTCAACTAAGAATGCATGTACATCCAAGGATTCATGCAGAGAATAGTTTGAGGTGTCATTCATGTCCTAGAGTATCTCTGTAGATTCAAAATGGACAAATGAATGTTCCTACTATAGTATGTGGAGACCCTGTGTCTTGGTTACCCTCGAAGGAATATATCCACAAATAGTGACCACAATATCATTGGACCTAAGAGGGACCCCCCATTTACTGGAAGGCTTCAAAATTACATCACGAATTGGGAAAAAAATACCCGATGTGGGGGAAATGCCTATACTTGTGTGCCGAGTCACTTTGAGAATGGGGCCCACTTCAGTCTTTATGAAGATGATTAGTTTGATGCAAAAAATAGATCTCAAAGGGGTTTTCTAGTAATTGAAGGGTTGAAAATAAATTCTGCCTCTATATGAATTTATTAGTTCCTCACGAATATCAGCCGCTGATTCCATTTCCACTAATACCTAGGTTACATGATTCATTGATTATGTTTATTATATTGATTAGTTAATTAGTACTATGTAACATGAAAATGTTTGTATCTTTCATAATTACATTGTCTTATTAACTAGTGTTATGTAGCATGCACATGTTTGTAACTATTGTAATTCCTATCTTTTATTTTCACTAAATTAGGAGGCAGAATAGATAATAGATATCCAAAAAATTGATTCAATGATGGATTTGATAAGTGACATACACACAGCCATGTTTTTTTTTTCTATTTTATAGAAATTTACTTTTACATGAATAGATAGTGAAACCACATGTTATGGTTTCGAGTTGCTTTTAGTGAGACATTTTGGAAGCTTTTTTGGTGGATTTTTTGCATCTAATTTCTCTAAAATCTGGCAAGAATTTATTGAAATCACAAGCTTGATGGGTAACCACAACACAAATATATATATATATATATATATATATATATATATATATATATATATATATATATATATATATACAGAAAACCCAGATTAAATAACAAAAATCAATGTTTCACCTCAATGTTTTCCATCGGATTCAATTCCGAAAAGTTCAAAAAATCGCACTAAAAAAACTCATTATTTTATTGTAGTTGTTAATTAATAATTGTGTGATAAAGATCTATTCAATAAATATATATTTAGATAATTTTTTTGAAATTTAAAAATAAAATTAGGTTTCATTAATATTATTATTAATGTAATTTTAATTACTCTCTTTTTATTTTTTGATATTTGTAGAAAAAATATTTACCAAGAAAAACCAAATCACAACTACGGGATTTCCTATTTTTCATCAGCAGAAGTAGGGAAACTATTGCAAGCCATTAATGCAGGGCTTAAAACTTTTAATAAACTATTGACAAGCCACTACTGTACATGTTCAAGTTTTTCATGTATTTTTTTATGTTCCTTTATAAATATCATATACAATTTATCAATTTTGTATAAAACTAATGAATTATTAAAATAACAATATTTATTTATAAAAAATATTAAAAAACCCACTACTAAAAAATAAAATTCTCAGATTTGAAATTTATAAATCCAGAAAATAATAATTGTGAAGTGTGAAATTTATAAATCATTTTCTTATGATATTTTCTAATGATTAAAATAACACTTTTCAATAAATTATTTCGTAGAAAAAACTGTATGGTCATTCAATTTTGATATGTTTTAATGTGGTTGTTTTTTTAGCTTGGATATCTCTTTAGGATGAGAACAATAAGTAATTTATTTTTTTGTTTGGCTTATTATTATCTGTAGGTAAGATTAGATTCTCAACGCCGACAATGCATAATTACAATACCTAAATTTACAAATTGTTAAAATGTAAATAGACTAGATTATAAACCTTAATACTATCTTTAATTTGTAACACGACTTTGAAAATGCTCTAAAATTTTCAACCATGTGGCCATGACCTAGGGTTGGGTCCACCCTCGGGTCTGTAGCCGCCTCTGTAAGTTGTTTGTCTCGATCGGTTCTGCCATGACCATCCACTCACGTTCGACAAGGCCTCTCCATGGCGGATCACAGTCGGGGGGCTTTTGGATCCCCACTCCTCTAGCCTGCCATTCAATGGCATCATGGTAGAGTGTAACAATGTTGGTCAGCACAAATATTCCCCATTCTCTAGCCCTACAAGGACGCTTCCTGCAATGAACGATAATCCGAAGGGTGTTGTAGTTGCATCAATTGTTACCTCCTCTACCTATATTGCCAAAGTAGTAGAACACCTAAATATAATGCTTCTAGCACACCGAATTAATGAAAAAATTCAATACATGAAGGATCATTCTTTGATCGGAAATTTTATGGGATTATGGCTGGCTAAAAAGGAACTCCTACAATGTATCCCCACCAAATGGAAACCAAAAGGACATATCAACCTACAACTTGGCTCAAAGGGTTTCTTCAACATGATATTTACATGCACCAAAGGCAAGAATAGAATCATGGACGATGGCCCCTACTTATTCAATTTGGCCAGCCGTTTTCTCTAAAATTGGGTTGAGCGCTTAACTCTTGACAAGGAGGAATTTAGCTGGGCTCTGGTGTGGATCCACCTATATTCATTACCTCATGAATATTGGGACAATGACACCCTAAAAGATATTGACAACACACTCGAAGAATGCATTAAAATCATAGACGAGACAAGAGTCAACAACCATACAACCTATGCAATGATCTGTGTCTACATGCACATAGCGAAAACTCTTTTAGATGAGGTAAGTCTTATTCATGATGATTTTGAGCGGATAAAAATCATGGATAATGAACATGTGCCATTCATATGCAGAAAATGCCACATGAATGGGCATATATTCAGAGATTTCCCTCTTAATCCGATCTCCTACATGAACAAGGACTCTGCAGCCAAAGATTCAGAGGAATTCACAAAATTCACCGGCAGAAGAAGACATACCAGGAAGCCACACACATATCCTTCCACCAAAGTTCCTTCAACTAGAAACAACTTTGATACTCTTGATAATATAAACTTGAAAACCTCTAATATTCCTAACTCGTCAGATCCACCCATGCAGGAAAAGACAGAAACACAAGAGCGTCCAACTAGTATGCAACCTGCTGATTTGCACACGCAATATCAGACCCAACACCCTCCTTCTATAGACTTTGGTGAAGGAAAAAGGTCTACATCCAATCCACCTAGAATGATGAATGAGGAACCAAAAAGTATATAAAATGGAGATCTAGATATCCTAGGTCTTGAATATGCATGGAAACAGAAAGACTATCTCTCAATCCCCAACCAAAAAATCCAGTAACTGGAGGAAGTCCTCTCCCAATCCAAACAACTTCCCACTCCAGGCATTCAAGGTGGAATATTTCTCAACACCAAGTGGATTCTTAAATAATCGAGGAAATGTGGAAGAAGAACAAATTTGCAACAACTTATTATTTAGCGACAAGAACTCGTAGGATCTAGCAAATATCCAAAGCTAACCAGGTTCTACTCCATAATTTTGAAAATTTCTCAATGAATATAATATCATGGAATGTAAGAGGGATAAACAGTCTGTCGAAGCATCAATTAATAAAGAAGAGAATAGCTGAAGAAAATCCTGCAATTTTCTTTATGCAAGAAAGTAAATGTCCTAGCAGCCCCCTAGACATGATCCTTACAAATCTATGGAGAGGCTCTAAAACTATAGTAGTAGATGCTTATGGGGCCTCGCGCAGGCTAGTGATCATCTGGAATATGCTATTAATAACTCTTTGGAACTTCCATGCTACTCACAGTTTTATTCAAGCCTCTTTTCATCTTCTAGGCAGAAACATTCATGGACATCTCAGAAATGTCTATTTTCCTCAGGAAACTACAAAAAAAATAGATCTATTGAATTCCATAAAATCCCTCAACCTTCAATGTAGTTTTCCTCTTTGGGTTTTGGGGGGAGACTTCAACATAATTACGAGCATTCAAGAAAAGAAAGGAGGAAGGAAAAATCTGGATACTAGCAACATCATATTCAAGGACTTCATTCGTGATAATCAACTGATAGACCTTCATAATTCTAATGGAGTCTACAACTAGAAAAAGAGGCATGGAGGAACACACGAAATCACTTCACACCTGGACCATTTTCTGATTACTGATAATTTCATATATTTGGGAGGCAAGCTAGATGCCACTATCTCCCCCATGACAAGATCTGATCATTGGCCTATCCAACTTTAGTGGGTCAAACTTGACTTGGATACTCTTACTTCCTTTCTCTTTGAAAAATTTTGGATCACACATCCCCGATTCAAAGACCTCATCATGGAATGGTGGTCCTCTCTCTCGCCTGTGGATGGTTCCAAAATGTTCCAATTCTAGTAGAAGCTTAAACAACTCAAAGGTAAACTGAAATTCTCGAATACAAATACCCTTGGAAACATTTTCAATAACCAAAAATATATCAAGAGGCAAATGGAGGCTCTCCAAAAAACAATAATCTTGGAAGGGAAAACAAAAGATTAAAATTGCTTCGAAACCAAGCTAATGGCCCAAATGGAGGAGAACAGACATCAAGAAGAAATCCTTTGGAAACATAAATCAAGGATTAAATGGCTAAAGGAAGATGAAAGGAAAAATAGATTTTTTCATTCCTCAACCATTCAACACCGAGTGCACAACAAAATTTCGGTTCTCAAATCTCAGAATGGTGAGCATCTGGAGCGTCATAAAGACATTGAAAAACAACTCTTGGATTACTTCAAAGACATCCTTAAGGATCCCAACAATCAACTAAAGGAGGCCATCGCGAATATAAACCGGCATATCATGAGGTTACTCACCCAGGAACACAACCAACTGCTTCTCAAACCAACTACCATGAAATAAATAAAAATGACAACTTTCCAACATAAGGAGTGTAAAGCCCATGGGCTAGACGACTTCACTACCAATTTCTGTCATTACTTTTTGGATGTCATCAAGCAGGAAGGCTGGGATCAAGTTGAAGAGTCACACAACTCTCACTGGGTCCTTCCAGCTCTAATTTTAACCTTTATCTCACTCATTCCTAAGGAGGATCATGTACTATCTCAAGGTAAATATAAAGCTATCGACCTTTGCAATGTCATATATAAAATCATTTCAATGGTTATTGCTAACCGTCTGAAGTTTCTCCTTCCCCTACTTATTTCTTTGGAACAAACGGGATACGTTGAAGGTAGGTAGATTCTCGATGGCATTATCCTCACCCACGAAGTCATCCACTCCCTCAAAGTTCTGAAAAAACCTAGAATACTTCTCAAGATTGAGTTATCCAAAGCCTTTGAAAAGCATAACGAGACTTACACTAGACAGGTTGTCCTTGCCTTTGGGTTCTACCATACTTGGGTTTGATGGATCATGAGTTTTCTCACTTCTCCCTTCTTCTCTATCCTTATTAACGGGATCCCTTAAACCACCTTCTCCCCATCTAGATGCATCAAATAGGGAGATTGACTCAATCCCTTCCTCTTTGTTCTTGTGGCTGAAGGCCTCGTTCGTCTCATCAAGAATGTTTTCCAATCTCAAGCTATAAAAGGAATTCTGATCCACAACCAACCACCCATTTCCCATAAAAAATTTGTGGACAACAACATGATCATGGGTCATTCCTTAGTGCAGGATGCCAAAACTCTCAAATCTCTACTGGAATGTTTCTCTGATGCCTTCGGAACCGCTGTCAATTCAGAGAAATCCCACATTTTATTCTTCAATACGCCCATCCTTACTCAACATAATATTTCCAGGATCTTGGGATTCATGGTCACTTCTCTCCCGTCCAAATATCTTGGATCCGCTCTTACCGACCCAGCCATCAAGCACACCTCCTGGAAAGAGATGCTTGAAAAGATGGAAGCCACACTCTCTTGTTGGACCTACCACTCCCTACATATTGAAAGTCATTTGGTCCTAATCAAATTCATCTTATAGTCCTTTCCCCTTTATCACTTATATGTTCTTACGGCTCAAAAATTGGTTCTCAAATACATTTGTAACCTTTAGAGAAACTTCTTGTAGAGAGGCAAAAAGGAAAATCTTAAATGGGTTTTTCTTGCGTGAAAGGATGTCTGAACTCCAAAGGTTCAAGGTGGTCTCGGGCTGAGAGATCTAGAGAAAAGAAACACAGTAATGGGAGCTTGTATCTAGTGGAAGTGGGTCTCCAACACTCACACAACCTAGGCTGACTTATGGACCACTAAATATGTTGCTACTTGACCTCGAGAAGACTTAATCACATTCAATCAAGAGCCTAAGGGCTCTCTGATTTGGAATGTAGCCAGTAAGCATAAATACCTCATTCAAGCTCACAACTTCTCGTAAATTCGGTTAGGCATGCAATCTCATTTCTGGGAATATTCTTGGCAACAGATTCCATGCGCTTATTCCATTTTCCATCGTCCTATTTGGAGTGAAAATCTACAAGAGAGAGGGAAGAATAAGTTTCAAAACTTGTGGGCTCAAGAGGTAACTCATAGATTCCAGAACTAGCTACAAACAAATAACTAGTAGAAAGGCTAGCACGAGGAACAACACCTCAACATATGGGAAAAATTAAAGAAATGGAAAATCAGAATGCAGGAACCACTGGATATTCTGTGCTGGGGATACACACCTTGTGGTACCTTCTCGACCATGGAAGCCTATCAACTACTTCATCAGCCAGATCCTATTCAAACGAATAATCTTTGGATGAATATCTGGAATGAAAAAATATGGCCTAAACTTGCTACCTTTTTATGGCTACCCAACAAAAAAATAATCCTCACGTGGGAAAATATCCTAAAATGAGGCTTTTTGGGGCCCTTACAATCCCCCCCTCGTCAACATGACACTGAGACAACTCACCATATTTTGGACCTCTACACATTCTCCAACATATTCTGGGATTGGATCACGACCTTATGCAGAAGAACCGATAGAGCTCAGGGAAACACCATCTAAATGCCCATCCACTGGAATGAGTACCCATTCTCGAGCAACCTCCTCAATCACCTCAGGCAGCTCATCCCGATGCTTCTAACTTGGAATCTTTGGAAGGAACGAAAGAAAAGAAATATTTAAGGACATCAGTGCCACATAGGAAATTATTTGGACAACATTTTGTAGTTATTTGAAGGAGACTCTAGCCCTCTCTCCATGGGAAAACTTGGAACTATCGACAACCATTGTTGATCGCTAATTTGGAATAATTGGGGTCTGGGTCTCACACACTTCCCTGTCTCCTCCCATCAACTCAAGGCTCCATTCATATCTCTGGACAAATGGTTTCCTCCCCCAACTGGCTTCGTCAAACTCAATTTTGACGACTCCTCTAAAGGTAATCCTAGGGAAGCCAGATTTGGAGAAATTTTTAGAGATTTTAATGGTGACCCTTTGCAAATTTTCTTTGGTGCTATCGGTTGGTATAGAAACAACTATTCATAGCTGGATGGACTCATCTAGTGCATAACCATAGCTATTGAGATCAACTTATTCCCATTGGAAGTGGAAGGGGATTCACAGGTCATCATCCAAGCTGCCATTCGTCTCTTATCTGTGTTGTCATACACAAAAGTTTTTAATAGCTGGAGACTATATTTATGCTTCAAGAATCTTGAGTGTTGGCTTCAACAACACAAGGAAATAGCATTTCTCCATGTGCAAAGAAAAATAATGTAGTTGCAGACTTCTTAGCCAAAAAAGCGGTTGATTACAACCATCTTCTTTCCACCTCCAACTTCGAGTGCATCACGGAGGAGACCCTACATTTGATTCGCATTAATATCTTGGACAAGGATAGTGAACCCCCATATTTGGGCGATATCCACTGCGAGCCACCTACTAGGCCTCCTAGTGTGCAAGCCACTGACTCCTTGTGTGAAAGGACTCCTTTGAAGCCCACTCCAGCTCAACCTCCCACGGATGCAGCTGACTCAGCATAACTTGAATTGGCATTGGCATGGGTGGTTTCCACCTCCTCACTGCAACAGTTGGGGAATTTATGCCACCCTGGCGAAATTTATTTCCCATCCTAAAGTTGGTACAAGGCCATCAAACTGTCACATGAATTAGTTAATGCTTTCCATTACTTCAACTCAGGTTTATCACCTAATGCTCCATCATTTGGACCTTCACTCGGCTCCTCTTTCGAGCTCCTCCTCTCTTTTCATCTCCTACAACCTGCACAAGTGCTCCGCCCTCGCTCTGCACCATTTCCTTGCTATCTGTCACACAGGTTGCACTGTGCCTCCATGATTATTCTAGAAGCCCCACCGAGGAAATTTGAATGGAGCTCTTGCAGCTTGTTTTCATCGAGATAATGTGTATCGGCATTTTGGAATTGTTCCTTATTCCTTTGTCGACTCCAATTCCAAGCTAGCAGCTCCTCCTATTAGCACTCTAGGCGTGGACGTCTCTCTTGACACCGGCTTTAAACCCTAGTTCGTGGTTTGTCCAATTTTAAATGCAGGTTCCATAAATCGATAATCTTATGATCCTTGTTGCCTCTGCCATGGAAGATTGAAATTTTACCGGTGAAGACTCCCTCTACACAGGAGACAGGAGTCACGAACTTGTCGGCTCATGGAACATGGCGCAGGGATGATAATGTTAAGGTCCTGATTGTGTATAGCCCTGATACACCTCTACCAAGGGTTTTTCATGTCCTCAAAGATGAAGAGAAAGATATTGCACACATATATGGATTTATAGTGACAGAGGAAGACCCTATAGGATTGAATCTGTCGAGAATGAATATGGAAAAAAGACCTGACGGTTCTGCCTCATGCTACTTAGTATTTTATTGGATACACTTGTTAAACTTGGTTTTTATAGTTTTTAGTAGCATTTCAAATTTTCTAGCTTTATTTCACCATTCTAGATTGTTAATGGGCTGGTTTCCCCACGAGGTTCAGCCCATGTTTTTGATATTTTGGAGACAAACTCGGGTAGGATTGACTAATCTCCTTAGTCACCTCTACCCCCTACATTGTACAATATTTTTTTCCTAATTAATAGATTGTAGTTGATCCGGATTTATGTAGGAACACAACGAAATACACATATAACCATAAATACAAATATGTAGTGGAAATAACACTTCATTTCATTAATATCCAAGAATTGAAATTTTCTTACACACAAAATGGAAATAAAGTAGATAGGGCGCTGGTAGCTTATCTCTTATAAGAGATGTGGTAGATACATGCCTCTGAACTGTGTTATAATGAGGATCAAGGGCCTAATTATTATTTATAAAAAATGGAAAACCCTAACCATCCAAAACCCTAACCCTAGGAGATGAAGCACCAAAACTATGGACCCCGTTTGGGTAAATTGGTGTTTCAACTTCACGGGAACGTAACTTTGGCATATAATCTTCATTTGACGCACACCATACCTCATTAGAAAGATCTATCTGAGGAATACAACTTTTGATGTCAGAAAATTTAGTTCGTTGACCAATGTTTCTCTCAATTTTTCCAAAAACTTTCGTTTAGGGACTCAAAACAGCTCTGGAAGTTCATGACCCGAAAAACTGCTAAAAATAGTAAGTCACGTTGAAACTGAAAAACTGAAAGAGATAATGCTAGGGATCCAAGTGGAATAAGTGGGTGGCCACTAATATCCACATGAATCATTCCCCCCCCCCCTAGGAAGCAATGGTCCCTATTACATTGAGTTCCTCCACGAGATGAGGAAAATTTTGCTGAGCTTGGTCCCTGGTGAATCACTTGCCTTGGTGTAGGAGTTCACCAACTTTGACAACAAAATACAGTTGGATCTTATGTTGGCGCATGTTCTTGATTTTCATGTCGATGATACAATTTGTGGTGGCCTTTTCCATGTAGTCTGGGTTTAACTCTGTTTGTGTGAGTTGTTCTGCAATGTCAAAGGTGTCAAGTAGAGGTGGGAAGTATGAACAAAGGCTGTCCACATTGAGTACTTGGTGCAGACCAAGGAATGGTGGAATAATGAGCTCGACAGAATTTTTCCTTACAGCCTTGGTGATGGTGTATGACCCATATTGGAGTGGGAGAAGCTTTCAGTGGGGTCTAGTGAGGCGCTCCTTCTGCAAATGTCGCCACACTTTCTTGCCCACCAGGAAGTTCTGTGGCATCTGATGTTGATTATGTCATTTCTTTTACTCAGCATTGGCTCTATGAAATATGTAACATGTTGGTGGATGTGCTGAATTCGCTCGATGAAGTTGTTCCATTTGTCAGTTTCAGACTAGACATGAGCAGAATCGGCCTGAGTAGCCGCAAATGGCATGGCTATGTCAATCGGACATAGTGGCTGGAATCCCACCTCCACCTGAAAGGGGCTATGGCCAATTGAGTTGTGGAGAGTCTCATTATAACTATGTTATACATAGCGGAGGCTCTCATACCATGTGCATGGATGCTTTGAATTATACATGCACAAAATGTGTACAATCATCCCGTTGATGACCTATGTCTGGCCATTAGTTTGGGGATGGAAAGCTGTCGAATTGGTAAGTTTGGTGTCCAGCATTGACCATAGGGTGGACCAAAATGTGCCGAGGAACCTGTTTTTGTGATCTGATATGATAGAAAATGGGATCCCAAAGTGCACCCACACTCGTTTAGGGAAGATTTTAGCAGTGAATTCTGCTGTGATATTGTTCTTGGAGGCTGCCATAATTTCCATCTGCAAGAATCTGTCGATGAACATGAAAAAACAGTCATTTTCATGATTAGTAGAATGAAGGCCTGGCATGTAATCCATGGAGATGGATTCCCAAGGTCGACTAGGGGTAGGTAGCAGAGTATAGAGGCCTTGCTTCTTGATGGTCGGTTTGGAAATGGTGCAAGAAGTGCAAGATCTAATGTGCTTCCAGACATCCTGTTGAAGGTTAGACCAATAGAAATACTTATGCAGAACTACTACTATTTTCTTGACCCTGAAATGACCAACAACTCGACTGTAGTGTGCTTTAAGGAACACAAAGGTGTCCTAGGTGACATAAAAGTACATCTTGGAGGTGAAATTTTGGAACTTGTGTACCGTCCAAGGGTGCCTTGAATGTGTAGTCAAATTCTAGATTGCTCTCGTAGAGAAGACACCAATTAGAATTCTCGTGCCCACAAGAGTTGAGAACAGTGGTTAGCACCACGATCGGTGGTAGGGTGAGGCATTCTGCAACATTATTGGTGCTACCCTTCTTGTACTTGATGTTCAAATGAAACTGTTGTAGATATGTGGACCACTTCTGATGGCGACAATTCTATAACTTCCCTTCTGTTTGTATGAATTGCAAGGGCTAGTGGTCTATGTGGATGATTGTTTCCTTCCCCAAAATATAATGCTTCCATTGTCGACAAGCTTGAATAATGGAATACATTTCTTTGTCATAAGTCAGATACTTGTGAACTCTGTCAGACAATGTCTCATTTTGATATGCCACTGGATTCCCTTGTTCAGTAAGAACTGGCCCAATAGCATAGTCGGAGGCATCTGCCTCAATCTCAAGTCCTTGTTTCAAGTCTAGTAATGTGAGCATTGGGGTAGAATAGAGGCGATGTTTCAATTCTATGAACACATTCTGTTGAGATTTCGACCAAAATAATTTTACTTTTGCTGCTCCCTTGGTGACTTGACTCAAGGGCGAAGTGATATGAGAGAATCCCAACACGAACTTGCGGTAGAAATTACGAAGACCCAGAAAGCTGCGAAGCTCTATTAGAGTGGTTAGGGCTGGCCAATATAGAATTAATTGGATCATTTTTGGATCCACATGCACCTTCCATTCAGCAATAATGTATCCCAGATATTGAACCTAGGTCATGCCAAAAGTACACTTCTCCAAATTGGCGCACAACTTCTATTGTCGTAGTGTTTGGAGGACTTGCCGGATGGTTCTCTTCCGAATTTTCGCTAAAGATGAGAATGTCAGCCAAGTACACCACTACAAATGAGTTGGTGAATGGTTACAAGATGTCATCCATCAACCTCAGGAAGGTTGCGGGAGAATTCGTCAACCTGAAAGTCATGACCAGCCATTTGACAAGGCGTTCCTTGGATTTGGAGGCAGTCTTCGACACATCTGAGGGTTCGATTGGTACCTGCTGATACCCAGACTTCATGTCAATCTTGTTGAAATATTTCTCCCATTTGAGTTGGTCTAGAAGGTCATCAATCCCTGGGATTGGGTGCCTATTATAGACAGTGATCTTGTTCAGTGCCCGATAATCAATACAAAGTCTCGAAGCCCTATCCTTCTTCTGTACCAACATGATCAGGCTCCCACAAGGCAATGAACTTGGCTGGATGTGACCTTTCTACAATAGCTCCTGAATCTGCCTCTTGATTTCATCATTCTCTAGAATAGGGTACCGATAGATCGTTCCATTATGTAGCAACACACCTAGGGTCAAGTCAATGTGGTGCTTGACCTGACAATGTAAAGGAACCCTTGTGGGTGAGGAGAAGCTGTCCCCATACTCATCCAAAACCTTGTCCATTTTTTGTTTTCATGTAGAGGAGCCATGGCTGGAGGTCGTGGCCACATTCTTCTTATTGCCTTGGGGGTAGATCATCAGGAAAACTAATTTCCTGGTTTGGGAAATGAGCTTACTGCATTAGTTTGCAGTAACCAAAGAGATAGCGAGAGGTGGTGGTACCTATGGTATCATGTACATCTTATTTCCCAAATTAACAATAATAGCATGAGGCTGGGACTTATACACAACATGTTGCTTCCACAAGTGTGGTTGGCCTAATAGTACATCAGAAACATGAAGAGGAGAAATTTCACATAATACATCATCCGTGAAGGGCTTGATGCTCTAGGGAAGGTGGCATTGCTGGCTGACGCAAAGATCCCATCCTTGGTGAAGCCACGTAATGGTGTATGGTTTTGGTTGTCCTTTGGTCGAAAATCCCAACCTCTTCAGAGAATTAGCTGAAATGAGGTTTTTTTGGCTCCCATTATCAATAATGAACTGTAATGGGGAACCCTTTATCCACATCTGGGAGTGGAAGAGACGTTCCTCCTCCTCTGGATCTTCTTGTTCCTCCTTCTAGATATTTTCAGTGGCAACAATGGCATTGGGATCCGCATGAATAATTTTTTTTCCCTTTGCCATTCCCCTTATCAGGTTTTGATTCAAAGTCGAAGCATGCATCTGACTCAAAATCCCTCATCTTGGCCACCTAAGAGTGCTTGGTCTGACACTCACATGTGTTGGGAATGGAGCTCTTGTGGAACTCACACCACTTTCTTGTGTCCTTCATTGGCTTTGCGGTGTTGTTCTTTGCTTGTGGCTTTGACAAGTTGTCTTGGGCTGCCATGCCTTGGCTTTGTCCTTTGTTCTGCAGTTTGGGGGAAGATTTCCTTTGCTTTTGATTCACATATCTTATGTCTCGCTTCTTCTATTTGAATTTCTTCTCAATCTTGGCAGCATACCGATATGCTGTAACAAGAGAGGAGATGTCGAGGAACTCCATTTCATCATGAATGTATCTATGCAGAAAATTGTGATACTTTAGCACTAAATTTTTCTCCAAATCATTCATACCCAAATTTGTGCACAGAGTATGAAACATATTCGTCAACTCATGTACATCTTGATCCCTTTGTTGCCACAGTGTGGTCCATTGTATGTACTTGTCCTCATAGCTCCCCACGGGATTGTATTATCCCTTGATGGTCTCTCAAAAAGAATTCTAGGTGGGTACGACTGAGAATAGAGAGGGTTATGTTTCGTCATTTTTCTCATAGTAGCTTTCCCACCAGTCCTTGACATGGGGGTTAGCTTTAAGGAGTGCAAAAATAATATTTTTCTAGTCAGGAAAGTCATGAACTGTGAAATATCCTTCTAATAGATTCAACCATCTATCTACAACATATACATCTATTTTACCCTCAAATATGGGAATGTAAAAGTTTACTTGTACCTTAAAGGGAGTCGCGCATCCATAGTGGCTGCTAGATGTGGATGCGTCATCGGTGGGAAATCATTAAAGGATCTGGGAAACATTATCCATCATCGTGTTCCTTTGTTTTTTGAGGGCATCCTAAAGTAATATTTTGATAGGATTTCTTGCTCCCTCATCTTTATTTTTGTCCCCTATGGGCGACCGTCGGGGTTTGCGAGTCTAATTTTGCAAAGGTTCCACCAGATCGAGTCGTAACTTCGTATACCCCGACATAATTGGGGAAATGCAAAGAAGGATCGAGAAAAATCAGATCGCTCTGATACCACTGATCCATATTTATGTAGGAATGCAACATAATACACATATAACCATAAATAAAAATATGAAGTGGAAATAACACTTCATTTCATTAATATCAAAGAATTGAAATTTTCTTACAGACAGAATGGAAATAAACTAGTTAGGGCACTAGTAGCTTATCTCTGAGAAGAGATGTGGCGGCTACAAGCCTTTGAACTATGTTACAATGAGTCTCGAGGGCCTATTTATTATTTTAAACTATGGAAAACCTTAAACATCTAAAACCCTAACCCTAGGAGATGGACCACCAAAACTATGGGCCCCATTTGGGTAAATTGGCGTTTCCACTTCCTGGGGACATTTCTTTGGCATACGATATTCGTTTGACATGTGCCATACCTCATTATAAATATCTATCGGAGACTAAAACTTTTAATGTGAGCAACATGGGTCCCTGGCGGAACCATGTTGCTCCCACATTTCCCAAAAAACGTCGTTTAGGGCCTCAAAATGGCTCCAGAAGTTTAGGACCCGAAAAACTGCTAAAAATAGTGATTCGTACTGAAACTGAAGAACTAAAAGAGACAACGGTGGGGCCCCAAGTGGAATAGGTGGGTGGCCATCAATATCCACCTCTATTAGTAGTCCAAATTACAAAAAAAAACACTAACTTGAATTTAATATTTTTACTTTAATTTAGCTATATTTAAATAAGATTTAGATATTGCATACTAGGTAGCACTTGTTCAATTAACAAGTTCTTTTTTAATTCAAAGTATTACGTTCAATGGTTGGGAATAATCATTTTTATCTACCAATAAATATGAGTGACATGATGATGAGAAATATTTTTTTTAAACCGTCCATACTTTCCAATATAATGAGGCATGTATTAAAGTTTTAACGTCTAGAATTTAAATTAGAAATAGAAAATTTCAATTTCAACCATACAGATATTATATAAATATTTCCTCAAGTTTTGAAATAAAAAATAGGTTTGCATATTGAGATATTTAATTCCTCTGAAGAAGTAAGAGCACAAAGTAATTATATCTCTCCACCTGCAAGTTTTTCCTCAAATTTGTTTGCAAATAGAGAGAATTCATTTTTGTGATCACTTGATAAATCCAAAGTTAAGATGGATCTATTTTAATACTAGTAGTCACAAATCAAAAGTTGATATTTATTTAGAAGTAGCTATGTCTTTTTATTTAAGTTCATTAATTAAAAAAATATCATGGTTTTTGGGATGTGTGGTATTGGCAAGCCATGCTATTGTAATAATGTCAATTTAGGCATCAAGGATGTTCATGGTGAGCAATAGTGTCACATACATTTTTAAATATATATATGTTTAAATCATATATATTTTTCTATCATAGAAAATTGACAATAATATTTTAAAATTAAGTTATAATTTAGTTATTCTTTTTGTCTTTTAAAAATCTTCTCAATGTAAGAAGTATTATAAGGTAAGTATTTTGATGTTTATCCATGTTTACTAGTCATTACATGGATATGCATGTCTATTAGGTGGATGGTAGAAATTTACCTTAGAGGGAATATTTTTAGTAGTAGACAAAAATCAAAAATTAAAATTTACTTCGGAAGTAGTTATGCCCTTTATCCTCTTTTAATTAAATCAATTAACTCAAAAATGTGATTTGAACAAATGTCATATGAAGTGAGTTATGGTTTTTTGGGCATTCGGTATGTTAAGCCACAATATTTTCCCATGGTAGATTAATATAGCCTATTTAAATAAAGTGGAGGAGGTATACATCCAATCTATAAAGGTTTGACTTGTATATTAATTCTTTTTATTGTTAATAATAAAATAATAGCAATTTAAAATAAAGTTATAATTTAATTTATTTTTTGTGATATTTTTATTTTTAGGTAGTAAGTGTTTTCATGCATATTATGGATTGATGTTGATATCATTATATCTATTTAATGTATATGACTACATTAATTATAAGTTTTCCATAATAAATGATGAAATGACTAATTATATTATGAATGAATATTTTTAATAGCTTGAGAAAAACATTATAAAATGGTTATGTATGAGAAACACATATCCTGTTAAATGATTCGAAATGGGGAATGATAAGTGGTGAAGTTCTCATGAATGTGACATTCTCTCCAAAAACATAATTTTTTAAATTATAAAATATTTATGTATGAGAAAAACATATATTTTTTAATTTATTTGAAATGGAGAATTAAAATTGGTGAACTTTTGGTGCTCCATCCTATTGACATTTCTATTGTTGGATGGCTTCCTTGGGTCTTTTTCCTTTATGCTTCTTCATCCCTTGCTTCTCTATAGGACTTTCTTCCTGCACTTTTAGTAGGTCTTTCAAGGGTGTCATTCTCTAGGGATCTTGGCGATTCAATAATTTTTTTCCTGGCTATGTCTGCAAATGAGGGGGAAGAGGAGACTTCAAGGATTATTATTGTCTGCCCTTGTTCCTCATTTTCGTTTCCATTAGAGGGAGGCTTCGGTTGCTCACTACTTTCCTTATTTGTTCCTGCTGCTGCTACTTCTTTTGCGATCTTAGAGGTTTGGATTCATGTTGTCAATATAGGGTTTTTTTCCCTTCTCCTTGATCTTGCCCTGCAGACATGATTGTTCTTTATTTTATTGGACCTTTTCCTCGGGGTTTTGTAGTCCATATTTTCTACACTTTAGTCCACTGACCTTCTTTCCCATTCTCACTTTCTTCCACGATATTTTTTTACAGTGCCTTGCGAAGTGGCCATATCCGTGGCAGTGTCGGCACTTGACTGGTAGATGTTCATAATCTAGTTCATGGATGTGCATCCAGTCTGCAACGGTTTGTTTTATTGCTTCTGATAACTCTACTTCCAGATCCACCTCCACACAGATTCGCATGTAGGAGTACTGATATTTTCTAATTGCCTGACCTATGTACTTTCCAAGTGAGTTGCCGATGGTTTGGAAGGATTTCTGATTCCAACAGTGCAGTGGAAGATGTGGAAGGCAAACCCAGACTGGGACCACGGAGGGCACATCTTGAGCTGGGTCAAAGTCAGGAGTCCATTTATTCAGATATAACCCTTGCGGTCCCATGAAGTATGGGCCATTTCTAAAGATGAGGTTTTTATCTTCTACATTTTCGAAGATGAATACAAAGAACCCTTTCCCTACAAAATGGCTCTTGATCCCTTCAGAGATAAGCGGCGACCAATTTCTCTATACCCATGCCTCCACAGCTTTGGGGGAGGGCCAGAGGCCTGTAAGCTGGCCAATCAAACCTTTATTTCCTAGAGTTAATGTCGATCTTCATGTTTCATCCATCGACAGCTCGACTAAGGGAATGCATTTGATTTTTTTAACAAATTTATGTTGAGTTTCAAAGAGTGGTATTTTGGAAGATCCTGCTACAATTTTCTTGAAGGCGGCGAGGTCTGGCTAGGGGGGAGGCAAAACGGCACCCCCACGAGCATCCATGGAAGAAGCTGCAAGTTGAACGCACTATAGGGGCGGCGCTGTCTATGTCATGACAGCGTAGCACAATTCAAAAAAATATTTAACTACGAAGTTCTAATGGGATTCGGTGCATTAACGTTGGTATGATCACACAAACAGCCAAAAACTTCACATGCCAACCTGAAAGAATAGTAAGTAATGAGAATCATGCCTGGGAACTACAGAGGACTGGGAAACCCGTCGAAAATTGAAGCGGTCAAGGACCTAATGAAAATGGAACCAACAGATATCCTCATGCTCCAAAAGAAAAAAATAAAAGGGAAAGCCCTTCTAGAGATCGACAAAAATAAATGGCAGAGGAATGCAGGGAAAGCAGTAAGTGCAAGGGGATCCTCAGGAGGAATAACCACCCTCTAGAAGGAAGATCAGTTCAGGCTAGTTAGCTCCTTCAACACCCAACATTAGAGCTATACTGAGCTGAAACACATAACAAGTAAGTTAACCCTCGCTCTCTTCAATTTATATGTCCCAGTAATGTATGCAGAAAAGAAAGAGTGCTGCAAATCATTAAATGAATTCCAAGAAATGAATTCCCCAAATAATATTATCATTGCTAGAGATCTCAACATAGTTATGAATGTAAAAGAAAAAAGAGGAGGGAGAAGTAGTAAAGACCAAATGATACATGTTGTAGAAGATTTAATGTTGTAGTGGGATTTAATGGATTTTAAACCAAAGAAATTATTATATACTTGGACCAACAATAGGACAGGGGATGATCACATCTTAGCTAGATTGGATAGGTTCTTAGTACAATGCAATATGCTGATGGAAAGAAGGCTCATTCCCTCAACCATTCTTCCCAAAATCACCTCGGATCACAAACCCATCCTCCTCTCGTTAGAAGAGGAAGAAAATCTAGGCCCAATCCCATTCAGATTTAGTCCTTTATGGAGTGAAAAAAGTGGGTTTGTTGAGACAGTCCGAAAGGCCTAGGCCACCACTGTCAGTGGATCCCCCAGCTATTTATGGAAACAAAGATTAAAACACACAAAAAGGCCCTTAAGGAATGGAGAAAACTACCTATAAGTACTCCCATTAGTCAAAGAAAGGAAGCAGTGCAGCAATTGGGAAATCTACAAAGAGAAATGGACATCATAGATATCACGAAAATAAAATTAGATAGAGAGAAAGATGCTCAATGCAACTCCTTTACAACCTTTCGGAATGAAGAAGAACACTGGAGTTTAATGTCTCGCAGCCTCTCGCTAGAATCTGGTGATAGGAACACATCCTACTTTCACCAATAGTGCAAAACCTGGCTATCTCACAATCACATCTCGGAGATCACAAACTCAAAAGGATGCTCTGTAAAGGTATAGTTCAAACTAAATATGCTACTTCCTCCCACTTCGAAAAAATATATAGCAAGGAAGATGATGGTAGAGAAGAGGACAACATAGAATTCCTTAACAACATCCCCACCTTGGTAAATAAGGAGGTCATTATTACCCTCATGAATCAAATCAATGAGGAAGAGATCAGGAAAATTATATGTTCCATGGAACCAGATAAAGCTCCCTGGCTAGACGTGTTTACCATTCACTTTTATAGGATATGCTGGGATATAATCAAAATAGATCTGGTTAGGATGATCAAAGGATTCCTACTAAAAGCATAAATGGGGGGCAACACTAGCTCTAATTTTTTAGCTCTAATACTGAAAGAATCAAATCCTGATTCCTTTGATAGGTTCATGCATATTTCTATATGCAACACCTCATACAAGATTATTGTAAAAATTCTTGCCAATAGAATAAAACCTCTTCTTGGCAGCCTCATTTCCAATTCGCAAGGAGGCGTTGTTAAAGGAAGACACATTCTAGATAATGTAATTCAAGTATAGGAAACCATGCACTACAACAATCTTAGAAAAGAGAAAGGCATGATGTTCAAGTTGGATATGGCTAACGCCTTCTATAGGGTAAATTTGTCATTCCTCTATAAATTTCTTCTAGCCTTCAGATTCTCGCAAGAAATCTTCAATTTGATGAAAGCATGCACCAATAGACCTTGGATTGCTCCCTTGGTAAATGGGAGGCCATCTAGTTACTTCCAAGCAATGAGGGGGCTAAGGAAAGGATGCCCTCTCTCTCCGTTCCTATACATTCTCTTGGCAGACACTCTTAGTATAAAATTGGAGAAGGACAACGAAGATGGAGCTACTCCATGATTGAGAATAATGAAGGAGCTTGACCCAAAAAACCATGCTCTTTTTTCATATGACTCCCTCAGGCTGGGAGGAGCCTCCTGTAGAATAGCCACAACGTTCAAAGTTACCCTTCAATCTTGTTTCATAGTCTCTGGTTCATTGATTAACGAAAGGAAAAGCAATTTTTACAGTTGGAATGTGGAAGAGACAGAGTTGTAGAAAGTTTCCAAAATCCCGGGATTCAATGGATTTTACAGTTGGGAAGAGAAAATTTATCTTCCTCTGCCTCTCACATTGGGGATTAGCAGGTATACACTTTGGGAGGGAGTGCTAAATAAAATCAGAAGGAAAATTTATGCCTGGGGAGGGCAGTGGCTAACATATGGAAGCAAGTTAATTTTTATCAAATCATTCCTCTCCGCTCTACCAATCTACCGAGCTTCATATATTTTGGCCCCTAAATCAATCACTGGATAGATAAACAAGCTATTGCGATATTTCTTGTGGTCTGTTGGAAGTGGAAACCAGCAGAAATTGCATTTGGTGAAATGGGAAAGAGTCAGACACTCCCTAAGTGAGGGCAGCCTCCAAATCAAAGATCTGGGGCATGCAAATACCTCATTGGGTTGCAAGCTATTGCGGTAGATGCACAGTGATCCATCACACCCAGAAAGCTGCACCCTCAGGCACAAATGCATTCCAACATCGATGTTAAGGAACCGACAGGAGTCTAAGGAGCCTTTGCATCAAAGGAATTTAGTTTTTCTCTCAGCATCTATATCACATTCTAGGAAGTGGCAGAAGATTCAAAGTCTGGAGAGATAAAATTATGCGCCATGCCCTGATTCAAACCAACACCACCCTTGTGGAAATATGTGAGTTGTTGAAGAGCAGAGGCACCAAAACGTTATACGACATCTCCAATTGGGATGAGGATGGCAATTCAGTTGCTTGGAAAGTCAACAACGTGCCAGATCATGTCACTCAATAGGTATAAACACTCAAGGCCGAGCTCAAGGACGTTTCCCCAATGCACAAAAAATCTGAAGATAAGTGGGGATGGGGACCCTCTGGAAATTATTCATCTGCTAAAGGTTATGCTCTTTTGCAAACATTGCGAGAAATTCACCTCCCCGCAAGTCTTTGGACTCAGGTATGGGATATATTGGCAATGCCAAAAATAAATTTATTTTTTTGGATACTTATGCACAAAAAAATATTTACAGGAGAAAATTTGATGAAAAGAGGCATAGTCGGGCTGCATAGATGTGCTCTTTCCAAGCAATCCTTTGAAACCATTGACCATTTGTTTGCGGACTGCCCCTTTGCTAATAAAGTCTCGACTCTCACTCTCCACGATCTCAATGTTGCATTCCCCTCCAAAATCTCAGTAATTTACCTCTATCAAACATGGAGGGATTGATACCCTCTTACCCTCATCAACAAATCTCTTTGGGTCCAGGTTCGGATCAAAATTCCCAAGTACGTATGTTGGAAACTATGGCTCGCCAAGAATGAACATATATTCGAAAAAAATTCCTGGAATCACATCAGTGTATCTACAAAAGGAAAAGGCCTCCTTATGGAAAAACTGAACACCCAAATCCTTAAACCTGAATCTACATTGCATCCGGAGGAAAAAAATATCGTTTGGGACTTATGTATTTCGACATAGGAATCAAAGCATAGTAGAACCTCAACAAAAATCGGAGTGGAGACTAAGAGACAAGGATCAAATATTACAATGTTGGTGGAGGAAGCAAGGAACCGCAACGCTCTTCTCTGACGAAGCCTCCAAGGGAAACCCTGGGATTGCTGGTGCTGGGGGAATCCGATATGCTCCTAATGGATATACAAGAGAGACCTACAAATGGGGCCTAGGACAACATACAAATAATCAAGTAGAATTGCTGAGTTTGATAAAATCCTGCCAAATTGCCAAAGAAATAGGACACAAGGAGCTGCAGGTATTCAGAGACTCATAAATTCTGTTAAAAAGGATATACTCGAAAGGACGGTTCAATGATGTTGGGCTAAACAAAAATCTGAAAAGGATGAGATATATCCTTCAATAATTCACCTCCTTCAAATGCTTTCACATACTAAGAGAGTCAAACAAAGAAGCTGACGCTTATGCTAACAATTGTTGTCTCCTGGCTCAAGGAGAGCCTAGTATAAATGATGGAATACCTATTCAAACCTGCATACCATAATTGTAATTCAGAATGTAAGAGGGAATTTCCAGCAATTTTTACTAAAGGTTTCTCAGGCCTTGGCCCAACCTGATCTTCATTATCAATAAAATCACATAATCGTTCGAGTTAAAAAGAAAAATGTGGTGAACTTCTCATGAATTTGAAAAAGTCACTCCAAAAATTTATGACCGAAAGAGTTATGTTGTATTATTATTTTTGGATGAGGCTCCTCTATTCACCAAAATGGTTGCCCAAAAAAAATGAAATACATACATCTCATATAATTGAAATATATTTTCATAATTAGTATTATAAATCAAATTTTAAAATATCTTTAAAATTATATTACATTTAACGATATTAAAATTCTAAAACAAGTAATATAAAACTGATATTAAAGAGTTATGAAAACAAAGGGAGTAAAATGCATCCTTTTCATAGTATTACAATCCCATCACGTTGAGCGGTAAGTATGATATTGAAGGACATAATGTAAGCGTGAGTGTCATGGTTCATGCTTGTGAATTCATAAAATGAAATGAAGCTTTTGTTTGTTCCTATGAAGTGTGGCATGAATCAACTATCATTGTTGAGGTGAGGGAGGTTATCCTACTGAGCCAACCCTGTCCACCAAGGGAAATAAAAGGTGGACATCCTAATAATATTGATAAATTTATGAGTTAGGGGATTATTTATTATTATTAGAGGTACTATTCTTTCATTTGAAGCAACCATGAGGATTAGGTCATTTGGATTTGCTTGAGCTATAATTCTAGTATTGGTGGTGGTTGGTGCCTAAAACCCACCACTCTAGTGGTTGTGGTGTTTCTTCCACTAAATGATCCATTCTTCTATAATCTGGAGAAATTTCTCAGTGAGCTACAGCAAAACATGCCCCTCAACAGCTACGGCTAAGACTGGGGATATGTTCTCGAGAGTATAGAAGAAATAATTATTGACACACCACTGCCACTGGTAGGGTGGAATCTATGCACCAACCACCACCACTAGTATTATTACAGTTAAAGGAAATTGAAATGACCTCATCGTCATAATCCCTTCAAATGGGGAACATTAGAATTAGAGTGTTATACACCTTAATCCCCAGCTGACCTCCAAACTAGGGGTTTCCCCCTATATTTCAAGGTTTTTTCTTTTTGAGTTGAAATTGGGACTTACTCAGGTTATAACAGTGAATTTGTTTGAGGTTATAACAATGAGTTTGTTTGTTTTATCTAGATAAGACTATGTGAAGTTATTATTTTTCTCAGTTATTCTTCCCAAAATATTCTTTTTCTTTCTATATTTAAACCCCCAATTTTCGGGTCATAACTCTGTAATTTGATTAACACTTATATGGTGAAGAAATAGAGTAACACTTATATGGTGAGGAAATAGTGGCTACTACTAAGACTTTCTTTCTGATTGTAGATCCATTTTATATGATTCTTCATTTGTTTGTTCCAATATTGTGGAGTTACTATGCTTATAGTGGTAATTCAATGATTTATATTTCTAGATATCTTGTATTAAAAAAATTTGATAGCTATTATTGCATATTTTATTTCTTTATGCCTAATACACCTCTCCTTTTTCTATGTTAATGATTGATTATTTTTAGATATGGAATATATCAAGATTGGATGGCTAGGAAGTGATGTTGAGAAATTTAAAAAAAAACTTGTGTGATGTAATTATTTAATTACTCTTCACTAGATGCGGATGATAGCAGGAGTACAAATGACAATCATCTCTCCCATGCCTATGAGGACGAAGATCTGCAACACAGGTCTGCACCCGATGTGGATCCTCAAATCGATAACCATTCTCATGAGAGGAATGAGATAAGGCATGATGAAGATAAGTTTGGAAAACATCACCCCCTCCATGGTACTTCTCTACAACAATCATCCTAAATCATTACCTGGATTTATATGCTAGTAAGCCATAACTCTTCACTCAAACCCACACATGAAAATGGTTTTAGCATGCAGCTGCATGTGAGGCTCAATCATGACCTACCCCTTCACATGTGTCATAGACTTTTTAAAAGGAAGGCCCCTCAACACAAAGAGACACCCAGTCAGTTCATTCAGTCTTTTTTGTTGATTTTGTTCTTTCCCTCTTGTGCCACCAGCCCATTGTGCAACCCTCTTCCTAGAGCTGTGCTACACAAAAATCTCTGGGCTGCGATTTATCCAGCCTATGCTTCTTATCGCAACTCCATTTGTCTCCCCAGTCTCATTAGTCTATGCACACCCATTAGTTTGTGCTTTCCCACTCTTTATTTCCCATGTTCACTTGCTTTTCCCCTGCTTTGTTCCTCTCCCTCTGTTGTGCATCCTTCCATCTCTGTCACTCCTCATCTTTAATAGACCATGGCTCCTAGGTTGCTCCAAAGAACCATCCATGGAGGGTAGAGAGGGGCACTACCTAGTCGTTACCACCGTGGGATAGACAATCATCTCTAGTCTGTTGAAGGCTCCTCCTCAGGCAATTATGCTAGACAGAGCCCTGATTCGAATCAGGAGGAGGAGGCCCCCATGCAAGCTTCGTAGAGAGGTAGATGTGGACCTCAGAAGTATTCCATTGCACATCAGGTGCACCTCCCACCTCGCAAGACTTAACCTCTACCGACTCAGGAGGATGAGGGTGATTATACAAATGTATAGATTATGGATTTTGAAGGTATATGGATGCACGTCCCTGATGCAGAATATCTAGTGGCTCCCATTCTTTGCACACTGGTCCCCAAACATATGCGTCCACCCACTCACATAGGGGAAGTAGCGGCACAGGCACACACCTTCCCCATAGTGGCGGAAGATTGAAATAGTAATGATGAAGCTAAAGACTAAGGACTGCAAAGTTGCTCAGTTCTTCCTTTTTTTTTTCATGCATGTTATAACCACAGAATCTAAAGTTATACTTATGCTTCTCCATATTTTGTAATTTCTGGATACACCAGTACCACTGTGCATTTTTTGATTTCATGTTTGAAGTATTTTCCGGGCTGCTTTCCTCCATGGAGGCATCCCCAAAACAATGCAACTAAGGTTGGGATTGGTTAAGCACAACTTACCAACCCAAACTGTAGCATATGTATTGTTTCTATTTTTGAATTAATATAGATTAGCCTAATTTACCAAAGAAAAAGTTATTTAATTACTCTTAATAAATAATAATGTTGGAAATTATTTAAGAAAGAAGTGGAAATAATTATAGGTGGTTAATTGAATTCTTTCCAAGTGAAAAAAAAATATCCACCTAAATATCTCCTAAAAATGTCCTAAAAATGCTTAAGAGGAAATATAAAGGACTAAGTATGATAGGAGAGAAAGATCTTATTATAAAAAATAAAGTTTATAATAATTGTTATTATATTATAAATAACTTTATAATAAATATTTCTATTAAATTTATATTTTTATAAATAGTTTATTTTATATTTTTAAATTAGTTTATAAATAAGTATTCTCTCTTAAAAAAAAGTTAAATAAAAATTACTATTAATAATAATAATAACATTCAAGTTAAAATTAGAAAAAATATTATTAATATTATTATTATTAATAATATTAATAACATCATAAATAGGGAAGGGAGATCGATAAGCGGAATGGCGATTAGGGTTTAGGTTTGTTCCACACAGGCGGCCGTTCTCTCCTCTGATGCTCTCGTGCCACAACTGCTTGGGCGGCCATCTCCATTTTCCTCTGCATCGGAAGGCCCCTGCTCTGCATTGCTCACTCAGTATCATCACTGTCCCACAGCCCTGAAGCTGCTATCGCCTCCAACAGATCGACGACAACGTGTTTTGCACTTCGGGAGCCCCTATCGCTCCTCTGAGGCACTGCATGAGGATTCCCGTGGTAGCTCTCATGCTCCAAGACCTCTGGATAGGCGCGCAGAGTTTGGCGTTCTCATTTCTTAGTACACAGGTAGCAGTGCATGGTTCTGCTTGCGGTGGAAGAAATTGCTGCCCTTTTATTGCTCTGTCCCCCTGTTCTTAGTTTCAGATCGAAGATGGAGCGTCTGTCTCCCCTCGCAGGAGAAATGTCTTCCCAAACAGCTCCCAGGCAGAATTACTAATGGAGATGTTAAAGATCCTTTCTCTGTGTCAATACAGCGGACATCCAATATCTACTCTGCCTCCTATTAGATCCAAATTTCACAACCTTCAGGCAAGACCATTCTGCACTGGGTTCGCTCCTCAGATCTGGTACAGACTCTTAAACTAAATCTGGAACACCGGATTGGGATTCCCTCAGCCCTTTAGAGGCTTCTCTTTTGAGGTAAACAACTTCAAGATACTTAGTCCCTCTCTGCTTACAACATTCATAAGAATAACTCTTTAGTACTCACCCTTCGTTTGAGAGGTGGTGCTGTTGGACAGTCCTCTTCTGCTCCTTCCTTCTCATACAAAGATGTGGTTCACTCTGAGCACCCCAAACCCCCTGAAGCCCTTAAACCAAAGCCTTTTTTGGTTGACAAGCTTGAGGAGGTGCCCTCTATTGAGTTAACCCATTCAGACATCACAAATGATCTTCAAACGTTTGCAGAAAGAGCCATCATATGCAGATTTAATGGACTATGGCCGTGCTCTAAGGAACTCTATGATTGGATCCATGCTAAATGGACTCAACATTGCAAAGTCAGATTATGTTCAAAAGGACATTTCATAGTTCTTTTTGGTAATATTAAGCATTATGAAAAGGCTATAGAAGAAGGTCTTTGGTTCATGGGAACTGCAGGGCTCTTCTTAACCCCATGGTTCCCAGATTTTGACCCAACAACTGTTGTCATCACCAGGACACCCGTCTAGATCAGGCTTCCCAACTTACCAGTCCACCTATGGCATGTTAGAGTCTATAGAGAGATAGGCGACACCTTGGGCAGTTTTCTGATGGGAGATTATTGGCGGGAAAACAAGGGTCTCTACACATATGCCAGAATATGTGTGGAACTAGATTTAAGCAAGGGACTTCCAGACCAAATCAGTCTCAAGATAAATGACTTTTTTTGGACTCAGACACTGGATTATGAGAATACTGCCTTCCGTTGCCGACATTGTCACCAAACAGGGCATCTACAGAACTCATGCCCAGCTCTCCCTGCAATACAGAAAAAGGACAACAACTCCAAGCCCAAAACGAAACGATGGACTCCTTAATCTCTGCCACCTGCAGAGGACTCTGATTCCTCAGATTTGGACAGAATTCATGCAGAATCGGATCAGAATCAGATAATGGAAATTCCCACCGATGCTCCTTCGCATCCACCCGATACTGCCGTCGCTCATAAGCGCTCCCATGTTACCTCCTCTTCCGATTCTGATAAGGAGATCCCCCCTACGGAGAACTCCGGTCTTCAAGTTGTTCTAGCTCATAAACCCTTGGATGGATGGGTTAAATTCAGTAAAAATAAAGGGAAAAAACTTCGTGTAGAGGCCTCTGCCCACTCTGGGTAGTTTTCGGTCTTTTTTCCATCCTGTTTTTTCTTGTCTTTCCTTGCTTGTTTCTTCCCTTCTCCAAAACCGAGGTTGATAGTTTTATCATTTTTGGTTGTTGGCTTTTTTTTTCTCTTGTTTGTATCATCATATTGTACCATATTTCAACTTAATAGATTAAGTCTAATTCAAAAAAAAAAAAAAAAAAAAAAAAAACATCATAAATACAATATTAATGATCCGTAAAAAAAATGTTAATAATATTATTCATCATAATAATTTTTAACAAATATTAATAAGTAATTTTATTAACCTAATAACATTAAAATTATTAATAACATTTAAATTATGCTATTAATATTAGTATTAATTTATTTCTTTTTTAAATGTGCTAATTTTACATTTGATTAGAAGGAACAATTAATATACAAAACTCAATATATTAGCAACATAACTTATTTCAAGGCACATGTTAAATTCTATTTGTAATATGTATATGTTCTATATTATTCAATTGTATTCAATTTTATTCAAACAATTAATATTTACATTTATAAATTTAAGTTAATAATAAAATTAATAATAATAATTTTTTGTTGTTAAGTTATAATATTTAATTAATATAAAGTTGAACACAAACAACATATTTTTTCTCTTTCAATAAATTAAATTGGAATGTTTCATATAACTTGAGAGAATAATATTTAATATTAAAACAAATAAAAATATCTAATATGTATAATATTAAATATCACGTTCTTAAATGATAAATGTTATTGCATGAGCTTTTATAATTGTAAGTGATTAAATATTAAGAACATAAATATTTAAATTACTAAATATGAACTTGATAAATGCGATGGGTTGGATTCTTAATTTTAGATTTTTTATTTTAGAATTGTTATAAGATATTAGTTTTTTTTGGGGTAATATTTTGTTGTTATAAATTTGATTTTTTAGGAATTTATAATTTTTTTTTTTTACGATACAGAGGAGATTCAGAGTTGCGATGCCATGACTTAGGGTTTGAAGCTGCCCTCCAGCTTGGAGTCAGCCCCTTGTACCATCCCAAGATCTCTCTGTTGTTGGCATGCTCCCATTCCACCGGCACAATCGAGTGTTATCCTTCATGGCGAATTCCATCACGGAGATAGAGGACCACCCCCCCAACCCCCCCCCCGGGCCCCCACCCCTGCTTCTAGCTTTCCAATCAATGGTGCAATGAAGAGTCTGACATCGCCCGTTAGCAACCCTCTGCTCCACACTCTGGCCCTAAAGGTATTTCTCACTCTACGAATAAATCAACAACTGGTGCAGCTCACCGAGTGGCAGCAACCTCATCCACATGCATTCCAAAAGTCAGACAAAGACCAAAAATTTTGCTTCCAGCGCATTGAATCAATGGAAGAGTCCAATTCATGAAGGATCATGCCTTGATCAGAAATTTCATGGGCTTCTACCCTACAAAAAATCCCTTCTAGGATGGATCGACTCAAAGTGGAAACCCAAAGGCCATATCAATCTCCAGGTGGGATCGAGGTGCTTCTTCAATTTCATCTTCACCTGCATCACAAAAAAGAACTAGACCATGGATGGAGGTCCCTACTTCTTTAAATCTGCAGGGCTTTATCTTTGAAATTGGGTCGAATGCTTCAACCCTGACAAAGAAGATTTCAGCTAGGCACCTGTTTGGGTTAGGTTATACTCTCTACCGCAACATTACTGGGATGACCTAACTCTGAAGGAGATCAGCAACACTCTAGGCCAATTCATAAAAGTGACAGACAGAACAAGAATCAACAAGTACACAGCATATGCCAGGATTTGCATCTACGTGCACATCGCCAAAACAATTCGAGATATGCTAAGTCTGCTCCAAGTTGATTTCGAGTGGGTTAAAATTGTAGATTACGAACATGTTCATTTTATATGTCAAAAATGCCACATGCATGACCATCTCTTTAGAGTTTTCCATCTCAATAAAATTTTAGACATGAACAAAGAATCTGCATCCAAAGACATATAGGGATACACCAATGTCACAGGGAAAATAAGAAAAGTGATAAAACCCCCTTCCAACCATGCATATAAATTCCCCTATACTAGCAACAACTTTGATGGCATACCTAGCTCCTCTGATTCCCCCTTTAATGAAAAATCAACCCCTCTTGTTTCTCCCAGACCACCAAACCTCTCGAAGAACTCTAAGAAACTCCAACACATTAACCCCTTTGCTGCTATCCCTGGTAAAGAAAAATGCATTAATATTGAGACACCTTCAGCTATGGATGAAGAGCCCGAAAGCATATATTATGGGAACCATGAAATCTTAAGCCTTGAATAAGCATGAAAATGAAAAGACTATCTTTTGATCCCAAATCTGCAAATAAAACGATTGGAGGAAGTCCTATCTAGAGCACAGGAACTACCCTCATTAGGAATTCAAGGAGGCACACTTCTTAAAAAAAAAACCATACTGAAAGAATCCAAGAAAAGAGGTAGGCAAAAAAATCTACAATGCGTGGACATTCTAGAATACGGAAGATATCCAAATTTAACATAGTTCTACGTTGTTATCCCCCACAATACTCATTGAATCATATCTCATCTAATATAAGAGGGATAAACAACCCCTCCAAGCTTCGTCCTATCAAGAAAATAATACATGAAGAAAAACCCACAATTTTCTTCAGGTAAGAAACCAAATGCTCGAGTACCACCCTGGATATGAATCTTCCTCGCCTCTGGTGAGGATGCCACTCTATATTTGTTGATGCTTGTGGAGCATTTAGTGGTCTGGCGATCATCTTGAACCTCAATATTGTTGCACCCGATAACTTCCATTCCACCCAAAACATCATACAAGCCACCTTCCACCTCTTGGGGACAAATATTCATGTAAATATTACAAACATCTATTTCCCCCAAGTGGAAATGAAAAAAATAAATCTACTATATACCATTGAGAATCTCAAGCTTTAATACACATATCCTCTTTGGGTGACTGGGGGAGACTTCAATATCATAACAATCCGAATGGAAAAAAAGGGAGGACAACGTTGTCTTGAGATTGATAGCACTAGATTCAAAGACTTCATCCAAGGTAACCATCTAATGAGACTATAAACCTCTAACAGGGTCTTCTCCTAGAACAATAAGCAAGCAGGATCGCACCAAATAGCTTCACACCTTGACTGATTTCTTATCTCAGAAAACTCGATTCATCTTGGAGGGGAACTTGTTACTACCATTTACGTGCTTCAGGCTTCAAACATTGGCATATTCAATTACAATGGTAGGGACCAGGCCTTGTTACTCATAAGCCTTTCCTCTTTGAAAATTTTTGGCTCACTCATCTAAGTTTCAAAGACGTCATATTTGATTGGTGGTTCAACTTGGACCTCATGATGGGTCAAAAATATATCGGTTCGAGCAAAAGCTAAAAATTCTCAAATTAAAATTAAAATTATGGAATCATACCTCTTTCGTCAAAATCTTAAAATACCAAAAATAAATTGGGAAAACAATGGCTGAGCTCCTACAAAACATTATTCTCGGTGGAAGGAAAGAAGACTCAAACTCCAAGGAAGCCACTGTAGCCACCCAACTGGATGAAAAAAGACATCAGGAATAACTCCTATGGAGAAAAAAATACAGGATCTCATGGCCCAAGGAAGGAGAGAGGATTTTCAAGTTCTTTAACTGCTCCACCATCTAGTACCTAATGCACAAAAAATCTCTGTCCTCGAGAGGAAAAATGGTGAAAATCTAAAAACTCATGAGGAAATCGAATAATAATTATAGGATTAACTCAAGGATATTCTAAAAGATCCCAATGATAATGCCATGCATCCATTGAGAACATAACTCAACATATCCAAAAGTTAGTCACTAAAGAGCACAACTAGATGCTGGTGAAACCCAGTACCATGCAAGAAGTTGAACAAGCGGTGTTTCAACTCAAGGAAGGAAAATATCATGGGTCGGATGGCTTTACCACCAATTTCTTCCACTTCTTCTAGGATGTCATAAAGTAGGAAGTCTGGGATTTGGTTGAAGAGTCTGGCAACACTCACTGGATTATACCGGCTCTTAACACAACCTTTTTCACCATAATTCCCAAGGAGGAGCACGCCGCCACTCTAGGTAAGTACAAACCCATAGCCCTATGCAATGTCATTTTCAAAATCATTTTGAAAGTTTTTGCCTATAGGCTCAAGCCCTCCTGCTCTTGTTGATTTCTCAGGAGCAAACATGATATATGGAAACAAGTAAGATCCTGTACAGTATCATCCTAACTCATTAAGTCATACATTCCTCGAAGATTCCGAAAAAACCTAGAATGCTCCTCATGAAATACCTATATAAGGCTTTTGATAATCTTAGCTGGACCTATACTCGACACGTTCTCCTCACCTTGAGTTTCTTCCATACCTGGGTTAGATGTATCATGAGCATGATCAACTCCCCTTTCTTCTCTATCCTGGTCAACGGGCTTCCCTCAACCATCTTTTTCCCTTCAAGGGGTATCGAGCAAGGAGATCCACTCTCTTATTTTATTTTTGTGTTTATGGTTGAAGGTATTGGTTGATTAATCAATCATGCAGTATTCACTCACACTCTCAGAGGAATTTTTATTAACAACAATCGCCCTCTATCCCACCAACAATTTGTGGATGATAATATGCTCATGGTTCATCCCTTTGTTCAGGAAGCTAAAACTCTCATATCTCTTCTAGACTATTTCTCTAAAGCCTCCAGAACCACCATCAATTATGAGAAATCCTATATCTTCTTCTTTAACACTCCCTCCATCTCTCAACAAAATATTGCAAGGATTCTGGGCTTCATGGTTGCCTCCATTTCTTCAAAATATTTGGGTGCTCCTCTCACATACTTCACCATTAGGAACACCTCTTGGAAAAAGATGTTGGAAAAGATTGAAGCTATACGTACCTCATGGACCTACCATTCACTCAATATTTCCAGCTACCTTGTTCATATAAAATCAATTGTACAGTCTTTTCCTCTTTATCTATTCTCTGTTCTCGCCTCCCTGAAATGGGTTCTCAAGTCCATCCACAATATCCAGCAAAAATTTCTCTCGGAAGGCCACAAAGACAACTGAAAATGGGTGCTTTTTAACTGGAAGGAAGTTTTCACCCAAAAAAAACATGCATTTCTTGGGTTGAGAGATCCTGAACTCAACAATATAACTATGGGAGCTCACATTTGGTGGAATTGGGTCTCCAACACCCATACACGTTGGCCTCAATTATGGGCAGCCAAGTATGCTAAAAAATTGGCCCCTAATAGATTTGATCTGATCCAACCATGAGCTTGGAAGCTCTATCATTTGGAAAGCATCCAACCAGCATAAGCATCTCATCCAAACTCACAACGTTTGGGAAATTTGGTCAGGATCGCAAGCTATATTTTGGGAGGGCTCATGGTAGAAGATTCCAAGCCTCTCCACCCTCTTTCACCGACCTATTTGGAGAAATATACTATATGGAAGAGGGAAAAACAATGTCTGATACCTCTAAGTTCAAGATATCACTCAAGGATTTCAAAATTCACTTTCAACAGACATTTGGTAGGAAAACTGGCATAATGAACATCATCAAGATATCCAGACTGAATTGAGGAAATGAAGAATCAAGGTTCTGAAGGGGATAAATACTTTGAGGTGGGGCCACACACCGCATGGCATCTTCACCACTGAAGAAGCATACCATCTGCTTCAACCTCTTGCTCCAGTCCAACCAAGAAAATCATGGACAAAAATATGGAATACCTACCTCTGGCTCAAAGTAGCCACCTTCCTATGGTTTCTCAGGAAATGACACATCTTAACAAGGGATGGTCTTTTGAAACAAGGCTTTGTTGGTCCTTACCAATGCACTCTATGCCATAAAGACTCTGAATCAATTAACCATATCCTAGATCTTTGTACTCTCTCCAACATCCTCTCTAAAGCGAATGCCACTTTATGCAGAATAACCAATAGAGTTCGCAGGAAAATCACAACTCTAATCTAGTCGCACGCTAATCCTTTCACAAGAAATCCTCTCAATTGCCTCTGGTTGCTAATTCCATGCCTTCTGAACTAGACTCTCTGGAAGGAAAGGAAGAGTAGGATATTCCAGAAAATGCAGGAAACAAAAGAGATTATCTGGACCAAATTTTGCAACTATTTGAAAGATAATATGGATCTCTCACAATGGGAAAATTTTGATCTTGCGACAGCCACATCGGAGCACCACATCTGGAATAACTGGAGCCTAGGTCTCACCCAATATAAAGAACTATCCTTTAAGTCCAAAGCTCACTCCATATCCCTAGACTCCTTTACGCCATCCCCTAGTGGATTATTTAAACTCATTTTTTATGGTGCCTCCAAATGTAACCCACGGGAAGCATGCTTTGGAGGAATATTTAGAAACTCAAATGGAAACCCATTGCAAATTTTCTTCAGTTCCATTAGCTTGGACACCAAAAACTCAGCGGAACTGGAAGGTATCCTTCAAGGTATCAACATAGCCATCGAACTAAATTTCTTCCGCCTTGAAGTGGAAGGATATTCCCAGGTAATTATTCAAGTGGCCACTTGCCTTCTCCTTAGCACACCCTCTTCAAAAATTACCAACAGCTGGCACTTATTTGCATGCTTTGATCAATTGGAACAATGGATGAAAAACTTCAATGCCATTACCTTCCTTCATGTCCGTAGAAAATCCAACACGATGGCTAACTTCCTTGCCAATAAAAGTGTTGATTACAACTCCCCACTCCTCTCCACCAGCTTCCATTAAATAGTGGATGAGTCTATTCAAACTTGTTGCAACAAACTTATGCACAAGGACCCGTAATCCCAGGATTTGGGTGATAATCAATGCACTCCTGACATGGGTCCCTCACATCACATTGCAGATGGCGATCATCGTGGAGGTCACCCGTCATTATATTCTCACCTTAATGGAAAGACAGTTGATGGAGAAGGCCATTAAATGGCACAAGGTTGGCCTCCTGGGGAAGTCACATCCCCTCCGCTACTTCTAGAGGTCAGTACTCCAAAATTTAATGAATTATCAGCTTGCCTAAGGTCATTACTCCCTGATGGATTTGCTTGATGCTTTGCCCACCATTTGCACTAGGTCACCTTTTCTAGCCTAATAATTCTACCCATCCAGCCTTCCTACTATTGCACTTTCTAGAGGCCATCATGTTCTTGTAAGATCTATTAATATACCTCCTATCATTATCTCGTTCTACTCCGCAATGCCTCCTCACCAACGTATAAAAGCTCTCTGAGGCAGAGGAAGACGCACCCTTTCGGGAAACACTCACTTAGTGGAAGAAAGAATGGAGGCCACTGACAGCTCCAGAACATCCACCCATGATCCCCATGACAACACCCCAACTCTGGAGATTGAAGCAAACCCTCTCCTAGACTTAGTCCCTCCTAGCTCTCATCGCAACCATCATAAGGGCAAGAAACGAAGGCGAAAATAACCCATTTAGGTTTCTCTAACTCCCCTGCCGTGAAAATTGATTAGTCTACCTATCAATCTCCCTTCAGTAGAGGATACCAGGATCTGGAATCTCTCTCCGGATGGAATAAAGCATTGAAATAATGCAACAACTGTGTGGATCGAGCTCGTAGATCCCTCAGACTCCGCCTCTCCCAACCTCGGATGATGAAGCCATCCTCCCAGAGTATGGATGCGTAGTGGTGGAAGCAAATTCTGCAGAAGAAGATGACAGAAAAGGAACATGGTAGCTCCTTCGATATGTTCCAGTTTATTGTATGTTTATGCATGTGTGTTACAACTTTTTTCGCCAACTTTAGTTTTCTAGATAAATATGAGGAGAATGATATACTCAAGACCTGTAAGAGTTGGTTTCCGTGTCAGGTGCAACTCGTTTTTTTGATATTTTTGAACTAGAATCGGATGGGGTAAGCTACTTAACTAGATATCCCCGATCCACAAATTTTATGTACATTATTTTGTATTATCAATAGAATGTAGCCTAACTTACCAAAAAAAAAAAAAAAAATACTTTGGTTTTCATAATTTTAGATTTTAAAAGCTATTACATAATTTTTTTTTATTATAAATAAATTTATAATAAATATTAGGATAATCTTGATATTTTTATCAATTTTTTATTTTATATTTTTAAATTAGTTTATAATATATTTTTTAAAATTTATTATCATAAAGAAATATCGTTTTAAGAAAAAACAAAATTATTATTATTATTAATATTAATAAAATTTAAATTAACATTAAAGAAACACCATTATTAATATTATTTATAACAAATTTATTAATAATATAACTAATACAATATTAATAATGTATAAGAAAACCATGTTAATAAAATTATTAATCATTAATAATAATAATTTTTAATAATTTTATTATTATTAATAATTTTTAACATTTAAGGTTAATGACCTAATAACATTGAGATTTTTAATAACATTGATATTAATAATATCTCATTAATAATATTAATAATATATTATTAATATTAATATTATTTTATGTTATTTTAAAGGTTATTATTGTGCTTTTGTTTGGGACGAACAATTTATATACAAATGTCAATCGAGAAAGAACAATTAATATAAAAATGCCAATCTATTAGTATCTATTAGTAACGTAGAGCATTTCATAATCACATGTTAAATTTTTTTTTGTAATACATGTATGTTCAGTCATATTCAATATTATTCAAAATATTAGTATTTACATTTATAAATCTACATGGATAATAAATTTAATAATAATAATATTTTTTTGTTGTTTAATTTGTCTTATAAAGTTTTAATATCTAATTAATACAAATTTGACTATACACATTATATGTATTCCCTTTCAATAAATTAAATTTCAATTTCTCATATGTGATCACTTCATACAAATGTGGATGATATACCACATATATAACATATCTTCATATTAATTATTAAACATCACACTGTGACATTACAAAGTTAGAGGTAAATATTAGGGATAATAATATTCAGGTTTTTAATATTGGGTTTTTTAATATTTCTTAATATTGGGTTTATAATATTAGGGTTTAATATTAGGTTTACAATATTGTGGATTTTAACATCGGCTTTATAATATTACGTTTACTATTAAGGATTGAGTTATTAATATTGGGGTTTATAATATTGGGTTTAATTTTAGGTTTTATAATATTAGAGATTATAATATTAATTATTGCGGTTTGTAATATTGTGCTTAATAAGGAGTTTATAATATTACAATTTAATATTGAGTTTTATAATCCTAGGGTTTATAATATTTACTCGGGTTTATAAAATTAATCCTAGAGATTATAATATTAATGTTAGATTTTATATTGTTGAGTTCTATAATGTTAGGGTTTATAATATTTGGTTTAATATTACGGTTTAATTTTGTGACCTTGGAATGTCATGTAAACATATTGAACATCGCAATGTGAGAAGAATCGTCGCAATATGACAGGCACTCTCACAATCATTGCGGCGATGATACATTACATTGTAATTTATTTATGTCACATTATGACAATGACCAAATTAGGGTTTAATATTCTATTTTAATATATTGGGTTTATGGTTTATAATATTAAGGTTCATAGTCATATGGATTATAATATTAATTGTAGGGCTTTTAATCCGTTGGGTTTATACTATTAATCCTAGGGTTTATAGTCTCTTGGGTTTATAATATAAATCATAAAGTTTAATATTATTCTTGTGGGTTTATTGTTCCCTTGTTTATAATAGTGAACCTTTGATTTTACTAACCCCTTGTGTTTATAATATTATTGTTCGCTTAGCATTATTAATCACTTTTTATAAGACGAATAATCCCTTTGGTTTATGATATTAATAACTAATATCTATAATAATATATTTGTGTTTACAATGCTAAGGTTTATAATATTAATCTTAAGTTTGATATATCAATCCTTGCACTTATAGTTTTAATTTTAGGGTTATAATATTAATTTTAGGTTTGGTATATTAATCCCAGGGGTTATAGCTTTAATATTAGTGTTTATAATATTAATCTTACGTTTGATGTATTAATCATAGGGGTTATATTTTTAATATTAGGGTTTATGTTCTTGGGGTTTAATAGGGTTTATAATATTTATCCTAGTCTTTACTATTAATCACTTGGGTTTATAGTATTAATACTCCCCTCGATTTATGAATATTTAGGGTTTTTAATATTAATGCCTTGGGTTTATAACATTATTTTCTTGATACAATATATTGAAATTTATCAATGTTCCAATGTGACATTGAATAAATTAGGGTTTAATATTATGGTTTATAATATTGGGTTTAGTATTGATTCTCGTTTATTATATTGGGTAAACAGTGTTGATATTATTATCACAACCACATTTACCAATGATAAACCATAATCACCATGACAAACCATGGTCAACCATGTTTTTTTAAGTTTTATAATATTTCCCTTGAGGTTTATATACCTTGGGTTTATAATATTTATTCCTTGGGTTTAATATTAGTCCCTTTGGTTTATAATTCCTTGAGTTTGAAAATATTGATATTCTTGAAGTTTATGCTATTAATGTATTAATTGTTTAAAATTCAATAATGGTTTATATTGTCTGTGTGGTTTATATTGTATTAGTATTAATGTATTTAGAATAATTGATTATATTAATCTAATAATGGTTTTTAATGTATGAATATTATTTACATTTATCGTAATAATGTTAGGGCTTAATGGTTGACAATGGTTAATTATCCCTTTGCACAAAAGATAGTATCAAAATGAAACTCGAGCATGGCCAAACACAAACTCACATGTTTTCTAGATGAAATATAATATTCTTGTTAGGGTTTATATATGTTTAGTTTATGTTATTTAATAGGGTTTACATTTTCCCCCTAGGTTAAATATTTTTCCCATGCATCTATAATCCATTTGATTTCCTGTATTAATATTTATCTTGGTGCTTATATAGATTTCGTTTATAATATTTATCCCTTTGGTTTAATATTATTCCCTTTGGTTTATGATATGTTTATAACACCTTGGGTTTTTAGTATTATTCATTTTTGGCTTATTATTCCCTTGGGTTTATAATGTCAATCACTTTGCTTTGTTAATCTAAGGGTTCTTATTCCTACAGTATAATATTATTCATATGGGTTTTGAATATTAATCCTTGTGTCTAATATAAATTCCATTGGTTTATAATCATGGTAAACCAAGATCCAATCTCACTTTGTTACAAACATTTTCTCAATATGAAAATCAGCCATGGCTCAACGTCGTGTTGTGACAAAGATTGTATCCCTATGAAAATCAATCATGTTGTACCATGGTGCAATGTCACATTGTGACAAAGTTTGTCTCAATATGAAAATCAACCATGGTCATCCATGGTTCAACGTCACATTCTAACAAATATTGTCTCAATATGAAATATTATTCATAGCGTTATAATATTAATCCTATTGCTTAATGTAAATCCATTGGGTTTATACCCATGGTCAACCATGGTCCAATGTCACATTGTCGCAAAGATTGTCTCAATATGAAAATAAAGTGTTTTCAACCATAACCAACCATGGTTAAACGTCACATTGTTACAAAGATTGTTTCAATATGAAAACTAACCATATTCAACCATAGCCCAATGTCGCATTGTGACAAAGATTGTCTCTATGTGAAAATCGACCATGATTAACCATGTTTATATTAGAGTTTATAATATTTATCTTACAGTTTATATACCTCGGGCTTATAATATTTCTCCTTTGGAGTTAATATTATTCCCTTCAGTTTAATATTGTTTTCTTCGCTAAAATCTTTTTCATGTGCGTTTGTAATTCATTTCGTTTCCTCTATCAATATTTATCTTGAATTTTATATACCTTAGGCTTATAATATTTATCCCTTGGTTTTAATATTATTCCATTGGGTTTATAATCTCTCGGGTTTTTAGTATTAATCATTTTCGTTTATTATTCCCTTGGGTTTATTAATCTAGTGTTTATTACTCCTAGGGTATAATATTATTCATATGGTATAAAGTATTAATCCTTGGGTCTAATATAAAACCCCTTAGATTATAATCATCATCAACCATGACCCAACGTCACAATATGACAAATATTTTCTCAATATGATAATCAACTATGGTCCAATGTTGCATTATGGAAAAGAGTGTCTCAATATGAAAATCAATCATGCTGAACCACGAAGAAACCCCTTGGGTAACTATAAGTATTAATCCCTTTGGTTAACTATTCCCTTACATTTATAATATCAATCCCTCACACTTATTAATCTAAGGATTATTATTCCTAAGGTTTAATATTATTTATAGGGTTTATAATATTAACCCTTGGGTCTAATATGAATCCCCTTGATTTAATATGAAAACGAACAATGGTCCAATGTTTTTTTGTGGCAAATATATTTTGCATATGAAGATTAATAATGGTAAAAAATGGTCAACCATGGTGCTACATTGCAATGTCACAAAAACTCTCTCAATATGAAAATCAACCATGGACAATCATGATAATTCTAGGTTTTACAATATTTATGTTAGGTTTATATACCTTGCATTTATATTATACATTGGGATCTATTTTTTAAGGTATCAAAGGAGGGAAAATAAAAATGAGCCATCATCGAGTTGGCAGTGAGTGGCCCCATCCCAATTTCAATCATAAACATCCTAAGCAAGTCCCAGTTGACATTTTCATAGGTTTTTTTTAGGATGCAATTTTAAAATGAGGGATATGATACTTTGGCTCCTGATTGAATGAAGAAATTCCTAATCTAAAAAAATTTCCGCATGAATTTGTATTCCAGGTGTGAAAACGAATTTCTCCTTAGAGATTATTGAACAAATTTTATCTTTATGCCTAGTAGCTATGGACTTGGAAATTATTTTATATACAAAATTACAGAGAGAATCTTATGAAACTAGGTCCAAAAATAGAAGAAAAGAGAGATCAGCTCCTTGGAAATCAGCCACTTCGAGGGGGAAACCTCTAATACATTACATAAATGAGCAATTATTGGATGATACAAATGACCAAAACCTCCTTCTATATATAGGAGTCCATGGGGCCACAATATAGTCCTAGTTGACCTAACAATAATAATGTAGCGGCACAATAATAACAATATTTGGGTTATAGGGGTACAAAAATAATAATAAGGGGGCTACACTAATAACAATAAGGGACTAAACTAGTAATATAGGGACCTAACATGCCCCTATACTTCAAAAAATTGTTGTCATCAATGCTTGAGTAGCTCTAGGTGCTTCTGTATAAATTCTCATCCTCCCATGTAGAATATTGAGTGGGTAAGTTCTTCCACTGGACGAGATACTCTAAAATTGATCGATTTCATAGCTGTCGAGTTCTTGTTTCCATGACCGCTTCAGGTTCCAATATGATTTTTCCTTCCTCATCAAGTTCTAGAAATATTGTTTGAACTGGAAGATTTTCACCTATAACCTTCTTTAAGCATGAAACATGGAAAACTGGATGCACTCATGAAGCAGAAGGAAGCTCCAATTTGTATGCCATAGTACCAATATTTTGCAACACATTGTAAGGACCATATTACTTTGGAGATAATTTATTATCCTTCTTAGATTGCATCAGGGACATTTGTTTGTACGGTTGTAGACGTAAAAATACCCAGTCTCCTACATCAAAACTTCTCTCACTGCAATGTTCATCTGCCTATTGTTTCATTCGATTTTGTGCCAAATTTTGGTTATCCCTTAATAGTTGGAGAATTTTATGTTGATTCTCGATGTGATATTATAGTGCTTGAACCTTAGAATTTTCTCTTAAACGATGTGATGGATGGTGGATGATATCCATAAAGTGCCATAAATGGGTTCATTTTTGCTGTAGTATGGAAGGAAGTGTTATACCATCATTCAACAAGATGTAACCACTTGACCCATTGTGTTTGTTTATCAGAAACAAAATAACGAAGATATCCTTCCAAATATTTATTCACTATATCAGTTTGACCATCGAATTGAGGATGATAAGATGAGCTATGAGCTAATTGAGTACCCAAGCAAGAAAATAACTCCGTCCAAAAATTTCCAGTAAAAATTGGATGTCTATTGCTCAAAATAATATTTGGGTTTCCATGTAGCTTTTGAATTGTGTCCATAAATGTAGTAGCAATTGTACTTGATTTGAATGGATGATATAATGCACAAAAGTGTCCATACTTGGTAAGTATATCAACTACCACCATGATGACACTCTTTCCTTTGGACTTAGGTAAACCTGTGATAAAATCCATTTAGATCTCCTCCCAACGTTGACTTGGAATGGATAAAGGTTGTAGAAGACCTGGGTTCTTAATTTTCTGAACTTTATTTTGCTGGGAAACCAAACATTCCACCACAAACTTTTGAATATCAGATTTAAGGCCATCCCAGAAAAACATCTTTCTTCACCCTATGGTAAGTTTTTAAAAATCCCGAGTGTCCTCCTAAAGGAGAAGTGTGCAATTCCAAAATAATATTTTGTTTTAGTTGGGAATTCTTACAAAGATATAAGATATCTGTGTACCATAAGGAATAATTTTTCCAACTAAATGTATAAGATGTACTAGAATCTTGTTGCCACTTTTGAATGAGTGTCCACACTTCTTCGTCCTTCTTCCATTCATCCCTTGCTCCAGTTATTCAATCTGGTTGGATAATAGGAATGACACAAATCAATGCTTCCACCTATTCATTATTTCTTGAGAGTGCATCTGCAACAACATTTAGCTTCCCTTTTTTGTAGATTATTTCAAAGTCATAACCCAACATCTTTGTGACCCATTTTTGTTTCTCTTCTGAAGATAATCCATGTTCCAAAAAGTATTTAAGCCTATCATGATCAGTTCTTACCTTGAAGTGTCTTCCCATTAGGTAAGTTCGTCGTTTCTTTAGTTCGTGTAGTATTGTTAACATTTCCTTCTCATAAATAGCTTTATGCAAATACTTTCCTTTGATTAGACAACCTTCAAAAGCAATGGGTCTTCCTTGCATTACAACAACACCAATTCCATTTCCTGAGGCATCACATTCCACAATAAAGGTTTTTGTGAAGTCTCGGGTAGCTAAGACTGGTGCTAGGAACATTTCCTCTTTAAGATGTTCAAAGGCCTTAGTTTCTTCAGGAGTCCATGAAAATGCATCTTTCTTCATTAATGTTGTTAGAGGTGCTACTATTATCCCATAATTCTTAACAAACTTGCGATAATACCTTATTAACCAGAGAAATCCTCGCAACTGCTTTATGGTTGTGCGTACTTTCCATTCCTTAATGGCTTTAATTTTGTTAGGATCTACCTTAACACCCTCGTGAGATAAAATATGACCCAGATATTCCACCTCTTGTACTCCAAATAAAAATTTGGATGTTTTTGCATATAATTGTTTCTTCTGCAATAGTTTCAGCACCTTGTCAACATGTTGAACATGATCCTGCCAAGACCTCCAGTAGATTATTATATCATCAAAAAATACTAGCGCAAATTTTCTAAGGAAGGGTTTGAAAATGGAATTCATCAACCCTTGAAATGTGGAAAGCACATTGGTAAGGCCAAAAGGCATGACCAAAAAATCATAATTACTCTCATGATTTTAAAATGTTGTTTTTGGAATATCTTTGGTCTTCATTCTAATTTGATGATATCCTGAACGAAGATCCAACTTGGTAAAATAAATTTCTCCATTTAATTCATCCAATAATTCATCAATCACAGAAACGAGAAATTTATTTTTAATGGTGAGCTTATTGAGCTCCTTATAATCCAAACACCTGTGTCATGATCCATCTTTATTCTACACCAATACTACTAGAGCAGAGAAAGAACTTTCACTATGTTGAACTATACCAAGCTCTAACATTTCTGCAATCATACGTTCAATTTCACTCTTTTGGACATAAGGATATCTTTAAGGCCTCATGCTTGGAGGAAAAATTCCTGGAATGAAATGTATAGCATGATCATGATCAAGAATAGGTGGGAGTCCTTTGAGACTTTAAAACACCTTGGAATGATTTTCCAAGACTTTTTAGAGATGTGCAGAAATAGATGATTTTGATGTTGGAACTTCTAGTGAGAATAATTGTGATATCACGCCTCGTTGTTCTTTATTCAGAAGAATTTTCATGAAATTAGAGCTAATTATTTTTCCCAACTTCCATGTTATACCGTGTAATTCGACTTCCTTTCCTTCTCAAAAATTTTTCAAGAAAATTTCTTGAAAATTAAAAGCTACAGTCCCCAAAGATTGTAACCATTGTTCTCCTAGTACAACATCAACACCTCCCATTGGAATGGAAAGAATTGGACTATTCAATACATATTACCCCATGGTTAGCTTGATATTATGGAATTTTCCAGAGAAATTTATAGTTCCTCCATTTGCAACCATCACTTGACATTCTGGTGCTGGGTATAGGAAACAATTCAATTCCTTGGCTACCTTACAATGAATAAATTATGGGTACTACTAGAATCAGTCAACACTATTACCTTTTTCTTCTTGATATGTCCTAATATATTAAGAGTTTGAGGAGTGGTAATTACAACCAATGCATTACATGATATGGTTAGACTCATTTCCTCCTCCTCTAAGATTGGTTCCTAGTGTATATCCTCTTCTTTTGAAGATTCTTGTTCATTGTCCTCTTTCTCTTCACAATCTATGTAAAATAATTTCTTCTCAGCACATTATGACCTTTAGTGTATTTTCTATTACAATTGTAGCAAAGCCATTTTTCTCCTTTTTCTTCCAATTGTTGTGGTGTCAACCTTGTAGGTTGTGGAAGTCTAGGAGTAGCAACAATTCCATCTTTATATATGTTAGTCGTAGGCTTCCTTGTCGCCATAATTTTACATTCAATTTTTCTTGCCAGCCTGAATGCCTTTTCTGATGAATCAGGTTCCAACACGAACTTCATGTTGGATGTTATCCTTTAAAGTCCCTATGAAGACATCAATCTTGTGTTCCTCTGGAATATTAGTTATCCTTCTATTCAATTTTTGGAAGTCCTCAATGTTCTCCACCACTAAACCATTTTGTTTGAGATTTATCAATTGGCTAAAGAAGGTGTTGCTTTTTGTATCCTTAGAATGAGCTATCATTTCTTCCGTAAAAATTTACCAAGTGACAACTGTTTTTTTACGGTAAAAAATACATAGATACCATACAAATGTATTTTTTTATAAATGTAAACTTGCAATGTGTACCGTTTGTGTGTTTTTCACATTATTGAGATCAAAATATTGCTCCATCTGTAGTATCCATATTATAGGATCATTGCCATCAAACTTCCTCATATCCATCTTTGGAATATGGTGGTTCTTCCATCCAACATTAGAGTTTATGAAATCACGATTAAAATTTATTTTTTTTCATCATGAGTTTCCTCTACTCTATTTTCACCATTTGGAAACATTTCTTGTATCAACTTTTCCAAACCTTCGATGTCTACTTTTAGATCATTCTTCATGTTTTCCATTTTTTCATCGATCTTAGATTCCATGACATCCATCTTAGCTTCCATTTCAACTTTCATGCCATCCATCTTAGCTTCCAAACCATTGATATTAGCTTCCATACCTTTCTTCAAAACATCCATCTTAGTTTCTGTTAAGTCCCTATATTAATAGTGTAGCCCCTTATTATGTTAGTGTAACCCCCCTTATTGTTATTATTGTACCCCTGTAACCCCCATATTGTTATTATTGTTCCCTTAAATTATTATTGTTAGGTCGGCTAGGATTACATTGTGGCCCACTATGATTACATTGTGGCCCCATGGACTCCTATATATAGAAAGGAGGTTTTGTCATTTGTATCATACAAGAGTTTTTCATTCATGTAATGTATTGGAGGTTGCCCCCTCGAAGTGGCTTATTTCTAAGGCGTTGATATCTCTTTTCTTCTATTTTTGGAGCTGGTTACACAACATTTGGTATCAGAGCTTTGGATTCTAGGGTTTCGCTCCTCCAAACAGGTCATCGTGGCATTTTCGCTATAACATTTTTTCTACGAGGTTTCAGAAGCTGAAAGTTTTAGGGTGCGAAGCCGAAATCCTGAGGACTATTGTCTAAAAAAAATTTCAGAGCTTGGTTCGCAATATGTTCCGAGAAATCATCTCAGGAAGTTAAAATACTTAAAATCGTTTTCAAGCTCATAAATAGGTCATCGGGAATTTTCGCTATAAATTTTTTCTACGAAGGTTCGTAATCTGAAATTCATATGGGTACGAAGCTGAAAAACCTGAGGAAATTTTTCAAAAAATTTCAGAGCTTGGTTCGCAATATTTTTGGAGATATGATCTGTGGAAGGTAGTGCTTTTTCAAGCTCCTGAATTGCATCTCAAAGAGGTGATCGTGGGAAAAGTTCAATAACTCTCTCTCTGGGAAGTGGATTTGAGTGCCGTTAAAAGTGGTAGCAAGCACACAGACTGTAGTTTCTTGGATATCAATTTCAGAGACAAAGGAAAAAACAGTGAGACGTGGCAAGTCCTACAAGTTTGCTTTACTGAACCAGTCCATAATTAGGTCATTGTGGGAGATTGGACACAACTTTGTCTTGGAGAATACAATTTAGATAAGACCTGTGGAATTTAAAAGAGGCTTCAGAGGGATACTACAGGGCTGAATTTTAGATATTGAATATTTTCAGTTATAGAGATAATTTAATTTCAATATCTAGCTCCTTAAAAGAAAGAGAAAGGTGTGTATCTGGTTTTTAAAATTGCATAACGTTTGTTTGAAAAAGAAATTGAAGTGATTCCAAGTGCATATTTTAGAATTTTTATCAGTATTGGGTTTTATAATGCCTCCAAAAAATAATTCCATACCCATTAATCCCTCAAAAAGCTATACTATGACGCATGAAGAGGAAGAGTTGCAGTATGAGATATCAAAATTACGGTACCAAGTGCAAAAAGTTTCGATCTTACGAAGAGAAATTGAAGATGAAATAGATGGTTTAAAAGCAGAAATGGAGGCTAAGTTGGATGGTTTGAAGGATCAAATAATAGCAAATATGGAAGATCACATCGAGCATGAAGAACAAGTTCTCCAACTCTCAAAGGATAACCCAACTTTGGTGCAGAATCTAATGAAACAACAGGAAGATCAACATGACATCGAAAGAAGTTATGAAGCAGTCATAGAAACAAGAACTCGACAAGTACGATCAATTTTAGAGTATCTCAGCAAGTGGAAGAACTTTCCTGTAGAATATATCACATGGGAGGATGAGAATTTTATACAGAAGCATCAAGAAATAATCAAGCGTTGAGGACAACACTTGTTTGAAGGAGAGGGGCATGTTAAGTCCCTATATTAATAGTGTAGCCCCTTATTATGTTAGTGTAAACCCCTTATTGTTATTATTGTACCCTTGTAACCCCCATTTTGTTATTATTGTGCCCTTAAATTATTATTGTTAGGTCGGCTAGGATTACATTGTGGCCCACTAGGATTACATTATGGCCCCCTGGACTCCTATATATAGAAAGGAGGTTTTGTAAATTGTATCATCCAAGAATTGTTCATTTATGTAATGTATTGGAGGTTGCCCCCTCGAAGTGGCTTATTTCTAAGGCGTTCATATCTCTTTTCTTCTATTTTTGGAGCTGGTTACACAACAGTTTCCATGCCTTTCTTCAAAACTTCCATTTCACTTTTTGTTCCTCTTTGCGGTAGGTGCACTTGCTCTTGTAATTTTGATATCTAATGTTTCATTTCTTCGTCTTCATGAGGCATAGTAGAGCCTTCTAAAGACTTAATGGGTGTTGAATCACTTTTAGGGGGTAGTTTAGAACCCAATTATGATATTCGTTCTTCAATATTCCCTTGGAATAAATTCAAACTAATTTTTTCAAAGAAGACTTATGTAATTCGAAAAAAATACGCACCTTTTTCTTGCTTCTGAGGAGCTCGATATTGAAACTGAATTATCTCTATGATTTTAGATCTTCAATATCTGATATTGGGCCCTATAGTAGCCCTCTAAATCTTCTTTAAAATTCCAGAGGTCTAACCTAATTTGGTTTCTTCAAGGCAAAGTTATGCCAAATATCCCACAATGACCTAATTATGGACTCGTTTAGTAGAGAGACCTTGTACGACATGTCACATGTCACTGTTTCCACCTTTGGATCTGAAATTAATACAAAGGAAGTGTAGTCTGTGTAATTTCAGCCACTTTTTATATAATTCTAATCCAATGCTTAGAGACAATGTTAGGACGATTTTTCCACAGTCACCTCTTTGAGATGAAATTCGGGAGCCTGAAAAATCCCTAACTTCCACAGACTCTATCTCCGAAAATGTTTTGAATCAAGATCTAAAATTTTTCCACGATGTTCCTCGGGATGGGAGCTTCACTCTGTGAAAATTTACGCTTCTGAACCCTAGTAGAAAAAAATTTACAGTGCAAATTCCAAGATGACATGTTTAGGTTAAATTCAAGAGCCTACCAAAATCCATAACTTGCACAGATCATATCTCCGAAAATATTCTGAACCAACATCTGAAATGTTTCCACGACGCTCGTCAGGATTTTGGCTTCGCTCTATCAAAATTTCAGCTTCTTAACCTTCGTAGATAAAATGTTATATCAAAAATTCCACAATTACATGTTTGGAGCAGCGAAACCCTAGAATCCAAAACTATGATACCAAATGTTATGAAACCAGCTCCAAAAATAGAATAAAAGAGAGATCGATGCCTTAGAAATCAGCCACTTTGAGAGGGAAACCTCCAATACATTAAATAAATGACCAATTCTTGGATGATACAAATGAACGAAACCTCCTTCTATATATAGAAGTCCATGGGGCCATAATATAATCCTAGCTGACCTAACAATAATAATGTAAGGGCACAAAAATAACAATATTGGGGTTACAGGGGTACAACAATAACAATAAGGGTGCTACACTAATAACACTAAGGGACTAAACTAGTAATATAGGGGCCTAACAGAGAAATTATTCCAAATTGGTCCAAAGAAATGGGTTTTGAGGATTTGTGAATCTAGGCAAGGAATTTCACATGGATTGGGATGAATACTTTGGATTTGACTCTAGATTAATCTACTACTTTCAAAATATCTTCCTTTAACACATCAAAGAAGTGAATGAAACATTTTGTAGTGAAACTACAAGGCCCACAACTCTTTTCTTTTGCTAACGCATGCAGAATACATTCCAATTCTACTGAACAAACCTGACTGTCTATAGAATCTACCTCCTCACCATAGAAAACATGAGGAAAAATATTGATTTCCTAATGTTTTTTCATAAATTTATTTAAAAGGGACTACTTAGAAAGTTTGGAATAGTGAGAGACTTTTAAATGCTTTATGTCATTGATATCAAAAATGGCCAAATGATTAGTTTCGTTGGGTTCCGAGTTCGAATCATGATTTTGATTCTTCAAGCTACCTAGTTTATGTGTCTTTATTGATTGAAGATTACAAAGGTGTTCTTTTAATTTCAGCAAGAACATATCTTTCTAAAAAGAGGAAATGAAGAAATATATTTCCTTTTCAATCAAGCCATGTTCAACATTTAGCTATTTATTTTTGTTTTTCTCCCATTTAACCACCAATTTTTTCAACCTCTTTAACCTATATGAGAAATAATTTAGTTTTTGTTCATGAAAATGTGTCTCAAGAGAATTCCTTATATCTCCAAATATAACCAAATTTTTATTATTTAGGAGACTGCTATTCTATAAAAATTCCCATAAATCCATTCTCTCATTATAATACCCATAGGGATTCACAACAACCACCTTCCTAGAGAATCCCTTGAAATTTCATTTAAGAATAAGCCCCACCCTTTATTAGAAGGTAAGGATATCGAGATGATGAGATTTTGACAACCTCCTAAGGGAGAGAAATTTGGAGTTTACTTCAATTTTCCTTATATTCAGGGAAAGGAATTTCATTCCCAACTCCAAATAGTGGGAACCTGTGCTCCCAGTTCATGGGAGGAAGAGGCATCAAATACGCATTTATGGGGAACTTCTCTAGCGAATTCATTTTTGTAATATTTCTTCTTTTTTATAACAATGACAAAACCATCGGACAGCCGGAGAGACACTAAAATAATTATAGATCAGTAGAGGGACATGTTTTACAATGTCATAATACTACGAGGAGGAATAAGAAGGTCAATTTCAAGAGGAGACAGGAGCATTGGAGGAAACAAATGGAAAAGGGACGATAGGAAGAGAAGGAAGGGAACTAAAGAAGATAGGATCAAAGGGGCACATTGATGATGAGGGAATTAAAGGGGAAAAAGCATATATATCTATAGTTTCTCAGAAATTGGAATGATCTATAAGGGAGTAGGTAATAATCGAATTTCTAATCAAGGAGGGACAAGGCGATGAAACAAGGCCTTCAAACCAGGAACAATGAAGCAAAGGGGTGAGAACCTTTCTAGAAGCGTCATAGTTATTGACGGTCGAACTCTTGCAAACGAATTTACTGCAAAGAGCCACAACATTGTTTTTCAATGCATTGATATCCAGTTCAGATTTGGAACTAATTATAGCAGAGGTTTTAATTTCGTCAAGCATACTTAAGTATTCAGGGGAAAGAAATGAAATTAAAGATTCTTGCATTGGAGCTACCTCAACAAAGAATTCATATATATCCAAGGATTCCTACAGAGAATAGTTTGAGGTGTCATTCATGTCCCAGAGTATCTCTGTAGATTCAGAATGGACCAAGAAAACCAAGAAAACCAAATCACAAGTACAGGATTTCCTATTTTTCGTCATCGGAATTAGGGAAACTATTGGAAGCCATTAATGTAATGTTTCAAACTTTTCATAAACTATTGACAAGCCACCCCTCGACATGTTCAATTTTTTGAACGATTTTTTTTTATATAATTTATTTATAAATATCATATAAAATTTATAATTTTTTTATAAAACTAATGAATTATTAAAATAAAAATATTTATTTATAAAAATATAAAAAAAACAATAAAAAACAAAAATTATGAGATTTGAAATTTATAAATCTAAAAAATAACTATTGTGATGTGTGAAATTCATAAATCATTTTCTTACCATATTTTCTAACAATTAAAATAACACTTTTCAATAAATTATTTTGTATCAAAAATTGTACGGTCATTTAATTTTGACATGTTTTAATGTGGTTGTTCTTTTCAGCTTGTAGATCACTTTAAGATGAGAAAAATAAGTAATTTATTTGTTTTTTTTGGTTTATTATTATCTGTACGTAAGATTGGATTCTCCATTCCCACCATGCATAATTACAATAACTAAATTTACCAATTGTTAAAATCTAAATTGACTATATTATAAACCTACATGAATATGTAACACCACTTTGAAAACGCTCTGCAATTCGCAACCCTACGGCCATGACCTAGGGTTGGGCCATCCTCGGGCTTGCAGCCGCCTCCGTAAGCTGTTCGTCTTGATTGGTTCTGCCGTGACCACCAACTCGCATTCAAGAGGGCCTCTCCATGGTGGATCATAGTGGGGGGAGTTTGGATCCCCCCTCGTTTGGCTCTGCATTCAATGGCGCGACAAAAAAATATAAAAATTCCCATCATAACAACTCTTCCCTGCTCTCCGGTCCTACAGGACGCCTCCCACAATGAACAATCATCCTGGAGATGTTGCAGCTGCAGCAATTGTTACCTCCTCCACCTGTACTCCCAAAGTAGCAGAACACCGAAATATCATGCTTCCAACACAAATAATTAATGAAAAAATTCAATACATGAAGGATAATGCTTTGATTGGAAATTTTATGGGATTCTGGCAAAGTGAAAAGGCCCTCCTTAGATGGATCAATGCCAAATGGAAAGGCAAAGGAGATATCGACTTAAAACTTGGGTCAACGGTTTTCTTAAACATCATATTTACATGCACTAAAGAAAAGAATATAATCATGGATGTTGGCCCTTAATTCTTCAATTCAGCCAACCTTTTTCTTCAAAATTTGGTTGATCGCTTCAATCCTGAAAAGGAAGACTTACTTTAGCTGGGCTCCATTGTGACTCTGTCTCTATTGATTACGTGGACTATTGGGATGGTCAAACCCTGAAAGAGATTGGAAACACACTCGTAGAACTCATTAAAATCACAGACGAGACAAGAATCAACAATCATACGACCTATGCAAGGATCTGTGTCTACATGCACATAGCCAAAACTCTTCCATATGAGGTAAGTCTTCTTCATGATTATTTTGAATTGATACCAATCGTGGATAATGAAAATGTGCGATTCATATGCCAAAAATTCCACATGCATTGGCATATATTCAACAATTCCCCTGTTAATCCAAGCTCCTCCACGAACAAGTACCTTGCAGCCAAATATTCAGAGGGATTCACAAAATTCATTAGCAGAAGAAGACATACCAAGAAGCCACGCACAACTCCTTCCACTAAATCTCCTTCATACATAAACAAATTTGATGCTCTGGCTAATCTAAACTGGGAAACCTTTGATATTCCCAGCTCCTCAAATCTGGCCATGCAGGAAAAGACACAACCACAAGAGCATCCAATGACTATGTAACCTCTTGATTTGTACACACAATCTCAGACTCATCACCCTCCTTCGGCAGACTCTGGCAAAGGAAAAGGCTTTGCATCCCACCCACCTACAACGATGGATGGGGAACTAGAAAGTATAGACTATGGAGATCAGGATATCCTAGGTCTTGAAGATGCATGCAAATGGAAAGACTATTTCTCAATCCCCAAGCAACAGATCCAACAACTAGAGGAATTCCTCTCCCAAGCCCAACAACTTCGGACACTAGGCATTCAATGGGGGATGTTTCTCAACACCAAGTGCATTCTCAAAGAATCAAGGAAAAGTGGAAGAAGAACAAATCTGCAACGACTTATTATTTTACAAGAACAACTCGTAGGATATTGCACATATCCAAAACTAGCGAGGTTCTACTCCATCATTCCGCAAAGTTCTCAATGAATTTGAACGCATGGAATATAAGAAGGCTAAATAGTCCTTCGAAGCATCGATTAATGAAGAAGAGAATAGATGAAGAAAATCCCACAATTTTCTTTATGCAAGAAAGTAAATGTCCTGACACCACCCTGTACACGCTCCTTACAAATCTATGGAGAGATTGTCAAACTGTAATAGTAGATTCCTATGGGGCTTCAGGTGGGCTAGCGATCATCTGGAATATGCTATTAATAACAATTTAAAACGTCCATGCTACTCACAGTTTTATTCAAGCTTCTTTTCAAATTCTAGGCATAAACATACATGGACATCTCACAAATGTCTATTTTACTCATGGATCTACACAAAAAATAGATATGTTAAATTCCATCAAATCCCTCAATTGTCAACGCACTTTTCCTCTTTTGGTGTTGGGGGGAGACTTCAACGTGATTACGAGCATTCAAGAAAATAAAGGAGGAAGGCCAAATATGGATACTGAGAGCTTCATATTCAAGGACTTCATTCATAATAATCAATTGAAATACCTCCATACTTCCAATGGAGTATACACCTCGAACAACAGGCGTGGAGGAACACACCAAATCGCTTCACGCCTGGACTGTTTTTTGATTACAGATAATTTCATATATTTGGGAGGGAAGCTCGACGTCACTATCTCCCCTGTGGCAAGGTATGATCATTGGCCTATCCAAATTTAGTGGGTCAAACCTGGCTTCGCGACTTGTAGGCCCTTCCGCTTTGAAAAATTATGGTTCACACATCCCAGATTCAAAGGCCTCATCACAAAATGGTGGTCCTCTCTCTCGCCACCGGGCGGTTGCAAAATTTTCCAATTCTAGTATAAGCTTAAACTGCTGAAAGGTAAACTAAAATTTTGGAACCATAATATCTTTGGAAACATTTTCAATAACCAAAAATATATCGAGAGGAAAATGGCGGATCTCCAACAAAAAATAATCCTGGAAGCGCAAACATCGGATTCCAATGACCTGGAAATAAAGCTAATGGCTCAAATGGAGGACAAAAGACTTCAAGATGAAATGCTCTAGAAACATAAAATAAGCATTACATGGTTAAAGGAAGGCAAAAGGAACACTAGATTTTTTCATTGCTCAACCATTCAACACCAGATGCACAACAGAATTTTGGAACTATGAGCATCTAGAGCGTCACAAAGATATTGAAAAATAACCCCTGGATTACTTCAAAGAAATCCTTAAGGAGCCCAACAATCAACGAAAGGAGGGCATCGCAAATATAAACCAGCATATCCTGAGGTTAGTCACCGAAGAACAAAACCATTTGCTTCTGAAACCAACTACCAAGCAAGAAATAAAACTGTCAGCTTTCTAGCTTAAGAAGGGTAAAGACCCTGAGCCAGACAGATTCACTACCAATTTATTTAATTAATTTTGGGCTGTCATCAAGCAGGAAGTCTGAGATCTAGTTGAAGATTCACGTAACTCTCACTGGGTCCTTCTAGCTCTAAATGAAACCTTTCACTCACTCGTTCCTAAGGAGGATCAAGCAGTGTCTCTAGGTAAATACAGACCTGTCCCCCTTTACAATGTCATATGTAAAATAATTTCCAAGGTTATTGCTAACCGTTTGAAGTTTCTCCTTCCCTTGCTTATTTATCTGGAGTAAACAAGATATGTTGAAGGTAGGGAGATTCTTGACGGCATTATCCTCAACCATGAAGTCATCCACTCCCTCAAAGTTTTGAAAAAACCTAGAATACTACTCAAGATTGATTTATCCAAAGCCTTTAACAAGCCTAGCTAGACCTACGTTAGACAAGTTCTCCTTGCCTTTGGGTTCTCCCCTAACTAGGTTCATTGGATCATGAGTTTTTTCACTACTCCCTTCTTCCCTATCCTCGTTAATGGGATCCCTTGAACCACCTTCACCCCATCCAGAGGCATAATAAAGGGAGATCGACTCTCTCCCTTCCTTTTTGTTCTTATGGCTAAAGGCATGAGTCCTCTCATTAAGAATGTTGTCCAATCTCAAGCTCTAAAAGGAATTTTTATCCCCAAACAACCACCCATTTCCCATCAACAATTTCTGGACAACAGCATGATCACGGGTCATTCCTCTTTACAGGAAGCAAGAACTCTCAAATCTCTACTGGATTGTTTCTCTCATGTCTTCAAGATCACTATCAGTTCCGAGAAATCCCAGATTTTCTTCTTCAATACGCCCATCCTTACTCAACATAATATTGCCATGATCTTGGGATTCACGGTCGCTTCTCTCCCCTCCAAATATCTTGGAACCCCTCTTGCTAACTCAACCATCAAGCACACCTCCTGAAAAGAGATGTTCGACAATATGGAAGCCATACTGTCAACCTGCACCTACCGGTCCCTAAATATTGTAGGTTGTTTGGTCCTAATCAAATTCATCTTACAGTCCTTGCCCCTTTATGTCTTCTCTGTTGTTGCAGCTCCAAAATGGGTTCTCTAATACATTTGAAACATTCAGAGAACCCTCTTGTGTAGTGGCAACAAGGATAATCGAAAATGGGCATTGGTTGGGTGGAAGGACGTATCCACTCGAAAGGCTCAAGGTGGTCTCGGGCAGAGAGATCTAGAGCAAAGCAACACAATAATGGGAGCTTGCATCTAGTGGAAGCGGGTCTCCATCACTCATGAGCCCTAGGATGACTTATGGACCGCTAAATATTATGCTACTTGGCCTCGAGAAGACTTAATCATGTTCAATAAAGAGCCTAAGGGCTCCTTGATATAGAATGCAAACAATCAACATAAATACCTCATTCAATCTCACAACTTCTTATAAATTCGGTCAGGTATGTAGGCTCATTTATAGAAATATTCTTGGCAGTAGATGCCAAGCCTTTATTCCATTTTCCATTGTCCTCTTTGGAGTGCCAATATGCATGAGAGAGAGTAGAATAAGGTTCATAACTTCTGGTTTCAAGAGGTAACTCATGGATTTTGGAATTGCCTACCAACGAATAAGTGGCAAGAAGTCTGGCACGAGGAACAATACCTCGACATATGGGAAAAATTGAAGAAACGGAAAATTAGAATGCAAGAACGACCATATATTTTGCACTGGGGATACACACCTCATGGCACCTTCTCGACCAAGGATGCCTATCAACTACTTCATCACTTGGATCCTTGTCAAACGAATAATATTTTGACGGAGATCTGGAATGAAAAACTGCGGCCCAAAGTTGCTACCATTTTATGGCTACTCAGCAAACAAATAATCCTCACCTATGACAATATCCTCATATGAGGCTTTGCGGGACCTTCATGATCCCTTCCTTTTCAAAATGACACTGGGACAACTCACCATATTTTTGACCTCTACCCAATCTCCAACATATTCTGGGATAAGATCACGACCTTATGCAAAAGAACCGATAGAGCTCAAGCAACATCATCCAAACACTTAGCCGCTAGCATGATTCCCCATTTTCAAGAAACCTCCTTAATTGCCTCTGGAAGCTCATCCTACGACTTCTAAATTGGACTCTCTCGAATGAATGGAACAAAAAAATCCTCAAGGACATCAGTTCCACTCAACAAATTATTTGGACAAAATTTTGCAGTTATTTGAAGGAGACTCTGACCCTCTCTCTGTGGGAAAACTCAGACCTACTCACAACCACTGTTGATCGCCTAAACTAGAATAATTGGGGCCTTGCTATCACCTAATTCACCATCTCCTCCCCTCAGCTAAAGGTTCCATCCATATCTCTCGACAGATGGTCACCTCCCCCAACCAGCTTCGTCAAACTCAATTTTGTTGGAACCTCTAAAGGTAATCCTCGGGAAGCCGTATTTGGAGGAATTTTCACAGATTCTAATGTTGTCATTTGTGCATTTTATTTTGTGCTATTGGTTGGGATAGAAACAACTCAGAGTAGCTGAAGGGATTCATCCAGGGCATAACCTTGAATATTGAGCTCAACTTCTTCCCATTGGAAGTGGAAGGGGATTCCCAGGTCATCATCCACGTCTCCACTCTTCTCTTATCTTGGCCGTCATCCACAAACGTTACTAATAGCTAGACACTGCCTTTCCTTTTCAATAATCTGGAGCATTGGCTTCAACAACACAAGGCCATAAAATTTCTCCTTGTGCGAAGAAAAAATAATGTAGTTTAACACTTCTTAGACAACAAATGGGTTGATTACAACCATTCTCTTTTCATCTTCAAATTCGAGTCCATCATGGAGGAGACCCTGCATTTGAATTGCATTAATATCTTGCACAAGGATAGTTAAACCCCGAATGCAGATGATATCTGCCGCGAGCCAATTATCAGGCCTCACAGTGCCCAAGCCACCAACTCCTGACACGAAAGGACTCCTTCGAAGCCCACTACCGCTCAACCTACCATGGATGCAGCTGACTCAACGTAACTTTAATTACTGTTGTCATGGGTGTTTTCCACCTCCTCACTCAAACATTTGGAGAATTTATGCCACCCTGGTAGAACCGATTTCCTGTCTTGAAGTTTTTACAAGGCCATCCTACTATCAACTGAATTAGTTAATGCTTTCCATTACTTCAACTTGGTTTTATCACCCGACGTTCCATCATTTGGACCTTCACTCATCTCCTCCTTCGAGCTCTTCCTCTCTTTGCATCTCCTGCAACCTACACAAGTGCTCCACCCCTGATCTGCGTCATTGCCTCGCTATCTCACACACCTGCTACACCATGCCTCCTCACCAGTGCCAAAATCCTCATGAAGGCAATGTTAGGGGAGATATCCCTGCTCAATTGTGTGCAGACAATACGCATCGACATTTGGGAATTGTTCCTGAATCATATGTTGACTCCAATTCCTAGCCAACAACTCCTCCTCTTGGCACTCTAAGGGTCGACAACTCCCTTGAAACCAGACTTGAACCCTCAATTCCTAGTCTGTCCAATGCTAAACGAAAGTGTCATAAATCGAAAATCCCGCACTCCTTGTCACCTCTGTTGTGGAAGCTCAAAATTTTGCCAGTGAAGACCCCCTTTGCGTAGGAGATGGGAGTCTCGAACCTATCGGCTCATTGAACATGGCGCAGGGACAAAAATGTTTAGGTCTCAGTTGTGTATGGCCCTCCTCCACCTCCACCAAGGGTTCTGCATGTCCTCACTGCTGAAGAGGAAGAGATATCGCACATATATGGATTTCCAGTGACATAAGAAGACCCTGTAGGAATTGAAGTTGTCAAGAATTAAGCAACGAAAAAGACCTGATGGTTTTGCCTCATGCTACCTAGTCTTTTACTAGATACTCTTGTTAAATTTGGTTTTTCTATTTTTTAGTAGCATTTCAAATCTGCTAGCTATCTTTCAGCTTTCTAGATTGTTGATGGGTTGGTTTCCTCGTGAGGGGCAGCCCCTGTTTTTTATATTTTGGAGACAAACTAGGGCAGGGATTTCCTAATCTCCTTAGCCACTACTACCCCCTACATTGTACAATATTTTTTTGCCTAATTAATAGATTTTAGCCTACCTTACAAGAAAAAAGCACTAACTTCAATTTAATAATTTACTTTAACTTAGTTATATTTAAATAAGATGTAGATACTCGCTACTATGTAGCATTTTTTCCTTTAATAAGTTATTTTTAGTTCAAAGTATTAAGTTCAATGGTTGGGAATAATCATTGTTATCTACCAATCAATATGATTGACATGATGATGAGAACTATTTTTGTAAGCCCTCCATACTTTCCAATATAAAGATGCATGTATTAAAATTTTAATGTCTAAAAATTAAATTATAAATAGAAACTTTCAATCTCAACCATATAGATATTATATAAATATTTCCTCAAGTTTTGAAATCAAAAAGAGGTCTCCATATTGAGATATTTAATTCATCTCAACAAGTAAGAGCGCAAAGGAATTAGATCTCTCCACTTGCAAGTGTTTCCTCAAATTTGTTTGCATATAGACAAATTTCATTTCTGTGGTCACTTGATAAATCCAAATTGAAGATGGATCTATGTTAATAATAGTAGTCACAAGTCAAAAGTTGATATTTATTTATAAGTAGCTATGTCCTTTTATTTAAATTCGTTAGATAAAAAAATATTATGGTTTTTGGGACATGTGGTATTAGCAAGCCATGCTATTGTAACAATGTCAATTTAAGCATCAAGGATTTTCATGGTGAGCAATAGTGTAACGTAAATTTTTAAATGTATATATGTTTAACTCATATATATTTTTTTATCATACAAAATTAACAATAATAATTTAAAATAAAGTTATAATTTCCTTATTTTTTTGTCTTTTAAAAATATTCTCAATGTAAGAAGTATTATAAGGTAAGTATTATAAGTTATGTATTTTGATGTTTATCCATGTTTACTAGTCATTACATAGATATGCATGTCTATTAGGTGGATGGTATAAATTTAACTTAGAGGGAATATTTTTAGTAGTACACACAAATCAAAAGTTAAAATCTACTTAAGAAGTAGCTATGCCCTTTTTCCTCTTTTAATTTATTCATTAACTAAAAAATATGATTTGAAGAAGTGTCATATGAAGTGACTTATGCTAAGCTAGAGTATTGGCCCATGGTAAATTAATATAACCTATTTACATAAAGTGGAGGAGGTATATATCCAATCTATAAATGTTTGACTTGTATATTAATTCTTTTTATTGTTAATAATAAAATAATAGCAATTTAAAATAAAGTTATAATTTAATTAAATTTTTTTGTGATATTTTTATTTTTAGTTAGTAAGTGTTTTCATGCCTATTATGGATTGATGTTGATATCATTATATGTATTTAATGTATATTACCACATTAATTATAGATTTTCCATAATAAATGATGAAATGATAATTATAATATGAATGGCTATTTGTAATGGCTTAAGAGAAATATTATAAAATGGTTATCTACAAGAAACACATATATTTTTTAATTGATTTCGAATGGGGAATGAAAAGTGGTGAAGTTCTCATAAATGTGAAAGTCACACATGATTTTTTAAATTATAAAATGTTTATGTAAGAGAAACATGTATTTGTATTTTGGACGATGCTTCTCATTTCACCAAAATTGTTGCCCAAACAAAATGAAATAAATATATCTCATAATATAATTGAAATATATTTTCATAATTATTTTTATAAATTAAATTTTAAAATATATTTAAAATTATATTAAATTTAACCGTATTAAAATACTAAACCTAATAATATAAAAATGATATTAAAGTGTTATGCAAATACATGTACTTCATAGTATTAGAATCCCATCATATTAAGTGGTAAGTATCAGATTGAAGGACAGAATATAAGCGTGAATGTTGTTGTTCATGCTTGTGAAGCCATAAAACAAAATGAAGCTTTTGTTTGTTCATATGGCTCAGGAAGCGTGGCATGAATCAACTATGAAAACTAGTAATATAAAAATGATATTAAAGAGTTATGAAAAATACAGTAAAATGCATCATTTTCATAGTATTAAAATCCCATCATGTTGAATGGTAAGTATGAGATTGAAGGACAGAATGTAAGCGTGAATGCCGTGCTTCATGCTTGTGAAGTAATAAAACAAAATGAAGCTTTTGTTTATTCCTATGAAGTGTGGCATTAATCAACTATCATCGTTGAGGTGAGGGCTATAAAACGTGGACATCCTGAGCAGATGGATTGAGCTTGCGAGTGAGGGGATTATTTAGTATTATTAGAGGTGTTATTATTTCATTTGAAGCAACCATGACGAGCAACCATGACGAGCAGGTCATTTGTCTTTCCTCGAGTTATAATGTTAGTACTGGTGGTGGTTGGCACCTAAAACCCACAACTCGAGTGGTTGTGGTTTCTGTGCCACTCAATGATCCATTCTTCAATATTCCGGAGAACTTGCTGAGCGATATGCAGCAAAAAATGCCCCTGAATGGTTACAAATACGAGTGGGGATAAGTTCTCGAGAGTATAGAAGAAATAATTAATGAAACACCACTTCCACTAGCAAGGTGGACTCTGTGTGCCAACCACCACTAGTAGTATTATTACAGTTAAAGGAAATCCAAATGACCTCATCATCATAATCACTTCAAATGACTGTAACATCTCCGTTTTCAAAAAATATAAAATCTATTTATAGAACTCATACTAATCACAGACAGTAAACTTACTTTTTTTCGTCACCTTCTCACGAATATCATTTGCTGCCCTTTTTAGTTGTTGTTCTTTTACTAAATTTAGTTGTCGATTTGTCATTCAACACTTATTGTCAATTATAATTCCTTTGAACATGATTTTATATAATCATGCCTCTTTCATAATTTTAGCATATACTCTTTGGCACTAAAATTCCAATTCAATAAATCCAATGATGCTCTACTTTTATGAAACTAGCCCATTTTATTTTACATGGAAACTTATAGATTAATAGTTAAATCCCACCCTTAAACTATTACTAACCACATATTTTTCCATGTCAACTACTTCTCATTTTTCTAAGGCTACATCGCAACCATGTCGATGCTATATTAGGAAGTCATGAATTATATCTACACTTTGGAATATATATAATTCTACACAATAGAACATATCCCTATTTATGGCATCGTTTTATGTGATATCATTCCACACCATTCAGACTTTACACACAACCCTTACTAATATTTTACCTTACTTTTCTATGGGGTTTGCCTTCATTTTTTTTGTAACCCATAGTAGAATTTTATACTAATCGAACTTATAATTCGGTGGAGTCTTGTATGAAACTATATTCCATTCACCTCATTTTGTCACTTACCTTTTTAAGGTTTAATTGAAGGTTTAATTTATAAGTGTCCTATCGAATGTCTACCACGTTATTTCACAATGTTACATGGCATTAACCTATGGTCATTCATTGTATGTTTTCACCACATCATAACTACTAACTTAGTCATTAGATATGAACCCACTTTGGTATTTAATACAGATTAATGCAACTTTGTTTTCGTATGATTGTACTCCACCCCTCCATATATAGATTTCTTCGAGATATTATGGTGCTTAAATTGACTTTACATAGTCACATGGCTCATATGTTGGCTAGTAAATGGTGATAAGCATTTCCGTAGCATAGGTACCTCTCCATCATTGGATTTCCTCCACCTGGACGAGGTGGATATTCTCAAAACTGAGTTTAGGATTTCATTTAATTGTTTCTTTTAATAGATCTATCCTTTCACATCCTCCATATTTGTTATGTATTTTCGCTTGGCTGGTCTGTTATTCCATTTAATTCTCGACTCTGCAACATTTTCATTTTCATTACTTGGTGAGGTGACAGTTCTGTCTATTACACAGAGAGTACGCTGGTTAATCCCATCACCAACCCAGGAAAAACGATTGTATCAGTGTTGGTTATTTTCTACATCATTTTCAGCTCTTGGTGTCTCTATGGTATGTATTATCATTTCACTAATGAGGTGAATATTCTATCTTTCTCAAATTCCGAAAATGAGCTAGGAAACCTCTTCTCGCCTCTCACGTAAAACATTTCTATTTTTGTTTATACTTCATAACTTATTTACAACTCTACGTTTTTCTCTGTTCCATTTCTTTTTAGAGATTCATGGTTTTACCTTTCTCAAGTTTTCTAAGAGGCATGGACCTAAAACCATGATTTTATACTGATGTTGTTTACTCTCCCTTGGTATTGTTGTGCAAAGGAGTTCCTCTCTCCACTCACCACATTCCTCCCTTCAAGGTTCTGGTTCTAGATTGATTGTCGAATTGGAATTTCGACTCATAGCTTCTTTGCAACCATTACACATTTACGCACTTCTGTATATACTCCTTTCCCTAATGCGTTTACTCCTTTCTCTTGTTATTTAGAAATAACTTTTAACTACTGGTTAGTTTGATTGCTGTAAAACCATTTGAACTGTTATTTTCTCCATATAGGTTTTTAATACTCTTTCTGTATGACGTGCAGGAAATGGAATCGTTGAATTTTTCAAGCTTTCCATATCACCTCATATGTTTTTTGTCTTATAGATTCACCGTTTACTACAGGTAGCAATCCATGTGATTTTCCTGCTCTCTTTCCCTTACAATTCATACCTTGTTGTTTTGGTCGTGCTCCCTCAGTTTGGCTTTTCCAAGACCTCCACGAGCTTAAGACCGTATTTACTTACCTTTAAAATTTTATGTGTAATCGTTTTCTTTTAAACAGTATTTGGGGACATATTCCCATTTTTCCAGAATACGAGAATTGGTCTTATGTTACCCTGATAATTTTTTATTTCTCTTCGAACATCCTCTTAGGGATATGTTGCATCCTTTAGTTCATAATAGTATAACACATGTAATTACACTAATTTTATATTCTAATTCCTACTATTTAAATCCTTTCTTAAGTAGGCATTGTTACTAATTGAATTTATTTCGCTGACAAACTTAATACCTTTATTTATTAGTAAATTGTACAGAAGTCCTCATTCCCTATAATAATTAATTTTCTCTTGTTATTGCAGGTTAGATTTTGCATTCTCGGTACATAGGGGAATTCCTTATCCCTTTTAATTTAAACTCTATAATTTCCTTTTATGTTTATATTCATGCACCAAAACTAATTCATTGTTTTCTACACTGTGTAGGTATTCTCTACCTCTCACTTGGTTTGAATATTTCTGATACCATTTTCCTATCCACTTATAACTGTGGACTATTCCTTTTCAGGTTGTTCCAGTAACTCATTTGGAGATCTCTGATACACTATCTCTACGTGATTTCGAGTGACAATTTTCATTCTATTATATATGGGACAAAGTTTCCCAATTTGTATAATTTAGTTTGCCCAAGGTTGAATTGGACTGCGTAACTATATGCATTTATACCCTTAAATTTTCAAACTCTATAATATATTGAAGAGACTCTTTTCTCCTTTAATGAAGTTATGCTTAAAATTTAGATGTAATACTTTTCTTAAAATTTGTATTTTAGGTTTAGTAACAATTTATGAGTTCCTCCTTAACAATCATTACTGTCACTGTCTATCATGTCTCAGCTCTAGTATTACATTATTCAGGTGTACTAAAACATAGGATTTACTTCAGTGTTCAAATTTCAGATTCCATGTCACACATATTTATTTTCATTCTATAGTAATTTATTGATAGAATTTCCTGATTTGTAAAATAGTTTGAAGACGATCATGTTATTTAATAATAAATTCTAAGAGTTCACCTAACCTCACATTTAAACCTTCTTTAAGGTTTAGACATTCTGAGAGCTAATACTATTCAGATTATTTTCTGTATAACCATACAAAGACAAACTATATTTATTACATACTACTCCGTTAGATGTACAGACCAACCAGTTCACTGCAACTTAGTATTTTTAACATTTATTTCATATACAACATTTGCTATTGAACATATTTAGTCAAGTCCCTTACTAATAGTTTACTTCACCATAATAATCATAATCAAATTCTAAGTCAAAATGAATTAAATGGTACAAAAGAATTAAGGTAGACAAGTTTCCACCCAACCTATGAGCTATTTATCCACAGCTCCCCCCCGAGAAGAGATCAAATATTCTAGTCGTAGACAACCTCTTGTCTACCCAGAATATTTGTATTTAAGTCTTCTTTCCCATCAGCTTGTTTCCATAACTACGTCCAATTAATCATGATTTTGTTTTCCTTTTTGCATAGGCTCTCCTTTTCTTTCTCCAAAAATTTACTTTAAAACTATCTTTTCCTTTTTCTGGTTGTATTCCACCTCTTTCCAGTAACCTTCCTCTTTATTGGGGTTGCTTTTTAAGATTTTTATCTCCAATCTAGAATTTAATATTTACTTTTTTTTCTCCAAGGATTTTTGGAGAACTGGGAATGTCTTATGATCCTTATTCATCCTCATGGATTTTGATTCCTTATATCTAATCATTATATATTTTTTACACCATGAATTCCATTTTCATCTTATTAATTTAAACTAATAAAATATATCCACAATAATTGTTTTCCCTTGGGTCCACTTGACCCTTGGATCCCTTGAATGACTAAATTAAAAGAAGAACATTATGGACATTACATATTCCCCCTCTAAAACAGAACACCGTCCTTGGTGTTACCTATTATTATGTTGATTTCTCAACTTTGGATGAAGATTCCTCCTTCATTTCATCTTCTTGCTCCCAATAGTTTCTTCCAAGTACTTTTACTCTACTTACTACTATACTCTAGAGTTTGATTTCTTCCTGCTTTAGTATAAGAAGTATATCTGAAAAAAAAAATTATTCCTGCTTCCACTTGTCCATAGTTCATATCAATTCATATGAGTAGTATCACCTATATATATTGATAAGAATTAATCATGATAATAATTTGAACCTTAATAGTGCTCAACATAGTCACTCAGTAGAAAAACCCTTCATGGTTCATAGTAGTATAGTGATGATTTAGCACAACTACTATCATTCAATGTGCTTTGGTGAGGCTTCCTCCTCAAGTACACATGGCAGTATTTTGAAATTCTTTGTGAGTTATTTTATACTCTGTACATCTTTTCATATTAACTCAATTTTGTCGGAATTTAGCAATTCTTGTTACACTTGGCTTCACAAAGAAAACACCTCTTAATTAGAAGATAAATAATTTCTAGTAAAACCAACTTTTTCATATGTAGTGTTCTCGCTTAACATTTTGTCCCTTTCTCCAGTTCATACATGCACCGTATGTATTTAATATTTCATTGATTCTCTTAATCTGTTCAAATGGTGACAAACAATACTCAAATGCAACTTAATACTCTCTTTCTTTTTCTATAACACAGTTTTCAAAGTCCACTTGAAATTTACCTTGTCAATTTTGTCAGTTAACATAAATCTTGGAACTTCATATTAGTTCACCATTTCCGTATTGGATACATTGAATACTCTTATTACTGTATGGTTATATGCCAACTAGTTTATATCTTTTACAAAATATCTTCCTACTTTCGTTCTGTAATAGGGAATATCCAAAATTTCTGTCAGATACTTATGTTTCCATTATCACTTAGTAACATTTTATGACTAGAGAATCTACTACTCTTTTCCCATACCAGGCCAAAATATGTTTTGGTTTAGATCTTGAATTCACGTTTAGTCACAGGTATGTCTTGTCTAAGGACATTTATGATATTTTTATAAAATTTTTATTTTAAGAAGATCACATTGTTAATTACAATATGATTTTGCAATTATCAGTCCCTTCTGATTTCTAATATATACCAATATCTCAATATTTTGCAGTTTTTCTTGGATTTTTTTCCTATTTACTATTGAACTCATTTATGTTTGTATCAATAATTCAAAGTCATAGTTTTCATTACTCCAACATTCTTCAAAATTTGAGGACCATTCCCCTTTAAAACATCTAAAATCTTTTTTTTTTTCCTTTTTCATGTTTGATTTTTATTTGAAACTCATTAAGGAAAGACAAAAACCTAGTTTTCTTAGCATCTTTCATGTTGTTGAAAAATTTATACTTCAGACTTATGTGTTCTAGGATCAAAACCCCTTCTTACTTCACCGATAATGTCTCCACTTCCTGAAGCATATAATTCAACAGCAGATCTAAGGCATACTCAATGTAATTCTGTTCATTTGTCTGAATTTTTTTTCTTGACTCATATACTATGACTATGTAATAATACTACTTCTAATCCTTCTGCGCAGGCCTCTGTAACACTACACTTTCTTGGATTGGGTCACAATCTTAAAAACATGAGTAGTTGTTAGTTTATATTTTTAATTGTTGAAGCTATATTGACCTTCTTCAGTCCATTCATTTTTCTCTTCTTGCTTCTGCAGAGAGGAAATAATATAGGTAAAGACTAAGAATCTTTCTACCAATTTCCTATAGTATTCCTCAATACTCATGATTGATCTTATGGATAAAACATCAGACAATGCTGATCAATTCATGCTAACATGTGTCTTTTCTTAGTTCACTACTCATCCTTTTTCTGAATTTACACGACTCAAGCACTTAATTTTATTTTTATAAAATTCCTTTTTGTGAAGCCTATCATGCAATTTATGTTCTCTAAATTTTGTAGAATTGTAGAAAAATTATGAATTGTTCTTTACGTTCTATTTTAGTTGACACATAATGGAGCAAGACATTAATCAAACCAACCTGTAGAATTTCCAACTCATAGATTTTGTATCTTGATTTACATACATCTCTTATTTAATTCTCAGTTGATAATAACTAATCGATCAATTAAATCATCTATCGTGAGTAGAGGATATCTATTATTGATCATCATTTTATTCAGTTTTCGGTAGTCTATACCCATTCTGAATGTTCCAACTTTATTTTTGATAAACAATACCGGTGCTCCCCATGGGGATACACTTGGTCTTATATAGCGTAGAAACTCTTTTAGTTTCAGTTCTAACTCTTACAATTCTAGGGTACTCATTCTGTAGGGCTCTAGAGACTGGTGTAGCTCCTAGTATTAACTCAATTGAAAAACCACTTTCTATTTTAGGTGGCTACATGAGGAATTTCATCTGGAACTACATCCTTAAACTCTTGGATGACTGGTAAATTTCCTACAAGTTCTTTTTCAGTTTTCTATCCTAATTCTTCCACATCTATAGCATACACTTGGCATCCTTTTCTTACTGTCCTTTTCAACTGAAATGTAGAAATTTTCCTCACAGTTATTCCCTCACCATCTATACATTGCATTGTTTTATCTAAATAATTTAGTATGTCCTTATATTTTTCTAACCAGTCCATTTGAACGAACATTGCATAGGAGTCTAAAGCTAAAACATTTAACTTCAACTCGTGTTATTTATATCTATTTAATTTACAATAATCTTGGGTAACCTATGTGTCACTCTTCTTTTAGTAACTAGTTAAACTATTCCATCTTGCTAAAATTTTTCCTTCTTATGTTAATTTGCACCTAAATTCATCAACCAAAATAGGTTGTTTAGCAATCATACCATTTATTTTTTAAAATCTCTCCAGCCTATTTTTTCTTACAAATAGATTTTATACTTCTATTGATATAATGTCTTTGATTTTCAATCTATTCAGTATTCTACTACTCTTTTCTGTAGTTGCAAGATGTCTTTGTCTGTCTTGTTTTCCATGGTTACTATTCTAGCCATGGTTGTATACATTTTTTTTGACAATTTTTTAATTTATTTTTAACTCTCTTGGTCAAATTCTATTTCTAGAAGTATTTAATCAACGATAATTGGTTCATCATCCCTGCCTTCCATTTTATTATCATTACTTCTCCTGTTCAACTATTTACTTGAACTTTGAGGGAGAGTCTTCTCGATTAGTGGTCCTTCCACTCCACACTTTTACAATTCTTATTTCTACAAAATATAGTTAACTTTATCCTGCAACTAGTATATTTTGGATTATTATTTTCCAAAATGCAGGAACCAAAATTACTCATCCTTCTCCTTATAGATAGTAGGTAGGCAGTTTAAAAACCACCTTACCTTTGCCTTCCCTTCTATTATATAAGGTACCTAGTGAATCAGGTTGGTGAGTTTGGTAACCACTCAGCAACAGTAAGCTTTCCCAGCCTAAGCTCATGAAACTCTTTGGCTTTGTAATCCTAGAATGGTTTATTGACATATCTAGATTTAGATTTAATTAGGAAATCTTCCCAACTGACAGTTTTCTCATCTATTAGATGCACCATTTTAGTTTCCTCCCACCATAAGATAGCCTTTCCTTGTAATTCGTAGATAGCCAACCTGACTTTTAAGTTAATTCCATACTCATAAGCTTGGAAATACTTTACCATGTTTAGAATTCAGGTTTCTGCATCTTCCTCCTTCTCTCCATCATAGGAGGGAGGCTTGATTTTTTCAGAATTATCCTTACAAATCCTTTTTCCTTCTATACTATTGTCTAAAGGCTTCATCCTCCTCAGAATCTTTTGAGTGATTTTGAGTTTCTCTTCTCTTTTTCCCAGCACCTTCACCTTTGTGACTATTCCTGGAGGTCAATTCTCTAATTAACCTTATTTCTCTTCTATGGCGAGTGATAATATTTCATTATGGTTTTTCAGTTGCATCATTTCGCTTTTCATCTGATGCATCATGGCCAACAATGGAACATTAGTATCTGATGGATTTTCTGTGCCACCGAAATCCACATATAGCTCATCCCATTCATTCATGGTTTGCAGACCTATAGTTCTACACTAAGTAATTATACATAAAAGTAAACATTAGTGAAAAATTATGTTAACAAAACAATTTGCAACAACATAATTTTTGGATTTTGATTTTTTTCGTGTGAGAACACATTTAGGCCCAACTTTTTAACATGGGATGCAATACCATTTGTAACATCTCTTTTGTCAAAAAATAAAAAAAAATCTATTTCTAGAACTCATACTAATCACACATAGTAAACTTACTGTTGTTCGTCACCTTCTCAGTAATATCATTTGCCAACCTTTTTAGTTATTCTTTTAATCAACTTAGTTTTTGATTTCTCATTCAACACTTATTGTTAATTATAATTCCTTAGAACATGATTTTATATAATCATACCTCTTTCATTATATGATCATATACTCTTTGGGACTAAAATTCCAATTCAGTAACTCCAATGATGCTCTACTTCTATGAAACTAGCCCATTTTACTTTACATGGAAACTCATAGATTAATAGTTAAATCCCACCCTTAACTATTACTAACCACCTATTTTTTCATGTTAACTAATTATCATTTTTCTAATTCTATATCCCAACCATGCCGATACTATCTTAGTAGGTCATGAACTATATCTACCCTTTGGAATATATATAATTCTACATAATAGAACTTATCCCTATTTATGGCATCATTCTAGGTGATATCATTCCATACCATTCAGACTTTATACATAACCCTTAATAATATTTTACCTTACTTTTCTATGGGGTTTTCCTTTACATTTTGTTTTAACCCATAGTAGAATTGGAGTCACGTATGCAACCCTATTCCATTGACCTCTATTTGTCATTTACCTTTTTAAGGTTTAATTGAAGGTTGAATTTATAACTTTACTATCAATTGTATACCACTTTATGTCACAACATTACATGGCATTAACCTATGGTAAGTCATTGCATGTTTTCTCCACATCATCACTATCAACCCAGTCATCATATATGAACTCACTTTGGTATTTAATACTGGTTAATGTGACTTCGTTTTCTTATGATTTTACTCCACCCTTCTGTATATAGATTTCCTCGGGATATTATGGCATTAAATTGACTGTACAAAGTCACATGGCTCATATTTTGGATCGTAAATGGTGACAAGAATTTCAGTAGCGTGGGAAACTCTACATCGTTGGATTTCCTCCACCTCAACTAGGTAGATCTTCTCAAAACTAGGTTTAGGGTTTCATTTAATTGTTTTGGTTAATGGATCTATCCTTTCACATCCTCCATATTTGCTATTAATTTTCACTTGGTCAGTCTGTTATTCCATTTACTTCTCGGCTCTGCAAAGTTTTTGTTTTCACTACTTGGTGAGGTGAGAGTTTTGTCTATTACATAGAGAGTAAATTGGCTAATCCCATCACCATCCCAGGAAAAAAGATTGTATCAGTGCTAGTTATTTTTCACATCGTTTTCACCTCTCGGTGTCTCTGTGGTATGTATTTTAATTTCACTAATGAGGTGAATACTTGATCTTTATCAAATGCCAAGAATGAGCTGGGAAACCTCTTCTCGCTTTTGAGGTAAAACATTTCTATTTTTGTTTATACTTCATAAATTATTTACAACTCTGTGTTTCTTTTTGTTCTATTTCTTTTTAGAGATTCATTGTTTTATCTTTCTCGGGTTTTCTAAGAGGCATGCACCTCAAACCACAGTTTTCTACTGACGTCATTTACTTTCCCTTGGCAGTGCTGCAAAGAGGAGTTCCTCCCTTCACTCACCACATTCTTCTCTTTGACGTTCTAGTTCTAGATTGATTGTGGAATTGCAATTTCGACTGATATCTTCTTTGCAGCCATTACACATTTACAAACTTCTGTATATACTCAAGTCCATAATATTTTTACTACTTTATCTTTTTATTTACAAATAACTCTTAACTACTAGTTAATTTAATTGCGGTGAAACAATTTCAATTGTTATTTTCATCATATAGGTTTTTAATACTATTTCTGTATGATGTGCAGGGAATGGAATTGTTGAATTTTTCAAGCTTTTCGTATCAACTCAAATGGTTTTTGTCTTATGGATTCACCGTTTACTATAGGTAGCAATCCGTGTAATTTTCCATCTCTCTTTCCCTTAAAATTTATGGATTTATGTTCTGGCCGTGCTCCCTCAGTTCAGCTTTTCCAAGACCTCCACGGGTTTAAGAACTTATTTATTTACCTTTAACAATTTCTTTGCTAACATTTTATTTTAAACATTATTTGGGGACGTATTCCCATTTTTCCAGAATACGAGATTTGGTCTTGTGTTACCTTGAGAATTTTTGAATTCTATTCCAACATCCTCTTAGGGATATGTTGCCTCCTTTAGTTCATAATAGTATAAACCTTGTAATTATAATAATTTTATATTATAATTCCTACTATTTAAATCCTTTCTTAAGTAGGTATTGTTACGGATTGTAATCGAATTTATTTTGTTGACATACTTGATACCTTTATTTCTTAGAAAATTGTATAGAAGTCCTCATTCTCTGTAATAATTAATTTTCTCTTGTTTTTGCAGGTCGGATTTTCCATTCTCTGTACATAAGTTAATTCCTTATCCCTTTGAATCTATACTCTATAATTTCCTTTTATGTTTATATTCATGTGCCAAAACTAATTCATTATTTTCTGTCCTCTGCAGGTATTCTCTACCTCTTACTTGGTTTGAATACTTCTGATACCAGTTTCCTATCCACTTATAGCTGTGGCCTTTTCCTTTTCAGGTTGGTCTAGTAACCCATTTGGGGATCTTTCATACGCTATCTCTGCATGGTTCCAAACAAGAGTTTTCATTCTATTATATATGGGATAGAGTTTCCCAATTTGTATAATTTAGTTTAGCCAAGGTTGAATTGGACTGGGTAACTATATGGATTTATACTATCAAATTTTCAGACTCTCTAATATATCGAACAAATTCTTTTCTCCTTTAAGGAAGTTATGTTTGAAATTTAGATGTAATACTTTTCTTAAAATTTGTATTTTGGGTTTAGTAATAATTTATGAGTTCCTCCTCGAAATTCATTACTGTCACTATCTATCATGTCTCATTTCTAGTATTACATTATTCAGGTATACTACAACATAGGATTTACTTGAATTTTCAAATTTCAGATGGTTTGTCATGCATATTTATTTTCATTATATAGTAGAGTATTCATATAATTTCCTAACTTGTAAAATAATGCTAAGACAGTCATGTTATTCCATAATAAATTTTGAGATTTCACCTAACCTCAGATTTAAACCTTCATCAAGGTTTATAAATTCTGAGAGTCAGTACTATTCAGATTATTTTCTAAACAACCATACAAAGACAGGCTATATTTATTATGGACTACTCTGTTAAAAGTACAGACCTACCAGTTCACTGCAACTTAGTATTTTTAACATTTCTTTTATATACATTATCTACGCTCGAGTATATTTAGTCAAGTTCCTTACTGGTAGTTTACTTCACCATAGTAATCATAATCAAATTCTATGTCAAAATTAATTAAATGGTACATACCAATTAAGGTAGACAAGTTTCCACCCAACCTATGAGCTCTTTCTCCACAGCCCCCCCCCCCCCGAGTAGAGATCAAATATTCCACTTGTTGACAACCTCTTGTCTACCTATAATTTTCATATTTAAGCCTGCTTTCCCATCATCTTGTTTCCATAACTGCATCTAGGTAATCAGGATGTTTTTCTTTTTTCCTAGGCTATCCTTTTGTTTATTCCACAAAAGTACTTTAAAATTAGCTTTTCCTCTTTCTGGTTTTATTTCACCTGTTCCTAGTAGCTTTCCTCTTTACTAGGGTAGATTTTTTATTTTTTTTATCTCCAATATAAAATAAATATTTAATTTATTTTCTCCAAGGATTTTTGGAGAACTAGGAGTCTCTTATGATCCTTATCCATCATCATGGATTTGGATTCCTGATATCTAATCATTATCTAGTTTTTAGACCATTAATTCAATTTTTATTTTATTAATTTAAATTAATAAAATATATCCACAATAAGTGTTTTCCCTTGGGTCCACTTGGCCCTTAGATCTGTTGACTACCTAAATTAAAAAAATAAAATAGGGACATTACAGATTCCCCCTCTAAAACAGAAAACCATCCTCGATGTTACCTATTATTATGTTGATTTCTCAACTCTGGATGAATATTCCTCCTTCATCTCATCTTCTTACTCCCAGCATTTTCTTTAGAGTACCTTTACTCTGCTTACTTCTATACTGTGGAGTTTGATTTCTTCCTGCTTCAGTATAAGAAGTATATTTGGAATAATTGTTTTCATTCTTGCTTCCACCTGTCCATAGTTTATACAAATTCATACGAGTATTATCACCTATATATATTGATAGTAATTAATCTTGATAATACTCTGAACCTTAATAGTGCTCAATAGAGTCACTTGGTAGCAAAACTCTTCATGTTTCATAGTAGTATAGTCCTAGTTTAGCACAACTACTATCATTCAATGTGCTTTGGAAAGGCTTCCTCCTCAATTACACCCGGTGATCTTTTGAAATTCTTTGTGATTTATTTTCTCCTTTGTACATCTTCTCACATTCACTGCATTTTATCCGAGTTTAGAAATTCCTGTTACACTTAGCTTCAAAAAGAAAACACCTCTTAATTAGAAGCTTATTAATTTATATTAAAACCATCATTGTCATATGTAGTGGTCTTGCTTAAGGTTCTGTCCCTTTGTCCAGTTCATACATGCACCATATGTATTTAATATTTGGTTGATTCTCTCAATCTGTTCAGATGGTGAAAAATAGTACTCAAGTGCAGCTTGATACATTTTTTTTTCTATAACACAGTTTTCAAACTCCAATTGAAATTTACCTTCTCAATTTTTTTAGTTAACATAAGTGTTGAAACTTCATATTAGTTCACCATTTGGGTATTGGATACATTGAATAATCTTATTAGTCTCTGGTTAAAGGCCAACCAGTTTCTAATTTTTATCAAAATATCTTCCTAATTTTGTTCTGGAATAGGGATAGTATCCAAAAATTTTGTCGGATAATTATGTTTCCATTATCACTTAGTAACATTTTCCGACTATAAAATGTACTACCCTTTTCCCATACTAGGCCAAAACATGTTTTGGTTTAAATCTTGAATTCAAGTTTAGTCACAATTATGTCCTCTCTAAGGAAATTTATGATATTTTTCTAAAAAAATTTCTTTACTGAGATCACATTGTTAATGTATAATCTGTTTTTGCAATTATCAGTCCCTTCTGATTTGTAATATATACCAATATCTCAATATTTTGCAGTTTTTCTTGGATTTTTTCCTGTTCATGGTTTAACTCATTTCTGCTTGTATCAATACCTCAAAGTCATAGTTTTCATTACTCCCATATTCTTCAAAATTTAAGGAACGTTCCCCTTTAAAACATCCAAAATCGTATTTTCTTTTCCTTTTTCATGTTTGCTTTTTATTTCAAACTCATTAACAAAAGACAAACACCTAGTTTTCTTAGGGTCTTTCATGTTGTTAAAAAAATTATACTTCAAACTTATGTGTTCTGGGATCAAAAACCCTTCTTACCTCACCAATAATGTCTCCACTTCCTAAAGCATATAATTCAGCAGCAGCTCTAAGACATACTCAATGTAATTTTGTTCATTTGTCTAAATTTTTTTCTTGACTCATATGCTATGACTGAGTAATAATAATACTTCTAATTGTTCTGGTCAAGCCTCTATACCACTACAATTTCTTGGATTGGGTTACAATCTTAAAAACAAGAGTAGTTGTTAGTTTATATTTTTAATTGTTCAAGTTATATTGACCTTTTTCGGTCCATTCATTTTTCTCTCCTTGCTTTTGTAGAGAGGAAATAGTATAGGCTAAGAATAAGAATCTTTTTACCAATTTCCTCTAGTATTTCTCAATACTCATGGTTGATCTTATGGCTGAAACATCGGCTAATAATGATCAATTCATGCTAACATGTGTCTTTTCTCAGTCTACTACTCATCATTTTTCTAAATTTCAATGACTCAAGCACTGAATCTTATTTTTATAAAATTCCTTTTTGTTAAGTGTATTATGCAATTTATTTTCTCTGAATTTTGCAGAATTGTAGAAAAATTATCAGTTGTTCTTTATGTTTTGTTTTATTTGACACATAAAGGAGCAAGACATTAATCAAACCAACCTGTAGAATTTAAAATACATAGATTTTGTATCTTGCTTTACAGACATCTCTTCTTTAATTCTTAGTTTATAGTAACTAATTGACTAATTAAATCATCTATCGTGAGTAGAGGGTATATCTTCTTGATCATCAGTTTATTCAACTGTCGTTAGTCTATACCCATTCTGAATTTTCCATCTTTATTTTTGAAAAACAGTACCGGTGCTCCCCATGGGGATACACTTGGTCTTATATAGCCTCTATCCTGTAACACTTGTAGCTGTAGTTTTAACTCTTACAATTCTAGGGTACTCATTCTATAGGGCTCTAGAGACTGGTGTAGCTCCTGTTATTAACTCAATTGAAAAACCAGTTTCTATTTTAGGGGGTACATGAGGAATTTCATTTGGAACTACATCCATAAACTCTAGAATTACTGGTAAGTTTCCTACAAGTTATTTTTTAGTTTGCTATCCTAATTCGTCCACATGTACAACATACACTTGCCAGCCTTTTATTGCTGTCCTTTTCAATTGAAATGTTGAAATCTGCCTCAATGATAACCCCCCACCATATATACAGTGTATTTTTTTATCTAAACAATTTAGTATGCATTTCTCTTTTTCTAACTAATTCATTTCTACAAACACAACATTGGAATCTAAAGGTAAAAAAATTAAGTTCAACTCATGTTATTTATACTCATTTAATTTATAGTAGCCTTGGGTAACCTATGTGTCACTTTTCTTCTAGTAACTAGTTACACAAGTCCAGCTTGTTGAAATTTTTCTTTCTTATGTTAATTTTCACATAAATTCATCAACCAGAACAGGTTGTTTAGCAATCATACCTTTTATTTTTTTAAATCTCTCGAGCCTCTTTTTTCCTACAAATAGATTTTATACTTATACTGATAGAATGTCTACAATTTTTAACATGTTCAGTATTACACTACTTTTTTCCACAGTTGCAATATGTCTTTGTCTGTCTTATTTCCTATGGTTACTATTCCAGCCATGGTTGTCTACATTTTTGTTGACATTTTTTTTTAATTATTTTTAACTCTCTTGGTCAAATTCTATTTCTAGAATTATTTAATCAATGATAATTGGTTCGGCATCCCTACCTTCCATTTTTTTATCATTACTTATCTCCTTCAACTGTATACTTAAACTTTGAGGGAGACTCTTCCCAATTAGTGGTCCTTCCACTCCACACTTTTATCATTCTCGTTTCTACCTAATACAATTAAATTAATCTTGCAATTAGTAGATTTCAAATTATTATATTCCTAAATTCAGGAACTATAATTCCTCATCCTTCTCCTTATAGATAGTAGGTAGGCAGTTTAAAAATCACCTTACCTTTGCCTTCTCTTCGATTATATAAGGTACCTAGCGAAGCAGGTTGGTGAATTTGGTAACAACTCAGCAATGGTAAGTTTTCCCAGCCTAAGCTCATGAAACTCTTTGGATTTGTCATCCTAGTATCATTTATTCAGATATCTAGATTTAAATTTAATTTGGAAATCTACCCAACTGACTGTTTTCTCATCTATCACATGCACCATTTTAGTTTCCTCCCACCATAAGGTAGTATTTTCTTGTAATTGGTAGATAGCCAACCTGGTTTAATACTTTCCCATGTTTAGAAGTCAAACTTATGCATCCTCCTCCTTCTCTCCACCATAGGAGGGAGGCTTCATTTTTTTGGAATTATCCTTACAATTCATTTCTCCTTCTAGACTGCTTTGTAAAGGCTTCATCCTCCTCGGACTCGTCTGATTGATTTTAAGTTCCTCCTCTCCTTTTCTCACAACCTTCACCTTCGTGACTGTTCTTGGAGGTCAATTCTCAAATTAAACTTTCTTGCTCTTCCCTGGTGAGCGATAATCTTTCATTGTGGTTTTTTAGTTGCATCATTTCTCTTTGCATCTGATGCATCATGGCCAACAATGGAACATTAGGATTTGATGGATTTTCTGCACCACCCAAATCCAAATACGACTCCTCCCATTCACTCATGGTTTGCAACTGTATAGTTCTGCACTAAGTCACTGTGCATAAAATTAAACATTAGGGAAAAATTATGTTAACAAAAAAATTTACAACAACACAGTTTTTTGGATTTTTATTTTCTCCTATGAGCACACATTCAGGACCACTATTTTAACATGGGCTCTAATACCATTTGTAACATCTCCACTTTCAAAAAATAATAATCTACTTATAGAACTCATACTAATCACACGCATTAAACTTACTATTGTTCGTCACCTTCTCACTAATATCATTTGCCAACCTTTTTAGTTGTTGTTCTTTTAATCAATTTAGCTGTCAATTTCTCATTCACACTTATTGTCAATTATAATTCCTTTAAACATGATTTTATATAATCATGCCTCTTTCATAATTTGAGCATATAGCCTTTGCGACTAAAATTCCAATTCAGTAACTCCAATGATGCTCTACTTCTATGAAACCAACCCATTTTATTTTACATGGAAACTTATAGATTAATAGTCAAATCCCAACCTTAACTATTACTTACCACCTCTTTCTTCATGTTTACTACTTTTCATTTTTCTAAGTCTATATCCCAACCATGTCAATAATATCTTAGCAAGTAATGAATTATATCTACCCTTTTGTATGTATATAATTCTACACAATACAACTTATCCCTATTTATGACATCGTTCTACGTGATATCATTCCACACCATTCAGACTTTATAGATAACCCTTACTAATATTTTACCTTACTTTTCTATGGGGTTTACATTCACACTTTGTTTTAACGCATAGTATAGTTGTATACTAATCGAACTTATAATTCGGTGGAGTCATGTATGCAACTCTATTCCATTGACCTCAATTTGTCACTTACATTTTTAAGGTTTAATTGAAAGTTGAATTTATAACTGTCCAATCGAATTTCTACCACTTTATGTCACAACGTTAAATGGCATTAACCTATGGTAAGTCATTCCATGTTTTCTCCACATTGTCACTATTAACCCAATAATTAGATATGAAATCACTTTGGTATTTAATATTGGTTAATGCGAGTTCGTTTTCTTATGATTGTACTCCACCCCTCTGTATATCGATTTCCTCAGGATCTTATGGAATTAAATTGACTGTACACAGTCACATGGCTCATTTGTTGGATCGAAAATAGTTATAAGAATTTTAGTAGTGTAGGAAACTCTTCGTCATTGGATTTGCTCCACCTAGACGAGGTGGATCTTCTCGAAACAAGGTTTAGGGTTTCATTTAATTGTTTCGGTTAATGGATATATCCTTTCACACCCTCCATTTTTTCTATGCATTTTCGCTTGTCCGGTCTGTTATTACATTTAATTCTTTGCTCTGCAAAATTTTCATTTTAACTACTTGGTGAGGTGAGACTTCTGTCTATTTCATAGAGACTATGCTGGTTAATCTCATCACCAACCCAGGAAAAAATATTGTATCAGTGCTAGTTATTTTGCACATAATTTTCACCTCTCAGTGTCTCTGCAGTATGTATTTTGGTTTCACTGATGAGGTGAATATTCGATCATTCTCAAATGCTGAGAACGAGTTGGGAAACCTCTTCTTTCTTCTTAGGTAAAACATTTCTATTTTTTTTTATACTTCATAACTTCTTTACAACTCTGTTTTTTTCTCTGGTCTATTTCATTTTATAGATTCATTGTTTTATCTTTCTCGAATTTTCTGAGAGGCATGCACCTCAAACCATGGTTTTGTACTGACGTCATTTTGTTTCCCTTGGCAGTGTTGTGGAGAGGATTTCCTCTCTTCACTCACCGCATTCCTCGCTTCGAGGTTCTGGTTCTAGATTTATTGTCGAATTGCAATTTCGACCGATAGCTGGTTTGCATCCATTACACATTTACACACTTCTGTATCTCAATTCCCTAATATGTTTACTCCTTTCTCTTTTTATTTACGAATAACTCTTAATTACTCGTTATTTTTATTTCTCTCAAACCATTTCAATTGTTATTTTCATCATATAGGTTTTTAATACTATTTCTATATGATGTGTAGGAAATGGAATCATTGAACTTTTCAAGCTTTCCGTATGAGCTGAAATGGTTTTTGTCTTACGGATTCACCATTTACTACAAGTAGCAATCCGTGTAATTTTCCTGTTGTCTTTCCCTTACAATATTTGCATTTATGTTCTGGTCATGCTCCCTCAGTTCGACTTTTCCAAGAACTCCACAGGGTTTAGAACTTATTTATTTACCTTTAACAATTTCTATGTTAATGTTTTCTTTTATACATTATTTGCGGATGTATTACCATTTTTCCTGAATATGAGATTTGGTCTTGTGTTACCTTGAGAATTTCTTTATTTCTCTTCCAAGATCCTCTTAGGGATATGTTTCCTCCTTTAGTTCATAATAGTATAACCCCTGTAATTATACTAATTTTATATTCTAATTCCTACTATTTAAATCCTTTCTTAAGTAGGTATTGTTACTAATTATAATTGAATTTATTTCGCTGACATACTTAATACTTTTATTTCTTAATAAATTGTACAGATGTCCTCATTCCTTGTAATAATTAATTTTCTCGTGTTATTTCAGGTAGAGTTTTCCATTCTATGTACATAAGGTAATTCCTTATCCCTTTGAATTTAAACTTATAATTTCCTTTTATTTTTATATTCATGCGCCAAAATTAATTCATTATTTTTTGTCCTGTGCAGGTATTCTCTACCTCTTACATGGTTTGAATACTTCTGATACCAGTTTCCTTTCAAGTTATAAATATGGACTTTTCCATTTTAGGTTGGTATGGTAACCCATTTTGGGATCTCTGATATGTTATCTCTACATGATTTCGATCGAGATTTTTCACTCTATTATATATGGGACAAAGTTTCCCAATTTGTATAATTTAGTTTGGCCAATCTTTAATTGGACTCAGTAACTATATGGATTTATACCCTTAAATTTTCAGACTCTGTAATATATTGAACATAATCTTTTCTCCTTTAAGGAAGTTATGTTTGAAATTAAGATGCAATACTTTTCTAAAATTTTGTATTTCAGGTTTACTAATAATTTATGAGTTCCTCCTTGACAATCATTATTGTCACTGTCTATCATGTCTCAGTTCTAGTATTACATTATTCAGGTCAACTACAGCATAGGATTTACTTGAATGTTCAAATTTCACATGGCCTGTCATGCATATTTATTTTCATTCTATAGTAGTTTATTCATAGAATTTCCTAATTTGTAAAATAATGCTAAGATAGTGACGTTATTCAATAATAAATTTTGAGAGTTCATCTAACCTCAGATTTTAACCTTCATCAAGGTTTAGACATTCTAAGATTTGTTACTTGTAAGATTTTCATCTGTACAACCATACAGAGACAAGCTATATTTATTATATACTACTCTATTAAATGTACGTACCTACCAGTTCAGTGAAACTTAGTATCTTTAACATTTCTTTCATAGACAAAATCTACTCTTGAACAGATTTATTCAAGTCCCTTACTACTAATTTACTTCACCATCATAATCATAACACTGTTACCAATGAAATAGATAACCTGACCTCAAAACGGGAACTCTAGCCCAAAAACACTCAAAAACATGAAAAAACACCCCAAAAACATAAAAAAGTGTATTCCATAACGCACTTGGTTTTTTTTGAAGGTCAAATTTCAACATTTTATAAAATTATGCTAAAAACAAAATTGTTTCTTGAAAAAAGGATTGAAAAAACATCCTCAAAACAAAACCAGTTAATGCTAGAATAACAAAAAAAAAAAATTGTGTCATATTTTTTACATTTTTAAAAATAGAAATAACATTTTTTAATTTTTAAAATTCAAACATTAAGAAAAACCTAAAATTTAAGAAAAAAATAAATTTAAAAAATAAAAACATTTTAAAGCTTAAAATTTAAAAATATATAGGAATAAAAAAATAAAAATACAAACAAAATATAAATTTTAATTCAAACATTCAAAAAAACAAAAAAATTAATTAAAAAAAAACAAAAAATAAAAAATAAAAAAAAATAAAAAAATTAAAGATTAAAATTTCAAAATATATAGAAATAAAAAAAGTAAAAATAAAAACAAAATAAAAATATTAAATTAAAAAAAAAAGAAAAACAAGTTAAAAAAAGAAAGAAATTATAAAAAATAAAATATAGAAATTAAATTTAAAAAAGAAAAAGAAATTTTTTATTAAATTAAAAAAAATAAAATAAAATTTTAAAATAAAAAATTAAATTTAAAGAAATATATTAAATTTTAATAAATTTAAAACTTAAAAATAAAAAAAAATAATAAAACATTATTGAAATTAAAAGTAAAAAAATGAAAAATTAATAAAAAATAGAAAATGAAAAATAAAATACAATAAAAATATCAAATTTAAAAAATTTATATATTAAAAAAACAAATAGATTTTAAAAAATAAATTAAATTTAAATTATAAAAAATAAAATACATATATATGAACTTAAATTGAAAATATATATATTAGATTTTATTAAATATAAAAAAAAGGCTAATATTAAAATAACAAATTAAATTAAAAAAAAAATTATTAAATTTTAATAAATAAATGAATAAACAAATAAATTTTGAAAAAAAAAATAAATTTAAATATAAAGACAAAAAAAAACATTGTTAAAATAAAAAGTTAAAAATCTTTAAGAATCAATTAAAATTGAAAAATTGAACAAAATAAATTAAAAAATATATATATTAAATAAAAAATAAAATAAAAAACAAATTAATTTGAAAATATTAAGTTTAATTAGAAAAAATCTAATTTTAAATACACAATTTTAATTGAAATAAAAAAAATACAAAATTTTTATGTAATTAAAAAAATAATAATAAAAAATTAAAAATAAAAAAAGAATTAAACTCAAATAAATAAAAATAAAAAATAAAAAATTTACTAAATTTTAAAAAATTAAATGAAAAAACTAAACATAAAATTTAATAATAAAAAAATATGAAAAAGAAAAAATCAATTAAATAAAAAAAATACAAAATTTAATAAAAATTATTAACAAAATTTAGAAAAAAAAAATTAAAAACAAATAAAATGAATCAAACTAAAAAAAAAAAAAATTAAAAAAACAAAAAAAATTAAAACAAATTAAATTTCAAATATAAAAATTAAATTAAAAAAAAAAATTTAATTTTTTTGAATTTAATAAAAAATAAAAAAAAATCAAATTAAAAGTAAAATTAAAAAAAAATAATAATTTCGATTGTGGTGGCGCCGCCAATCGACCTCCTACCCAGGTGGCAACGGAGGCTGGCCATTGGCCGGGAGGCCGATTCCGAGAATCGGCCTCCCGCGACGGGAGGCCGATTCCGGGAATCGCCCTCCCGCGGCGGGAGGCCGATTCCGGGAATCACCCTGTGGCCGATTCTGGGAATCGCCCTGCCACCGCGGGAGGCCGATTTTCAGAGTTGACCTCCCGTCGTGGGAGGGCGATTCCCGGAACCGGCCTTCCGCCCCGAGAGGGAGATTCATAGAATTGGCCTCTCGCCGCGGGAGGGCGATTCTCGTAGTCGGCCTTAGGGCGATTGCCAGAATCGGCCTCCCTGCCGCAAGAGGGCGATTCCCGGAATCGACCTCCCGCTGCGGGAGGGCGATTCCCGGAATCGGCCTCACAGTGATTCCCAGAATCGGCCTCCCCACCGCGGGAGGGCGAGTCCTGGATTCGGCCTTAGGGCGATTGTCAGAATCGACCTCCCGCCGCGGGAGGCCGATTCCCGGAATCGTCCTCCTACCGCGGGAGGCCGATTCCCAGAATTGACCTCCCGCCGCGGGAGGCCGATTCTCGAAATCGCCTGCCCGCCCAACGGCTGGCCTCTGCCGCCACCTGAGTGGGAGGCTGATTGGCGGCGCCACCACGATCAAAAAATAATTTTTTTTTTTTTTTTTAATCTTTAATATTTTATTTTATTTGATTTTATTTTTTAATTCAAAAAATTTAAATTTTTTTTTTTAATTCAAATTTTTTATTTTGAATTTAATTTGTTTTAATTTTTTTGTTTTTTTTTTTTTTTTAATTTTGTTTTTAAATTTAATATTTTAGATTAATTATTTTTTAAAATTTAAAATTTGTTTATTAAATTTATTAAATTTTAATTTAATTTAATTTTTTTTTAATGTTTTAGTTTATTTAGTTTTTCATTTTTAAAATTTATAAATTGTTTCATTTAAAAAAAAAACAATAAATTTACGGGTATTTGTTTTTTAATTATTTGCACGTGGTTTTTTTTTCATTTTTTTTTGTTTTTTAATGATAGTTTTTTTTTTTTCTTAATTCTTTTATTTTTTTTTTTTTTCAATTTTAAATTTTGATTTTTTTTTTAATTTGTTTGTTTTGTTAATTTTAAAATTTGTATTTTTTTTTATTTATTATTATTATTATTTTAAATTAAATTATTAAATTTAAGTTTTTTCTTTTTTGTATTTTATTTTTTTTTATCTAAATTTTAATTTTGTAATTTAAATTATTTTTAAATTTTCTATTTTTTTTTTTTAATTATACGGTTTTTTTTAATAACTTAGAAAAAAATGTTTTTGATGTTTTTTTTTTTTGGGGGGGTTAATTTTGGTTTTTTTTTTTTAAATTATGTGTTTTTTTTTCAAATTTTGTCATTTCTTTTGATATAATTTTCGAATATTTTTGTTTTTTTTTGCTTTTTTATTTATTTTTCTTTAATTTTTTTATTTTTATGTGTTAATTTTGTTTTTTTTAACATTTTTATTGGTTTTTTTTGTTATTTCTATATATATTTTTTTATGTAAGTTTTGTATTTTATTACCAACATGAAATCACCACTGTAAAGAAAAAAAGGTTGATGCTGCATCAATACATTTCAAAATTAGCATGAAAATCACTGCTCTAAAAAAAAAGAGTTGATGCTACATCAATACGTTTCAAAATTAGCATGAAAATCGCTAACATTTGAAAACAAATATTCATACTTCATAAATAAAAATATTAGAATGTCAAAAATGTGCGAAAAAAAAGGTGATTCTGCATCACCACTTTTCAAAATCGGGTGTTTTTTATGCTACCAAAAACAAGTAGCTAACAGTGCGGTTACCTATTTCATCAGTAGCAGTGTTTAATAATCAAATTTTAAGTCAAAATGAATTAAATGGTACATACCAATTAAGGTAGACTAGTTTCCACCCAACCTATGACCTCTTTCTCCACAGCTCCCCCCCGAGCAGAGATCAAATCCTCCAGTCATAGACAACCTATTGTCTACCCAAAATTTGTTTATTTAAGCCTACTTTCCCATCAACTTGTTTCCATAACTATGTCTGGTTAATTAATATGTTGTTTTCCTTTTTTCCTAGGCTCTCCTTTTGTTTCTTCCACAAAAGTACTTTAAAACTAGCTTTTCCTCTTTCTAGTTTTATTCCACCTCTTTCTAGCAACTTTCCTCTTTACTAGGGTAGCTTGTTTAGATTTTTATCTCCAATCTAAAATTCAATATTTAATTTATTTTCTCCAAGGATTTTTGGAGAACTGGGAAAGTATTATGATCCTTATCCATCCTCATGGATTTCGATTCCTGATCGCTAATCATTATCTAGTCTTTGCACCATTAATTCCATTTTCATTTTATTAATTTAAATTAATAAAATATATCCACAATAAGTGTTTTTCATTGGGTCCACTTGACCCTTATATCCTTTGAATGCCTAAATTGAAAGAAGAAAATTAGGGACATTACAATGACAAACATTAGGCTTAGAGCGTTTTACGGGATAGCCCCCAGCTGGCCTCCAAATTGGGGTTTTTCTTTTTGAGTTGAAATTGAGACTTTATCAGGTTATAAAAATTAATTTGTTTGTTTTATCCAGAAAAGACTCTGTGTAGTTATTATTTGGCTCAATTATGCTTCCCAAAAAAATTTTCTTTCTATATTGAAAACCCCAATTTTAGGTTGATAACTCTGTAATTTTAGTAACACTTATATGATTAAGAAATAGAGTAACACTTAATATATGGTGAAGAAATAGTCACTACTACTAAGACTTTATTTCTGATTGTATATACTTTTTATATGATTCTTCATTTTTTTGTTCCAATATTGTGGAGTTACTATGTTTAGAGTGGTATTTCAATGATTTATTATGCTTATAGTCATAATTCAATGATTTATATTTCTAGGTACCTTGTATTAAAAGTGCTTCATAGCTATTACTACATATTTTATTTATTTATGCCTAATACACCTCTCTTTTTTCTATGTTAATGATTGTTTATTTTTAGATATGGAATATTTCAAGGTTGGATGGCTAGGAAGTCATGTTGAGAAATTAAAAAAAACTTGTGTGTTGTAATTATTTAATTACTCTTTCTATATTTAAACCCCCAATTTTCGGGTGATAACTTTGTAATTTGAGTAACACTTATATGATGAAGAAATAAACTAACATTTATATGGTGAAGAAATATGCATGGTCATCTGTTTAGAGACTTCCATCTCGATCAAAGTTCAAACACGGAAAAAGGCACTGCACGCAAAGACACAGAGGGATACACCAAAATCACAGGGAAAAGAAGATAAGCCAGAAAACCCCCTTCCAAACATGTATCCAAATTCCCCTCTACGAGAAACAACTTTGATGGTATATGCAGTCTAAACACTGATGCTCCTATTATACCTAGCTCCTCAGATCCCCCCTTGACTGAAAAATCAACCCCTCCTGTCTCTCCTAGACCACCAAACCTCTCAAGGAACTCTAAGAAACTCCAACTCATTAACCCCTCTGCTGCTATCCATGATAAAGGAAAACACATTTATATTGTGACACCTTCAGCTATGGATGAAGAGCCAGAAATCATAGATTATGGTGACCTTGACATCCTAAGCCTTGAGGAAGAATGCAAATTAAAAGACTATATTTCGATCCAAAATCAATAGATTTAATGGTTGGAGGAAGTTCTATCTAGAGAAAACCAACTACCCTCATTAGGAATTCAAGGAGGCACACTTCTTGACACCAAAAAAATATTGAAAGAATCCAAAAAAAGAGGTAGGCAAACATATCTGCAATGCCTCGTAATTCTAGGAAGGTAACTTGTATAATTAGGAAGATATCTGAAGTTAACCCAGTTCTACTCTGTTATCCCCCACAATACTCAATGAAGTTGATGTCATGTAGTTTCATAGGGATAAATAGTCCCTACAAGCACCATCTTATCGAGAAATAATAGCTAATGAAAACCCCACAATTTTCTTCATGCTAGAAACCAAATGCTCTTGTACCACACTAGATATGACTCTTCTTTGACTCTAGCGAGGATGTCACTCTATATTTCTTGACATTTGTGGAGCCTCGGGTGGTCTCGTGATCATCTGGAACCAAAATCTTATTACACTCAAGAACTTCCACACCACCCAAAACTTCATAGAAGCCACCTTCCACCTCTTTGGTACCAATATTCATGGACATATTATAGACGCCTATTTCCCCCAAGCAGCTGTGAAAAAAATCGATCTACTAGATACCATTGAGCATCTCAAACATCAACACATGCATCCTCTCTGGGTGATTGGGGGAGACTTCTATATGATAACAATCCTAACATAAAAAATGGAGGATAACCTCGTCTTGAGATTGATAGCACCAGATTCAAATACTTCATCCTACGTAGCCAGCTAATTAGACTAAAAACCTTCAATGACATCTTCACCTGTAACAATAAGCAAGGGGGATCACACAAAATAGCTTCATGCCTTGACTGTTTTCTTATCTTAGACCAATCCATTCATCTCGGAGGGGATCTTGTTACCACCATCTTACGTGCTTAAGGCTCAGACCATTGGCCTATTCAATTAAAATGGGCGAGACCATGCCTTCTTATGAATAAGCCTTTCTGCATTGAACAATTTTGGCTCACTCATCCATGTTTCAAAGGCCTCATCTTTGATTGGTGTTCCAACCTAGACCCTCCTTGTTAACATTGGAAAATCGTACAGCAGAAGAAAACATTGATTAATGTCAGGAAAAAGGATTTACAGGGCTGGAAGACATTACAGAATCTGGAAAGCATTTATAAAATATCTAAGGTCTGAGGAAAATAAAATTTGAACAAGTCCTAAATTCTCTTTGCGCACATAATCCTTCGGGAAGAGAGCCTTTTGCATGCCTTTTTGCCCGATATGCATTCATTCCTAGAAGTGGAGAAATGTCACTATCTAGGACCACACAAAGAAAACGACAAGTGATCCCTTACTTGAAGCCGCCTAGGGACTTCCACCAATGCCTCGTTAGACACTATGTGAGAACACAATGGAGTATTTGAAGCACACAAAGGAATCATACCCCTCTCTTGGGTCACCATCCACAATGTACCAAGAGAGGGAAGGGAAGATTTGAAATCTCCTATATAAGGCTAGCATGAGATGAAGAATTTTTGAACACATTGTTATGCTGGCCAGAATTTCCGAAACAATACCAGCAATGTGTGAGCCAGAGCTGAAGATAGTGGGGACTCAATTGTTGGCCATCCAACAAGTTTAGTCCAACAAAGTAGAGAGAGAGGTAGACTGCACCGAGGCAAGTTTGGGATAAAAAATCCTTTCTTCAGGACCTAGAACCCATGATCTAGGGGCCCTTTAGCAATAGGGTAAATTTTCACTCTTATTACTATCAGCGCTCAATAAGAGGGGCCTACAGCCACTATTTGTATTATTGTTTTTGTTTGAATCTTTTCAGAGCTTGTGTTTATTTGTTTTATTTTTTAGTTTAGATTTTATTTTATATATGCATGATATTTCTCTATCTAGTATGCTTATGATTCTAGCTCATTCCACTTACTTACTTGAATCCACTTATTTTCTTGCATGTTACCAATAACTTAAGTGGGTAGATCACACTGCTTAAGTTGGCATGATTTCATACACACGTGCACCAAACACACTCCAACAGGATTGGGGACTCCACTAACGTTTATTACCAATTTTATGTGGTTGTGCCTTTTTTGAAGAGACCTTTGTCTGTGTTGTGGAGTGGAGGTGAATTTCCCTTAATTTCTCTTGCAGTCCCTAGTTCATCCCAAGTGACAGACTGACGCAGAACAACTCCAAAAAAATTTATTGTAAGAATTTTCACATGTTTTCTTCTCACAGACGTGTAGGGCGTGCATTCAGATCTGACCCACATGCCGACAACACGCCTGTTCCATCGTTTTGCTCACAAAATATAGAATGAAAACTTTCTCCCAAGTTTCTATCTTTTCCTACTTGTAAAGTTCTTGCCAGCCCCTAATACACCTGCAAGCATTGGTTGTGGTACCCTGTAGCTTGTTAAATCTCACTCTTAGCTTCTTTTTGTAGGCTTACTATTAGTTTTACTTCAATTTAATTTTTGCAATGTTCACACATAGTTTAAGTAGGGGGGGGAAATAACTTGCATTCCGAAAAAAAATTATGTTCTACAAATTTTGATACTTACATGCCTAGATAATTGCTAGGTACCCATATTACTATTATAGTCCCTTATTATTGTTAGTGTAACCCCATTATTGTTATTATTGTACCCCTGTAACTGCCATATTGTTATTATTGTGCTCTTAAATTATTATTGTTAGGTCAGCTAGGATTACATTGTGGCCCCATGGACTCCTATATATAGAAAGGAGGTTTTGTAATTTGTATCATCCAATAATTGTTCATTCATGTAATGTATTGTAGGTTTCCCCCTCGAAGTGGCTTATTTCTAAGGCATTGATATCTCTTTTCTTCTATTTTTGGAGTTGGTTTCCCAACTTTGGTATCAAAGGTTTGGATTCTAGGGTTTCACTGCTCCAAACAGGTCATTGTGCCATTTTTGCTATAAATTTTTTTCTATGAAGGGTAAAAAGCGGATATGTTTAGTGTGCGAATCCAAAATCCTGAGGAACATCGTCGCAAAATTTCAGATCTTGCTTCGCAATATTGTCGGAGATATAATCCGTGGAATATAGGTCATTTTTCAGGCTCCTAAATTTAACATAAACAAGTCATCATGGAATTTTCGCTATAACTTGTTTTATACAAAGGTTCAGAAGCTACAATTTTTAGAGTACAAATTTGAAATCATGAGGAAAATTGTTGAAAAATTTCAGATCTTGGTTCGCAACAGTTTCAGAGATATGATCTGTGAAAGTTAGGTCTTTTTTAGGCTTTTGAATTTCATCTCAAAGAGGTGACCGTGGAAAAATCTTCATAGCTCTCTCTCTAAGAATCAGATTGGAATGCCGTAAAAAGTGACCAAAATTAGATGGACTGTATTTTTTTTTCTATAAATTTTAGAGCCAAAGGAGGAAACAATGACATGTGGCAAGTCGTACAAGTTTTCTCTACTGAACCAGTTCATAATTGGGTCATTGTGGGAAATTAGACATAACTTTGACTTGAAGAATCCAAATCAGATCAAACCTGTGGCATTTAAAATAAGATTCAGAGGGCTACTATGAGGAGGAATTTCAGATATTGATGATCTGTAATTATAGATATAGTTCAATTTCAATATCGAGCTCCCCAAAAGCAAGTAAAAGGTGTGTATGTTTTTTTCTGAATTGCATAAGTCTTGTTTGAAGAATCAAGTTGAATTGATTCAAAGGGAATATTGTAGAATAGATATCAATATTAGATTCTAAATTGGCCCCTAAAAATAACTCAACACCCATTAAGCCTTTAGAATTCTCTACTATGACTCATGAAGACGACACTAGTACATTTGGTCAAAATTCCGACACTTTAGTTCTGACACTTTTGTCGAATTGTGAAAAATTTCCCCAATTTTTATCAATTTTTAAAATCTCGCCAACAACCGTCGCTATAGCAACGTTTAGGGATATCGTCACTTTTGCGAAGTTTATGAATGTCGTCGGAAATGTGACATTCTAAACTATGCATCAGTATTACGATGTTTTTGGGACACAACGTTGAAAATGCGATGCTTCTAAAATATGCATCAATATTGTGACGGTTTGGAGAAAATGTCAAAAATGCGACGTTTCTAAACTATGCGTTGCTCTTCCGACGTTTTTCTCCAAACCGTCGCAATACCTATGCATATTTTAGAAACGCCGCAGCTCCGACATTTCTAAAATATGCGTTGGTATTAAAACGGTTTGGAGCAAATGTCGTTAATTCATTAATACTTCATTCAAAGATTTTTGTATATAGTTTTAAATTATTTCTATGTAAAAATATATATAACAAATTATGTATCTAAAAATACTCCATATTGTTTAAACTATAATTCAAACACATACATATAATTAGCTCAAATTTTAATTTAAAATGCAAATTATATTAATACAATTTCACATTTAAATATATTTTTCTCATTAATATATAAATATAAATTTATTTTTACATATAATGTTATAATATAGTTTCAAAATAAACATCAAATTAATAATTTCACATTCAAATATATTTTTTAAATAGAGTTTTAACTTACTTTTATATATAAATATAAAATAGAATAAAAATTTTGAAAAACAAATATCTAAAATTATTATAGAATTCACATTGCATTTCAAATATATTAAAAATTATATTTTAAATATATATTTTTTTATATAGTTTTGAAATAAGTTATTATATTGGTGAATAAAATTAATTACATTTGAATTTTGTCTAATTTATTTTTTGGTAAATTAATTTCATGACATTCACAAATATCAAGTCAAATTTAAACCAGCTAAACAAAAACTCTAATAATTTCATGAAAATCATTTATAAATTATTGAAATATCAAGCTTGACAGTAGACCAATATCGGTTAAGTTAGTTTTATGAGGATCATGTTGGAAGTTATGTTGTTAATCTACATAGAACACCACTTCTTTTAATAATATTTTTAGCTTGTATTTTTTTATCTTTATCTTCATGATTCTAATATGTTAAGTTTTTTTTATACCACATACATTTAAATTATATAAATTTATACATTTATAAAGAGTTATAACAGAAGAATAATAGTTCAATAAAATATAAAAGTTAAATAGTTGGGGTGGCAGGAGGGGGAGGGGGAGAGATTCTCCTAAATCCCGATGGAATATGAAAAATAAAGTACTTATGGGGGCTAGTCCAAAGAATGAACAATCTCACATAGATGTATGGGCTTATTCCAGGTCTCCAATTGGCTAATGATCGATATGTCTCTAAGTTAGTGATCTTGGGGGATTCTCTTGTCGCTATTCAACACCTTCGGAAAGGTTTTCTCCTGAAGAACAACAATTTATCCCTCCTTAGAAAAATCAATAGTACCCTAAAATCATTCTCTCAAAAGGCTTGTTACCACATTTTAAGAATCCAAAAAAAGAGGCGGATACAAAAATGAATCAAGCCTTCCTTCTTGAAGGAAGAGGGTTAGTATGGATCAATGACATGTCAGGTTGGAAAGATATTCCATGAATAATTCCACTCAATATAATTGTCCCTCTCTCTCATTTTTCTAGTTGGATATATGCACCATGAGAATTGTTTTTTGAATATTTCCAAATCCCTCCTTTCTATGCCCCCCCTGTCTCCTCATATATATGCACATATTCGCATCATGCATAACATTTGGCATCAAGATCTCATCATTAATGTTGAGGTGGTGGTTTGTGGCGGTGTTGGCCACGCACGCATTTACCCCTCACATGTGGAGTCTTACGAAGTTCGACAACCCTTAATTCCCTCCTTTGCCTTCGTACAAAATTCACTGATGGATACAGGGTGGGGAGAGTTAATGAATTTCGTGGTTGATTCTATCCCTTGGGCATGGGAGTTCACTAGTCTAAAGGTGGAATTCATGGTTGGTGTTAATATGATAAGGTAGAAAGTATCATTTCAAGGGTTTGAGAGTCAAGAAAACCCTTCTACTAGTTGGTGGGCTCTCCACACCTTTGTAAACTCCATCGATGCTAAGAATTCTTTCAATCTTATGTGTCTCTTGCTCAGTGTTGTGAACGTTGTCTTGCTCATCTCATTCAAAGCGAAAACATGGGGAATTCTCTTGTCTTTTATTGGCTCAGTTTCCTCCTATGCAGTAAGAAGTTGGGAATATTTCCCCTCTAGGTTTTAAATGGATTTTCGTAAATCTCAAGAACTCAAGTTGGAATTCTTTCCAGTGGGTGTTGAATTTCTTACCTTGGAATTTCAAGCTTCTTCACCACCCTATGCGCATCCTGCAACCTTTTCCATGGAAGTAGGTGTTACTATGTTGAGGGCACCATCACTGGTGTAGCTTCATGCATCCCATGTCTTGCACAATTTTAATACACACAATTTCCCCTGCATAAATACTAACTTCTTTGGTACCCTTAGTTCTATTCTACTTTTTTTCCTTAGTTGGAAAACTCCCTCCTTTTCTACCAGCTTGTCTTTTTCCATCTTCCGATAGATTTTGGGTCTCCTCCTTCTGTAGGCAACTCCCCTAGCTTAAACCTCTCCCCCTCTATTTCCAAGATCTTTTGGCTCCCTATTTGTGGTATCAAATCACACTCTGTATCTAATGTTGTGTTCCAACACTCAATTTCTGTCCCTTATGGGGAACAAATACTATTATTCTTCTACCTCAAGTTGCACAAGACAGTACAATTTTATGTCCACATCCCCATTATTGCCATTTAGACCAATATTAATGCATAAATTTTCAATCATAATCTAATATTAAATTTTGTTATTACTTTTCAAACACTCCTTAAGTACCTCTTGTCCACATCAAAATGGCATAGGTAAGAAAAAGATCTAAAATAAATTAGACTCGACATAATAAAAACAATATGCAAAAACTATAGTTATAGCTTACATACCCTTTCCCAGGCCAACGTTATATAACTCTACTTCACTAGGATGAACATTATAAACTAAGGCTTCACATATGCATCGATCAAATCTATCACATCAATGTAGTCCTTAATACATATTGTACCTTCAAGAGTATTGTGACTGCACGGATGCCCTGTGCACGTTCCTGTGGCCCGTTTTCTAGTTTCTCCCTTGTGCCTTCATTCGGTCATGTGCACCATGTCGTGCCATGTGAGGGCGCCCGCCCAAATGAATTCGGGTCGGGTCGTTTCATTTGAGGGTGGCCGTATAAAATTTACTAAGTTGTGACCGCATGGGTGCCTTATGCACATTCGTGAGGCTTGTTTTCCATTTTCTCTCTTTTTCCTTCATTCGGTTGGGCACGCCATGTGAGGGTGCCTGCCCAAATGCGTTTGGATCAGGTCAGGTCATTTTGTTTGAGGGAGATCGTATCGAATTTGCTAAGTTGTGATTGCATGGGTGCCTTTTGCATGTTCTTGTGGCCCGTTTTCCATTTTCTCCCTTCTGTCATCATTTGGTCATGCACTGCATGCCACGCCGTGAGAGGGCGCCCACCCAAACGCGTTTGGGTTGGGTCGTTTCGTTTGAGGGAGGCCGTATCAAATTTGCTAAGTTGTGACCGCACGGGTACCTTGTGCATGTTCATGTAGCTTGTTTGTCGTTTTCTCCCTTGCGCCCTCATTCGGTCGGGTGCGTTGCATCATTTTCTTTTACGACGCCCGTCCAAACCCATTTGGGTCTGGTCATTTTGGTTTAGGGCGCCCGCCCAAATGCGTTTGGGTCAGGTTTTTTCGGTTGAGGGCACCCGCCCAAACGTGTTTGGGTCGGGTCGTTGTGGTTGAGGGCGCACTTATCAAATTTGCTAAGTTGTGACCACACGGGTGCCCTATGCACATTCATGTGACTTGTTAACCGGTTGCTCCCTTGTGCCTTCATTTGGTTGTGCACATTGAGTCGCGCCATGTGAGGGCGCCTGCCCAAACGCGTTCGGGTCGGTTTATTTCATTTGAGGGCGGCCGTATCAAATTTTCCAATTTGTGACCATAGGGGTGCCTTGTGCACGTTCGTGTGGCTCATTTGCCATTTTCCCCCTTGTGCCTTCGTTCAGTCGGGCACGTCGTATGAGGGGGCCTGCCCAAACCCGTTCGGTTCAGGTCAGGTTGTTTCATTTGAGGGTGGTTGTATCAAATTTTCTAAGTTGTGACCGTACGAGTGCCTTTTTCACATTCATGTGGCCCGTTTTCCATTTTCTCCCTTATGCCTTCGTTCAGTCGTCATGGGCGCCATCTGAGGGCGCCCACCCAAACTCGTTCAGGTCGGGACATTTCGTTTGAGGGTAGTTGTATCAAATTTTCTAAGTTGTGACCTCATGGGTGCCTTGTGCATATTCATGCAACCCATTTATTTTATTTTCCCTTGTGCCTTTGTTCGGTCGGGCGCGCCATGTGAGGGCGCCCACCCAAATGCGTTTGGGTCAGGTCGGGTTTTTTTTTTTATGGTGAACGTATGAAATTTGCTAAGTTGTGATCACACGGGTGCCTCTTCCATGTTCGTGTGGCCTGTTTTCTCCTTTTTGCCTTCATTCGGTCGTGTGCGCCGTGTCGTGCCATGTGAGGGTGCCCGCCCAAATGCAGTCGGGTTGGGTCGTTTCATTTAAGGGCGGCCGTATTAAATTTGCTAAGTTGTGACCGCATGGTTTCCTTATGCATGTTCATGCAGCCTGTTTTTCGTTTTCTCCCTTGTTGCTTCATTCAGTCAGGCCCACCGTATCGTTTCCTTTAAGGGCGCCCACCCAAACCCATTCGGATTGGGTCATTTCGATTGAGTGCACCCACCCAAACGTCTTCAGGTCGGGCCCCCTAAGCCCCTAATCCCTAATCCCTTAACTACTAACTCATTATTCGACCCCTAACCCCTAAATGCACCTAAATCGTTCATTTCCTTGCTACTTATCAGGTTCTTACTTCTGTCTAATTCACTATATACTCAGATCATGAATGTGAGAAGGTTGTTTGTGGATTATATTATTATTGTATCGACGATGTAATTATTTCTGAGTCGTTATATATTTCTAGTCAAAAACCTCATATTCAGAAATATTTTCCTGTCATTTTCAAAATTAACTGCTTCATTGAGCACAACATGCAACTTATCAAATACTTTAATGAAGCTAAGAGCTCCATCTCTAGGGCAAGCTGCTTTTTGGCTAACTCCACTGCTTTTGATCTCAATTTTGAAAATTTATTCCTTCTCTCATATGATACCTGAGCCTTTGCCTTTCTCTTCCCTTCTAGTTTCTTTATAGTGTCAAAGTGATGCCAGCCAATTTCTTTGGAAAGCCTTCCTAGCAGACAATACTTGTGACATGGCTAAAGCCTCAACACTTTCAGAGCATCTGGAATGACCATTCTCTTCTTCCGGTCATATGGTGGGGGAGCCCCTTCAAAATCCCTTAGCCTACAAAGTGCTGCAACACCACACTTGTTTTTGTGTGGAATCATTCCTCTAATTGTCTAGTAGTCAAATCCTTCTCTTACTTTATTGTCATTTTCCCATAGCTAACAAGTGAGAGCACAAGAACACCTATTTCTATAAAATCACCTATAAATTCTCTTACTTTATTTTCATTTTCCCATAACTAACCAATGAGAAGACAAGAACACCTATTTATATAAAAGCACCTATAATACTTTTGTGGGTTTCACTAATATCCCTTTACTTAGTGTGTGCACAGTAGTCTGGATCCTAAAGTGATTCCCGTACAATGACAATCCACTAGGTCTATTGTACTTAAAATAATATGCATGGATAAATGTCCCATTTATGGCCAAGTTCCACCAAAATGGTTCCCCCTACCTACCTAGTAACTACATTACATTTATTTCATGACAACACTACCCTACAACCCACCAAATTTCTATCATATCCTTGACGTCAACAACAATTTGTTGTTCAAGATATAGCTAAGTTGGAACAAACTTAGCTCTAGAGCTTAGGATATTTTTCCACCTCTAATGTTTATAAACCAATAGATATTAAATTTCTAAAGCATGTGGGAGCCCTTTAAGTATCACATTTCCTATATTGACTCCGTCTTAAAAATCATGGAAAATGTCCATAGACTAAACTAAAATTTTTATTGAAAATAATCATTCATATGATAACATTACTACTTCCCTTTTAACCACATAAAAATTATTTTTAATTTACCATAATTCATATTTAATATCACATAATTAGATTAAAAGTCAACCAAAATCCCTAGTTTATGAAATAAAAATTCAACAATTTTATATAATTAATAATGTAAATAAATTTCTTAGATCTAACCTCATTAATAATTATTTATAATCAACAATACCACTTATTTACCCAAACCCCTTATTAACCCCAAGAAAAGTCTCACACATTTTGTTTAATGGAATTTGAGTGGCCTTAAAAAAAAACACGTATTTCATTTCAAAATACCAAAAATTTTCAAATATCAAAAGTTTTAATTTCCCTCGTTCATTTTCCTCTAGTTTCATGGTTTGTCCAAGGAAGGAGGGAGGATGCGTCCATACTATCGCCGGTTTTGAGGAAGGATGCAGCCATACTATTGTAGGTTTGGAGGAAGGATGCGGCCATACCGTCACAGGTTTGGAGGAAGGATGTTGTAAGTAAAGAAATTGATCCCGAGTGCCTATTGCAGGTTTTCTCTAATACATTTGGTTGAAGTCCGGTGATTTATTTCCTTCTACAGAAATAATCTTCTCCGACACATCGGATCCCGATTGCCTTTGGTCCGATGATCAACAAAAATTATCATAATAGTCTTGTGCCTTGTATACAAACATCAATACCTGCCTCGTGGATTCAAAGGCCCTTCATTCAGCCCTAGATCAGCGGGATTTGGAGAAGTAAATGTCAAGGAAAAGTGGCGAACTCTGAAGAACATGCCGTCAAATTCCCTAGACAAGGTAATCCATGTATTCATTCAATAGTCCCATTGAAATATTTATTGCTATAATGGATTTCCCTAAATATGCAATGCTTTTCATTAAGTTTCTGTGTTTATCCAATGATAATGCAATGCCCTTTAGGTTTCTTTGGTTATTTGTTTGCCCATTTGGTTTTATTACTTTCTACTTCTGCTCATTTGGTTATGGTGCATATTATTAGTTATGAGAATTTTTCGTTGGCTTCTACGGCAATGGCTATTTGGTTTCTATATGTTTTGGTTTGCTGATATGCCCATTTGGTTATTTTGTCTATGTTATTCTAAGAAGTTCTTGTTTGCATCCGCGGCAATGGTTGTTTGGTTTCTATTTGTTTTGGTTTGCCGATATGTCCATTTGGTTAATCTTTCACATGTAACTGAGAAGTTTTGGTTTGCATCGTGCAACAACACGTATCTGGTTTTAGTGTGTTTACGTTAGATGATATGCTCATTTGGTTACTTTTCCCTTATATTTGTGAGAATTTTTTGTTTGCATCTGTAGCAATGGCTATTTGGTTTCAATGTTTTTTAGTTTACCCATAGGGTGTTGATGTTTTTCTTTTCGGCATTTTCTCCAATGACCTTTTGGGTTTTGATGTCCTTTCAGCTCCAAAGTGTCTGGTTTCCCTAATGGAGAAGATGGAGTTGGTCCCAGGACCAGATACCTCTTCCTTGACTGATTTTATGTTTATTCCTATCCTCCCAAAACTTGTACCAAGTGAAGAAGTAGACAAGGATTTTTCCAAAAATCCTATGCCTCTCGTGGTTATAGGGGGGCTTGATTCTCGAGGAAATGAAGGGGCTCTAATCTAGCTTCTTGCTAATCATTTCCTTGTTTAATTCGAGCCTTCATAGCAAATCTTCCACTATGATGTGGATATTTACTTACAACCATCCGAGGAGGTGGCTAGGCGTCTGAAACGTCAATTAGTTCAAGAGAATTTTGTTCTTGTATCCAATGCTCTCCTTGATTTTGATGGTCGAAAGAGCTTATACAGTGCTGCTGAATTTCAGAAGGAGAAAATGGAATTTATTGTTTCTTTGCCTATAAAATCTTCCAAAAGCCTTTTTACCTTTAATGATGGAGGGCATCAATTACCTAGTTCTGATTTTCAAGGAGGCGCTAGTAGCATAGATGAGAAATTATTCAAGGTAAGCCTTAAGATTGCTTCAAAGCTTGATGGGAAGGACTTAGAAGAGTTTCTGAAGAAAAAAAACTCTTAGCTCATGGATCATTAGTCTATTATGGTTCTTTGTCATCCTTTCAGCTCAGACGAGAAATGATTTATAATTAATATAAACAGATGATCATTATGCTGTGTATGATGCAGTCAGCCCAGAGTAGGGATTTTTTTTTGGCCAATTTACTTTTACATCACAATCATAATTAATAAGCATTATTGAAGGACATTCCATTTAAATACAGTCACTAATAAGTGATATCTTTGGAATTCATGAGGTAACACAAAGAGATCCTGAACTCATCAACCCTTTCTGTCAAACTGATAACCTTACATAAAAAATAATGTTCAAACTATTTGTGAAACATACTCTCAATCAACGAAGTCATGCTCAACCAAACTTTATTTTAGAAGAAAACTTGCTTTTCTTGTACTACTAAAGGGATTTGAATTTCCCATCCCTTATTTCTAGCCATTTCCAGTTAAAAATGACTATGATTTGGTCGAATGACTTGACCTTTCATGAAATACTCTAAAGTTGAGCTTAAGAATGTCTATTTTATCCTAGGATGCATCAACAATGTAGAGAAACCACAAGAAGAAGTTATATTAATTGATTTCATGACTTGTATCAGCATACAATATTTCAATTGAGTTCTTTCATAATTCTTAAGCGTAAACTTGTAAGCATAGTAAATGAAAATGTGAGAAGAAGAAGTATCCATATCGTGAATCCTTTAGCTCTCTGAATGAAAACTGAAGTTGTTGTGCATGGATGAGTGCGAGATACATAACACAACCACTTAATTGACATTTTGTTTGGTTAACCAGGAGAGAATATGAGAACCTCATCCCCATTGTACCATTGATCCATATACTTGTTGAGATAGGTTGTGCTTCCACTCATGTGTTATTGTCATGTGGTAGGAGCTTCCCTATTGGCTAAGACTGTTGAGCGTAGAACTTACCAAGTGGCGACCAGTCAAAACATTGACCCGCTAGTCCCTCACCTGCCTGCATTGGCATTTGTAAATGGTTAAGTCACAATAGTTCATCGAAATTATAATGGATTTTATTTTAATAAATTTTGTGAGTGAAAGAAATAGTTATTGTGTGTGAATCTCATGGCTCTATAATCAATGGGTGTGGATGGAGCGAAGCAAGGATGTGAAGAGGAGATGCACTGCTGAATTTGATTTTTTATTTTTGTAAACCAAGTGTGTGGCATTATCCTTGTAAGTAATATTTTCTTACGAAGGAAAAAACAGTGTTAGGGGTGTGGTGAGGAGGCCAAAGATACTAGCACAACATTTTCTGCCAATATTTGTTGTCTTTATGGTTTTATACATTTTCTCATTATAGCCTTTGTGAAGTTTCTGATACGTTTATGTATGAAAATATTTAATAAAATCAAAAGTAAGGTAATGAGGTTTGCCTTTAAAGTAAGGCTTTTCTCAAATAAGCCTTGAGGTTTGCCTTTGAAATTCAGTGAACCCAATGAATTTCCTTTTTTATTTATTTGAGATTTGGTGTGTATATACAGATAGATAGATAGATATTCAATATTTTGAAATTTATATATAGAAAAAGGTAATGCCAAAATTTATCCAAATTTCATCAAACAATTCAAATTTTATCCAAATTTTGTGGTCGCTAAATAGAACTTGAAACTGAGCCATGTGATAAAGGCAGCAAGAGTGTCAAAATTCGTGGTTCTATGGGGCATATTTGTGGAAGAAAGGAGGAAATGTCATTTCTAGAACAGGACATTTTTCAGGTTCTAAGCCCAGATGTAGGATACTACAATCTTTCCACTTAGATTTCATTTAAAAATTATTGGGATATGAGATACACTAATCTGTCAGAGTTTCTTATATAAATGAAGTTATAAAACAATGCTAGACAAACATACAACCTGACACGCTAAGACATGTTCTTGTTTATAAACATTGACCAAAACATTTTACTAAATTCTCTCTCTCTCTCCCTCTCTCTGCTGGATAGGAGGGTGGGAACATGGCGTTGATTTTCTTTCCCTATCAAGATTTCCATATTAATTTTCTATGTACAGACCAAGAGACACTTTTTCTTTTGTTTTCAAGCTTTTATACCGTGATCTCCAATTACGACATTATAATATAATAAATATAAAAGGGTAACAGGGCTACCAACTCAGTCATGTGCAAAGTCTGTAGCTTCACATTCTTATATGCTTTCATTTATATCAACAATACCAATAATCTCTACAAGAACACAATCCATCTCTAAAATTATGGAAGCGAATTGTATCCCTCACAATAAGTTCTCATTCAACAATCTTGGACATAAATTTAATGGTCATATGGTAGTCACCACATACACAGAGGTTCTTGCTAATCTATATATGTGTCCTAGAGCTTGTACTAATAAGCCAAAATGCGATGGCCAACTTCTCACTATGGGTAGAAAGAACATCTTCCTTCTCTTCTTTCTCAACATTATGAAGCACAAAACTCCTGTTAGGCATATACCCTGAATCTTTCATCTTCCCAGCTAATAAATCCACCATTGAATATATCCGATATGATTGTTTGTGTGCTCTGTCTCCAACAACAAATGAATGGACTATGTTCTTGACCTCGATCAAGCTGGATCCTAGGCTCTTTTTCAATTTAGTGTCTTTAATCATTTCTCTCACCTTCATCACTTCATCCCACCTTCCAGTCGTAGCATATATGTTTGACAATAGTACATAGTTTGTAGCATTGTCAGGCTCTAATTTAATAAGATGTTTTGCAACATATTTTCCTAGCTTAATATTGTGGTGAATTCTACAGGCACCAAGCAGTGCTCCCCACACACTAGCATCAGGTCTTATTGGAATTTTCCTAATAAAGGTGAGCGCCTATTTCATGTGCCCAGCTCGACCAAGAAGATCAATTATGCAAGCACAATGCTCCAGAGTAGGTGCAATGCCATAATCTTGTCTCATGCATTTGAAGAATCAAAGGCCCTCATCCACCAAGCCTGCATGACTGCATGCAGATAAGATACTAATGAAGGTGACATGGTCTGGCTTTATTCGTACCTATTGCATATGGGTGAAATGTTCAATTCAAAACTGCTCCTAATAATATAATCATGGATCCACTTATCTTTTTGTAGATATGCTAAATGGGCACATGCTGATAACACACTAGCCGTGGTAATTACATTGGGTTTGACGTCTGCCAGCTGCATTTTCTGAAAAATACTTAAAGCTTCATTGGAAAATCCATTTTGGGCTAACCCAGAAATCATTGCACTCCATGAAACCACATCCCTTTTAGAAATTTTGTCAAAGACTTGGCATGCTGCTTCTACACAGCTGCACCTGGAGTGCATGTCAACTAGGGCAGTGCACACATAAACATCAGAATCAAAGCCATTTCTGATGATATGATGATGAATCTCTTTGCCCTGTTGTAGAGCTGATAGCATAGCACATGCCTTGAGCACAATGGGAAAAGTGAAATTGTTTGGCTTTATCCCTTCTTGTTTCATTTGATAATACAGCCTTAAGACCTCCTCACATAGCCCTTTCCTGGCATATTATCTGACGATGGCATTCCATATAATCACACCTCGTTTGTGTATTTTTTCAAACACAAGTTTGAATCCTAAAAATAGATTTTCCTCAAATCCATTTATTGGGATGTGGGCATGAACTTGTTTTCTCTCTGATGATGCATGGATATCTACATAGGCTTGAAAAAGAGTAGCGTAAGTATTGAGATCAATTGGTATACCTCGATTGATTATTTCATGTAAAATGCCCAATTTTTCCTTCAATGAACCATCCTTGCATTTGTTACGAAGGTTGTTGGTAGTGTTTAGTGTTGGTTTAGGAATAGAGGATGAGAATGTTAACAATGGCAGGAGTGAGAATGTTGGCATTCCAGGTACAAATTTAAGTCTTGGAGTAGTTTGTAAGAAACCCATATAACATGTTTACTCCAAAATCATGATAAATTAGAAAATATCATGCGATTGCTGCTTGAAAAATCTTGAACGAAACTGCAACTCAAGAAGGTGGGATTTATCTAAATAATTTTTTTTTAAATATTTTTTAGTTTCTGTCAGAAGAGTGACAGTATAAACGTACGAAGAGAGTTTCCAAATCTGTCGGAAGAGCGACGCCAAAACCGTCGGAAGAGTGACGCTTTAAACGTTGGAAGAGATAATGTCGGAATTGCGACAATATTTTGAAAACCTTATAAACTTTGGAAGACTGATAGTTATGGATCATTGTGGAACATCGTAAGGCTGATAGTTATGGATCATCAGAAGATTGACGATTTAACTGACATCAGATTAGCCATGATTTTGATAACGTTGGTACACCAATGGTTTGGCTAACGTCGGAATAGCAATGATCAGGATAACGTCAGAAGAGTGACAGACGTCTGGAAATGTTGGACAATGTGTCGCTATTCTGAAAATTTATTGAAGTGTCAGAATTGTGATGTAATGGCTAACCACGTTTTGCCCCACCTCAAACTGTCGCTCTTACGATGCCTATGTGTCGGAATAGCGATGAATTGGCCATCGGAAATTGGGCCAAATGTGTTAGTGCGAAGAATGGTGACATTACATATCAAAATTACAAGAGAAAATGCAACAAATTTCGCTCTTGCAAAGAGAAACAGAAAATGTAATGGAAGTTTTGAAGAAAGGCATGGAAACTAAGATGGATGGTTTGAAGAAAGGCATGGAAGCTAAGATGAATGGTTTGGAAGCTAAGATGGATGACATAGAAGTTGGCATGGAAGCTAAGATGAATGACATGGAAGCTAAGATCGATGAAAAAATGAAAGAGAACATGGAAAACATGAAGAATGATCTAAAAGTAGACATAGAAGGTTTGGAAAAGTTGATACAAGAAATTTTTCCTAATGGTGAAAAGATAGTAGAGGAAACTCATGATGAGAAAAAAATAAATGTTAATCGTGATTTCATAAACTATAATGTTGAAGAGAAGAACCACCATATTCCAAAAATGGATATGAGGAAGTTTGATGGAAAGGATCCTGTAACATGGATACTACAGATGGAGCAATATTTCGATCTCAAAATGTGCAAAAAACACAAAAGGTACGCATTGCAACTTTACATTTAGAAAAAAATACATTTGTATGGTATCAATGGATTTTCTCTCGTAAAAAAATTGTCACTTGGTCAATTTTTACGGAGGAAATGATAGCACATTATGAGGATACAAAGAGCAACACCTTCTTCAGCCAATTGATAAATCTCAAACAAAAGGGTTCAGTGGGGGAGCACATTAAGGACTTCCAAAAATTGAATATAAGGGTAATTGATATTTCAGAGGAACATAGGATTGATCTCTTCATAGGTAATTTAAAGGATAACATCCAAGATGAAGTTCATGTTTTGGAACCTGATTCATTGGAGAAGGCATTCAGGTTGGCCAGAAAAATTGAATGTAAAATTATGGTGACAAGGAAGCCTACCACTCACTTCTATAATGACGGAAGTGTTGCTACTCCTAGATTTGCATAACCTACAAGGTTGACACCACAACAATTGTCAGAAAAAAGAGATAAAGGGATTTTCTACAATTGTGATAGAAAATACACTAAAGGTCATAAGTGTGCTGAGAAGAAATTATTTTACATAGATTGTGAAGATGAAGAAGAAAATGAACAAGAATCTTTAGAAGAAGAGGGTATACACCACGAACCAACCCTAGAAGAGGAAGAAACAAGTCTGACCATATCATGTAATGCATTGGTAGGAATTACCTCTCCTCAAACTCTCAAGATAGATGGACATATCAAGAAGAAAAAGGTAATAGTGTTGATTGATTCAGGTAGTACCCATAATTTTATTCCTTGTAAGGTAGCTAAGGAATTGGATTGTTTTCTATACCGAGCACCATAATGTCAAGTGATGGTTGCAAATGGAGGACCTATAAATTTCTCTAGAAAATCCCATAATAACAAGCTAACCATGGGGGCATATGTATTGAATAGTCCAATACTTTCCATTCCTATGGGAGGTGTTGATGTCGTACTAGGAGTATAATGGTTACAATCTTTGGGGACGGTAGCTTTTAATTTTCAAGAACTTTTCTTGATTTTTTTTAGAAGCAAAGAAATTTGAATTACACGGTATTGCATGGAAGCCAGGAAAGATAATAAGCTCTAACGTCATGACAAATATTCTAATGAAAGAACAATGAGGCGTAATTGCACAATTATGCTCACTAGAAGTTCCAACATCAAAATTATCTATTTCATCATATCTCCAAAAAGCCTTGGACAACCATTCCAAGGTGTTTGAAACTCCCAATAGACTCCCACCTATTCATGATCATGATCAAGCTATTCATTTGATTCCAGGAAGTGTTCCTCCAAACATCAGGCCTTATAGATATCCTTATGTCCAAAAGAGCATAATTGAAAGTATGATTGCAGAAATATTAGAGGATGGTATAATTCAAGCTCGTCAAAGTTATTTCTCTACTCCTATAGTATTGGTACACAAGAAGGATGGATCATGGTGCATGTGTCCAGATTATAGGGAGCTCAATAAGCTCACCATTAAAGATAAATTTCCCATTCCTATGATTGATGAATTATTGGATGAATTACATGGAGCAATTTATTTTACCAAGTTGGATCTTCGTTTAGTATATCATCAAATTAGAATGAAGACTAAAGATATTCCGAAAATAGCATTTCGAACTCATGAGGGTCATTATGAATTTTTGGTCATGAATTTTGACCTTACCAATGTACCTTCTACATTTCAAGGGTTGATGAATTCCATTTTCAAACCCTTCCTTAGAAAATTTTTGATAGTATTTTTTATTATATACTAATCTATAGTAGGTCTTGGAAGGATCATGTTCAACATGTTGGCATGGAACTCAAACTATTGTAGGAGAAACAATTATATGCAAAAACATCCAAATGTTTCTTTGGAGTACAAGAGGTGGAATATCTGGGTCATATTGTATCTCATGAGGGTCTTAAGGTAGACCCTAACAAAATTAAAGCCATTAAGGAATGGAAAGTCCCCACAACCATAAAGAAGATGCGAGGATTTCTCGGTTTAACAGGGTATTATCACAATTTTTTTAAGAATTATGGGAGAATAGCAGCACCTCTAACAACATTATTGAGTAAAGATGCCTTTTCATGGACTCCTAAAGCAACTAAGACATTTGAACATCTTAAAGAAGCAATGTGCATAGCACCAGTCTTAGCTACGCCAGATTTCACAAAAACCTTTATTATGGAATGTGATGCCTCAGGAAATAGAATTGGTGTTGTTTTAATGCAAGAAGGAAGACCCATTGCTTTTCAAAGTCCTTCAATCAAAGGAAAGTATTTACAGAAAGCTATTTACGAGAAGGAAATGTTAGTGATACTGCATGCACTAAAGAAATGGCGAACTTACCTAATGGGAAGACACTTCAAGTTAAAAACTAATCATGATAGTTTTAAACACTTTTTGGAACAAAGACTATCTTCAGAAGAGAAGCAAAAATGGGTCACAAAGATGTTGGGTTATAAATTTGAAATAATCTACAAAAAAGGGAAGCTAAATGTTTTGCAAATGCACTCTCAAGAATGAATGAAGAGGTGGAAGCATTGCTTTGTGCCATATCTATTATCCAACCAAATTGGATAACCGAAGTAAGGGATGGATGGAAGAAGGATGAAAAAGTGTGGACTCTCATTCAAAATTTGCAGCAAGATCCTAGTACATCTGATACATTTAGTTGGAAAAATTATTCCTTACGGTACAAAGATCGCTTATATATTTGTAATAATTCCCAACTAAAACAAAAGATTCTTTTGGAATTGCACACTTCTCCTTTAGGAGGACACTCAGGATTCTTAAAAACTTACCATAGGGTGAAGAGTTTTTTTTTGGGGATGGCCTTAAATCTGATATTCAAAATTTTGTGGCGGAATGTTTGGTTTGCCGGCAGAATAAAGTTGAGACAATTAGGAGCTCTGGTGTTCTACAACCTTTATCCATTCCAAGTCAACATTGGGAGGATATTTCAATGGATTTTATCACAGGTTTACCTAAGTCCGAAGGAAAGAGTGTCATCATGGTGGTAATTGATATAGTTATGAAGTGTGCACACTTTTGTGCATTATCTCATCCACTTAAAGCATGTACAATCGCTACTACATTTATGGACACAATTCAAAATCTACATTGAAACCCAAGGGTTATTGTGAGTGACAGAGATCCCATTTTTACTGGAAATTTTTGGGCAGAGTTATTTTCCTGTTTGGGTACTCAATTAGCTCATATCTCATCTTATCATCCTCAATCCGATGGTCAAACAGAGATAGTAAATAAATTTTTGGAAGGATATCTTCGTTGTTTTGTATCTGATAAACAAACATAATGGGTCAAGTGGTTACCTCTCACTGAATGGTGGTATAAAAATTCCTTCCATACTGCAGCAAAAATGACCCCATTTATGGCATTTTATGGATATCATCCACTGTCCATCACATCATCTTTAAGAGAAAATTCGAAGGTTGAAGCAGTGGACAATCACATCCAGCATCAACAAGAAGTTCTACAACTCTTAAAGGATAACCTGAGTTTGGCACAAAATTGAATGAAACAACAGGTAGATAAACATCACAGCAAGAGAATTTTTGATGTAGGAGACTGGGTATTTTCACAGCTACAACCATACAAACAAATGTCCCTCAAGCAAGCTAAGAAGAATAATAAATTATTGCCAAATTACTATGGTCCTTACAAGGTGTTGCGAAAGGTTGGTACTATGACATACAAATTGGAGCTTCGTACTTCTTCACGATTCCATCCAGTTTTCCATGTTTCATGCTTAAAGAAGGTTATAGGTGAAAATCTTCCAGTTCAAACAACATTGGAAAAACTTTATGAGGAAGGAAAAATCATATTGGAACCTAAAGTGGTCATGGAAACAAGAACTTGACAGCTACGAAATCGATCAATTTCAAAGTATCTCATCAAGTGGAAGAACTTACCCACTGAATATTCTACATGGGAGGATGATAATTTTATACAGAAGCACCCAGAGCTACTCAAGCATTAAGGACAACACTTTTTTGAAGGAGAGGGGCATGTTACGTCCCTATATTACTAGTATAGTCCCTTATTATTGTTAGTGTAACCCCCTTATTGTTATTATTGTACCCCTGTAACCCCCATATTATTATTATTATGCCCTTAAATTATTATTGCTAGGTTGGCTAGGATTACATTGTGGCCCCATGGACTCCTATATATATAAAGGAGGTTTTGTAATTTGTATCATCCAAGAATTGTTCATTCATGTAATGTATTGGAGGTTGCTCCATCGAAGTGGCTTATTTCTAAGGCATTGATATCTCTTTTATTCTATTTTTGGAGCTGTTTTCCCAACAATAACTCGCTAAAGTAAGTGGACCAAGACCATGCATGCATAGCTAGTTTTATTTTGTCTAGTGTAAAATTTTTAGTTTAGTTCAATTTTTGCACTAGGAATTTTGGAACAAGGATTGAGTTGTTTATGGAAGAGAAAGTAGTCTCTGCTACTTTTTCACCCTCCAGTGATCCTAGGTAAGCATATGAATGCTCACTATTCACAATTCTCCATCTCCATATAGTTGGTCACATAGATTAACTAGGACAAATGGAAAGCGGCCCATTATCCGCACATGTTTTTCTTTTGAGCCAGGAACATTACAACATAGTTTAAATAGGGTATTTTGTAAAGGGTCATTGATTATACACATTTTCAAACTATGTTCTTTTCCACCTTGTTCTCACACATACTCACCCACTAAACGAAGCAAAGACACATAAAAATAACTTAACCAAAATCACTAATTCTCCCCACAGGGGCCACAAAAGAATTTATAGCTTAAGTTAGGATTAAGGGGGTAGGCATCCAATAAGCTACCTTGATCGTAATTCTTCTTGAAACATAGAACTCATCTGTTTATGGAGCTTCAAATCTACCTATCATCCCATGGCAAATAAAACCCAAGTGCGGAAGGGACCCGTTTCAGAGGGGATTAGGCGTAGGCGCAGTGCAAAGAGGTATCAGTCAGGGCTACCTAACTTGGTTGATACTCGGTACTGTTAGCTGACTACGAAGAAGCCCAAGACTTGAATGCTCGCATGGGATGGTGGTTCTTAGTGGCTAGAAACTAGGGCATCCTTTTCCCTATACGTGATGGTGCAGGCAAGCATCAGATCCTCTACCCTTACCTTGGTGGATTTTCATCAGCTGACTGGGGGCGTTGTCAACTCTTATAGGACGTTGTGCCAGTACTCGCAAGAAAAATTCTCAAGGCCCAGTTACATTTGAGTGTGTGAGGATGAATAGGTCTTCTACGATTTTGAGTATCATACGCAAACAAACAAAAACCACTTTTTTGATTGCATGATCACATATATTAATTTAAAGGGAAATTTTATTTTATTTTCACTTTGTTTTATGTATGTGAACATAATTTTTCTTTGATCATAGACTCTATCCTCTCAAATGTTCTCAAAATCCAAACCTAGTCGACACCAGGATGGGCCCTATTATCACTCAGTAATTTCTCAAGGTTAAAGAAAGAACTCACTAAGATAGCCACATACCTACTTTTAAGTTTTAGGATCTAGCCTTCCTAAGGCTCGGAGAGGACCCTCTCTATAATATTTAGCTTTGTTTTTATATATGATCTTAGGCTATTTATATGGGGAAATTTGGTTTTGATATTTGGTTTTGGTTTGGTTGGAAAAATCACTTATTGAGATTAATAGTGATAGATCTGTTTTTCCATTGGGAAAATGGAGTCAATCTGTCAAGTAGATAGGTCAGGATGAAAGTCTAAAGTCAAATATTTTCAGGGCAAGATAGCAGAGACACACACGATCTTTGAGGTTTATTTGTGAAGTGGTTTACTAGGGATAAAGAGTAGTTAAGGATTGTTTGATTTGGATAAGGAGTGAAGACTATAAAGGTCATTCGAAGGAGGGTGAAATTAAGGGTTCCCTACTCTGGAAATCGAAAGAAAACATTAAAATGAAAACCAGTAAATAACATAGTTCTTTTAACAAATTATGATATATTACTTCATGATTTCACATTTAAATTTAGAACACATTTATATATGAATGTGAAACATAATAATATTTAACAAATAATAGCAGAAATTACTTCACTTGAGTGGCCCAACACATGAATCCTAAAACATGATGCTTTATTGATTTGATCTAGCCTGTTGAATTGAAACTTGGTACAAAAACCCTTTAGGTACAAAAATATTGACTATAGAAATCTTCATCAATTTATTCCACACACAATACTTCAAACGATGAAGTATTTATACAAATTCTAAACTAGAATACCTTGAAAAAATATCAAGATTGGTTTACAAATATTTCAAACGGTTTTACTTAAATAAAACTTAATAAAAGGACACTCAAACTAATAAATCTATTTGGCACTATTTTTATGGATTGATGATTAAAAAGAAGATAAATTCGAATTTCATATCAACTCTTAGTTGATGATTAGGCATCCAAGTCACTAACTGTCTCCTTCCTTTGTGCATTTTGTTCCAGAAATTCTGCAAAATTGCGGTCTAGTGATACCTTTGTATATCTCAATCCACGAAATATATGTAAAAATTGAAAGAGGTTATTGTAGCTAAGTATGGTTTTGAGATAATTTTCTCTTAGTTTCCTAAAATGTTGCTCCAGTTGTTCACAATAAGCTTTGCAAAAAGATGTGTAAAATAGAATTTCTCACAATCTGAAAATTAGTCTGTGATGATGTGCATATATCTCTCATTCTGTAATACCTAGGTAAAAAGTGAGATAGGTTTTTATATATTGGCCTCTTAGAAACACAAACCTCGTTCATTTTTTTAGAATTCATCTTGGATTGGTCACAATAGTTTCTGCAAAACAATTACTTGAACAAGAAATTTCTGGAAAATGTCCCTTCCTCCTCTCTTTTCATCTTTTAACCTTACCGTTATTTTAACTGTTTTTACTTTCACTTTAGATAAACTTCATTGTTGCTGGTGAAAGTGTTTTCATCTCTGTTTAACCATTAATTCCTCCATGTTTACTTTTACTTTTACTTTTTTTTCCTTGACTCCTCTATTTTTTCTGACTTGAATTTTACTTTGACTTTTATCGGATACACTTTAATCTCTAATTTTGAGTGTTTTACTGCTTTAAAAATATGTTTTTTTCATCATCTTTCACTGCAAAATTTCTTTTTTTAAATTAAATCTATAAGATTTTGCCTTTATCTTTGTTTTTAGGACTAATCATCTTGATTTGTCCTTGATCTTTTCACTCTATTCCTTAGACTTTCTATTCTCTTAACTGTTTCATCTTCTGTGCACGTGGCATTATCTTTCTATGGGAGGGTTTTAATAACCATCAAGGATCATGATTCGTTGTTGGTTAAGCTTGATCTTTCGCCTCTGGTCACTTATAATTAAAACAAACCTCTGGATCGTCACCTAGACATTCATTAAAGCATTCTTTGACCTGTAGAATGAATTTATGACCTTTCACCATTAAAATTGGACATAAAATAAACAAATTAATCTTTAAATATTAAATGCAGGGATTTTCTATGTTTATCAGGTTTTTTAAGTCTTTCGGGCGCTTGAAGAGGCGAAAATGGAGTTCTGGGGCCTTATCATAGAGCCACAAAGCTCTAGATAATTCAAACTGGATGGTGGTATACGTTTTTGGCGTGAATTGAGGAAGGCAATTTTCGGGAGCAAAAAGAGAGATTTTCGCGTGGACGAGGAGGTGGTAATGGTATTGGGAGTGGTAATGTGATTCCATTCAGAGGAAGACACGTGGTAGAGAAAAACCACCCATATCGCAAATCTTTAAAGCGTTAATTCCGGTGCATAAAATATTGCGATATGTGATCAGGGTCATCAGATCTCAGGGAGGGAGATCGACAGATGTCGGGTGATATGGAGCAGCGGGCAGGTTCAGAGGTGGTGTCTAGGGTGCTTTATGTGCCAGGGTTCAATTTTATATACGTTAAAACATATTTTAAACATATATTCTTATGTATTAATGGGATAGGCGAGATATGTGGTTTACAAGACAAATAGGCTAGTTTACAGTTGTAAAGTAACCTTTGGGTGGGTTCCTATAAAATAGGAATAGTTTATATCTATTGGGCAGGAAATATATCATGTGGGTTTTAAATAAACCATAGTATAAACATATTATATGGGAATTGGGTTATTTAACATTAATGATTTAACTATATTACGGGATGAGGTATTATAAGGAATTAATAAATAGGTTAAGTGTTAATATGAAAATGAATATGAGTAGAAAAATACACAAATATACTAAGTAAAGTGTGTTTTAAGTGTTTAGGTGCGATTTTCATATTGGTGGCCCCATTTTACAGATTTTCACACTTATACTTTAGGAAAATAGCATTTTGTGGGTTTTTTGAACGAAAAGGAAATTATTTAAAGTGGTTTTTACTTTTCTTAAACAAAAAAGGTGTTTTAACTTAGGAAAAGGGAGTGGTGTTGATTAAAATGGTTTTTATGAAGGGAAAATGCTTTAATAAGGTGAAATCTAATATTTAGATGCCAATAAGTGATCAAGACGTGGGCCTAGTCCCACCAGAAGTCAGAGAAATGCTATGAGTATTTATAACTGAAAGGTTCTTGTACTTTAACATATTGTGGGGAAGGGGAATTAGTAATATGCCAAATGATTTTTTATCCATTCCTTGTAAAATTACTTTCTACTTACCCATTTCCTACCCTAACATTTTTTCTTCATTTACATGGGTACATTTGAGCTTGTAGAACCTTATCCATTTTTCTTTTAAAACATAAAACTATGTAATTCTAACCTTATTTCATCCAAGAGCTAAATTTAAACTATTGAGGTCTTCATTTATTTTCTACCTAATTACTGATCTGTCAAGTTTAAACTGTTTGACAATAACTTTATTCTCTCTCTATCAGCATGAAAAGCCAAAATTAAACTATTTGACTAATCATGGATTATGGTATTTTAAACAAGCTACACATAATCATTTTCTTTTTCCATAAAAGTAAAGAGTAGTTGAATTTTTTAGTTGCATCACTTTCATGTCTTATTCTTATCTCTTTTTTGTGTTTGGGGTCCATTTTTTTATTCTTTTTGATCTTTTCTTTTCAAGTCCTTCGATTTTTCTTTTATGACTTTTACCCTCTTTTCATTTTTTATTTTCAAATATGGGAAATCAACTTGTAGAAAACAAGGTATGTAGATATTACAAGACTTATCAAACTCAATTCAAAAATTATGAATCTTATTGTTATAGGACCCTAACAATGGCTCCACATGGGGATGGCATTTCCTGGCGAAATGTCAAGAACTTTGAGACTAGTAGCCTTTGAATTTTGACTGTGTTGATCTCTAAAGTGTATTCTGAGCTCAAAATTTATTCATACTTATGATATTTTACCTTTCAAAGCTTAGGGCCTTCTCTATTGGGCTGTTCCCAGATATGAAACATGTTCTGTCATATAATCTGTAACTGGACATCTCATATTAAAGCGAAACCTTTTCTGCAAACTGAAATATAAAAATACACTGAACTGAAACTAAAAGGATGCTCAGAATTCTGAGCTTATTTGTACTCATCTACCTACTCTAATCTACTGATAATCTTGCTGAATAAGTTAATACAAAAATTCCAATGAAGCAAGTCAAGTAGTTGTCGAAATGAATGGATAATTTGACTGCTTGTCATCAAACTTAGAAGCATAGCTTCATCATGTGTCTTCATAATCAAAGATATGATGTGTCATGGAAACTGCTGATGCATTTGATCCTCATAGAGAAAACATGTTTCCAGACTTGAGAAAAAAATAATCTTCATATAATTTGCTATACGATCATCAAAAGAATGATGTATGATTTGTGCTTCTAGGCCTTCAATGACTATCTGATTAGTTGTATCCTTAATATTAAACTGTGAAACTATTTCTTCAGTATTTTACTTGAAAGAATAATCATCCTCAATATGCATGTCAAAAGGTAGTACAATTTCCTCTTGCTTTGGAGAAGGAATATTTTCCAAGAATTCTTTACGATCTCGGAAATTATAAGACTGAATTTGAGAATGAAAAAGTTTAATGCCATTTCCATATTTTTGAGAAACTAACTCAAGAACACATATTTTAAGTTGAGGAGAACATTTTCTTGATTTCAAAATAAGAAAGAAAGCTCTTAGAAAATATTCATCAAGCTGAAATTCTAATAACCCATCCTTGAATTCATTGAAAATCTCATGAGATGAAAGTTTTTCCACAAAATTTGTCATCTTGTATCACCATTAGTGATTTGGAATATGGACTCTTTTGTTATGGTGTTTCTTATGAACTTTGAAGTTATATATCCTCCACAATGGAGTCACCAAGTGGATGATTTTAACCTTTGTATGTCTGATTGCTATCCACCATCATAGATGAGATCTGATCCAGTAAAATATTTCTAAAGAAAATGTTACTCTTCCCCAGTGGAGTCTCCATTATGTTTTCACTCTAATACTTCCCAGAGTTTTGAGATTTCGATTTTATAGTTTTAAGAATATTAGAGGTAACCATAGACCTAATTTTAAGCTTTAGGATCTACCATTCCTAAGGCTCGGAGAGGGCTCTCTATATAAGATTTTAACTTTGTTTTTATATATGTTTTTAGGCTAGTTATATGGGGAAATTTGGTTTTGATACTTGGTTTGGTTTGATGGGAAAAAAAACTTATTGAGATGAATAGTGATAGATTTGTTTTTCCATTGGGAAAATGGAGTCAATCTGTCAAGCAGATAGGTCAGGATCAAAGTCTAAAGTCAAATATTTTCGAGGAAAGATAGCAGAGTCACTCAAGATCTTTGATGTTGATTGGTGAAGTGATTTAATCGGGATAAAGATAAATCAAGGATTATTTGTTCCAGATAAGGAGTGAAGAGGATAGAGGTCATTCAAAAGAGTGAGCAATTAAGGGTTCCCTACTTTGAAAATCACCAGAAAACATTAAAATGAAAACCAGTAAATAACAGAGTGCTTTTAACAAATTTTGATACATCACTTCCTGATTTCACATTTAAATTTAGAACACATTTATGTATGAATGGAAAACATAAGAATATTTAACAAATAAGAGTAGAAAGTAGATCACTTGAGTGGCCCAACACATGAATCCTGAAACATAATGCTTTATTGATTTGATCCAGCTTGGTGACTTGAAACTTGGTACAAAAACCCTTTAAGTACAGAAATATTGACTATATAAATCTTCAGCAATTTATTCCACACACAATACTTCAAATAATGAAGTATTTATATGAATTCTAAACTAGAATATCTTGAAAAAATATCAAGATTGATTTACAAATATCTCAAACTATTTTACATAAATAGAACTTAATAAAAGGACACTCAAAACTAATGAATATATTTGGCACTATTTTTATGGATTGATGATGAAAAAGAAGATAAATTCGAATTTGATATCAACTCTTAGTTGGTGATGAGGCATCCAAGTCACTAACTGTCTCCTTCCTTTGTGCATTTTGTTCCAGAAATTATGCAAAATTGGGGTCTAGTGATACCTTTTTATATCTCCATCCAAGATATATATGTAAAAAGTGAAAGAGGTTATTGTATATAAATATGTTTTTGAGATAAACCTATCTTAGTTTCCTAAAATTGCACTCTAGTTGTTTACATTAAGCCCTTCACAAATATGTGTAAAACAAAATTTTGCATAATCTAAAAATTAGGCTGTGAAGATGTGCATGTATCTCTCATTCTGTAAAACCTGAGATAGGTTTTTATAGATTGGCCACTTAGGAACACAAAACTCCTTCAGTTTGTCAAAATTCATCTGGGATTGGTCACAATAGTTTCTACAAAACAATTTCTTAAACAAGAAATTTCTGGAAAATGTCCCTTCTTACTCTATTTTCATCTTTTAACCTTACTATTACTTTAACTATTTTTACTTTCACTTTGGATAAAATTAATTGTTGCTAGTGAAAGTTTTTTCATCTCTGTTTAACCATTACTTCTCTGTTTTTTCCAATTTGACTTTTACTTTGACTTTTATCTGATACACTTTAAGTTTGATACACTTTAATCTCTGATTTTGATTGTTTTATTGCTTTAAAAATATGCTTTTTTTATCCTCTTTCCATACAAACTGTCTTTTTTTAAAGTAATTATGTAAGCTTTTTCCTTTATCTTTGTTTTTAGGACTAATCATCTTGATTTGTCCTTGATCTTTCGACTCTATTCCTTAAAATTTGGCTATTCTCTTAACTATTTCATCTTCTATGCAGGTGGCATTCTCTTGCTACAAGATGGTTTTAATAACCATCAAGGATCATGATTCATTACTGGTTAAGCTTTATTTTTCACCTGTGGTCCTTTATAATTAAAAGAAACCTCTAGATCACCACCTAGACATTCATTAAAGCATTTTTGGACTTGTAGAATGAATTTATGACCTTTTGCCATTAAACTTGCACATATAATAAACAAATCAATCTTTAAATCCTGCATGGAGGGATTTTCTACGTTTATTAAGGTTTTTGGGAGATTGGAGCTCTTGGAGAGGCAGAAATGGTGTTCTAGAGCCTTATCGCAGAGCCATAGAGCTTTGGATAATTCAAACTGAAGGGCGGTATGCATTTTTGGCGTGAATAAAGGAAGTTTTCGGGATTTGAAAGAGAGATTTTCACGTGGACGAGAAGGCGGTAATGGTGTTGGGAGCAGTCGTGCGATTCCATTCATAGGAAGACACGTGGTAGAGAAAACCCACCCATATCGCAAATCTTTAAAGCATTAATTTTGGTGCATATAATATTATGATATGTGATCAGGGCCGTCAGATTTCGGGGAGGGAGATCGACGGTTGTTGGGCGATATGGAGTGGCGGGCAGGTTCGGAGGTGGGGTCCGGGGTGCTTTACGTGGCGTGGTTCAATGTTTATACGTTGAAACATATTTTAAATGTATATTCTTATCTATTAATGGGATAGGCGGGATGTGTGGTTTACAAGCCAAATAGGCTATTTTGTAGTTGTAAAGTAACCTTTGGGTGGATTTTAATAAAATAGGAATAGTTTATACCTATGGGGCCAAGAATATATCACGTGGGTTTTAAATAAACCATAGTATAAACATATTATATGGGTTTTTTGGTTATTTAACATAAAGTATTTAATTATATTATGGGATGGGGTATTATAAGGAATTAATAAATAGGTTAAATGTTAATATGAAAATAGATATGATATGAAAAATACACAAGTATACTAAGTAAAGTGTGTTTTAAGTGTTTAGGTGTGATTTTCATATTGGTGGCCCCATTTTACACATTTTCACACTTATAATTTAGGAAAATAGCGTTTTGTGGGTTTTTTTGAATGAAAGGAAATTATTTAAAGCGGTTTTTACTTTTCTTAAGAAAAAAGGTATTTTAACTTAGGAAAAGGGAGTGATGTTGAGGAAAAGTGTTTTTATGAAGGGAAAATACTTGAATAAGGTGAAATCCAATATTTATATTCCCATCAGTCATTAATACGTGGGTTTGGTCCCACTAGAAGTCAGAGAAATGCCCTGAGTATTTATAACTAAAAGGTTCTTGTACTGGAACATATTGTGCGGAAGGGGAATTAGTAATATGCCAAATGATGTTTTATCCATTCCTTGTAAAAATGCTTTCTACTTACCCATTTGCTACCCTAACATTTTTTCTTCAGTTACATGGGTGCATTTGAGCTTGTGGACCCTTATCCATTTTTCTTTTAAAACATAAAACTATTTAATTCTAACCTTATTTCATCTGAGTGCTGAGTTTAAACTGTTGAGATTTTCATTTGTTTTCTACCTAATTACTGATATGTCAAGCTTAAATTGTTTGACAATATATTTATTCTCTATCTATTAGCATCAAATTTAAAGCATGAAAAACCAATATTAAACTATTTGACTAATCATGGATTATGGTATTTTAAACAAGCTACACATAATCATTTTATTTTGCAGTAAAAGGAAAGCGTAGTGTCATTTTTGACTTGCATCACTTTCATGTCCTATTCTTATCTCTTATTTATGTTTGGGGTCCATTTTTTTATTCTTTTTGATCTTTTATTTTCAATTCCTTTGATTTCTCTTTTAGGACTTTTGCCCTCTTTTCATTTTTTATTTTCAAATATGGGAAAACAACTTGTAGAAAGCAAGGTATGTACATATTACAAGACTTATCAAAGTCAATTCAGAAATTATAAATCCTATTATTATAGGACCCTAACAGACCCAACAAGACCTCGTCGATCTAGGCGTCTTTTGGACCTCTCCCCATTACCGGGAGAGGTTCTAGGTCTTTCACCATTCAGGCATCAAAGGCGGAACACTGCCACCATTATTGGGTCATCCTTTATTGGGGCAGATGTAGTTGGGAACCCTATTTGGTCTCCCAATGCCACACCACACACCACTCCTCCCACAACCCCTAGGAGGCAGAGGAGTGCATCCCATTTTGGAAGCCAGCTAAATACACAATAGGGTATGTCGCAAAATAACCCTCTTCCTAACCAGAACTTTTTGTTTTCACAAATTTCCATGGCTTAAACCTCTCATTCATCTTTCTTAGATTCGTTGAATCTACCTGATTTAACCAAGATGATGAATGACTCCATCGCATACAATCCCATATGGCCTCCCATGCCCATGAAGCTCCCTTCAGATATTCAAAAATTCGAAGGCAAGCAAGCAGAAGACCCAGGTAGTCATGTCATGACCTTTCACTTGTGGTGCTCATTTAATAGTATCATTTACGACACTATTCGATTGAGATTATTTCAACGCACTCTTACAGGAGTAGCCACAAAGTGGTACGTGGAGAAACCCTCAGCTTCACATGGAACCTTTAGCGCCCTCGCTACCGCATTCCTAACATATTTTTAGTTACCTATTCACCATGATTTGGGAATGGAATTACTAACACATTTTATACAAAACCCCATCATCCATATCTTAGACCATCTTTATGAATGGAGGCAGCACCACAGTTTATGTAAAGCTAAACTTGATGATCGGGTTCTCTTGATTTGTTCTTGAAAACTCTTACGGCAGAGATTTTAAAGGATGTGGTGAAAAAAAAACCCACATCTGAAGAGGACGCAATCAGAAAATCCCAATATATTTTGCTGATTTATACGTAGTCAAGATACATTTATAACATCCTGCCTAATGCCCTGTGCTTGCAAACTTATCAAGAATTTCTAGGCGTGTCGAACTCTACAAATGGACTAATTGGTTCATTGACCAGAGTTTACCTAGGAAGCAACAGTCAAAACCCTGGTTACACATACAGTTCTACCCAGAACATACCTCAACTAGTGTAATATTCCGAATTTTTTCCGTAATAAATTGGAATATTAACTTTTACTATTTTCACTTAGAAGTTGAATAATTAGGTGAGAAGGCCCATTCATAATAAAAACATGGATAAAATCCCTCTAATATGAAAGGGGATCATCATTCGAACTAGATTTCACACCCTCATGTGTGAAAGGAGACATTTGCAAAGAGGTTTGGACAAGTTTGACCAAGTCAAACAAGGCAAAGGTATGAGGTGGAAAGCACTCTATGGGACAGCGCAGAGAAAGAGGAGGGAAATTATTTGAAGGAAGAAACCCTAGAGATTGGTACCCATGGAGAGAGAGCTATCATGTGTTTAAAATTAGGGCAGGGCAGCCATTGTTTCATTATGCATATGATTATAGATTTCTTGTCTGTTTACACTATTGGCATTCTCCAGCTGTTCAGCTGAGTTGTTGTGCTGCTTAGCACGAGGATTTCCTACTTAGGAGTCCTTCTCATGTCTTGAGAAGCCTCTTTAAGGAGTTGTACAGATTTTTCTCACATCTAGGCTTGAGGCCAAGCATCCTCCTCCAGGACAGTGCTATTGCTGCAGCAACATAATTCTGTGTTGCAGGGTGTTGTAGTGAGGGATTACAACACCACTTCCATCACTTTTTTTTCTGAGGAGCAGTCTTCCTTTCCTTTGGAGGATCAGTTTGGAAGCTATCAGAGCTTATTTCAGATCTTGGCACTTGGCCAAATCATTATATTTCACCTACAACGCAGTTACCCTCTTAGACTGCGTTATTTTCATAGAGCACTTGCAGTGAGGGATTGTAGTGTTGATTGGAGGGTGAGATCTCAAGTGTGAGGATCAGCCTTCCACTTTTGATATCTATTAGAGGAGGTATACTTCAAACTATTTATCATCTTTAGCCTTCTCTATTCATTTCCATTTTCTGAGTTGCTGCTGCTGCCCAGCAACTCCGACATTTTTTCCATTTTGTATATTTCAGCCAATCCTTTGGAGGATTGTTGTATTATTGCTTTCATGGGTTAGAGCCTTTCTCCCCCACTTTATTTGAATGATATATTGTCATATATTTATGTTATTATGTAATATGGAGCAGTTCCTCTTATAAATTGCATCGTCTTAGCCTGGGTTTATGTAGAAATAGCAGTGGTCTTGTATTTCATGTACATGTCTTGTTTAGGCTTGCATTGCCTTTCTTGAGTGGATGTTTCCTCAATAACTTGTACACTTTTTACTGCTATAACATCATTTTTTGGCTATCTATATCTTCTTGTATCACATCTAATAAAATAACGATGTTGATCTATTGTATATTCATGCATTTGTTGCAGTCCCTTCATCGGGCACTTGTTGAGGACATCTAAGTGTGGGAGATCTGTTTAACCCAATTAGAAAGATTTATTTGGAGCCTCCTCTTGGATTTAGCACTTAGACACATTTTTATAAGGGATCCGGGTCCTAGTTTCAATTCCTGTAGCATCCATTACTAGAAAATGTGTTTTCCAGTCATGCCTTGCTAGTTGTTCCAGACTTGGAATATTACAGTGATATCAAAGCAAATTTCTTGGCTCAGCCTGTGAGTCTAAGCCCAAGAAGCTCAGAATTATGAAGAAGATGATATTACTCTCATCAGTTTTCAGATCCAGAGAAAACCTCTCGGAGGTCAAGAAGATTGAATAAATAGAAGAGGAAGGACCATGCACTTCCTATTCTCATAGAGAAGAAGACAAGCATGAAGGACACTTGGATTATCATATTCTAAGCTATTACCTTGTTGGGTACAGATCTCAACCTAGATCCTTCAAGGAGACTCTAGATTTCCCTCATTTTATCCAGTTGAAGGAAGAGAAGAGACCCTGCAGCAAAAGAGAAAGTTGGAGGCATTTTTCGTAGTACATCCTGTAGCAGGGAAAAAAGATGTTGAAATCTTAGTGATGCACTTAGAGGGTGAAGCCTATGTTTGGTGGTGCAGCCATTTGAGCCATGCAAGGGTGAAAATTTTTGCAGAGTTCACTCAAAGGTTGATCGAAACCTTTGATGAAGAAAGAACAAAGGAGGAGAAGCTCACACCACTTGAGGAGCTTTGTCCTAACGTTGTCACACTCATGAAGGAGCAACCACATGCATCAACAGTTGGGGCAGCCAACACTTTGGAGGAAGGAACTCTTGTAGCCCTACAAGGAGTTACCAAACATCATCAACATATGAAAATATTTCCACAATCTATTGTTACAGAAAATTCTTTCGATAATTGTGGAGATTTAATTTTGCATGACCAAGGGTCAAATCACACCGCTACGATAGAGCAGCTTGGTTGCATTGCACTGTGCAACATGGAAACTTTCAAGGAGGAAAAAAACCATCATTCTCATGAGACATTGTTGGATTGTACATCACATTTGAGGTTGGGGTTTGAATATTTGAAGGAATATAGTAGACAACTTGGAGTGAGAAACCCTTTCTCCTTTCAATATGACACTTTATCAATGAGCTCCTCTTAGCTCAAATAATAACTTATACTTTCAGTAGATCTAAGACCTCATTGGTTTTGGAAGACTATTGTTGAGAGGGAGGTCTCAAGAAGAGATCTCATTAGAGGTGCACTTCAACACACCATGGAGTGGAAAGATTTTCTTCCTTTCTCACAAGAGCAGATAGAATATGGAGGACATAGTAGGATGGATAACATCTCTCATGCTTGTGTTGGACATTCCTGGAGACATACACATCATGATGGGAGGTTTTTTCCTACCACCTATTTGGGTCCTTATAGGGTCTCATTGATCCTTGAGAATATTTCATTTCAGAACCCCATGAAGTGCAAATACAGAGATTTGGTTTGGGAGGATGGTAGCCCTCATGGGAGGAGTACCAAGATGAAGAGAAGGAGAAAGCATCCACAAGTGATTGAGTGGATGTGGTTTATGAGCAAGGAGTTTGGAGGCTACTTGCAGATATATGACACCGGGCAGCAGGAGGCTTGGCTGTGCTGGTTACTCTTGAAAGAGTTTGCCCTTCACTTGGCATACACTCTTCCTAAGAGTATGAGGAAGGAGGAGAGATGGACAGATACTTGAATCATTGAGCAGCATAGAGTATGGATGCATGGTGTTGATGTGATACTCATATCATTCATTATGTCTTCATCACATGAGTTGTATGATGGAAGTATGGGGAGGTAGCAAAATATTTTGTTTCTTGGCTTGTTCATGGGAGAGTAGGAACATAATTTCTCTCACACTTTGCATGATGTTGCGGGAGGAGGAGATGGCATTATCTCCTTGGATTTTGATGATAGAGAGGTACTTCCACCTTGGGAGGAACTTCTTATTTATTGCAGCATTACTAGAAGAGTCTTTGATAAGGAGCATGTCAAAGAATAGAGCTTTGTATTGACATGAGCTTATTTGCATGAGCTCACAGCGCTGTCACTTGGGAGCAGAGACTTATGGATGAGGTGTCCCCATGATCACTTCACATTTTATGAACTTGGTGAACAAGGAGGAGGTGATGATGATGGAATAGTGGATAGAGACATCTATCACTATGGAATATTCTTCTTGACTTGGATTTCTAGGCACGAGGAAGAGGATCTTCTTGCAGCACATGGTACATTATTTTTCATAGCATGCCAAATCACGATGAAGGACTCATCCATGAATCCATGTACCATATTACTTATGTCATATGGTAAGAATTTTTTTTTTACATTCATTGATTTGCATACTTTTACCATTACTATGCAGTGCATTGCTTCACAAGAGGGCATGCTTGTCACATTTCTCCATGATCATTATTGGGCCAATCTATATGATGGAGGTAGCCATCTTTTATGTGGAATTGGGAAAATGTTTTCTCATTACATGTATGTTCAGTTTTTATATCCAAATATTTTTCATATGATGACATACATGATTCACTATGTATCAAGAAACATTTTTCCATGTAATTTTCAGAAGCAGCAGTTTGGAAAACTGCGTTGTCACTATTGGGAAAATTGTTGGTACCTTCTTGCACCACATGAAACCTTCAGCATTTCCTTCATTTTTTTTCTGATCATGACTTCATTTGCTGATATGTATCTTATTTTTATGGGAATCATGATTATGAGAGAGGCACACGAGTTGGATGTGTCCTTGATGGGAGAGAAGTCCCACATCTTCTGCACTACTTGTTCTAATGGGAGCATGGGAGGAGATATGGCCACCACAACCACCTATTTGTTTTATTTTTGGGTGAGCTAGGAGTTTGATAATCATCCATTTTATAGCCATGGGAAATTATTTGATCGTGCATTGTTGACACATTTAGCCATTTACTATTCATTAGTAGATGTGATGATTTTTGTATGTTACTTGCCATACTATTTTCTGAAGTTGTAGTGGATGAGACTACGTTGTGTCCTTTTGAGACATTGTTTGTATCATGTACCATCATGTAAAGCCTTAATCAAAATTCTCATTAGGATGTTCTATGATGATCATGTCCTATTCATTATGGATGAAACATTTTGGGCCAGCTTGTTCTTCAATGTTGGAAGAGAACTCTTTAGAGGATTGTTCTTCACTTTTCCATTTGTGGGAAATACTTTTGTAGCCCAGGATCAGCACACACTCTACACCTATCATAAGTGGATAGAAGGATAGCATGGGGTAGGCTATGGTGCTTACCATGTGTAGATTTTCAGCACACCTTCATTTCCGGAGCTTGAGGTGGAAGGAGATTTTTAGGAGTTGCCATGTTGGGAGGTGACTCATTTTGTTTGGATGATTGCTTGGGAATGGAGGATCCATTTGGGGAAGATGTTTTCCCAACACAGTTTAGTTTCCATGCCTTGGGAGCAACTTCTTAGTTCTATCCTTGCAGTTTCTTAATGACAAGCAACATTTGGGAGGGGCGGACTGTAATATTCCAAATTTTTCCCGCAATAAATTGGAATATTAACTTTTTCTATTTTCACTTAGAATTTGAATAATTGGGCAAGAAGGCCCATTCATAATAAAAAATGGATAAAATACCTCTATTATGAAAGGGGATTAGGCTTGGAACTAGATTTCACACCCTCATGTGTGAAAGGAGGCATTTGCAAAGAGGTTTGGACAAGTTTGACCAAGTCAAACAACGCAGAGGTATGAGGTGGAAAGCACTCTATGGGATAGCGCAGAGAAAGAGGAGGGAATATTCCTTGAAGGAAGAAACCCTAGAGAGTGGGACACATGGAGAGAGAGCTGTCATGTGTTTAAAAAGGAGGGTAGGGCAGCCATTTTTTCATAAATCATATGATTATAGATTTCTTGTCTGTTTAGACTATTGGCATTCTCTAGCTCTTCAGCTGAGTTGTTGTGCCGCTTAGCACAAGGATTCCCTGCTTAGGAGTACTTCTCCTTTCTTGAGAAGCCTCTTGAAGGAGTTGTAAAGGAGTTGTATAGATTTGTGTCACATATAGGCTTGAGGCCAAGCATACTCCTCCAAGACAGCGTTATTGCTTCAGCAACATAATTATGTGTTGCAAGGTGTTGCAGTGAGGGATTACAACACCTATTCCATCACTTCTTTTTCAGAGGAGAAGTCTTCCTTTCCTTTGGAGGATCATTTTGGAAGCTATCAGAGCTTATTGAAGATCTTGGCACTTGGAAAAATCATTATATTTCACCTACATTGCAGCTACCCTCTTAGACTGCGTTATTTTCATAGAGCACTTGGAGTGAGGGATTGCAGTGTTGATTAGAGGGTGAGATCTCAAGTGTAAGGATTAGCCTTAAAATTTGTAGATCCATTGGAGGAGGTATACTTTATATTGTTTATCATATTTAGCCTTCTCTATTCAGTTCCATTTTCTGAGTTGCAGCTGCTGACCAGCAACTCCGGCATTTTTTCAATTTTGTATATTTCAGCCAATCCTTTTGAGAATTGTTGTATTATTGCTTTCAATGGTTAGAGCCTTGATCCCCTGCCTTATTTGAGCCATATATTTTCATATATTTATGTTATTAAATATGGAGTCATGCCTCTTATAAACTGTGTCCTCTTAGCCTGGGTTTATGCAAAAATAGCAGTGGTCTTGTATTTCATGTACATGTCTTGTTGAGGCTTGCATTGCCTTTCTTGAGTGGATGTTTCCTCAATAACTTGTACTCTTTTTACTACTATAACATCATTTGTTGGATATATATATATACTCTTGTTTCACAGCTAATAAAATAACGTTGTTGATCTATTTTATGTTCATGCATTTGTTGCAGTCCCTTCATCGTGGATTTGTTGAGGACATCCAAGTGTGGGAGATCTGTTTAACCCACTTAGAAGGATTTATTTGGGGCCTCCTCTTATATTTAGCACTTAGAAACATTTTTATAAGGGATCCAAGTCCCGTTTTCAATTCTTGTAGCAGACATTACTGGAAAATACGTTTTCCATTCATGCCTTGTTAGTTGTTCCATACTTGGAATACTACAACTAGTTTGCAAATTTATCATATGCCTCAGCAAAATTTGACCAATAGGGCGCCAACGTATCACCAAGGAGGACCTTATGCTCTGTCTCAGGGAAATCAATACATATAAATAAACATTGATAGAAGATCTCCCCTCCAATAGCCAGGTGCAAACTTGGGACTGTGTTATGCTCAGTCCCCAGAACAGGACCGACCTATACAAACCCATGCATAGGTGAAATTTATGCAGTCGTCTCAAAACAAACCACACAAATACAACCAGGATAACTACCCTCCTAACGTGGTGAAGAAAAAATCCAAAAACAAGTAAAAAGGGAACCCTGGACATGGGGGCAGCAAACAGCAGCACCCACTGTGATCTCGGGCTAGAGGCAACTTCAACCAGAATTAGAACCAGGAATCGAGCAATGCCAAATGGTAGAGGGAAAACCCACCTCTTTGAAAAAACCATTCTTGCTAAATATGTGGTGAGTACGGCCACTATACTCACCACTGTCGCAATTTCCCTGAGCTGAAGAAGCTATAGAGTAACCGAGGACAAGGAGAATCTTCCCAGCAACCAACTGTGATGTAAGAAAATTTCCCCCATCAAGGTATGGTAAGCACTCAGTAGAAAAATATAGCCAATTCTGGGAAAAGCAGCCACAAAATCTACATGACTGGTGAAGAGATGTTTTTCCAAACACGAAATCGCAATTACGACACCCCACCAGACACCAATACGTTAGGGGCAAGTACCAGTGCACCAACTACAACTTTGACCATTTCAAAGATGCCTATAGAACCATTTCCAAAGATGGCAAAGGGACCTAATAGGTGAGCAGGAAACTACTCCAAAGTGACCCATAATTATAGTATCATGGACGATTTATCACAATCTCCCATTGTTATGTTAGTTTGGAAGTATTACATTCATGCTCAAAACAACACAAAGCCCTACTTTTCGTGTTAGGCGCTATCAACCTTGTCCATACACGCCTAATGGATTTTTACTTAGACATAGCCACTCCTAGGCTTCCTTCCACGGTCACCTTCCAGATACCATTGTCAGTCCAGAATATCACAATTCACCGATGTGTCATTGATGAGGGTGCATCCACATGCATCATGTCCAAAAAATTTTGGCAGAAGTTAGGTTCTCCTGAACTAAAACCCTCATTCATTATACTTCGAGCATACGATGGTCATCCTTCGACCCCCTTCGGCCTCTACAAAATATCTAGGTCTTCTTAGCCAGAAAGACAGTCCACATAGACATTGAAGTCTTGGAATCTCACTTGGACTACAATATACTCCTTGGGTAGAGTTATATGTATTCCATGTATGCCATAGCCTCATCCGTCTTCCGCATCATGATGTTCCCCCATGAGAATTGCACCATTATTGTAGAGAAATTTACGCATAGCAAGAAACAAACCCTAACAAATGCTCATGTTATTCTACCTTATGTAGATACATCCTCACATGCTCTCTCATGGTACCAAGAATATGACCTCGGCCAATTCAAACCATCATCTGTTCTAGGGTAATTCATAGGAGGTCCTCCCATAATCCCTGAGTCATCACTAGATGTCATAGGGGCTCTAGTGTGCATGATTTCCACATCAAGCATCAAATCTAGTTAGGACACAGACACAAGTAGTAATGGCACTGAGTCGTTGACCACGACAACCTCTCTAGCCTACGCCGCCTCCCAAACCCCTTTCCTCTAACCCCTAGTTGGTTTCATCTACCAGCAGGTTTTGGAAAAATTGGTATTACCCAACATATGGTACCTTGTTCCCCCTGCAAGAATAGGAGCCACCCATGTTAGTACCATAGGATTGAAGCCCCTCATTCTCGAGGAGGCCCCACTCATCCATAACCCATCGAAACCACCCCTTCAAAGGAAATTCCCATTGAAAAATCGGTGATTACGACTAAGAAAATGGAGAAAAGAGGAAAGAAGATGGTAACCCCAAACATTCAATAGGAATCACAAGTCTATGTTGTATGTGACGTAATAGGTCACCCTACCCATATATGTCCAGATATGGATGAATTAAAACCACTCCTTGGATCTGAGATAGAAATCGCGACGTCATGTTACTGTAAAAAGGAACCTACCACCAAAGGTAAAGGAAAAGAATTGCATACCAATCATGCATGTGCTCTCTTCAGAAACTACGAGCACTATACCCATCATTGCCCAGAGATCCCACGATATAGGGATGCCCTACACACCATCGAGTGATCCTATCATGAGGATCCCCCCACCCAATCTTTCAGAGATGAACCTCGTATCATCTTGTACCTACAGGAAGAACGACGAGCACCTGAAAGGCTCCCTGCGAGACCCCCTCCCCCAATCGAAAGGTGCATACTTTGCGGTCAACTTGATCATTTCATCATTTACTGTCCAGCTTTGGAAATGTTCCAACAATGGTACCCAATCCACATAGTATACTACACCAACATGGAAATCCCATATTCATGTTAGATTTGTAGTGACAACCACCCAGTGTGTTGTTGTCACTAAATACCTATATTCCACAAAGCTCTAGCTTGTATGCGATCAGCCATAGTCCGCATCTCCCGAGAAGATGGTATGGACTACGAATCCATGAACAATTTGACAACCCAAGAAGTTGTGATGGACAGATCCTCCCTGTTCTTTTCAAATAAAATGAGACCAATCAGGGAGATTCATCCCCCACAAAATTTCGATGACATGACACATCATATATGATTCATATCATCGTGTATCGGAACTATGACTCAAGTTTTCTGCTCATCTAGCACAGGTTTCGAGTCAGCTGCAAATACGATAGTAGCTCTTCCTATGAGAGTGCAGATCCAATCTATCTACACTTTATCGACTGCGTCTGGTTCCACCACATCCGTGATGGAATACTTCTCGTTTCTCTCAACTAGCTCCTTATGAATTAACCCCATTCAGCATAACCCTACCTAGGAACAATCCCCCTTTGGGTCCTTGTTTCATTCGGATGAATATATCCTAGAGGCTATGAAGGAGCCAGATTATCCATGGGATGCAATGCATCACCGTTCACTTTTTTCCCCAAGAAAACGTTCAGTCCTAACAAGACAAATGAATAAGAGATCTACGTGATCGAATCAAAATATTTCCTACCATCAGGGAAATCTGCTTAGTTCAAAAACCCCTCCCAGTGTCTGATGAATTTGAGGAGGGAAATATGTTGAACATCTCACCTACCATTAAGGTGAACATATCCCAAAATCCTGCAAAGGTTGAAGAAATCTCACTGGCAGCAGCATGCTCTCCAAAAGAAATAACCTCGTATACCCAATTGCTACAAGAGTATCGTGATATCTTCGCGTGGGACTACTCAGAAATTCCTGGCCTTAGTCCTACTATCATATAGCACCATATTTACACTTACTCTGACGTACCTACAGTGTGCCAAAAACAATGTCCACTATACCCATTTAAGGCAAAAGAAATAAAGCGAGAAATTGACAAGATTCAGAAAGTCGAGTTTATCTACCCCATCACCTATATATCTTCGGTTTCCAACCCTGTACCTGTCATGAAAAAATAGGGCACTATACAAGTTTGGACTGATTTTCGATATTTGAAAAAATATTGTCCTGAAGACAATTATCCCACTCCATTCATCGACCAAGTTATCGATTCTTGTGTAGGACATGAGGCTCTATCTTTAATGCATGGGGTCTCCGGGTACAATCAAAATCAAATCCACCATACAGACCGGTACAAAACTGTGTTCACCACCACCTGGGGCACATTTTCATACAAGGTAATTCCATTTGGCTTGAAGAACGTTGGAGCCACCTTCCAAACGGCCATGAATTATATATTTCATGACTTGGCATACCTTATCCTTGCCTACTTGGACGACTTGACCATACGTTCCAAGAAGCGCTCAGACCACCTCTAGGATATGTCATTGGTATTCCAATGATTCCATCAATACAACCAACGCTTGAACCCCCTCAAGTGTGTCTTTTGGGTCAATGCAGGAAGAATCTTAGGATTTATCATGTCCCAACGAGGCATTTGTGTGGACCCCCTCAAGGTCCAAGCCATCAAAGAGGTACGACCATCTCGAACCCTCGGGAAACTTCAAAGCCTACGAGGGAAGTACAATTTCTTGAGATGTTTTATCCCAGATTATGCCACCTGCGCTCAGGGGTTCCTCTGCCTTCTTTGCCAGGACATCCTATTTAAATGGGACGATTATGCCTAGAAAGCATTCGATGCACTAGAAGAAAATTTATCTTCAGTGCCCCTCATCATTCCCGCAGACTATGACAAAGATTATATCTTGTATCTATTGGCTTTCAAGTCCACCTTAGCTGGATTTTTCATCCAGGAAGGCCCAGATGGCAAGGAACACATAATATACTACGTCCGAAAAACCTTATCGGGCCCAGCATTAAGATATGAGCCGGAAGAAAAGACTACACTAGCATTAATTTATGTAGTCTAGAAAAAATTGCCACTACATCATCTTAAGAACCACTATGGTCATAGCAGATATTAACCCCATTAAATACCTTCTCATGTGCCACCTAATGAACCATAAGTATGCATGCTGGATAGTCATCCTACAAGAATATGACTTACATTTTTTCTCCTTGAAAAGAAAAAAAGTGCTTGCCTTAGTAGAGTTCATTACGGATCTCCAAGGAGATACCAAGGGATCACCAGTAAATGATTTGCTACCTGATGAAAACCTCTTCTTCGTAGCAACCGATGACCATTGGTATGAAGATATTCTCCTGTTATTCCAAACCCAAACATTCAGACCTCATCTCATCCGAGATGATCGTCAGCACATACGCTAGTAGGCCCCCCGATATCTCCTCATGGGAGATGTCTTATATTGACAAGGCATCGACACCATTTTACAGCAGTGCCTCACCCACGACCAAGTGGAAAAAGCCCTTAATCACTACCATGGAGGTGCTTGTGGCAGCCACCTATCTGGCATGGCCACTGCCCAAAAACTCCTAAGGGCAGTATATTTTTGGCCCTCCTTCTTTCGCGACTGCATTACGGTAGTCAAAATATGCGAATGATGCCAGCACTTCACCCATAAATCAAGAGGACCTCCCACTCCTCTGCATTGTATCATTGTCACTGGTCCATTTTGTAAATGGGGGATTGACTTAATTACTTGTAACCTTGCCTTATCAGGAAACCATAAATCCATCATCATGGCTGTCGAATATTTCACCAAGTGGGTTGACGCCATGCCTACATATGACAACACATCAGAAACCACCACTCGATTTATGTTTAACCACGTGATCGCCCGATTCAGCGTCCCAAAAGAGTTAGTCTCTGACCATGGGAAACACTTTGATAATGAAGTTTTCGAGGAGCTATCTCACCACCTCAAATTTACCGACAAATTTGATTCAACACACTACCCCCCGTCAGATGGATAGGTTAAATATATTAACAAAGTACTCAAAACTATGTTACAACACATGGTGAATAACAATAAAACCAACTGGCACCATATGATCTTTTCCACCTTGTGGGCATACTGCACGATGGTAAAGACATCCACTGGTTTCATTCCCTTCTGCTTACCATATGGGGTCTAGGCCATGATTCCCATTGAATGTGAGATCCCAAATTTACATGCCGCCATCAAACTCCTTGACGATACCTATCCTCCAGAACAATTCCTAGTACAACTAGAGCTTGTCGACCAAATTCGACCACAGTCACTGCAACAAAACAAGGCCCACAAGAAAATGGTAAAAACATCATTTGACTGCCACATCACCCCTTTCTCATTCACCAAGGGAGAATTAGTCCTCCGCTATGATGTCGCAAAAGAAGCCCTAGGGCTAGGAAAGTTTGAAACCTTGTGGAAAGGACCATACATCATCAAACATTGCCTGTGATAGGGGGCATACATCTTGATGGAACCGGACGGGACCTGCTTCATCAACCTCATCAACAACCTTTATCTCAAGAAGTTCTACCCATAAGGGCCAAAAGGGATCTTCCCTAGAGTGAACATACACAACCCCAACCACTCAAAATATTTGACCAAAAGACTTATTTAAAAAGCGCTCAAAGTGCCATCATGGATCACCAACCTGATCGCTATTTTGGATTTTCTGAGGGAGCATCAAGATGGTCTCAAATTTTAGCCGTAGCTTCCTGGCTCATCTACCACCCTGGCCGATTGCCACTCTACTCAAACAACGTGTGCATCAGTTTAACAACAAACAATCAGGTAGAATATGATGCCATCATTAGACTTATGTGCGATGCCCTTCATCAAGGTATACACCATATGCACATCTACCTTGATTCCCAGTTAGTAGTGTCGTAGTTAAAAAAAAAAAATTGAGACCAGATATACACATATATTTAGAAAATATATGTGTGCCAAAAGATTAAGTAGACAATTTGACTACATCACATTTACACATGTACCAGGGAGTCAAAACTAAACAACTAATCGCATAGCTAAAAATATCCTAAACTAGAATGTATCTCAAATAAATCATCGTACATAAAATAAACCAAAAATATAGATATCCATCATCATAACATCATACATAAACCAAAACAGGTGACACATCATGGAGAGCTGCAAAAAATATCTCTCATATATATATATCACAATGTGTAAGTCTGAGTATAAAAATCATGTTGCTGGCCCAACAGCCAGCCCAAAGATACAAAATTTGTCAAAAATAAGGGAAGCATCCTCATAATTGGTGCTTTCCTTATGTATAAAAATAGCCTAGGGTGGTGTCCCCTCAGGAGGGGCATCTGGACCCACAATCACTCCTGGTGCCACCACTGGAGCTGCCATCGCAGCCGATATTTCCACTCGACATAGAACAAGATGATATTCCCTCTCACAGGCCATCACGGTCTCTAACCAGACCTCCTCGAAGTCATTCTTAAATCCTCGAGAAGGCACCCCCTGGTTCAAGTGGTCCACTCGACCCCAGGCATCCTCAAGAGCTGACACCTGAGTATTCAACTCCTCGATACGAGCCTCCGTCGTATCTCCACGTGCCTCCATAGGTCTGTTCCCTAAACTGTAATTTGCACCAAAATCAACACTCCATGATGAAAAAAGGTGATTCCACACATTTCCACTCCCGAAAAAATAAATTTTCAGCACCAGTAGGTATCCCTCTCTCATCTTATTTTTTAAAGCTCACGATTTTCATTAAATTTTGATAAAGAAGATGCTTTCACTTGAGGTAGTTTTTTTTGTAGGAAAATATCGCAAACCACCCACAACTTCATCTCTTGAAATTTCCAGAGAAGGTACCACTCTACCCCCAGCATGATAGTCCCAGGAAACTCTGCATATCCTGATATCATTTCTCCATCAAAAATAAACCATAGGATCCTCATATCCGATTGTGTTTATCATCACCTCACCCTGCAAATGATAAAAATCCTAGTTGGTCAGTAGAGCCTCCCCTCTATGGCACTCGTCACCCACAGTAGACCATATATCACAAAAAAAGTGATGCCATTTCCATACCACTTCAGTCCGAGAAGCACCTCATGACCATCCATCCACCATGCATAAGGACAATTTTACCAGACAAGCTAAACCCCCTTCTTGGATGATCAAGTTGTAGTAGCAGATCAAGAGTGCACTATCGCGCCTCGCATTTGGCCCACCATACCTTCACCAGCATAAATCCCATCTTTGATGCTTTGTCATCCACTATAACAACCCCGCACATGAGACCAACCAATGGGACCCCCATGGTCAACAAAACACGTTCCTCACAACATTAGTGAGTGAACGATTTCATGTTTTGGGGTACATGTCTTTGTGTTTTATACAAACCAAACCCCATTATTTTATTCATTTGGTAAGGGTACAAAGACCCTAAACAATGCACTACATCCTTCACCCTCTCATTTCATATTTTCTCCCACGGCAGTAGTCCCTGAAGACCCTTGGTTAGATTATTATACCCCCACGTACAAGCCATCTTGACATTCATAGCTAGTTTATACCCACCCTGGAAGTCCTACTAACTCTAGGGATTTCCCCACCAGAAATAAATTATGACTGTCGCCAAGTTGCTTATTATACTCCGACCTTGGGCCACTTAATCCCCATCATCAGTTTTCAGTCACCCTTTGTTAACATGCCTATGTTAAACCCATCACATCCAGGTCCCCGATACCTCATATCAGCGACCCCTCATTCGGTTGAAGCTTTCTTTTTGTCGACTTCAACACCTATATTCCAAAAAGGAAGCAGTACCTTGGATCACCCCTTTCCATACAAGGAGCATCATCGAGTGGCACTATGGGAGACATCATTGTCCACATATGTCATCGATCCTCCTGAAATTCGACTACGATAGACGTTTTCATGTCAAGATGGTATCGTACCTTACAACCATTACACTTTTATCAAATCCATCAAGGACCCGTGCCTCCATAAGCATCTCTTCCAAAAAATCTTACACGGGACAGTCCCAGCCAGTACCTATTCGTACAATGCATAGTTATATGCCATTCCATGTTTACACATATGGGTACCATATTCCACCTATTTTCGAAGAAAAAACGCCCCTCAGGGCATCAGGAGTCGTCATCAACAACCACCAACATCACTACCATATTAGTGACACAGACAGAACATGTATATGTCAACTAGATTTATTTAACTAGCCATAACATCACGAGCATGGGACATGCCCGTCTCATAGAAAATTTGTTTATGTATTTTAAATTGTACTTTCTTACCGAGATCCCTTAGGACATGGTCGTTCTTGGAACCGGTGCAGGGTGTTTTCAATTCCAATCTTCACGCAGGTCTCTCTCTCTCTCTACGCACAATATAGAAAATAAACTATAATGTATTTCAGCAATACAGTTCTTCCTAGATCTCACACATTAAGGGGCAACTGTTAACACTAGAAAATTGTACAAAAAAAGACAACATTTATTATTATCAGGAAAAAGTATTTACAGGGCTGGACGACATTACAAAATCTCTAAGGTTTAAGGAAAATCAAATTTTAACAAGTCCTAAATGGTCTTTGTGCACATAATCCTTCATGAAGAGCACCTTTTGCGCGCCTTTTTTTCTGATATGTGCGCATTCCTAGGAGTGGAGAAATGTCACTATCCGGGACCACACAAAGCAAAGGACATGAAACCCCTTACTTGAAGCTGCCTAAGGATAGCCACCAATGCCTCATTAGACACTATGTGAGCACACAATGGAATATTTGGAGCACACAAAGGAATCATACCCCTCTCTTGGGTCACCATCCACAATGTACCGAGAGAGGAAGGGAGGATTTTAAATCTCCTATATAGGGCCACCATGAGATGAAGAATTTGCAAAGACATTGTTATGGTGGCCAGAATTGCCTAAGAAATACTAGTAGTGTCTGAGCTAGAGCCGAAGATGGAGGGGACTCAATTGTTGGTGATCCAAAAGTTTAGTCCAACACAGTAGAGAGTAAGGGATACTGCACCGAGGCAAGCTTTGGATAAAAACATTCTTGCATCGTGACCTAGAACCCATGATCTAGGGCCCCTTTGACAATAGGGTAAATTTTCACTCTTATTACTACCAGTGCTCAATAAGAGGGGCCTAGAGCCATAGTTCATATTATTATTATCATTTGCCTCTTTTTAGAGCTTGTGCTTATTTTTTTATTTTTTAGTTTATTTTTTAGTTTATATATGCAGGCTATTTCTCTATCTAGTATGCTTATGATTCTATCTTGTTCCACTAACTTGCTTGACTCCACTTCTTTTTTTTCCTGTTACCAATAAAATAAGTGGGTAGAACACACCCCTTAAGTTGGAGTGATTTTGTACATACGTGCACCAACCACACCCCAACACTCTTGATGGTTCAAAAATATATTGGTTTGAGAAAAAGATAAAAATTCTCAAATTTAAATTAGAATTATGGAATCAAACATCTTTCGGAAACATCTTCAGAGACCAAAAGTATATTGAGCAAAAAATGGCTAAGCTCTAGTAAAACAATATTCTTGGTGGAAGGATAAAAGACCCAAACTCCCAGGAAACCTCTCCAGCTACCCAACTAGAAGATAGAAGACATCAGGAAGAATACCTATGGAAACAAAAATCCAGGATCTAATGGCTCAAGGAAGGAGAGAGGAATTTAAATTTCTTTCACAACTCCACCATCCTACACCTAATGCAGAATAAAATATCTATCCTCAAGACCCAAAATGGTGAAGTTATGGAAAATCATGAGGAAACCGAAGAATAATTATTTGATTACTTCAATGATATTCTAAAAGAGCCCAATTATCATCATCATGCAACCATTAAGAACATAACTCAACATATCCGAAATTTAGTCACTGAAGAGCACAACCATATCATGGTGAAACCCACTACCATGCAGGAATTCAATCAACACTCATAGGGTTATACCAACTCCTAAGACAGCCTTTCTCACTGTAATTCCCAAGTATGAGAAGGCTTCCACTCCACATAAGTACAAACCCATAGCCCTATGCAATGTCATTTTCGAAATAATTTGCAAAGTTTTTTCCTACAAGCTCAAGCCTCTCCTCCTCCTACTGATTTCACTAGAGAAAACAAGATATGTGGAAGAAAGTAAGATCCTTGACGATATCATCTGTGAATATTCTGAAAATACCTAGAACAATTCTCATGATATACCTACCTTAGGCTTTTGATAAGCTCGTCTAGACCTATATCCGACACGTCCTCCATGCCTTTGGTTTCTGCCATGACTAGGTTAGATGGATCATGAGCATGGTCTCCTCCCCTTTCTTCTCTATCCTGGTCAATGGGATTCCCTCAACCACCTTTTCCCCTTCAAGAGGTATCGAGAAAGGAGATTCACTCTCTCCTTTTATTTTTGTGTTAATGGCTGAAGATCTTGGCCCATTAATCAATCATGCAATATTCACTCACACTCTCAAAGGAATTTTTCTTCACAACAATCACCCTCTATCCCACCAACAATTTTTGGATGATAATATGCTCATGGGTCATCCCTCTGTTCAGGAAGCTAGATCTCTCAGATCTCTTCTAGACTATTTCTTTGAACCCTTGAGAACCACCATCAACTATGAAGAATCCCAAATCTTATTCTTTAACACTCCCTCCATCTCTCAATGCAACATTGTGAGGATTTTGGGCTTCACGATTGCCTCCTATCCTTCCAAATATTTTTGTGTTTCTCTCACAGACTTGACCATCAGGCACACCTCTCGGAAAGATCTATTGGACAATATTTAAGCTATACTTACCTTGTGGACCTACCATTCACTCAATCTTTTGGGTCGCCTTGATCATATAAAATCAGTTTTACAGTATTTTCCTCTTTATCTATTCTCTATTCTCACCACCCCCAAATGGTTTCTCAACTTCATTCGTAATATCGAGCAAAAATTTCTCTGGGGAGGCCACAAAGACAAATGAAAATTGGTGCTTCTTTACTCAAAGGAAGTTTTCACTCCAAAACATCATAGAGATCTTGGGTTAAGATACCCTTAACTCAACAATATCACTATGGTAGATCTCATTTTTTGGAATTGGGTCTCCAACACGCATACGCCATGGGCTCAATTATGGGCAGAAAAGTATGTTGAAAAACTAGTCCCTAAAATATTTGATCCAATACAACCATGAGCCTGGCAGCTCTATATTTTGGAAAGTAGCCAACCAGCATAAGAATTTCATCCAAACTAAAAACTTGTAGGAAATTTAGTCAAGATCACAAGCTATATTTTTGGAGGACTCATGGCAACAGATTCTAAGCCTCTCCACCCTATTTCACCAATCTATTTGGTGCACTATACTATAGGCATGAGGGAAAAAAAATGTTCGATACTTGTAGGTTCAATACATTAGTCATGGATCTCACAAATGGCTTCCGACGGACCTTTGGCATGCAGACTAGCATAATGAACACCATTAAGATATCTGGATTGAATTGAGGAAATTAAGAATCAAGATTCATGAGGGGCTAGAAATTTTGAGGTGGGACCACACACCGCATGACAACTTCACCACCAAAGAAGCATACCATCTACTTCAACCTCTTGCTCCAGTCCAACCAAGAAAAGCATGGACGGAAATCTAGCATCCCTATCTCTGGCCTAAAGTAGCCACCTTCCTATGGTTTCTTAACAAACGACGCATCTTAACATGGGACCATATTTTGAAACAAGACCTTTTGGGTCCTTACCAATGCACCATATGTTAGAATGACTCCTGGATGTCAATCCCCTATCCAACATTCTCTGGGACGGGATTTCCACTTTATGCAGAAGAACCAATAGAGATCAGGGAAACATCACACAAAATCTCATTGAGTGGTAGGCTGATCCTTTCACAAGAACTATTCTCAATCACCTTTGGCTGCTAATTTGTAATATCCAAAAATAAGGAAAATATACAATGTTAGGAATATGTTATAATATTCCTAAATTGGAGATCCAGCAATATGTAAACATAAACTAGAAATAGCAGTGAAAAACATCATACCAAAATTTATGGAAACCATGGAGCCATTTTATTATGTAAATCAGCAGCAAAAATGTACCATACAACTCAAATGAACAAGACAAACAAGACTCTCATGAATACATGTACAAAAGGTGGAATGTTGCTACATAGCAGAATTTCTATGGATCAAAACTGCACAGTCATAGATAGAGAACTACTACAGGAAATACAACACATCATATATCTACATATATATGACTCATAAAATAATGGGATAGAAGATCTAAGCTCCCAAAGACTATTTCAAGTCAATCCTAGAAGGATTGGCTAAAATATGCAAAACTGCAAAATTCCAAAGTTGCAGGGTAGCAATTGCAACTCAAGAACTCGAAATGGATGGAGATGGATACAAATGCTGCATCAGAAAAATATATCTCCTCCAATGGATCTTCCAAGTGAAAGGTTGATCCTAACATTGAAGATATCACCTTTTGACAATCACTGCAATCCCTCACTGCAAATACCAACTGAAAATAACACAGTCACTGAGGGATACTACGCTGGAGGTCAAGAAAAAGTGTTGACCAAGTGCCAAGATTTGCAATATGCTCCAAGGGATTCCAAAATAATCTCTCAAAGTAAAGAGAGCCTCCCCCTCTGAAAAACAAGTGATGGAATCTGTGTTGTGAACCCTCACTGCAACACCCTGCAACACAACATTATTCTCCTGTAGAAATAACGCTATAGATGAAGGAGGATGCTTGGCCTCAAGCCTGGATGTGAGGAAAATCAGTAAAACTTCTTCAAGAGGCCTCTCAATAAAGGAGAAGGATTCCTAAACAGGAAATCCTTGTGCTAAGAAGAACTACAACTCTGCTAAACAGTAGGAGAATGCACAAAGTCTAAATAGACAATGAAATCAATAATCCAAATCCTGAATAACAATGGATGCCTTGCCCTCCTTTTGAAAAAGTCAAAGCCCTCTCTCCATGGGTCCCACTCATTAGGGTTTCCTCCACCAAATAACCCTCTTCCCATTCATATTGCGTTGTCTATCAAAGTGTTCTCCACCTCCTATCTCAGCGTTGTTGACTTGGTCAAACTTGACCTTGTCTCAATGCAAATTTCCTCTTTCACACATAAGGGTGTGAAATCTAGCTCTTATGAATATCCCCTTTCACATGTAAGGGATTTTATTCATGTTTTTCATATGAATGGGCTTCCTTACCAATTTATTTAGCTATAAATTGATAAAAACAAATTTTTAATATTCCATTTAGTTGTGTGCTAAAGTGGGAATATTACAGTCCTCCCCTCCAAAATGTTGCTTGTCCTAAAGCAACTGAAAAGATAAAACTGAGGGGCCTTCTTGTGGCATGAGGTCTGATATGAATTGGGATCTGCCATCCCCATATGAAGCTCCCATCCCCAAGAAATCATCCATACAAAATGAGTTACCTCCAAACATGGAAACTCCTGAAAATCCTCTTCCACCTTTGGCTCCTGCAATGTAGGTGGGCTGAGAATATGATCTTGGTAGAAAAAATAGCCTACCCCATGCTGTCCTCCTCTACACTTAGGATAAGTGCAGAGCATATGCTGATCTTGGGCTGCAATAATATTTCCCTCAAGTGGCAAGATGAAGATTATACCTCCAAGGATCTCTCCTCCAACGTTATGAAGCATGGTGGCCCAAATCACCTCATATGTGATGAGTTGGAAGTCACCATCATATGGCATCCAATCAAATCCATGGCTCACCTCATAAAAAACAAAAATTTGGCTATGGTGGCCATACTACCTCTCATGTTCCCGTTAGAACATGCAATGCAAACAATGTGGGAAATCTCTCCCCCAAGGGACACATCCAACCAATGTTCCAATCCCCCAATCATGCTCCCAATAAAAACAATAAAAAAAGAAACATAAGGAACCATAATGAGAACAATACTTTCTACCATATGTACCAAGGGAGAAGGACAATGGTCCCTCAAATGTAACCAACGCATTTTGACCCTCAAATGCAAAAGAGTGTGACAAAAGTGTGGTTTCCCAAGCACTTGCTTGTTGTCCCACTCTCCTCATATGTTTGGAGAAAGTGAATGATGTATGGTACAAAGTGAGCATGTTATATATGATACATCTCCTTCCCGAATCCTCCTAGGGAGTGGTCATCAATAATGCTCATGGCCTCAAGTAGACCATGAGGTCTAGAAGGAAGAATGTTTCTTCCTTGAGCAATATCCTGCACATATATGGTTAAGGGATGCATATATAGACAAAATATTATGCAAATTAACAATACCCTTACCATATGTCTTGCTCATACAAATGGAGTGGCTCATAGATGAGTCTTCTCTCATCCTCCTGCACATATATGGTTAAGGGATGCATATATTTATACAAATTATTAAGCAAATAAACAATATCCTTACCATATCTCTTGCTCATACAAATGGAGTGGCTCATAGATGAGTCTTCTCTCATCCTCAAAGAGAAAAGAGGTGGTTGTGATAACTCCTCCAAATAGTTATGTATCTCCTCAATCTCCATATAACCCATGCATCTCCTCATATGCTAATATATTTCCTCCTCAAAACCCTTCCAAAAATACCCCTCCATGATGGTGCGGTATGCTCTCATAGAACAAGTGTGGCTAAAAAGGAAATTCTCATGAGCTTCTTGTAGAAAATTCTCCTTGAGCTTGGAAGCTCCAGATAAGAATATCATACCATGATATTACATGACCCCATCTCTGGCTGAATATCCCTCCTCATGCAACTGGTCATCCAATATCATGCAAGTGAAAAGATCCTTAGAATACTCCACCAACAGCTAGGAGTCCCAATATGGATGTATCCTCCATACTGACAGCGTCAATGATCTCTCATGAAGAACATCTGTCATATGGTCATCCTCCTATTTTACATCTCCCATGCCAAAGATGCAAGTTGGAAGGTTGTTATCCTTCCCCTGCTGCTTCTGCCACAACGTAGAATATGAAACAAGAGTGGGTAAGGATGATGTTGAGAGAATTCCTCTCTCCTCCTTGGGTCTACCCAAGACTCGCAGCGCTGTAAAATGACCTCCCAAGGTCTCCACTCTTCTGAAATCAATGAATGGTGCCTCAAAATGTGAAGCCTCCATCATCATCTTCTGATCTGGTGGTCTCCTTGGTGAAATGTCTCCATGAAATGAGACATCCTCATCAAGAGTAGACTGCATATATGAATCGATAGACTTGTCCTTGCTCTCACTGCGAAATCCAGTCTCCCTCTTAGGTGCATCAACCTCATGGAGTAGATAGGGGTGTGTGCTTCTCATCAAATGATGTTGGTCATCCTCCCTATCTCCTCCTTGTATCTCCATAGGTTCATACCCTATCATCAATGGCACATGTGAATCATGAGTTGTGCCTTGATCTGCACATGTGAGATCGTGGGGAATTTCTTGCAATGATACAACAATCCCTCTAGTTGGAGCAAGAACTCCTCCTTCCTCTACATGAGATGCTAGATCAAATCCAAATCTGACAGCACTATTGCTCTTAGCCTCCTCAACATGACTGGGAAACCCTCCAATGATTGTCTCCTCTTTTAGAAAAGGGACCTCCTTGCCTTCTTGTGGCAAAATATAAGATGAAGGTCTTGCCTCTAGCAAAGTATAATGCAAGATATTATCCTCCTCCATGGTTTTCTGAAGAGGTTTTGAGTCTATGGTTTCCTCCATCGCATGCAAGGTTTTTGTTTGTTTAAATTTGTTTGTCTTCTCCACATGTGTTTCAGAATTCTTCCTACCAAATATTTCCACCAAAGTTTTAATGAATCTTACATAGGAAGAAGTATTTGCATTCTTTAAAGTAAAAGAATCAAATATCCACCATGCATAGGCCTTACCTCCAAAATGCAGCGTTGCCACTCTAATGACTTCATCTTCAGAAATTTGATGCTACTATAAGAAGGTGTCTAGCTCTTCCACACAAGCGCTAGTTGAACATGTAGGTGAACCATCAAAGGTCGATAGAAGAAATCTATCCACATTATGCTACTTGCTCCTCCTCACCTTGATCTTGCAAAACTCTGGGAAAGAGATATGATCTCTAAACTTCTGAGTTTGAGATTCATATTCATGCAAGAAACCACTAAGAGATCCCCTCTTAGGCGTTCCTTCTTTCTCCTTTTATCTCATGGAAAAACTAGGCATGTGACTACGTTGTGCATCATAGGGTGTGGTTGCATGCTCACACTCCCCATAAGAAAATCTAGAGTTTGACTCAGTTTTTTTTTATGCATATCCCTTCTTATCTTCTTGAAATATTCATGAATTCTCTTTACAGATCTTGGAAGAAGCTGTGTAAGCCTACCTTCCTTTCTTTCTCCATAGAATGGAGTCTTCATCTCATATTTCCTTGATAGCATGTTGGCTGAGATCCATAGGCTGAGCGAAGATTATGCTCTGATACGACTGTAATATCCCAAAATAGGGAAAATATAAAATGTTAGGAATATGTTATTGTCTTCCTAAATTGGAGATCCAGTAATATGTAAACACAAACTAGAAATAGAAGTGAATATCATACCAAAATTCATGGAAACCATGGAGCCATTTTATTATGTAAATCAGTAGCAAACATGTACAATACAACTCAAATGAACAAGCAAAACAATCCTCTCATGAATACATGTACAAAAGGTGGAATGTTTCTACATAGCAGAATGTCTATGGATCAAAATTGCGTAGTCATAGATAGATCACTGCTATAGGAAATACCAAACATCATAGATATGCATATATATGACTCATAGAATAATGGGATAGAAGATATAAGCTCCCAAATACTATTTCAAGTCAATCCTGGAAGGATTGGCTGAAATATGCAAAACTGCAAACTACCGGAGTTGCAGGGTAGCAGTTGCAACTCAAGAACTTGAAATGGATGGAGATGGATGAAGATGCTGCATCAAAAAAATGGATCTCCTCCAATGTATCTTCCTAGTGAAAGGCTGATCATAACACTAAATATATCACCCTTTGACAATCACTGCAATCCCTCACTGCAAATGCCAACTGAAAATAATGCAGTCATTGAAGGATACTGCGCTGTATGTGCAAGAAAAAGTGTTGGCCAAGTGCCAAGATATACAATATGCTCCAAGGGCTTCCAAACTAATCTCTCAAAGGAAAGAGAGCCTCCTCCTCTGAAAATAAAGTGATGGAAGTGGTGTTGTGAACCCTCACTGCAACACCTTACAACACAACATTATTCTGCTGCAGAAATAATGCTGTAGCTGAAGGACGATGCTTGGCCTCAAGCCTGGATGTGAGTAAAATCAGTACAACTCCTTCAAGAGGCCTCTTAAGAAAGGAGAAGGATTCCTAAATATGAAATCCTTGTGCTAAGCAGCACTGCGACTCTACTAAACAGCAGGAGAATGCACAAAGTCTAAACAGACAATGAAATCAATAATCCAAATCCTGAATAACAATGGTTGCCTTTCCAGTTTCCCTCCTTTTAAACAATTGAAAGCCCTCTCTCCATTGGTCACACTCATTAGGGTTTCCTCCACCAAATAACCCTCTTCCCATTCATACTGCGCTGTCTATCAAAGTGTTCTCTGCCTCCTATCCCAGCGCTGTTGACTTGGTCAAACTTGACCTTGTTTCCATGCAAATGTCCTCTTTCACACATAAGGGTGTGAAATACAACTCTTATGACTATCCCCTTTCACATGTGAGGGATTTTATTGATTTTTTTAATATGAATGGGCTTCCTTACCTATTTATTTAGCTGCCAGGTGATAAAAACAAAATTTTAATATTGCATTTAACTGTGTGCTAAAGTGGGAATATTACATAATTCCGGGCCTTCTAACATGGACTCTCTAGAAGAAAAGGAACAACAAGATCTTCAATAATACTTTGGAAACACATGAGATTATTTGGACAAAATTTTACAGCTATTTGAAAAAAATATGGCTTTCTCAAAATGGGCAAATTATGATCTTCTAATATCCACAGTGGAGTGCCACATTTCGAACAATTGGAGCCTAGGTCTCACCCACTCTAAATAAGTCTCCTTTCATTCCAAAGCTCACTCTATATCCCCAAACTTGTTGACGCCACCCCCTATTGGATTCTTTAAAATCATTTTTTATGGGGCCTCCAAAGGAAACCCAGAGGAAGCAGGATTTCGAGGAATCTTTAGAGACTCAAACGAAAACCCAATGAACATTTTCTTTGGATCCATCAGCTGGGAAAACAACAACTCAGCGGAGCTGGAAGGTCTCCTTCAAGGTATCAAGATATCCCTTGCTCTAAATTTCTTCCCCCTTGAAGTGAAAGGATATTCTCAGGTAATTATTCAATTGGCTTCTCACCTTCTCCTGAGCACACCGTCCTCAAAAGTTACCAGCACTTGGCACTTGTCTGCGTGTTTTAATCAATTGGAACAATGTATGCAAAACTTCAAGGCCATTACCTACTTTAATGTCCATAGAAAGGCCAATACAGTGGCTAAATTCCTAGCCAATAAAGGGTCTAATTACAACTCCCCACTCCTCTCCACCAGCTTCCATTCAATAGTATATGAGTCTCTTTGAACCTACTGCAACAACCTTATGCACAAGGACCTAGAATCCCAAGATGCGGGTGATAACAAATGTGCTCCTCACATGGGTCCCTCACATGACACTACAAATGGTGATCATCATGGAGGGCACCCATAATTGTATTCTCACCTTAATGGCACAAGGATTGATGGATAATGCCATTAAATGGCACAAGGTTGCCCTGATGGGGAAGTCACATCCCCTCTTCCATTGTTCGAGGTCACTACTCCAAACTTTAATGGTTGCTTCGTTCTCCCGAGGTCATTACCGCCTCATGGATTCACTTCATGCTTAGCCTGCCATTTTCACTTGGTCACATTTTCTAGCCTAGTATGTCTACCCAGTCCACCTACCTACCATTGCACACTCTCAAGGACATATTATTCTCCTAAGATCTATCAATCTACCTCCTCGCATTCTCCCAGTCTACTCTACAATGCCTCCTCACCATCATATACAACCTCTCTGATGTAGAGGAAGAGGCACCCTTTCAGGATGCACTCACAGTTACTCCCTTTAGACTCACTCAGTGGAAGAAATAATGGAGGCCTGACACGGCTCCATACCCTATGCCCCTTCTCCCATGACAACACCCTAGCTCTGGAGATCGAAGTGAGTCCTCTCCTAGATGCAGGCCTTCTTAGCTCTCATCACCGCGAAGATCGAAGCGAGCCTCCCCTGCTGCAGGAAATGATCAGTCTACCTATCAAAATCCCTTTAGTAGAGGATATCGCGGTCTGGAATCTCTCTCCGGATGGAATAAGGCGCTGAAAAAATGCAACGACAGTGTCGATTGAGCTCCCAGGTCCCTGAAACTCTCTACCTCTCCCAACCACAGATGATGAAGCCATCCTCTGAGAGTATTCATGCCCATCAGTGGAGAAACTCCTCCAGAATAATATGACAGAAAGGGAACACGTACCTCCTTGGATACATTTTAGTTTCTAGTATTTTTATGCATGTTTGTTACAACGTTTTTTTTGCCTACTTTAATTTTCTAAATAAATAGGAGGCTAATGATATACTCAGGAACTATAAGAGTAGGTTTCCCCGATAGGGGCGACTCATCTTTTTGACATTTTTGAACCAGACTCGGATGGGAGTAGGCTAATTAACTAGATATCCCCGATCCACAACTGTTCTGTACATTATTTTATATTATCAATAGAATGTAGCCTAACTTACCAAAAAAATTGGTTTTCATAATTTGAGGTTTTAAAAATTATTACATAAATAAATTTTATTATAAATAATTTTATAATAAATATTAAGATAATATCTATACTTTTATAAATTGTTTATTTTATATTTTTAAATTAGTTTATAATATATATTTTTTAATTTTTTATCATAAAGAAATATTATATTTAAAAACAAAATTATTATTATTAATAATAATAAAATTTTAATTAACATTAAAGCAACACTATTATTAATATTATTTATAACAAATTTATTAATAATATGATTAATAAAATATGAATAATGTAAAAATAATGTTAATAAAAATATTAATCATCGATTGTTAATAGTTTTTAACATTTAATATTAATAACCTAATAACATTGAGATTATTAATAACATTGATATTAATAACATCTCATTAATATTATTAATATTAATATTATTTTATTTTTAAGGTTATTATTGTGCTTTTATTGAGGAAGAACAATTTATATACAAGTCAATCGAGAAAGAATAATTGATATAAAAATGCCAATCTATTAGTAACATGGAGGATTTCATAATCATATGTTAAATTTTGTTTCTAATACATGTATGTTCAATCATATTCAATATTATTCAAAATATTAGTATTTACACTTGTAAATTAACCTGGATAATAAAGTTAATAATAATTTTTTGTTGTCTAATTTGTGTTCTAATGTTTTAATATTTAATTAACACAAAGTTGACTACAAACATCATATGTATTCCCTTTAAACAAATTAAATTTCAATGTCTTATACGTGATCACTTCATACCAATGTGGATATACCACATATATACCATATCTTTATACTATTTATTCAACGTCGCAATGAGATATTAAAAAATTATGATTAAATATTAGGGATAATAATATTTGGGTTTCTAATATTGGATTTTTTTAATATTTCTTAATATTGGGATTATAATATTATGATTTAATATTGGGTTTAAAATATTGCAGTTTTTAACATTGGCATTATAATTTGACAGATTATAATATTAATGATCATGGTTTCTAATATTGTGCTTAATATGGAGCTAATAATATTAGAGTTTAATATTGAGTTTTATAATTCTAGGTTTATAAAATTAATCCTAGGGATTATAATATTAATGTTAGATTTTATAATGTTGAGTTCTATAATGTTAGGGTTTATAATATTTGGTTTAATATAAGGTTTAATGTTGTGACCTTGGAATGTGATGTAAACATATCCAATGTCACAATTTCAGAAGCATAATTGCAATATGACAAGCACTGTGACAATTATTGCCACAATAATACATTACATTGTAATTTATTTATGTCACATTATGACAATGGCCAAATTAGGGTTTAATATTATACTTTACTATATTGTATTTATGGTTTATAATATTAAGGTTCATAGTCATATGGATTATAATATTAATCATAGGGCTTTTAATCCCTTGGGTTTATACTATTAATCCTAGGGTTTATAGTCTCTTGGGTTTATAATATAAATCATAGGGTTTAATATTATTCTTGTCGTTTTATGGTCACTTCAATTTATAATAGTGAACCTTTGAGTTTACTAGCCCCTTATGTTTCTAATATTATTGTTCCCTTAGCATTATTAATCACTTTTTATGAGATGAATAATCCCTTGGGTTTATGATATTAATAACTAAATATATAATAATATATTTGGGCTTACAATCTTAGGGTTTATAATATTAATCTTAGGTTTGATATATTAATCCTAGCGGTTATATTTTAAAACTTAGGGTTATAATATTAATGTTAGGTTTGATATATTAATCATAGGGGTTATAGTTTTAATATTAGGGTTTATAATATTAATTTTACATTTGATGTATTAATCCTAGGGGTTATATTTCTAATATTAGGGTTTACACTTTTTGGGTTTAATAGGGTTTATAATATTAATCCTAGTGTTTAGTATTAATCAATTGGGTTTATAGTATTAAAACTCCCCTCGGTTAATGAATATGTAGGGTTTTTAAAATTAATCCCTTAGGTTTGTAACATTAATTTCTTGATACAATATATTTCAATTTATCAATGTTGCAATGTGACATTGAATAAATTATGGTTTAATAGTATGGTTTATAATACTAGATTTAGTGTTGATTCTCTTTTATTATATTGGGTAAATAGTGTTTATATTATTAGCACAACGAAATTTACCAATGATAAACCATAACCACCACGATAAACCATGGTCAACCATGTTTTTTTTTTCGAGTTTATAATATTTATCTTGACGTTTATATACCTTGGGTTTATAATATTTATTCCTTAGGTTTAATATTATTCCCTTTGGTTTATAATTCCTTCCGTTTGAAAATATTAATATTGTTGAATTTTATGCTATTAATGTATTAATGGTTTCAAATTTAATAACAGTTTATATTGTCTCTATGGTTTATATTGTATTAATATAAATTTATTTATAATAATGGATTTTATTAATATGATAATGGTTTTTAATGTATTAATATTATTTACGTTTATAGTAGTAATGTTAGGGCTTAATGGTTGACGATGGTTCATCATCCCTTTGTGCAAAAGATCGTATCAAAATGAAACTCAATCATGGACAAACACAAACTCACATGTTTTTTAAATGAAATATAATATTTTTCTTGGGGTTTATATATGTTGAGTTTATGCTATTTAATAAGGTTTACATTTTTCCCCTCAGATAAATATTTTTCCCATGCATCTATAATGCATTCGATTTCCTGTATTAATATTTATCTTGGGGTTTATATAATTTTGGTTTATAATATTTATCCCTTGGGTTTAATATTATTCCCTTTGGTTTATAATCTATTTATAACACCTTTTTTTTTAGTATTAATTATTTTTGGTTTCTTATTCCATTGGGTTTATAATGTCAATTCCTTTGGTTTATTAATCTAAGGGGGTCTTATTTCAAGGGTATAATACTATTCATAAGGGTTTTCAATATTAATACTTATGTCTAATAATAATTCCCTTGCTTTATAATCATGGTAAACCATGATCCAACCTCACATTGTTACAAAAATTTTCTCAATTTGAAAATCAGTCATGGTGTACCATGGTGCAATGCCACACTGTGACAAATTTTGTCTCAATATGAAAATCAACCATGGTCATCCATGGTCCAATGTCACATTCTAAAAAATATTATCTTAATATGAAATATTATTCATAGGGTTTATAATATTAATCCTAATCAATAGGTTGAGCATCGTTGCCTCCCCCATGGATCGCTAGGGTTTTTGAAACCTTGCAACGAAGCCAATAGGGCTCTCCTCTACTCTACCGATGGACCTTTACGACCTTAACAATGCTCCTTCTTCACTTGCTTCTGAACCCAGCTAATGGCAGCTCTTTTAAGAGGGGTGGGAATCGCCCCCACCACTCTTGGTATCTTGCCTACTGACACAGCCAATACATCCGTGAATAAATAGATCCTGGCCTCTGACCCTGTAGGAATGCAAGAGAATTCAAAAGCTAAGAAAAACGACAAAACAGAGGGTCAGAATGCATCCGAGGTGCAGAAGAAAGCCTCCTCTACCACATGCATTCCAGTCATAGCATATAGCATCAAAATTAACCTTCCAGGACATCGTAATAATGGTCACATTCAATAGATCAAGGACCATGCCCTCATAGGAAAATTTATTAGCTTTTGGCTGACTGAGAAAGTGCTCCAGTGATGGATAGCTTCAAAATGGAAACCAAAGGAACCTGTTACCCTACAGCTGGGACCAAAAGGATTCTTCAACGCCATTTTCAATTGCATTGAGGATATAAAATGCATACTGGATGGGGGGCCGTACTTTTTCAACTTAGCAGGCTTGTATCTAAGAGACTAGATTGAAAGATTCAACCCCGATAAGGAAGATTTCAACTACGTACCAGTTTGGATTAGAATGTGTGATTTACCTCTAGAATACTGGGATGAGGAAGCCCTAAAATACATAGGCAATGGATTGGGGGAATTCATCAAGATAGCTGAAGAAACCAAGCTCACATGATACACATCCTATGCAAGGATCTGGGTCTACATGCATCTTGCCAAAGCCCTCACGGATTTTTTAAGTCTTTTTCATGACGTCTTTGATGGATCCAAACCATCAATTATGATCATGTTCCTTTTCGATGCAGAAAATTCCATGAACACGGCCATATTTTCAAAGATTTCCCCTTAACTCACCCTCCTAAATCCACCCCATCCTTTGAAATTACCAATGTGAAGGATTTCACCAAAGTCGCTAGCCATAGAAAGCATACCAAGAAATCCTCTACCACTCCCAAAGTCTCCCCCCTCCCTTCCACCAGCAACAGATTTGAAATACTTGCTACTAACCAGATTTTGGAAGGTGAATCATTGCAACCTTCTTTAGATATCCCCAAATCCGTTGTTCCTGACCCCTCGGTCATGCCTCATAAGAGTCCCACCCCTTCACCACCCTTTGACCCCATAGGATCTATCTCCCTGACTAATAAAGACAAAGCTATTGTGATCAGGAATACAAATCAAATGGAGATAGATGGCAACTCCAACTCACCTTCCTAGGTAGAACACTCCAAGAAAGAAATGAATTAGCCTACTCACATGGAAGAGGAACCAGGTAGTATCAATTTAGGAGGTCTAGATATCCTAGCTCTGGAGTTAGCTTGCCACCAAAAGGCCTATGGCAGGATACCCCTCCAGCAACTTGACAGCCTAGAAGTTGCACTCTTCTGAGCACAACAACTTAACTCATTGGGAATTCAAGCAGGAATCCCTTGGGATGGTAAAAAGATAATCAAAGAGTCAAGTAAAAGGGGGCGAAGAATATATCTGCAAAGAACGATCATTGTAGGAGAAATGTTGGTTCAACCTGGGAGACATCCCAAGCTGACCAAGTTCTATTGTTCGATATCCCATAGCTCCCAATGAAGCTCATCTCATGGAACATTAGAGGGCTCAATAGCTCGACGAAACACTGAATGATCAAGAAAATTACTTAGTAAGACAAGCCAACTATATTCTTTTTACAGGAAACCAAATGTACCTGTAGTACCCTTGACTCCATTCTCACCAAGATATGGCTTGGATGTTGTGCCATAGAAATTGATGCCTCTGGAGCCTTAGGTGGCTTAGCCATAGCTTGGGATCCCAAAATCATATCTCTATCCAATTGTTGTGCCACTCACAATTTCATCCAAGCCTCCTTCCATTTGATAGGTTTTAATATACATGGGCATCTTACCGGTGTTTATTTCCCTCGGGACCCTCTTCAAAAAATTTCCCTGCTAAGCTCTATGGCCATCCTTAACTCTTCAAGGTGCCATCCCCTATGGATTAGTGGTGGAGACTTTAATATGTTCACCAAGTTAGAGGAAAAACAAGGAGGCAGATCCCAGCTTGAGTTGCACAGTATTCGCTTCAAAGATTTCATTCAAGACAACTAGTTGATTGATCTTCCTTTCTCCAATGGGATGTACACTTGGAACAACAAAATATCCATCTCACACCATATTGCTTCAAGACTAGATCACTTTCTCATTTCAGATAATGCAATCCACTTGGGAGGCGACTTCCACTCTTCCTCTCTACCTTTAGCAGATCCAATCATTGGCCTATCCTATTGCAATGATCGCATCCTGGAACAAATAACATGCGACCATTTCTCTTTTAATCCTCCTAGTTTCACACTCGAATTTCAAGGATATAGTCACCACATACTAGAACAGCTTCATACCTTCGGCAGGCTCCAAAATGTTCCAATTTCAGCAGAAGCTCAAGAACCTCAAATTTACACTAAAGAAATGGAATCAATCTATCTTTGGTAACATCTTTCAACATCAGAAGGAAATTGAATAGAAAATTTCGGAGCTACGGCTGCGTATAATCAAATAGGATAGATCTGATGCATTTTCTTCGCAACAAAAAATACTCTTCACTAAGCTAGATGAGAGGCGCCAACAAGAGGAGACTCTATGGAGACAGAAGTCGTGGATCCATTGGCTCGAGGAGGGATAGAAGAATACTATATTCTTCCACCAATCTACTATTGAAAGACGCATGCACAATCGTATATCTACTCTGAACAGTAGTCATGGGTATCGGCTTGAGGAACATGCAGATATCGAAAAGGAAGTTCTCATGCATTTCCATCACATTCTTCAGGAACCTCCAGGATGTAGGAAGCATGCCATCAGGAGGATAACTCATCACATTCCCAGGCTCATCACAAAGGATCACAACCAAATGTTACTCAAGCTTGTCTCTCTTCAAGAAGTGGAGCAGGAAATGGCTCAACTCAAAGACGGCAAAGCTCCAGGCCCAGATTGTTTCAAAGCAATTTTTTTCATTACTTCTAGGAGCAGATTAAATTAGAGTTTTTGGACTTGGTTGAAGAATATAGAAATCTGCATTGGATTCTCTTGTCACTTAATGAAACTTTTCTCACCCTGATCCCTAAAGAGGAACACTTAGTCACTCTGGACAATTACAGACCCATTTCTTGTGCAACATCATCTACAAATTAATCTCCAAAGTCATTTCAAACAGACTCAAACCTCTAATCCCATTGCTCATCTCTCCAGAACAAACCAACTATGTAGAAGGTCAAAAAATCTTGGATAGAATCATACTCATGCATGAAGTAATCCATTCATTGAAGCATCTTAAGAAAGCAAGTATGCTTTTAAAATTATACCTTTCCAAAGCTTTTGATAAATTAAGTTGGGACTACATTAAACAAAGGCTTCTTTCTTTTGGATTTTGCACTACTTGGAGTCGATGGATCATGAACCATATCTCCTCTCCTTGGTTTTCCAACCTCATAAATGGGGTGCCATCCCCCCCTTTCTTCTCCACCCAGGGTATTCGTCAAGGGGATCCCCTCTCCTCTTTCATTTTTTTCCTCATGGCAGAAGGGCTTGGCCTTCTCATTCAGCATGCTGCCTCCTCCCACTCTCTCAGAGGTCTTTCCCTCCATGAAAATTAGCTCATCACCCATCAATAATTTGTAGATGAAAATATGCTATTTGGTCATCCCTCTATCCAAAAATCCAGCACCCTCAAGTCCCTGCTAGACATTTTCTCTGAAGCCTCTAGCACCACCATCAATGCTGGCAAATCCTAGATTTTTTTCTTCAACCCTCCAACCATTACCCAAAGAAACATTGCTAGAATCCTTTGGTTTTACATCACCACCCTATCATCCAAGTACCTTGGTGCTCCTCTCATTGAAGTTTCAATCAAACACACCTCTTTGAAAGAGATTCTTGATAAACTTGAAGCACACCTCTCTTCATGGATTTACCAATCGCTCAACATCGCTAGCAGACTAGTATTAATCAATGTTGTCCTCCAATCCATGCCTTTGTACCTCTTTTCAGGATTGGCAACACCAAAATGGGTTCTAAAATAGACGAGAAACCTTCAACACAATTTCCTATGGGGATATCCAGGGCTAAACAGAAAATGGGCACTAGTGAAATGGACAGATGTTTGTACCCCAAAGTCAGATGGCGGGCTAGGATTAAGGGATCCTCAACACAACAACACCATTATGGGTGCTCGTATCTGGTGGAAGTGTCTCTCCAAGCCCCACTCCCCATGGGCATGCCTATGGACAACAAAATATTTTAATGATAGACCACCTGCAGATCTCATCCAACTCACCTCAGAGGAATCCGGCTCACTCATGTGGAACTTTTCCAAACAACAGAGAGCCTTCATCCAAGTGCACAGTTTTTAGGAGATTAGATCGGGAAACTCATTTCGCCTATGGGATGAATCTTGGCAGCATTACCCAAACTTGCAGATCTCTTCCAAAAACCCCGATGGCAAGCCACCCTCTAAGCCCTCGAGAATAATCAAGTCAACTTCTTTTGGAAACCTGATGCCATTCTGGGCTATCGTCAATGGATTCCATCCATGCAATGGAAAGGAAACTGGCAAGATGAATCATACGACAAAATTGACAAAGAGCTTAGCCACAGGAAAATCCGATATGTGACTCAAGAATACATTTTTTGATGGGGCTACACTCCACATGGAACCTTCTCTAGCAAAGAAGCATATCATATGTTATTCCCTTCAACGCAAGCACCCAAGGACAAAATCTGTATTCAAATTTCGAGACCAAGAATCTAGCCCAAAATATCAACCTTCCTCTGGCTCCTCAGTAAGAAAATGATTCTCAGTTGGGAAAATATCCTCAAAAGGAGATTCATAGGCCCCTCAAGATGTCTGAATTTCTCTGAGCATGCTGAAACCACCCCTCATCTATTGGACACCTGCAGCATTACAAATTACTTATGGGAAAATGTAATATTCCCGTTTTAGCACACAACTAAATGGAATATTGAAATTTTGTTTTCATCACCTAGTAGCTAAATAAATGGGTAAGGAAGCCCATGATTAGTAAAACAAGAATAAAATCCCTCAAATGTGGAAAGGGATAGTCATTAGAGCTATATTTCACACCCCAAAGTGTGAAAATGGACATTTTCATGAAGATAAGGTCAAGTTTGACCAAGTCAACAGCGTAAGGTGAGGAGGAGGAAAAACACTTTGATAGACAGCACAGTGTGAAAGGGAAGAGGGTTATTTGGTGGAGGAAACCCTAAAAGAGTGGGACCCATGGAGAGAGGGCTTTCATTTGTTTTAAAGGAGGGCAAGGCAACCATTTTTTCTCATGTCATGTATTATTGATTTTATGGTCTATTCAGACTTTGTGAAATCTACAGCTGTTTAGTTGAGTTGCACTACTGCTTAGGACAAGGATATCCTACTTAGGAATCCTTATCCTTCCAAGAGAGGCAACCTGAAGGATCTTGTACTTCATTCTCCACATTCAGGCTCAAGGCCAAGCCACCTCCTCCAGCTAGAACGTTATTTCTACTCAAGTATAACATTGTGTTGTAGGGTGTTGCAGTGGAGGACCTCAACACCATTTCCGGAGCTGATTTCTCAGAGGAGGGAGTCTCCATTCCTTTGGGAAGATAGTGAGGAAGTTTTTCAAATATTATTGCAGATTTTGGCATTGGAACAGCTCATTTCCTTGCCCCTACAATGCATTTTTCTTCAGTTACTATGTTATTTCTAGTGAGTAATTGTTGTGGGGCTTTGCAAATATGTTTGTAGGGTGAGATATTAGGTGAGAGGATCAACCTTTCACTTTAGAGATCCATTGGAGGAGGTCTTTTCATCAAATTCAACATCTTTAGCCTTCTCCACTTATTTCCAGTTCTGCGGGATTATGTTGCTACCCGATGCTCGACATTTTAACGATTTTGTATGTTAGCATTATTCCTTCAAGATTGACTTGAGGTAGCCTTTGAGACAGATCTTTGCTCCCAATGTTGTATGAAAGTACTGACATATCCATGTATTTGACATATGGTAACGTACGATTACATTTGCAAAGCTGTGATCATCAAACTTGCACACTTACATGTCGGGGGTTTTACTAAGTTTATGTACTTGTCTCTTGAGGCTAAGAATTGCTTATCTTGAGTAACATTTTCCTCAAGATCTTGTATTCATTTGTTGCTACTATTACTTAATAATATGGCTATGTATATTTCTCACATTTCTATGAGTTGAGTGTCACTACTACTCCATTGTTGTGTTTTAATATTGTTAGATCTCCAACATTAGAATATCTTAAGATATTCTTATTGTTGTAGAAAATCCCTGTTTTGGGATATTACAGTGGTATCAAAGCATAATCTTGCCTCAGCCTATGGATCTCAGCCATTATCTTATAAAGAGAAGTAAAGATGAAAACTCCATTGTGTGGGGAGAAAAAGGAAGATAGGCTTACAAAGCATTTTCCAAGATCTGTACAGAGCATTCATGAAGATTTAAGGAAGATAAGGAGGGAGATATGTACAAGATCTCCAAGAGGGTTTGAAACGGAGTCAAACTGTATATTTTCTTATAGGGAGAGTGAGCATGTAGCCACAACCTATGGTGTATAGCGCAGTCTCATGTCTAGCTTTGCTATGAGAGAGAGGGAGGAAGAAGGAATGCGTGAGAGGGGAACTCTTAGTGGTCTCTTGCATGAATATGAATCTCGAACTCAGAAGTTTAGAGATCATATCACTTTCCTAGAGTTTTGCAAGGTCAAGGTGAGGAGAAGAAAACAACATGATATGGATAGATTTCTTCTATCTGTCTTTGATGGTTCCCCTACATGTTCATCCAGGGCTTGTGTAGAAAAGCTAGACAACTTTCTACAGCAGCATCAGATTTCCGAAGATGAAGCCATCATAATAGCAGTGCTACACCTGGGAGGTAAGGTCTATGCATGGTGGTTATTTGAGTCCCTTACTTTAAAGAATGCCAATACTTATTCCTATGAAAGGTTCATTAAAACTTTAATGGGAATATTTGGTAGGAAGAATTCTGAAACACATGTGGAGGAAACAAACACATCTAGAAAAACAAAACCCTTGCATGTGATGGAGGAAACCATAGACTCAAAATCACTTCAGAAAACCATAAAGGAGGTTGATATCTTGCATTATACTGTGTTATAGGCAATACCTTCATATTTTATTTTGGAAGAAGGAGGCAAAGAGATCCCTTTTCCAAAAGAGGATCCAATCATTGGAGAGTTTCCCACTCATGTTGAGGAGGCTAAGGGCAACAATGATGTCATTTCTAGAGTTGATATAGCACCTCATGTAGAGGGAGGAGGAGCTCTTGCTCCAACTAGAGGGATTCTTGCATCTTTGCAAGGAAGTCCCTAGGATCTCATACATAGAGGTCCAAGCACAATCAGTGAGCAGCATGATTGTGCAACATTGCAGTTGGAAGGAGAAGGTAGGGATGAAGAACAACATCATGTGATAAGAGGCACACACCCTTCTCTATTTCAGAGAGCTAGTGCAAAGAGGAGGTAGATTATATTGCACTCTGAAAGCAAGGGAAAGGTTTCCCAACCATATGTACAGTTCACTCTTGACATTGATGTCTCACTACATGGAGGCATTCCACCGGGGAGGCCACCTAATCTAGAGTTGATGAAAGACACCTTGTCTTTGGATTCACCACTCTTGGATTTTTGAGAGGTGAGGATTTTGGAGGAAGAATTTGGCATGGGGGATGTCAAAGTAGTAGGCAGCAGCATGAGGAGAGCTTCACATGCCAAATCACCAACGCTGTCTCTTAGGAGGATTGATCCTTACTGGAGATCTCAGCTCTTAGTAGAGTACTCCAAGGATCTTGGTGCATGCATGACTCCTGATGACCCAGAGAGAGATGATGAGTATATGGTGAATCGTATGATCATCTATTTACATGGTAGAGTATTCTTGACTAGAGCTTTTAAGAACAAGGACAAGTTATTACATGCGGCACATGAGTACTTCTTCTCCATGAATCTTGACGCATATATTTTCTTGGCAGAGGAGTTCATTTGGGAGGGCATTAAGCATGAAATATTTCAGCATATGGAGAGATGCATAGCCCATATGGTGATGGAGGAGATGCCACAACCATCTTGCTACTCATTGGGAGTAAGGGAGAATTTTCAGTTGAGCCATTTCAGCTCAAGACTTCAAGTGCATGATGGAGAATGTACAATTTCACCTTCTGTTTTGTACTTCTTGTCTTTTTATGAGGAGCATATTGTACCAAGGAAGGTTATTCCTTCTTACATATTGTATAATGATGTACTTGAAGCCATTTGTGTCATTGAGACTGGCTATCTCATTGGTGGTTTATGGGGGAAGCCACATGATTTTTGGTGTGCACCATTGGCACCCTTTTGTACTCTCATGTTTATATCTTGTAAAAATATTGTGGAAAAAAACAAGTGACTGGAAAAGCACTTTTTTTTGTCTGATTTGATGCAGGAAAGGATTGCCCTGCACTGGTTCCTTGTATGGGACCTTGATCGACTTTTCGGTTGTCATGTGACAACTTGTTTCTATTTGTTTTTTTTTCCATGTATTGCTGATATCTCTATGTTCATGAGAAGCTTTGTTTGGAGAGTGAGCTTGAGATTGAGGATGATCCTCCCCACTATACATGTTGGACATTTCAGGAGGAACCATGGGAAAACCATGATTGCCACATTACTTTTTTTCCCTTCGTATGGGAGGAATCGCTTGAAGAACTTGAGGAGGTATTTCATGGATCATGAGAGATGGAGGAGTTAGCACAACCAACTCTTTTCCCTTCGAGGATGAGGGGAGACTCATCTATAATCCACTCCATTTATATGAGCAAAACATATGGTAAGATTATTTTTTATTTGCATAGTAATTTGTCTATATGTATGCATCTCTTAACCATACATGTGCAGCTATTTGCTCAAAGGAGGAATATTCTTCCTTCTAGATTTTGTGGTCTACATAAGGCCATTATAGATGATCACTCCCTAAGAGGATATGGGGAGGATATTTCTTATGGAGAACATACTCACATTTCACATTACATCATTCACTTTCTCCAGGAGATTGGGGCAACAAGAAAATGGTGGGGAGGCCACCCATCATCTCATTTTCTATGGCAGTTGAGAGTCAAACTGCGCTGAATACATTTGAGGGACCATTTTCCTTCTCCCTTACTGCACACGACAGCCAACATGATTATCCTTGTGGTTCCCTTGGTTGATATTACTAATTCTTTAATTGTGAGCATGATTGGGGGAGGGACACATTGGGTGAATGTGTCCTTGGAGGGAGAACACTCCCACACTCTTTGCACTACATGTTATAAAGGGAGCATGGGAGATGGTGTGGCCACTATAGCAACACATTTGTTTCCTTATGAGGTGAGCCATATGATGAATTTCATACCATATGATGATGAGTTCCAAATCATCACATATGAGATGATTTGGGTCAACATGTTTCATAACGTTGGACGAGAGATATTTAGAGGTCTAATCTTAATCTTGCCACTTAAAGGCAATATCATTGTAGCCCAGGATCATCATGAACTCTACACTTATCCTAAGTGGAGAGAAGGACAGTGGGGGGTAGGCTATTTTTTCTATCAAGATCAGATTTTCAGCCCACCTACATTGCCCGAGGCATAGGTGGAAGAGGATTTTTAGGAGTTTCCATGTTGGGAGGTAACTCATTTTGCATGGATGATTGATTGGGGGGTGGAGGATCCACACGAGGAAGATGTCCCTCAACACATTTTAGACTCCATGCCTTGGGAGGAGGCTTTCCAGTTCTATCCTTGAATTTGCTTGAGGACAACCAACATTTGGGAGGGGAGGACTGTAATATTCCCATTTTAGCACACAGCTAAATGGAATATTGAAATTTTGTTTTCATCACCTAGCAGCTAAATAAATGGGTAAGGAAGCCCATGCTTAGTAAAACAAGAATAAAATCCCTCAAATGTGGAAAGGGATAGTCATAAGAGCTAGATTTCACACCCCAAAGTGTGAAAAGGGACATTTGCATGAAGACAAGGTCAAGTTTGACCATGTCAACAATGCTACAAGAGGAGGAGGAAAAATAATTTGATAGACAACGCAGTGTGAAAGGGAAGAGGTTTATTTAGTGGAGGAAACCATAAAAGAGTGGGACCCATGGAGAGAGGGCTTTAATTTTTTTAAAGGCGGGAAAGTCAGCCATTGTTTCTCATGTCATGTATTATTGATTTTACGGTCTATTCAGACTTTGTGCAATCTCCAGCTGTTTAGCTGAGTTGCAGTGCTGCTTAGCACAAGGATCTCCTGCTCAGGAATCCTTCTCCTTCAAAGAGAGGCCTCTTGAAGGATCTTGTACTTCATTCTCCACATTTAGGCTCAAGGCCAAGCAACCTCCTCCAGCTACAGTGTTATTTCTGCTCAAGTATAACATTTTGTTGTAGGGTGTTGCAGTGGAGGACCTCAACACCATTTCCGGAGATGATTTTCAGAGGAGGGAGTTTCCTTTCCTTTGGGAAGCTAGTGAGGAAGGTTTTAAGAGCTTATTGTAGATTTTGGCATTGGGAAAACTCATTCCATTGCCCCTACAACACAATTTGCTTCAGTGATTGTGTCATTTCTAGTGAGCAATTGCTGTGGGGCTTTGCAGATATGTTTGGAGTGTGAAATCTTAGGTGAGAGAATCAGCCTTTCACTTTAGAGATACATTGGAGGAGTTATTTTCACCGGATGCAGCATCTTTAGCCTTCTTCACTTATTTCCATTTCTTGAGTTGCAGCTGCTACCCAGCAACTCTATCATTTTACAGATTTTGTATATTATAGCCAATCCTTCCAAGATTGACTTGAGGTATCCTTTGGGAGATGAGATATTCACTCCTAATGTTGTATGGGCCATTCATTTGTATATCCATGTATTTGACATATTTTAGCATGCCTTTACTCTTATAAAACTGTGTATTCATAGCTTGGCCACACTTATGTAGCAGGGTTTTATCATGTTTTATGTACTTGTCTCTTAAGGCTGAGCATTGCTTATCTTGAGTAACATTTTCCTCAATATATTGTATTCATTTGTTGCTGCTATTACTTAATAAGATGGCTATGGATATTTCTCACATTTATATGAGTTGAGTGTCACTACTACTCCATTGTTGTGTTTGCATATTGCTGGATCTCCAACATTACAATATCTTAAGATATTCTTATTATTGTAGAAAATCCCTGTTTTGGGATATTACAGAAAAAATATATATCTGATGTAGAAGATCAGGTAGAATTAAAGGCAACATTGTAAATACTATCAAAAATTGGCCCACTCAGCCTTTCAAAAGCCAGCAGGCAGCACACTTTGGTTTCTTCTTCCCGGCTTCCTTCTTTGGTCAGTTCGGAAAGAAAGGAACAAAATAATATTTAAAGATGAAAGTAATCCATTAGACATCATATGGACCAACTTCTGCAAAAAACTTCAAGAAACTCTAGCTCTCCATCATTGGCAGGACTCTGACATCCCCGCTCCACCTCCTAAATGTATCATCTAGGTGAATTGGCACCTTTCCATCCCCAATCTCCCTCATCACTCCCAGACCCCTTCCAATCACCCTGATTCTCCTAGTGCTTGGATCCCTCCTAACTATGGCATTATTAAGATGAATTTTTATGGGGCCTCCAATGGCAATCCAGGCGCTGCCAATTTTGGAGGCATATTAAGAGATTCAAGAGGTAGACCCCTCTACAATTTTATGGCTCTATTAGTTGAGATTCACACAATTCTATAGAATTGGAAGGGTTATGACAGGGACTCTTACTAGCTTAGGAAAAAAATATCTTCCCCTTGGAAGCGGAAGGAGACTCTCAAATTCTCATTAATGCAGCTACGCACCTCCTCTTGGGTGCCCCTGCCTCCAAAGTTTCTAGAAGCTAGAGTCTATTGACAAGATTGGAACACATCGAGCAGTGACTCAAATCATACAGAGCCATATCCTTCAAGCATGTGCACCACTATACAAACAAGGTAGCAAACCTTCTTGCCAACAAAGGAGTTGAGGAAAATCTCATTCTCTTCTCGGGTTCTCTTTCCAACACCAATGATGCTACCCTCGTCCAAGAATGCACACAATTGGTGCAAAATGAAACTCCGCTCCTAGATGTGTGTGATTAAATGGACTTGGAAGGTGGCAAGCCCAAGGAGTGCCACTTGAATAGGCCACATGATCATGCAGAGGGCAAGTACCACTGCATTTAACACCAACAGATGCGAGCGGTTGTCACTCAAATATCCCGCACTTGGCCATTACTCTTGCTCTTCAAACTTTCCCACCCCTCCTTCAATGGCGTTGAGTCCCTCCTCATTATCTTTAATGGTTCACAGACATTATCTATATTTTTCATTTGCCTCTATTTTCCCTACGCGCTCCTCTGAATCGTTGCTTGACCTCTACCTTCTGCTCATTCCAAAACCCTCTGGTGCTGATAGTTGTTTGCCAGTCGACTATGCTCATTCGCCGTCTGGTGCTGATAGCCATATTCCTGAACAATTTTCTCATGCGCATTCTCACCCCCCCATCCCCCTTGTTTTCCCTCCAGTTCGTTCTACAACGCCATTATGTCGAGAAGGCACCGCATGAGGTGTAGATGGGGAAGAGGTAGAGGTTCAGGCTCTCGCCTACCTCTCTTCATTAACAATGAGCACAACGCCCTGCCTCCAGCTGGAAATGTTTCTTTCTTCCACTTTGACAGTCTCCTGGACAGATCAAGGGTCACTACCACAATTTCATTGTCGTTTCAGGAAGCGAAACCTAGATCCATGAGCATGACCCCCAGAAAACGCATGTGTAAGTCTACTATATCCTTGGTTCCACAGCAAGGCTCTCAAAAGTCTGTCACCCTACCTATCAAGCCAAGTTCACCGTCCTCAAGAAAATAAGGTAGAAGTAGTGGGAGATCTGAGCACACGGAGTGGGAGCTAAGGAAAGGCAACAACCAAGCATGCACAACATCCTTGTCTAAGTCTACAACTTAGCAATCCAAGAGATATGATGACTCATTCGAGGAGTAAAGATGTCTCATTGTGGAGAAGCCTCCTCCAACAATAAAATACCCTTAGCATGATACACAAATACCGCAAGGACAGCTTTCCCCATCTAGTTTTGGTTAATTTTCATGTTCTGATGCAATGCTGGAAACGCAAACGCAATGTAGAAATCAAACAAACATTGCTAGAGGAAATGCTCTGGGTAGGATTTCTACCACCTACACACTGACGGGTGGGTGGTGTGTGGGAGCTACCTTGGGGGCAGCTTGTGCTCAAGTTGTGAAAGTAACCATAGACACGGATGTTACCATTATTCTTATGGGCGAGAAATATGAATTCAAGGGTGGAAAAGGCTTCCACGATGTCGTCATCACAGTAGAAAATGGGGTGAATAGAGGAAGAGAGACCACATGACGCGACGAAGCTACGTGACTCATCATCATGAGAAGAAAGGTTCACATGCACATTGTCATGAGGGGTGATGCAAGAACAAGCAGAGAAGGAATCCACTGATGTTGAGCAGACGGTCATCACTAAAGGGAGGTGAAGTGAAACAATAGGGGAAGTCTAAGAGGTAGCTTCCACCATGGATCTCATGAATGATGATAGGTAGAGGATTGTGGTCATTGGCTCTGTCATCTCAACACCAGGAGGGGGAATTTCATTGGGAGAGGGTAAATCCTCAAGTCGACGCAAAGCATACAGTGTAAGGATGGGAGAGGCGGACTGGTTCTGTTCAATCATGTACTCCTGAACTACCTCCAAAGAGGTCCAGTAATGCGTGAGGCGAGGATAATGCTGGGTATAATGGCCATGGAGATCACACAAAGAACATGGCTGGTTGGTGGGGATAGTATTGGGGTTCTTGGTTGTAGTTGAGGAAGGAACGGAGGTTTGTGGGACTGTGGACTCAGGAAACGTGACATTTACCATGGGTTTGGTATGAGGCAACTCAGGACAATGATGGGTGGCATGACCAACAACATCACACAAAGAACACGGGGCAGTCTGCTTTGGAGGTTGAGGAGGAGCATGGTATTTTGGGGCAACCTTGTCTTTAGGTGCCTTCTTGTGAGATTTTCCCCTCTCCCCCGAATCTGTCACAATAGGAGTGGGTTCCGATTGAGGTGGTTGAGGCACGAAAGAAAGGGGAGGGGTCATGGGGATTGTTTGAGCCAGAGTTAAAGCAAGGTAAGATTTTGGCTAACAAGGTGGGATATCAGCTGGGGGATCAAATTACCAGACTAGGATCCCAATGGTCAGGTTAGGAAGGGATAAGGTAGCCATAATAGGTACCGGAAAGACTCTAGGAGGGGGAGCTAGGAACGAAATCTGACCTGAGGGGTAACGCCCATGCGGGACAACTCTGGAATGGATAAGGCTAGGAGGAACCATGTTAGAAGGGTAGAGAGGCTCATGGATACCAGCTGTAGATGAGGGGCCTTGAGGAGGGGGTCATGAAGGCTGAGTCAAGGTGCTAGGAGTAGGTTGGAGAGGGCAGGGCTGCTAACTAGTCACAGCGGGCCACTTGAGGTCGGACTGCCATGATTGCATCATGTAAAAATTTGACGAGATGGGATCAGTGATAGGATAAGGAAGAATAGGGAAAGAACCAAGCAAAGAGGAGTCTCTATAGACTCCAATTGAGACATTAGTCAAAGGTTCGACTATTTTTTTCTTGGCCACCGAAGAGATGATGTACTTAGGGGAGGTTTGAGACTTCAGTTCATAATATGTCAGTTGGTCAATGGTGACAATATTTCCATCGTGAGGAAAGCACATCTTACAGTGTACCACAGATGCGACTGCAGACATCGCACAAGTGTAGCTAGGACCCAATAGAATGTTGTAATCTTGTTGGGTGTGGAGCTTGATTATCTTGTTTATTTTGTATCACAGCATTGGACCCCTGTACCTTAATGGGGGCGACAATGCCGCCCGTAATTAAATGCTACTTGGGGGGTCTAGGGAGGGGCAGCTACGACTTTATGGAACCCCCCCCTAGTGGGGGGTTTTAGGGGCAGTGCCCCCAAAGCTAAAAATAGATGTAAAATTTCCTTGTAAAAGTATAGTAATTTCTAGTCAATCTGGGTTATTCGTTAGGCGGATGATCTGACGGTAGAAGCTATTTTTAGTTTAGGATTTTTTTTCCCTAGAAGGAAACCCCTCGCTTTGTATGAGGGTATTTTATTGTGACTGTGTATTTTACATGTATTCTCGGAGTGAGAAATAGATAGGGAGACTGTGAGAGAGAACATAGGATATTACAACGGATCTACTGTAGGTTGTATCCTCATTTTTCTGGATAATATAAAGGAAGGACTGGCTGTGTCTCTCTGGTTTTATGTGTTTTTTGTGCTTGTATTTTCTGCATATTTTATGTGTTGCATTGCTCTGTAATATTGAATTTTCTAACAACTGGTATCAGATCCTAAGGTCTATTTGGCTGATAAACTCGTAGGAAAGAAGGGTTCCTAGTTCGAGTGGGAGAAATGGCGGAAGATGGTAAATTTAGGGTCGAGAAATTCAACGACCAAAACTTCCTGTTGTGGAAGATGCAGATGGAAGACTATCTATATTTGAAAGATCTGTACCTACCATTGAGCGGAAAAACAAAGAAATTGACGGCTATGACAAATGCAGAATGGGAGCTTCTTGATAGAAAGGCACTCAGAATAGTACAGTTGTGCCTTCCGGCATCGATAGCTTTCAATATTTCAAAGGAAACAACAACAGAGGGTTTTATTAAGGCATTGGCGAAACTATATGAAAAACCCTCAGCCTCAAACAAGGTATTTCTTATTAAACGTTTATTTAATATGAAGATGTCGGAAGGTGGATTTATTGCAAACCATTTAAATGATTTTAATACAGCTACCAGTTAGTTAATTTCTGTAGGGGTAAAGTTTGATGATGAAGTTAGGGCTCTTTTATTTCTGTGCTCATTTCCAGAAATATGGAATGGTTTAGTTATGGCCATTAATAACTCCATCTCTGGATCTATTACGTTAAATTTTGATGATGTTGTCGGTCCTATCCTTAGTGAGGAAATGCGACGAAAAATCTCCGGTGAGACATCAAGTAATGCTTTGAGTGCAAAGTCTAGGGGAAGAAAAATTGAAAGAGGAAAGAGCTTGGGATATCACAGTAAAACAAGGAAATGCAGATCCAAGTCTAGATCGGGGATAGTGTGCTGGAAATGTGGAAAGAAAGGACACCTAAAGAAAGACTATAGATCTTGTAAGGGAAAATAAGGAGATGGACAGTAAGAAAGCAATCATGAAGCAAATGTGAGAGGTGATGTGTTACAAGATGCTTTGATTCTTTCTTTCAAAAATGTTATTGATTCTTGGGTTGTAGATTCAGGCGCCTCATTCCATGCGACACCTGATAAGAAATATTTTCATGACTATGTTCAAGAAGATTTTGGAGAATTCTGTTTGGGTGATGATAAACCCTGTAAAACTGTTGGAATGGGTAAGGTTATTGTAAAACAATAGAATGGAAACGAATGGCTATTAAAGGAGGTAAGGCATGTTCCAGATCTAAAGAAAAATATGATTTCAATAGGGAAGTTAGGCAGTGAAGGTTGCGTGACAAATTTCACAGATAAAATGTGGAAGGTGACCAAAGGAGCCCTGGTAATAGCAAAAGGCAAAAAGGTTGGTACATTGTATTTATGCAATGGTATTTCTAACCGTGTTAATGCTTTAACTTCCAAAGGAGCAGATGCAACATTATGGAATCATAGGCTCGGACACATGAGTGAGAAGGGGATGAATATTCTTCACTCAAGAAATTTGTTGCTGAGTTTGAAGAATGTTGATTTGGATTTCTAGGAGAATTGCATTTATGGAAAATAGAAGAGAGTCAGATTTCTCAAAGTTGGGAAAGAAAATAAGAGCGAAAAATTAGATCTTGTGCATACAGATGTATGGGTACCTACTCAGGTATCATCTCTTTGTGGTTGTCATTATTATGTTACTTTTATTGATGATGCAACCAGAAAAACTTGGATTTATTGTATTCATAATAAATCTGATGTATTTGATACTTTCAAGAAATGGAAAGCTTTGGTTGAGATTGAGACAGGAAAAAATGTTAAGTGTCTCATATCAGAAAATGGATGTGAATATTGCAACCAAGAGTTTGATAGGTACTGTTTAGAGCATGGAATTCGTAGAGAGAAGACAATTCCAAGAACACCACAAGAAAATGGTGTGTCAGAAAGGATGAACAGAAAAATCATGGAGAGTGCAAGGTGCATGAGATTGCATGCAGGATTGCCTTTATAATTTTCGGCATATGTTGTAGATACTATTGTTTATATAATAAACATAGGGCCTTCAAGTTCCTTGGATGGTGGTATTCCAGAGGAAGCATGGATAGGCAAAAGAGGTAAACTACTCTTTTTTAAAGCCTTTTGGTTGTGAGGCCTTTGTTCATATTAATAAAGAAAACAGAACAACGCTTGAGGCAAAATCAAAGAAATGTACCTTTATTGGATATGGTGTTAATGATTTTCTTTATCTCTTATATGATTATGAAAATCACAAAATCATTAGGAGCAGAGATGTAATATTCGATGAAAAGGTCTTGTATAAGAATCAGTTGCAAGAAAAGAAACAGGAAAAAGAAAACAAAGAATACATAGTTCTTGATGAGATCGTTGAAAAAGTGAAGGTGCCTGAAAATAATAATAATCAAGAGCCACAACAACAGCAACCACCACAACAGAAACAGGCACCTCAAACACCTGTAAGTGGTGTTATATGATCTAACAAGATAAGTAGACCCCCTGAACGATACTCTCCTTCATTATATTATTTATTGTTGACTGATTCTGGTGAACCTGAATGTTATGAAGAAGCAATGTAGGTTGAAAGCAGGAAGAAGTGGGAGCTAGCCATGGAAGAATAAATGGAATCGTTAATGCATAACCAAACTTGGGAATTATTCGAGTTCCCTGCAGGTAAAACTACATTGTAGAATAAATGGGTTCACAGGCTGAAGGAAGAAGATGGAGGAAGAAAGAGGTGCAAAGCTAGACTTATGGTGAAGGGGTTTTCACAGAAGAAAGGTATTGATTTGGATGAAATATTTTCTCCTGTTGTTAATATGACTTCAATAAGAACTATTTTAAGTCTTGTAGCAGCGGAAGATTTACATCTTGAAAAGTTAGATGTAAAGACAACATTTCTCAATGGATATTTGGAGGAAGAGATCTATATGCAGAAACCAGAAGGATATGAGGTCAAAGGGAAAGAAAAATTAGTGTGCAGGTTAAAGAAGAGCTTGTATGGCTTAAAACAAGCTCCAAGGTAGTGGTATCTAAAATTTGACAAATTTATGTCTAAACAAGGTTATACTAGATGTCACTCTGATCATTGTGTTTATCTGAAAAAGAAAAATGATCGCAGCTATATTATATTGTTATTGTATGTAGATGACATGCTCGTTGGAGGGTCTAACATGCAGGAAATAAATGTTCTCAAAATAAAATTGGCAAATTCATTTGCAATAAAGGATTTGGAAGCTGCAAAACAAATCCTTGGTATGAGAATAACTAGAGACAGAAAAAATCGCAAATTAACACTGTCTCAGAATGAGTACATACAAAAGGTGTTGAAAAGATTTAATATGGAGAATGCAAAACCATTTAGTACACCTTTTTCTAGCCATTTCAAACTTAGTGTTCCCCAAGACCCAAGAAGAAATGGATTATATGTCTAAAGTTCCATATGCATCAGCAATTGGAATCTTAATGTATGCAATGGTTTGCACAAGGCCTGATATTGCACATGCAGTGGGAGTTGTGAGCAGGTACATGAACAATCCAGGAAAAGAACATTAGATGTTAGTGAAATGGATTCTTAGATATTTGAGAGGTACCACAAATCAAGAATTATGCTTTGGTGGTTCAAACATTTATCTATAGGGATATGTTGCTGCAGATATGGCAGGTGACAGAGATAACAAGAGGAGCACTACATGATATGTATTTATTGTAGGTGGAACAACTGTCAGTTAGGTTTCAAAAATTCAAAGTGTTGTTGCAATTTCAACAATAGAAGCAAAGTATGTTGCTTCTACAGAGGCTAGTAAAGAAATGATTTGGTTACAAAGGTTTATGCATGAATTGGGTAACAAAGCATGATATGGGCACGTTATACAGTGATAGCCAAAGTGCCATTCATATTGCAAAGAACTTAGCATTTAATTCTAGGACTAAACACATACAACTCAAGTACCATTTCATACTGTCAGTATTAGAAGATGGACAGTTGAAGATGGAAAAGATACACACTAGCCAGAATTCTGCAGATATGCTAACAAAATTTGTAACCAAGAAGAAACTGAGATTATGCTCAGTTTCAATTGGTCTTCAAGGATGACGATGAAGGTGAGAAATAGCCATGTCCAAAGAGGAGTCATTTTCCAGTAAATGAAGTAGCGGTAGACTTGCTACAATCAGTCTCCAAGTGGGAGATTGTTGGGTGTGGAGCCTGATTATCTTGTTTATTTTGTATCACAGCGTTGGACCCCTATACCTTAATGGGGGTGGAAACACCATCAGTAATTAAATGCTACCTGGGGGGTCTAGGGAGGGGCGGCTATGACTTCATTGAGCCCCCCCCTGGCAGGGGGTTTCTAGGGTAGCGCCCCCGAAGCTAAAAACAGATGTAAAATTTCCTTGTAAAAGTATATTAATTTCTAGTCGATCTGGGTCATTCGTTAGGTGGATGATTTGACGGTAGAAGTTATGTTTAGTTTAGGGTTTTTTGCCCTAGAAGGAAACCCCTCACTTTGTATGAAGGTATTGTATTGCGGCTATGTATTGTACATGTATTCTCGAAGTGAGAAACAGATAGGGAGACTATGAGAGAGAACAAAGGATATTACAACGGATCTGTTGTAGGTTGTGTCTCTTCATTTTTCCTGGATAATAGAAAGGAAGCATTGGCTGTTTGCGGTGGACGTAGCCCAAAATCGGTGAACCATGTATATCTGTATCTCTTTGGTTTTATGTGTTTTGTTTTCTTGTATTTTCTGCAAATTTTCTATGTTGCATTGCTCTGCAATATTTCATTTTCTAACAAATCTAAGGGGGAATCAATGGCTTCTACATCAACAGAAACAGTCTTGCCTGAAAGAGTAATAGGATAATTACAGAACATGCCAATGGGCTGGGAAGAGTTGCCATGCCACTCTTGGAGAATGACACTCAAAGTGGCCAACTCAGGTGATTTGAGTTGCTTCCAAACAGAAGCAGACATCAAATAGGTGGATTCCACCTCATCAATGATACAACGGGAGACATTGACATTCTATATCTTGACGAGGATTTGGAAGGCGACAGAAGCATGAAGGGGAGGATGTTATGTCTGATCAACATTGAAGATGGTCAAATGATCATCTGAAGGATCCACAGTGCCGATTAGGGCACGACTGGAGGAGTTCCAGCGTTGAGATGGCAGCAAGGGATTGCACCAAATCTTCTACTATACTATATGAATGGGCAGTTTTTCCAGAAGCAATGTTTCACCATAAATTTTCCTTGGGGATCTTGGTGTGAACCTCTGCCATAGGTTGAGGGATATGTAAAGTACCATTGGTTGTTGAAAGAGGCTTTGTGGAACCTGAGGAAGGGGGCTCGGGGGCAGACGTAGCGGGAGGCTTGTTGTACTGACGGGACCAAGTCTAAATTTTGAGGTCAACGGTAATGGGTTGGTCAGTGTTCATCATGAGAATCTGGTAATCAGAGGTACCAGATGGAGGAGGTTGAGTGGTCGCCTGACATTCAGGGGGATGGGTAGCCATGAATCCTTGTTGGGGGGAATGATTGGTAAACACAGTCGGTTGGATAGGTGTAACATTGGGAGGAAGAAAACGGGAGGATTGTTTTCCTCATGATGCTTCTTGAGTCTCCCACATCTGATGCATCTGAGTGAAAAAATGACAATCGTGGCTGTAGTGACCATAAATAACGCAACAACAACAAGGCTTATTCATGCAAACATGTCTGTCCTACTTAGGCTGAGTACCTTGTTGTTGGTTAGAAGCGTTAGTTGCATTCCCTTGGTGATTAGGTCTTGGATTACCTGGGGAAGATTGATTTTAGGTGCCTTTCCTCTTCTTTTTGGAAGTAGGAGGATTATATGTGCCCTACTGTGCATACAACTGCCCCTGGGGCGATAGTGGATGCTGTTGCGGGAGTTGAGAAGGAAAGGGAGGCAAGGGTGATAATGCTGGAGGAGCTAGAGCACGAGGCTATATATATAGATAATGAGGTTGGGAAAAATTGTGGTAAATAGGTTGGGAAAAATGAGGAGGCATGTCATATCCTGGATACATGCTACCAAGGGTGGGGGGAAAAGTGCTGGAGGAGCTGGCCCCTCCCTGAGGGAAACCATAACCCATGGGAGGATGAGTGTACAGATGAGAAAGGGCTCCAACGATACCATCGATGGCATGGGATTCCCTGGCTGCATTGCCACCACCAATTCTAGGGAGATCTAGTGAGACAGTATAAACATAACCGAGCTATGTGTAGATCAGGTCATATTTCAGCGCAATCTAGAGAGTGACTCCTTCGGTTTGAGGGAAATGAGATGGCTCATATTTGCCAATAGCAGGAAAAAGGGATATGAGAAACCAATCTATGTATACACGGTCTTCCAAGCTAGGGGATCGACATAGGCCCTTTCTTCTCTGCCATTAACGGACATGATCAGATAGGCGAGTCACAGAGGACTGACGAAAGAGGTCAAAATTTTGGTACCAGTGTCATAACGAAGGGGAACCTAGAAGTAATACAGAAAAGCTCGGGAAAGTCGCAAAAGTAGTATGAGAGGAGGAGGCCTGGTAAAAATACCACTTATAAGCTTCTCTAGTAAGCATATGCTAGAACAACCAAAGACGGATAGAGTCATTGGTGATGGAGTTAGACGAACACCACATGTGGAAAGATTGAACATTGTTTGTAGGATCTTCTCCAGCAAGACCTTAAAACTTGGGGATGTCAGAAGGGAGCTTGGTTGGCATAACAGCCGACCAGGATCATTGTGTATGGGGTCATTGATCAACTAGTTAAAATAGGGAAGACTGAGACCTTCCATATAAGGGAGAAAGGGAGCAGCCAGAATAGTTCCTGTTGCAATCCCACTAGTAGTATTCCCAGCATTAGGACTGGGACTACCACTAGCATTAGGTCCTAAAAAAGAAATGGTGAAGGCGATAGGGGGAGAACTAGGGATAGAACTAGAAGGGGAACCCAAAGAACTAGAAGCGGAGTCTGAATGGAGACTCGGTCGAGGAATAACTCGAATCATATGTGGAGGAGTAAGTGTTCCTAATGTAAACTAAGGATGAAGGCGAAGAAGTCTCTGGGATAAACGCCCTGGGGGCACAATGATGGAAGAACAAATAGGGATCACAAAAGGAAGAGAGACCAACAAGGGCAAGGAGGTGCAAGATCAAATCATTACAATGTCAAAACAAGGGTAGAGAGGTGCAAGATTAAACGTTTACAATGTTATAGTCTTAGCCTGGCGGTGTAAACAGGCGCTCTTCACTTAGGGTGTGTGTGTTGAGTGTGTTATTTTCATTTTTAAACCTAGACGTGTGTAGAGAAAAGGAGAAAGTGTGCTATATAACTGCAAATAGATATGAAAATAACAGTAAAGTAAATTAAATATAATAGAAAATAAATAGCTAAAGATGCATCAATCTAAACCCAAGTAGGCAGGCTTTGCAACAACTATTCTATGGGTTGGAAAAAATCTAGTCAAAACACACAAAAATAGCCAATGGATCTAAATTTAGGAAGGACAATGATCTAAAGGTCATATATACTGGAAATAGGTGCAAAACACAACAAAAAACCAGAGGGAAAAGTGCTACAAATGAGGTGGTGAAAGGCTAGAACTTGAAGGGAAATGGAGGGGACCCTAGAGGAGGAAAAAACAAAATGAAAACAGGTGTTTTAGATAGATAAATAACCAATCTGAAATGGGTCTAAAGGTATAGGATTAGATCTGAAAAATGGCCAAACACACTGAAATTTCAGACGACGTGCTTCAACTAAACTCCTCCTACAAAGGTGGAAGCATACTCAAGCCCTAGGAGGCTAGATTCCCACTTCGACAAGTAAAACAGAGGAAGGACAGGTCCAAAATGGGTGGAGATGGAGGTCAGACAACCTTGAGCAGTAGCCAAGACAATCACAGAAAAATTCCTACAAAAAGTACAAATCGCAGTTTCTGACCTGATTTCTGTAGAGGTCGCAAGTTTGAGGCCGTTTTCTGCATCCTGAAGGTTGAGGTTGTAGGCTTTGGCCCAAAACTTGCGACCTACACTTCCGACACTCTCAAGAGCAGGTTTAAAAAAAAATTGTCATCTCAGTTGTGGCTGATGCCTGTCTCCTGTACAAAAAGTCTGGAAACATACAGAAGTTAGAATTTTTACTGTTTTAAGGTTTTATAGGTTAAAAACAACATCAAGAAAATCAAAACAAGAAGCTAAATAAAAACTCTAGGGTTTGAAGTAGTTGGTCATTCATTGATTTTAATAACGACAGAGGTCGTAATCATAAAACCTTATGGAGTTGCCAGTTGTTAATGTGCATTCTAATCACAAGCGTACGAAAAAAACTCACATTTTTTGTGCATAAAAAACAACCCTAACATCAAAGATGGTTGCTAATTTATTTATATCTGTAGTTATTTGAACAAGATAAATGCTACAAAATCCAGATATATGCAGTAAAAGACATTAAGCAATAAATAAAAGCAAGAGTTGCTCCATGCATCCAATAGAAAAGACGAGAATATTTTTAAACAATTTTTGTCTTTATGACACTTGGGAAGGGAACATAGAAAGATGTTACCAATCCCCCTCAATGGGATGGGTTCTTGTTTGTCCTCAAAAATTCAAATCTAAGATCTCTCTCTCTTGATGGTGTAGAAAACCCAGACAAATAATGGGACTCAAAGGGAGCTTATGAGAAAAATGGTAGCAAAATATGACAATAATGCAGGATCAAATTCAGACCAAGAGTATAGATCCAGAGTGATCTTTAGGAAAAAAAATGTAGTGAATAAATGGAAAAACCCTTCTATTTATAAAAAAATATTGAGTTAGTCTATATATCGGTGCACAATTAAAATATTATTAACCAATTCTAGATCCAACTTTTATGGAATATTTTATTATATTTGTTGAAGAAAAAGAATTTGAATTTGGTCAAATGCCTTTATTTGTAGATAATAAATAAATAAATTATTTATTTGTTATTTTAACGATGTGGTTGAGTAATAATTATACAAATAGTGATTTATTCAATTATTTATAAATGATTTAGTCAAATTTAAAAACGAATATTATTTAAATAATGTTTAAATAATTATTCCTAGAAAATAATAAGATAAATAATGATTTATCTCATTAATTTTCCCATTTTGGGTTAAATATGACTACGAATATTAATTAAACTGTTGTTTAACTAATTATTCCGTGAGGAAAATCAAACAAATAAGGATTTATTCAATATTTCCTCATGGGGTTTCATGTCTAGACCATAAAAAACTTAATAAATTATGGATTACTAAGTTACTTTTTCATAGTGAAAGCAATTTTACTTAGGGTAAAATTGATCTTACATGGTGTACTTTGGTCCATCTAATAGTAACAGGTTAGATGACCAAAAATTGGTGTAACACATCTCATAATATAATTGAAATATATTTTCATCATTATTTTTATAAATAAAATTTTAAAATACTTTTAAAATTATATTACATTTAACCCTATTAAAATACTAAATCTAGTAATATAAAAAATGATATTAAATATTTTTTCAAATAAACAGAGTAAAATGAATCCTTTTCATGGTATTAAAATCCCATCATGTTGAGTGATAAGTATGAGATTGAAGGACAAAAATGTACGCGGGAATGTCGTGGTTCATGATTGTGAAGTCATAAAACAAAATGAAGATTTTGTTTATTCTTATGAGTAAGGAAGCGTGGCATGAATCAAATACTAAATCTAGTAATATAAAAATGATATTAAAGAGTTATGAAAATAAAGAGAGTAAAATGCATCCTTTTTATAGTATTAATATCCTATCATGTTGAGTGGTAAGTATAAGATTGAAGGACATAATGTAATCGTGAATGTCATGGTTCATGCTTCTGAAGTCATAAAACAAAATGAAGCTTTGTTTTCTTGTTGAGGAATCAACTATCATTGTTGAGGTGAGGGGGTTATCCTACACACGCAAACTGGTCCACTGAGGGTTATAAAACATGGACATCCTGAGCAGATTGATAGCGTTTGCGAGTGAGGGGGTTATTTATTATTATTAGAAGTGTTATTATTTGTTTTGAGGCAACCATGATGATCATTTAGATTTTCGTGAGCTATAAAACCCACCACTGGTTGGTGCCTAAAACCTATCACTCCAGTGGTTGTGATGTCTGCGCAACTCAATGATCCATTCTTCTATACTCTAGAGAACTATACTGTGTTTTTTTTCTCATCATTCTGTAGCAAAACACGCCCCTCAACGATTACAGTTACAACTAATAGTTGTCAAGAGTATAGAAGAAATAATTATGGAAACACCACTGTCACTGGTAGGCTATAATATATGAGCCAAACCATGCACGCCAACCACCACTAGTAGTATTATTACAATTCAGGGAAATCCAAATGAACTCATCATCATAACCCCTTCAAGTGGCGAACGTTATCGCGAGGACAACCACGTTTTATAGCCCTCGAGGGACAACATTGTGTGGGTAAGATAACCTCAACGAGGATGGTGGTTTAGTGCCACACTTCATCAATCGTAGAAACAAACAAAATCTTCATTTTCGGATTCAGGCCTATGAAAACCACATAGCTTTCAAAATTATCCTTACATTTTGTCCTTTAATATCATCATTAAGTAACCCAAGGGTGTGGGATTTGTTAGTCATTAGTAATTTTTTCCTTTGTAGATGACTAAATTCTTATCTTATATTTCTAGAAACAAAATTCAAGAATCTCATGAGTTCTAGAAATCTCACTGCCTTCATTATCCTTAGGATAAATATTTCCCTGTCTACTGCTCTACCAAGGCATGGTTCGTCTTTCACTCCCAGAAGACCAAGTCATGGACTTATCTCACTCATTGTCACTATGTTTTCCACCTTTGACCTTACCACTATATTTTGACTGGCCTAACCCTTATACTTATACCTTGGATCGCCAAGTAGCCAAAAATTTCCCCCTATTTAGAAAATGCCTCAAGAAGTAGTGATTTTAAACTACCTTTCTAGGCTCTTTAGATAAATCAAAGTTATCAGTTTCTAATATTGCAATGCATGAAGGTTGGTAAAAACTCTATTTTATACCTTCAAACCTTAATTCAAGTTTTTAGCCAAATACCAAGTCTAAAAAGCATCCCAATAGGTCATGTAAGGTCGCTTAGGTTATTCATTGTTTTGGATTTCTACACTCACTATTTTACATAGTCACAGAGATAAAATCAAATGAAAACGAAGGTTATGCTTGTGATTGTCCAAAGGTTATAAAAACCTCCAAGAAAATACCTCCTTGATCAAAGCATAAAGTCTGCAAAGGGACAGTTGCCTATCTTAAAACATTTCTACAGGAATGGTTTATGATATTCATCAACATAAGAGAGGCTAGGTGAGAACCCAAACTCCTCAAGGAAATTCACAGCAGAAGAGAAACAACATGCCTAAGTAAAAAAAGAGTATAAGTGGTTTTATGACTGATTCACTATAATGTGTTGCCTAGCAAGATGTCCATGCAAAATACAAAAAAGACAGAGATACATCAGCACCACCAAGCATGAAATCGAAGTCTCTAGACATGATAAATGGGAAAAGGAAAAAGGCCCTAAAAAACTAGAAGTTTAGGACGGTGGAAAAATGGTGAAATGAAGGTTTTAAAACTCCATTATAATGACAGAAGGTTTTCAAAGGGTGTCTGAAAGGATAACTCCATGGTTAAAATATGAAAAAGGGGGTTTTCACTACAACGAAGTGGAAAAAATTGTAAAGAGTGTCGATGTGAAGGCTACTTAAACTTTCAAAATACAGACACACGTCTACAAAATGATCAAAAGAAGGAAGGGAGGAGGTTGAAGGTCAAAAATATATCAAATGGATCATAAGTTCTACTTTTGAGTGTTTAAGGTACCAAACTCCAAAAGAAGTGTAAGAATATCAAAACACTCCTTTATGTCACCACCAACAAGTGGAAGTGGCCAAAGGGAGAATAAAATCACTTTTTCAAGATCACCCACAAAAGACCATTTTCATGCTTAAAACACCACCTGCAATGGGAAAATAAAATATCAACAAAGGAAATAAAAGACCAAAAGAAAAACATTAGTAAAGTGGGTTCTTGGTCTTAATTACTTTTTCTAATGGTATAAAAATAGTGTGGTTATCATTCAAAACCATTTTTCATATGCAAGAAAGAGAAAAAAAAAATCCAAGCAAAGAGATCAGGGTTTTTGGAGAAGTTCTGGGCAGGAGAAGCCCTACGGTATGCTCTTGTTGAACTATGTTACTTGCTTGTTTTCTTCTCCTAGTGCATTTTTCTACTGAGTGTTGTACTCCTATAGCGGCGCGATACACGTTTGCCACCTGCATGACCGCCCAACCAACCCTACCAGAGCAGCTACACGAGGCCATTTAGGCCTTCACAGAAGGCCGCATGATGCTGTGCTCTTATGGATGTAGACGCTGCCCAAAAGAGACAACACCCCACTGTGCTACCCGCCCGGGCATGCATAGGTTTCCTGGCACCTAGTTCAGAGGCCACCTAACACTCACCACGCTACGCACAGGGCCTTTTCAAGCCCGACCCGACTCCTACATACAGAGACTTCCTGACTCCTATGTGCAGAGGCCACCTAGTGCTACACTCCACTACGCTCCTTGGCATGCAGAGGTTGCCCGAAACTTGCATGTAGAGTCGACCCGACTCACCCGCGATACGCTCCTATGCTGCGCATTCAGCCAGAATATTCTTCAAATATTTTTCGAGCCTCTAAATTGCTCAAAGCCTATCAAATTATCTGCTATTCATCCTCATAGCTTTTATAAAAGGTATTTAGACACTTTGTCTCCTCTCATGGTATTTTTTAAAGGTTGAAAATTAAAAAGTAATCTAGAAACCCTAGAGGAAGAAAATGTTCAGTTTTCGTGCTAAGAATTAACTCTTTTTCAAAACAACCTTTGTATTTGCAAAATTGGCCCTCACACTACCAAGCTTGACACTTCCATCCCCTCACCATCTCACTCACCTCCTTCACATAATTTCACAATCAGTTTCAAGGTTTGTTTTTAGAAGCAAGGGTAAAGGGAAAAATGCCTAGAGAAGGGAGTGTTGACAAGGGTGAGGGAATCAAAAGGCCTAGAGAAAAAAAGAGGAAGGGTGGGAGAGAAAATAGATTTTAGCCTTTAACCACCAAAGATTTGGCATCCTCTCCTACCACAGTTGGATATTATCAAAAGGTAGGATGCTATGACTTCTGTGAAAAAATTACAGAGTCAAGAGTCACCCCGAGTTGACAAGAATTTTCATCCTAAACCTCCATGATCACCAAGTACATCTAGCTGGAGTGAATTTTGAGTTATACCCCAATACAATTACCATGGCCACTAGGATACCTTGCATGGGAGAAAAATGGTTTAAATAGGTGATTTTGGACTTAAGCCATTACCAGCCTTTTTTGAAACCAAGATACCAAGCTGATTGCAAGACAATTTTTCTTTTCTCCCATCTATTGGAAAGATATGCCCCTCTAATGAAAGTCATCCTGAAGTAATTCACCTATGAGGGTAGGTTTTCTAGGCTCTATTCCTACCACATAAGATTACTTATGCATTTCACTAGGGAAAAGCTGCTACATTTTCCCTAGTACCTTTATAAAAGTATTGATAAAATGTCATCCATTATGCAAAGGATACATCCTTCACAACAAATGCAAATTCTTTTCCATCATTCCCTCATCAAAATGATTTTGTTGCTTCAATTAGAGCAATAGGGTATCCCATGGGAATTTTTCATCGCCCATGGTGTTTTCACAAATCCACAGTCTCTTGCTATGCAAAGTTTATCCTCATCATCCCATCCACCTTCCTCCACTCCTCCATCAACCCCCACTGACCATGATTCATCCTCTTCACATGAATCCTCTCCCAAAAAAAACCTCCCTCTTTCACCTTATCCTAAATCCTGAAAACAAGAATAAAGTGTTGAAGAACATGAAGAAAGCAATGACAAAGAGGAAAATGGCAGTCAAGAATACAACGACAGTCAAGAGGAGGAAAAAAGTAATGAGGAAGAGGAAAATGAAAGTGAAGAAAGCGATTATGATGAGGAAGAAGACAAAGAAGAAAGCGTTGATGAGGAAGAAAGAAGTGACAAAGAGGAAAATCATAGTCAAGACAAAGAAGACAGTGATAAGGAAGAGCACAGTAACAAAGTCAGTGAACCTAATGATGAAGAAGAAACAAATGACAGTCTAGGGACAGAGGAATATTTTGATGAAAAAAACAGTGACCCCACAGAAAATGAAAGCAATGATGCAGAGATTGAAGATGATGGAAAAATAAAGGCAGATTATGAAGATAAATATAGTAGTGAAGAGAAAGAAGATGAAATTAGTGATAATGAGTCAAATTATGAAAATAATGAAGATGCAGAGATAGAGGCAGAGTTTGAAAGTGAAGAAAGTGGGCCAAGTAATGAATTCAGTGGGCTAAATACTGAAGGGGATAATGATAGTCATAATGAAGAAACCATAATGACTAATAGCCCTAACAATAGTGACAGCAGTGATCCCATGAACTCAAAGGGTAGCCAAGAGGATGAAAATGCGCCAAGCAGTGATGAAGACACCACTAGGAATGACAACAAAGAAAATGACAATGTAAATGATAATGTTGCAAACATAGAGGATGACAATGTAGAAGACATGGAAGAGGATGACAATGATGAAGATAAGGGCAGTAATACTAGCATGGGAGAAAATGAAAGTGCCTCTCAAGAAACCATTCGAGAACAAAATTAAGAAGACACACATGCAATGGTCATTAATGATGAGAAAATCGATCTTGAGATCATCAAAGATGAAATGAAACATGTTAAATCGTGTACTCTCACTTATAAAAGATGATCAAGGCAATTTTTTTCTGCCTCCAAAAGGCAAGGGACTTTGCCATCTACTTCACCTCAACCACTGGACAAAGGGAAGCAAAAGGTAAAGGATGAAGTAGAAGACCATGAGGTGGAGAGGGATTTTGAGATCATCCAGGTAGATAGTGATGAAGAGAATGAGGGAAGAATTACCAACATGCTCCTCCAGGATATAGATGCACAAATCAAATACCTCCAAGCACATTTAGGTAGGGCGAAGAGTATAAATTATGTCCTCCACTTGGAAAATAGGCAGATGGGAGCACAATTGGCAATCTATGAAGCCAGAGCCCTCAAGTACCGGAGAGAAGCTCAAGGTGCACAGGTGAAGTTGGAAGAGTTCATGGGCACTTATGAAGAGAGTGAGGATGAAGAAGGTCAAACTAGAAGGAGACCTAGAACTATGGGTCTAAGGAAAGCATTGGCAACGCAGAGGGAAGAAGAATCAACCAAGCAGAACAAATTTCTCTCCATGAAATCCTTGCAATAGAAATTGAACATGATAGGGAATCATGACTTGAGAGGGCCAACATACACCTTGAGGCCAAGTTGGAAAAAGCTAACAAAGACTTGGATTTACAAAAAAGAATGACCAAACACTATGCCCAAAGAAACCAATTTGCAAGGGCGAAACTCAAAAAGGCCCAAAATGAGATCCAAGCACTGAAAGAAGGAAAGAGCCAAGATAGCCTTAGTATTTTCACTTGAGCGTCTATACAGGTCTCCCAAAATCCATGAGGAATACTTCCATCAAATTTGGGATAATTTTGACAAGTTTTTGTTTTTTGCAAAATTTTGAGGCTAGGAGTGTAGCACACCTGGTGATATGCTCTTTTTTATAGAATCCCTAGGAGGAAAGGCTTGAATTTTTGGGTTCCTCATCACTCATATAACATTCTCACAAAGTTTCAGATCATTGTGAGTTGGTTTGGTTCTCCAAAAGGCTCAAAAACACCCACTTTCATCATTCTGCCTACTTTTCAGGACATGTGATGCGCTCCTACCAGTCTTGGAATTTTAACTTTTTGGATCGGCTTCAGATGACATATCAGAGAACCAAGGGTACATCTGGAAATTATACTTCAAGGGATTTCCAACGATCCATCACGGAGCCTTTTCCGACATCGGGAAGGCCTTCAAAAAATTGTTCTAAGAAGACCCATTTTTCCTGGTCTTGTGCTACGCTCCTGGCATGAAATTTCATTTTAAAACACAGTTCTACACTCCTATGGTTGAAAAGTCACAATGTGTGTTTGGAAAGTTCTAGGAGTCTTGGCAGAGCCTAAAGGTCAATTTCTTTGCTAAAAATGGCCAAACAGATACTTATTTTAGATATTTTTTACCTTGGGCCTTGCAAGGCCTCAAGGACAATAGAGATACTTTTGATTAGCCAATGGACTTCCAGATACTCTATTGGGTTTTTCTCCTCCTTGCTTTTTATATAGAGCATGAGGATTCATTGTAATTGTGGGCATTTGATGAGTTTTAAGAGAAATACATGGTTCTTTGAGGTTAAAGAGCAATTTGGTGTTGTGGAGATTGTGGATGATTTGCCTTGATTGATGATGATAAAGGCTTGCTTGCAGGATCCTTGAGTTTAGTTAATGGTGATGTATCTCTCGATTTGTTCATTTTTCCTTGTTTATCATTTTTTCCATCTTTCTATGTTGCAATAGCTCAGAAAAGTATAGGTTGAGAAATGTTGTTTGACGCACCGTAGTGCTCATATTTTCTATTGTCTTTATGTTTTCCTCTACCAGGTTAGTTTAAGGTATTATTATTTGCTCCTTAGGCCCACCTAAGCTTGTTTATTTCATTATAGGATTTATATGCTAGTTTACAAATATGATTCATGGTAAGCCATTCTTATTCGATGCTATCTAAACTTCGTCTTTAAATCTTTCTTTGATGTATTGATTGTTAGGTTAAGAGAAAGAGGTCTTGTTTCGATCTTTCCCTTTGTACATGGTTATCAGTTTACCTCAAAGTTCTTAATAACTTGATTTATGGTTCTTAGGAGTTCCCTCTTCATGGATTAAAGTTATTTGTGATCTTAAATGTTTTCTAAAGCTCGCAGGTGGAATCGCTAGAAGTTAAATGAGTTTCTTGCTTTCTATATTTCATTGGAATTATGTATCTTGAATGTTTATTGATTTAAGTATTGACATTGGGTAAATGGTGTGCCCTATATCATGATTAGTATCTTTCCTTATCAGTATTTAAGACTTTCTTGTTCATAGGTATTTGAAAAATGTTTCTTAACTGCCCCTTGCCCTACCTTGTTTCACCAACTTAATTTCCATCTCACCTCACCCATAAACTTTAAAGATCCATTGACTACACTATATTTTCCCTGCGATGTACCCTGATTCACTATTGAGATATCAATGACTTCATAGACTCCATAGCCTAATTTTTTATAACCTCTCATTCCATTTATCCTACTTAATCATCTTAACTAACCAAAAAAACAAACAAACAAACCCTACACTTGAAAACTAGCCTAAAATCAACCATCTAAAGCGAACAAGTTTACATCCTTCACACAACATAGAGAGAGCCCTCTCTGAGTCCAGGAAGGCTAGGTCCTAGGACCCCAAAGACTTTTATGATGTTACCATGTGCATTTGGTCTACCAATCTGCTAAATCATGAGACCCTAACATAATGGCGATCATGGTGGGACCAAGGACATAGTAGCCTAGGAAACTCTTATAGACTCATTTAACCCTCAGTTAAACTTTAAAATCCTATCATTTGTAATCACCTCGTCACTATCACTAACACAATGGTGATCATGATGGAACCTCTGAGTCAGTGACAATCTAATTATCCCTTAGGACTTTAGAAGCCCTTGTCAAATCAAAGAGAACTCAAGTTTTCAACCATAGAGTAGAACCTAGTTCTTTCACCATCCTATAAAAATGATGACCCCACTGTAGTACACTCATATAAATCTTAGAGTTACTTAAGAGAACTTAGAAAACCCCAAAATATTTCTAGATTGGTTTTTTTCAGTTATTGCTGGTGTACCATAGACATACATCCTCAAAAAAAACTAAAAACATCCACCTGGTGACTCTACTTGCCTCCAGTAGGCCTTCTCACTTCACTAGTATCCATAAACTCCCTTAGGATTGTGTCAAATCAGCCCCCAGAAGTTTAGAGATCTAGTCCCATATTGTGTGAGTTTAGCAAAAACTAAGAGAGGTAAACATTTAAAAAAATTTCAAAAACTTTCAGCCTCTCTAAATTTTGAGTTTGAAATATGGCTTCGTGGAGAATCAATACTAGATCTCATCTAGGCCCAAACCCTCCCACTATAGTTAATCACCCAGAAAGGATTTTGTGGAAAACTTCTTAAACTGGAAACTTAACTACTGCTGGAACCATTCATAAAGCAAGCTCTATACTTGAACATCTCACAACCTTGCAAGATCCTTAGTTTGAATTTCACCATATGAGAAACCTTTTCACAACCAATTCACACAGCGAGATTGACCATACTGACCTTGAGCCCATATATTTACAACATAGTTATAGTAGAGAAGCCTCTCCTTCCACCCCACCTGATTTTCAGCTTCTCCACTACTTTAACTCTTTCCATACCAAATCTGCTCAGAATCAGTCTGCTGGTCCAAGAACTTCCGCCTCACTCATCCATTAGCTCCTATCATGGCAGCTTGATATGCCCCCCTAGTTTTACCACAACCTTTGGTACCTTTTCCAAATGACTACCACTCCAGAATCCCTCATTTTATCGGGGCTGAATCTACCACTAGCCAACAACATATAGATAGAATAAATGATGCTTTTGACTACATGGAATTAGGAGAGGAAACCATGAAGATGAGGATAATTGCCCAAAACCTAGGAGAAGAAGCTAAAAATTGGTTTAAGAACTTGACTCCCAAAAACATACATGATCTCCCTCTCCTTTACAAAACACTCATAAATAAGTGGGAAATCAAGAAAAACCCCCTCCAAATCCTTTCTGAATATAACTATCTTAAGAGGAATGCACGTGAGAGTGTCCATTCTTATTGCACCAGGTTTAATAGTGTCTACAACGCCCTCCCACCTCACATGAAACCCCCACTAGGCAGGGACTTAGCTAAATTTTTGAAAGGTTTTGACACTTACATGGCCTATCAGCCAAGAGAAAGAGAGCCCCTAACTTTAGAAGACATGAAAAAGGGAGCTATAAGTGTAGAGGCCAACTTAAATGAAAAGAGAGCTATGCTGAGATCAGAAAAGAGGGTGACCTATGAATATGAAACCATGCCCTCAAACTCCTCATCCGATTACAAGATTGACAACCTACTTAGAACCATGGAAAGAATGATGGAGAGAATAAACATAAATGAAAGAGCACCTCCTAGGGAGAACCAACCAAATCCCGAAAATAGAAACCAAAATCAGAAATTTAGAAGAGACCCACCCGAAATAAGAGAAAGGGAAAATTATCAACAAATCAGGCCACCCTTCAAAGATAACTATGTAGATGAAGGGGAAAGAGATATTAAACAACTGGATGAAAATCACCTAAACTTAATAGGCTCTGATAATGAGGGTGATGTTTTTTTCATAGAATAAGAACAAGGTTTCTTCTCCTTGGATCTAAATGAAAGAAGCTATGAAGGCTCTGAAGACAGTGATTTGGATTTGGAAAACACCATAATGGAATTCCATAGGCAATATGATCTTAGGAGTAAGAAAAAACAAGACAACTCCAAGAAGAACAACTTAGACACTGCTGTTAGGAAAACCCCTGAAAACGTTCTTAAAAGAACATCAAACAACACCAACACCATGGCTAAGAAAATCAATCCTAACAAAGACAAAACTAACCAACCAAGTGGTTACACAAGCTGCCCTAGTACCTCTACTAATGGCCCTGAAAATATTTTATTGTCTGAAGCCCCAAATCAAAATTAGCAAATTAAAAATGTTGAAAAATTTATGGATGATAAAAATGATGTAAATATGTCTAAAACACAAATGCCTTTCAGCATTAAAGGAGAGATTTCTAAAATCAAGATAAGCATGCCTCTCACTAAACTAATTACCTAAGGCACATACAAATCTCAAGTTCTGAAAGTTATAAACATAGGGAATGATACTGATACTCTAAAATTAACTGATGATAAACCTGAGCTTTTTTTTGGTCCCGAAGTGGAGGGAAAATATCAAGAAGGAGCTGTCCCTCCTTTCTATGTTAGCCTGAACATACATGAAAAAAATATTACACAATTCCATGCTAGATTTCGGTGCCTCGCACAACCTCATTCCTAAGGTAGTCATGGATAGAGTAGGCCTATAAATAACCAAACCCTACAAAGACTTATACTCTTTCGATTCGAGTAGAGTCAAGTGTCTGGGTCTAATCAAGGATCTTTGTATCACTTTGGTGCAAATACCCACTAAGAATCTAGTCATGGACATAGTGGTTGCTGATATTCCCCCGAAGTATGGCATGCTGTTTTCTAGACCATGAGGAGCCAAACTTCAAGGTAACCTCAAAATGGATATGCCATATGCCACTATCCCTGTTTTCAATCAAACTAGAAGGTTATACTGAGAATCCCACATGAAGTATATGGTGAGTAGCCTAGAGAGGCCAAAAAACACCTCGGTCTATTCCATTTATTCATATTTGGATTCTTTTATGTTTTATAATGAAAATCAGATTGGTGAACATGTGAAAGGAAATGAGAAAGAAATAGGCCCTCCAGAACACCCACACTCACCCTTAAATAAAGAAAATGATAACCAGAACTCTAGCAGCCCTAATCAACAACTTAGTGACAAGCATGAAGTAGAAACACTTTGGAACATGAGCTTTGATGGCTCTTGTGGCAAGGCTAGTTCAAGAGTTGGTATCTGGATACCTAACACAAATGAGGGTCATTCATATAGACTAGAATTTTAGTGCACTAATAACGATGCAGAATGAGGCTGTACTCCTTGGTTCGCACTTTCTTGAAGACTTAGGGGCTAAGGAAATATCATCCCAAGGAGATTCAGAACTTGTCATTAAACAAATCAAAGGTGAATACTCATCCAAGAATCCAAGAATAAGAGAGTACAGAAATGCAACCCTAGACCTCGTCAAAAATTTCTAGAAATATGAACTCACTTATGTTCATAGAGCCCAAAATAGTCTTGCCAATGAGCTAGCCTTTGCTATGAGAAATTTTCAAATATCATATGAAAATGAACAATACCCTATCAAAGTAAAACATCATCCTACAGTGCCTGACAACATAAACCATGTTTTTGAGGGTGATGAAAAAATTGATGATTTTCTGCAATCTAGAATTAAATTTACATTGATTAAATCTAGCTTAGAACATGAGAAAGATGTTGTTGCTGAAGATAAAGATCATGAAATAGATCTGTCCTCTTTTGCTGATATAAATCTGCTTACACATCCTTCTGAGGCTGAAATGTTTGAAGATTTAGACCAAAAGGACTTGGAAGTCTTACAATGCAAAAATGACACATTACCGAGAGGCCTTGTGTCCTTAGAAGAGATGTTCGACCTTAATGATGTAGCCAAAAAACAAAAGATATAATATACTGACATTGATGTAGAGGAATAAAACATAGGAAACATAAAGGAACCCAAAATGATTAAACTCTCCAACACCTTTCCTCCTCACATAAAATAGAAGTACATTGAGCTTTTTAAGGATTTTAAAGATGTGTTTGCATGGGGGTATCAAGACTTAAAATCATATGACACAAGCATTATTCGACACAAAATCCCTCTCAAGGAAAATAAGAAACCTTTCAAGAAAAAGTTAAGGAGAATAAATCCTATTTTACTACCTTTGGTTGAACAAGAAATTAAAAAGATGTATGATGTCGAGATCATATTTCCCCTTAGATACTCTAAGTGGGTTTCTAACCTTGTGTCAATTAGGAAGAAGACTGGGGAAACTAGACTTTTCATTGATTTTAGAAATCTGAAGAGGTCCTCCTTGAAAGATAACTATCCCTTTCTTAAAATGGACCACATAATTGAAAAGGTAGTTGGCTCTAAGATAATATTGTTGCTTGATGGGTTTTCCGGTTACAACTAGGTGCTAGTATTCCCAGGTGTTCAGCACAAAAATGCCTTCACCACACCTTGGGGTACATTCATGTATGTTAAAATCCCATGTGGGTTAATGAATGCAGGGGCCACTTTCCAAAGGGCTATGGATATAGCTTTTTCATAAGACATAGGCTACTTCATAGTCATTTACCTTGATAACATCACTGTTTACTCTAAGAATGATGAGGAGCACTTAGTCCACTTGAGAATTTTTTTTGAAAAATGTAGGAAATATGGCCTATCTTTGTATCCCAAGAAAACATTATTTGGCATCCAATAAGGAAAACTCCTAGGCCACATCAACTCTGAGGAAGGAATGAAAATAGAACCCAAAAGGATTAAAGGCATATTGCAAATCAACCATCATAGAAAAATTAAGGAATTTCAATATTTCATTGGGAAAAGCAACTTCTTGAGGAGATTCATCCCCAACCTTGCTAAAATTTTGAGAAATATTACAAACATGCTTAAAAAGGATATAGGAGTTAAGTATACTTTAGAAGCGAAACAATCTTTTGAACTGGTTAGGAAAGCACTCACCCAAGCACCGATCCTAATAAGACCTGATTTCACCAAAGATTTCTATATTTTCTAATTTGCCTCTGAACATACTGTGCATGTTGTGTTGTTACAAAAGAACATGATGGGGCAAGAACAACCCATAGCCTTCTTCAAAAAAATCCCTTAGAGATGCTCCCCTAAAGTACAACATCATGGAAAACAGGCCTTCACATTGATTAAAGCATTGAAGGACTTCAGATTTTATATCTTACATTCTCACATCATTTCTTTTGTTCCTCACACAATTGTCGAAGACATTTTAAATCAGGACCCAGAGGGTAAAAGGGGAAAGTGGATTGCTATTATTTTAGAATATGATCTAGAAATCAAACCCACTAAATTGGTTAAATGACAAGGGCTTGCAAAAATTATGGCTAAAACAAATATCCAAGCATTAGATATGAATTTTTTTGATACTTTAGAAGAACAAGAAGAATGCACAGCTACTCATGTTGAACAATAATTTTTTTATTAATCTTGGTATGCTGATATCCTTTATGTACTGTTTTATCTTAATGATACTCCTTCCTTATCAAAGACAAAAGAAAGATTCCTAAAACAAAAAAAAAATTGAATTTCTACATTTTAGATGGAGTTTTATATTGGAAGAATCGTATTGGTATACTTCTTAAATGTTTGCTTGAGGATGAGGCAGGAAAGATCATGCATGAACTGCATGAAGGATAACGTGGGGGCCACCTTTACTGAAAAACCATAGCTAACAAAATTCTTAGAGCTGGCTACTATTGGCCCATTATTTTCCTTGACACCCACAAACTAGTCATGACTTGCCATAAGTGCCAAATTTTTGATGGCAAGAGAAAAATTTTACCTTTACCTTTGCATCCCATCATTGTTGAAGCTCATTTTCAACAATGGGGTTTAGAATTAATTGGAGAGATCCACCCTTCTTCATCTGCCCAACACAAGTGGATCCTCAGTGCCACTGATTACTTCACCAAGTGGATAGAAGCCATCCCCTCTAGGAATGCCACTGATTCAGTAATTATCAAATTTATTGAGACCAATATCCTGTCTAGATTCGGTTGCCATAGAAAGATCATCACAGATAATGTTGTTGCCTTTACATCCAAAAGAATGGTTGAATTTTGTTATAAATATCACATCACATTAGGAAATTACAAAGCTTATTACCCTCAAGGTAATGGGATAGCTATGTCCTCTAATAAAAGCTTGGTCAATATCATTAAGAAACTTTTGGAACAGAATCAAAAAACATGGCATGGAAAACTAGTACATGCACTATGGGATGATAGACTAACCACCAAGAAATCCATAGGTATATCTCCCTATCAACTAGTGTATGGCATGGATGCCATTTTCCCAACATCTTTAGGTGTCCCGGTGATGAAACTGTTACAAGAAGTACAATCAGAAGAGAATGACATGCAAAGGAGGCTAAACCAAACTATTGATTTACAACAGACAAGAGAAGAGGTTTACAAAAGAACACAGGTAGTACAAGAAAATATGAAGAAAATATTAGAAAAAAGGATCAAGGACAGTGATTTCTAGATTGGAGATAAAGTGTTGAAATGGGACTCAAGGAGAGAAGACAAAGGTAAACATGGTAAGTTTGAAAATTTGTGGAAAGGGCCATTTATTATCAGTTCATCTAGAGGTAACAATGCCTTCTTTTTACAAGATCTGGATGGAGCTGAGGCATTTGGAGGTCCTGTCGATGGTAGGACACTAAAGCACTACTTTTGTAAATATTTGTAGTTTTTAGGCCTTCACTTATTCTACATACCATTGTTTGATGAAAGGCCATAAAGAGAAAAACACAAAAACAGAAACAATAGAAAAAGAGGGTAGATTTGAAAAGAAGGTACAACTCCATACCCAAAAAATAGTGATACTCAAAGTGTGCAAGCCTAAATGCCACTACTTGTTATAAAAGAATGTCTTGTTCACTCATCTAGCCTAATCATGGCTGAGCACGTTTTAAATTTATTGTTGATAGGATAGTGAAAGAATACTTGTCCAATCATTTAAGCTTGACCTGTCAAAAGAGAATATATTAGGAATGAAATATATTGGTTCTACATGCTTAAATATGAACCAAAGAGAAGGATAGATGATTAACGAATGGTGAAACCCAACCCTTAATGCCTTCTTCTTTTGTTTTTTATGAAATAATGTTTGTGTGCATCTTGTCTCAATGCCACAACTCATGATGAATCAGATTGTCTAATCCTGGTTCAAATCATGTTTTCAATTTCATGCCAATAACTTAAGAGAATGAAGACTATCATACTGCTTAATCTTGACAGTCAAATAGTCTAGGTAGAGAATAAGAAGAGTTCACTAGCACAATTTGAACTCTTGGAAGGAATAAGTGTAGAAGTAGATAGTTTTTTTTTGCTTTCAAAAGAAAAGGATGTCAAGGGTCTGCTAGTTCAAGTGCACCCAAGGAAGAAAAAATGTTAGGACAGTAGGTTGAGTAGGTAAAGATGAAGCTGAGCTAATCATTTTTTCACCTTGGAAACTCCACTGTCATTAAAAGGATAAATATATTTGTAGTCCTGGATTCCTGAAAGAAACACCTGAGGTCAGATACATCCTAGTTGAGAACACCTTCAGTGTCTGACCTAGAGAAGATTTTGAACAAGAGAGGTTGGAGAGAAACACAATCAACTTATACAGATATTCCCATATTCTCCCTAGAGTACTCTCCATCCTCCTCTCAATTAGCTCAAGATCAAGGTCCCGATTCGACCGCAAGAAACCTCGACTATACTTCAGATATCCCCTCCCTTGAAAATATTGAAGTAAAAGATGAGGCTAAATATGTAGATACCACGAGCTTCTTTTTGCATCCCACCCCTGAAGCCGAAAAAGTTAAAGAAGTCACAGAGGTTTCTGCTACTCATATTCCCATAGTTCAATCAGTCCCTCGAGCCTCTGTTCAATATATCCCCATTGTCATACATACTTCTCTTCCACCACCTCCTATTACCAATGTGGGGATCAACAATACATAAACATGAGCTGGAAAATAGCAGTGAATGCATTAAAACCAAAGTGCCAGAAGATCCACATAACCATTACATTAGATTATAGAAGCAAAAAATGTATACAAGATCTTGAGGAAATGATCTCTCAAGCTAGGCAATGTAGCCCCAATGAAACATATACATGAAAATGGAGAAATACTGATATACAAGAGAAGCCTTGGCTATGACTGCACAATCCTTGAAGGATAACTGCTGTAAAATGTCAACAATATATAGATATGACAATGGATAGTGCAAATAAGATGGGGGAGCAAGATATCACCCCTGGAAACATACAATACACAATCCTTAGAGGGATTGGCTGAAATACAAGAAAAATGGCATTTCTATAGAAATGTCGGAGTTGCTGGGCAGCAGCTGCAACTCAGAAATAGAACTTGATGGAGATAGCTAATGATGCTGCAATAGATGGCTGAATCTCATACAAAGGATATCTAGAGTGAAAGGTTGATCCTCTCGCCTAAGATCTTACCCTCCAAACTTGTGGAGCAAGTCCCCACTACAAATACACCCAAAAATAATGCAGTCTAGAGAATGGATTGCACTCTTGGTGAAGAGAAATGATTTTCCTGATGCCAATGATTTGAAATATGCTCCTGGGTCTCCCTCACTAACCTTCTAGAGGAATATCAGCTCCCTCCTCTAACATATGAGCCAAAAAAATGGTGTATGGTGTCTTCCACTACAACACCCCAGCAACATCGCGTTATACTTGAGAAAAAATAACGCAGCATATGAAAGGAGAAGCTTTGGCCTTGAGCCAAGAGATGTGGAGAATGAAGAAAAATCCCTCAAGAGGCCTCTCAAGAAGGAGAAGGAGTCCTAAACAAGAATTCCCTAGCAATTCTTGCTAAACAGCCAAAGAATGCACAATGTCTGAATAGACATGAAATGAATAATCGAAAGCATGAGAAACAATGGTTGCCTTGCCCTCCTTTTAAACAAGTGAAATATCTCTCTCCATGGGCCCCATCCATTAGGGTTTCCTCCACCAAATATCCCCTTACTCATTCACACTACGCTATCTTCTAAAGTAATCCACTTCTCCTATGGCAACACTGTTGACTTGGTTAAACCTGACATTGTCTTCATGCATTTGCCCCCTTTCACACTTAAGGGTGCAAAATCAAGCTACTCCGTGGATCCTTTTCACATTATGAAGGATCTTATTCCTATTTATTGGCCTCTTACCGATTTTATTCACCTCCTAGATGAAATAAAAAAAAATTAATGTTCCAATTACCTTCATGAAAATTTTGGAATATTACAGTCCTCCCCTCTCAAAGATTGTTTGTCCTCAAGAAAGTGCAAGGATAGAACTGAAGAATCTCCACCGAAGGCATGGAGTTTGAAATATGTTGAGGAACATCTTCCTCATGTAGATCCTTGATCCCCCAAGCAATCATCCATACAAAGTGAGTTACCTCTCAACATGGCAACTCCTGACAATCACCTTCCACCTTTGGCTCCTGCAATATAGGCGGGCTGAATATCTGATCTCGGTAGGAAAAATAGCCTACCCCACACTATCCTCCTCTCCACTTAGGATAAGTGTAGACGATATGTTGATCTTGGGATGCAATAAATTTTCTCTCCAGTGGCAAGATGAAGACTAGATCACCAAGGATCTCTTCCCCAACGTTATGAAACATGTTGTCCCAAATCCCCTCATATGTGAATAGTTGGAAGTCACCATCATATGGCATCTAATCAATCATATGGCTCACCTCAAATGGAAACAAATGTGTTTCTGTAGTGGCCACATGTCCTCTCATGCTCCCATTAGAACATGCAATGAAAATAATGTGAGAGATCTCTCCACTAAGGGACACATCCAACCAATGTGCCATTCCCCCAATCATGCTTTCAACAAATAAAAAGACAACAACAACATAATGAACCATAATGAGAACCATGCTTGCTATCATGCGTGGCAAGGGAGAAGGAAAATGGTCCCTCAATTGTAACCAATGTAGTTTGACCCTCAACTGCAGAAGTGTATGACAAAAAGTGTGGCCTCTCAACCACTTGCTTTCTATCCTACTCTCCTCAAATGTATGGAGAAGGTGAGTGATATATGTTGCAAGGTGAGTAGGTCCTCCAAAATACATTTCCTCCCCAAGTCCTCCTAGGGAATGGTCCATAATAGTGCTCATGGCCTCAAGTATACCATGGGGTCTTCGAAGAAGAATGCTCCTCCTTGAAGCAACATCCTGCACATATATGGTTAAGGGATGAATATACAAATCATCATGAAAATAATTAATACCCTCACCATAAGTCTTGCTTATGCAAATGAAGTGGCTCAAAAGTGAGTCTCCTCTCATCCTCAAAAATAAAAGAGGTGCTTGTTCTAACTCCTCCATCTCTACATGATCTATGCATCTCCTCATATGTTGATCTGTCAATATCATGCAAGTAAAATGATCCTGGGAATACTCCACCAACACCCTGGAGCTCCCCAGAAAAATGTCTCCATGCCATGAGACATCATCATCTAGAGATGACTGAATAAATGAATGAACAAATCTTTCCATGCTCCCACTACGCAATCCAATCACCTCCTTAGGTGCATCAACCTCCAAAAATGAATAGGGAAGTGTACTCCTCATCTCATGATGTTGGGTCTTCTCCCTACCTTCTGCATGTGTTTTCATGGTTCCACACCTCCTCAACAATGGAACATGAATTGTGCCTTGATCTGCATCCATGAGATCCTAGGGAATCCCTTGCAAATATGCAATAATCCTTCTATCTAAAGCAAGAGCTCCTCCTTAATCTACATGAGGCACTAGATAGTCTCTAGGTGGCACAATGTTGTTTCCCTCAGCTTCTCCAACATAGATGGGAAATCTTCCAATAATGTTGCTACGATTATGGAATCTCTCCCAAGGTGGAATTAATTCCTGATCATCAAAGGTCAAGGAGTGTCTCCTTTGCACCATGATAGTGCCATCTCCTACTCCTACATCATCATATAAGAAATGAGATGAAATCTACCCTTGCTCTCGAAAGAATGACCCCAGCAGCAAATGTCTTTGTTGCTTTCTCATGCTCTCATCATGCAAGATATGTGATGAAGACATAGTGAATGACATTAATTTTGTATCATCACTTTACACCCATACTCTTTGCTGCTCCATGATGCCAAAATTTTGCCACATCTTCTCCATCCTCATACCCTTGGAAAGAGTGTATTCCAAGTGATGGCCAAACTCCTTCAAGAGTAACCAACGCAGCCAAGCATCCTGCTGCCCGGTATCATAAATCTACAAGTAGCTCACAAAATTCTTGCTCACCATACACATCCACTCAACTAATTGTGGATGCCTTCTTCCACCCTTCATCTTGGTACTCCTCCCATGAGGGCTACCATCATCCTATATCATCTCCCTGCATTTCATGGGACCTTGAAATGCAATCTTCCTGAGGATCAATTTGACCCTATAAGGACCCAAATAGGTGGTAGGAAAAAACCTCCCATCATGATGTGCATGGCTTAAGGAATATCCAACACAGTCATGAGAGATGTTATCCATCCGAAGATGTCCTCCACCTACTATATGCTCCTGAGAGAAGGGAAGAAACTCCTCAAATTGATGAATAATCTTGCACTCCATGATGTGTGGGAGTGCACCTCTAATGAAATCTCTCTATGAGATCTCCTCCTCATGCATGGCCCTCAAAAACCAAAGAGGCCTTGGAAATGCTGCCAGTAGAAGTCTCTCTTTGAGTTGTGGCATGCTCATTGAGATAGTGTCATATAGAGAGAAGAAATAGTTTCTTATCTCCAGATGTCTACTCCTTCTCACTGTTTCCTTCATGGCTTCCTGAATGAAGTTGCTCTTTGAGTGCTCAAATGAGGAACAATTTCTCCTTCCTCCATCATTGCTTAGCGCAGCGCTATTCTACTGCTCTATATCAACTGCATGCAATGATATAGACCCATCCAAAGTGTTTGCTAAAATGATAAGAGATGGAATTTCAATCATACATTGGTGAAATTTGGAAGCTTTTTGCAGGGCCGCAAGAGTTTCCTCCTCATAAGTGTTTGCCTCTTAAATTGTTGAAGATGAAATCTACTCCTCCATGGTCTCAATAGTCCTGGTACATGCCTCATTAGCTGTTCATGAGGGCTTCTCCCTCCTTTTGCCAAATATCCTGATCATTCTTTGAGAAATCTTAGCAAGAGTAAAAACCATTGTATGGCTTAGATGGCTGATCCACCTATTCTTTTCTTCACCTTCAAGGTGTAGCACTATAATTTATACAGCCTCTCTGTCTACTATAGGATGTAGCAGGAAGAAAGCCTCTAGCTTCTTCACCCAAACCTCTGTTGCACATGTGAGTGATCCATCAAATGTGGACAATAGAAATCTATTGCCTCTCATCATCACGTAGTTGTGGGGTCTTATTTCTTCCGTCTACTGAATAAATTGTGGAAAAGCTAGAGTCTCTTGGAAGGCTCTAGGTTTTTCTCGGTATTCATCCAGGTACTCACTAAGAATTTCGAATTCCAAGTGTTCTTCATGCTTATGGTCTTCTTCTTTGTGAGAGTAGGAAGTGCATGGTCCTTCCTCTTCAATCTTCTTGACCTCCTTGGATAGGTCTCCTCTAGATCTGAAAATAGATGAGAGTAAACTCATATTTTTCATCATATTGATCTTCTTTGGCTGAGACTCATAGGCTGTGCCAGAGATCATGCTTTTATACCATTGTAATTTCCCCAAATCTAGAATAGCTACACTATTGGGAATATCTCAAGATATTACCAATGTGGAGATCAAAAATACATAAACATGAGATGGAAAATAGCAGTAAATGAATTAAATCCAAAGTGCCGAAAGATCCACATAACCATTACATTATATTATAGCAACAAAAAATATATACAATGTCTTGAGGAAATGATCTCTCAAGCTACGTAATGCAGCCCCAATGAAACATATACATGAAAATGGAGAAATACTGCTATACAAGAGAAGCCTTGGCTATGACTGCACAATCCTTGAAGGAGAACTACTGAAAAATGTCAAGAATATATAGATATGAAAATGGATGGATCAAATAAGAAGCGATAGCAAGATCTCAACCCCTGGAAACATACAATACACAATCCTCAGAGGGATTCGATGAAATACAAGAAAAATGGCATTTCTGCAGAAATGCCGGAGTTGCTGGGCAGCAGCTGCAACTCATAAATAGAAATGGATGGAGATAGATGATTATTCTACAATAGCTGGCTAAATCTCATCCAAAGGATCTCTAGAGTGGAAGGCTGATCCTCTCACCTAAGATCTTACCCTGCAAACTTGCGTAGCAAGTCCACATTACAAATACACCCAAAAATAACACAATCTAGAGAAGGGACTGCACTGTTGGTGAAGAGAAATGCTTTTTTTGATGCCAATGATATGTAATATGTTCCTAGGTCTCGCTCACTAACCTCCCAGAGGAATAGAAGCTCCCTCCTCTGACAGATGAGCCAAGGAAATGGTGTATGGTGTCCTCCACTGCAACACCCAGCAACACTGCATTATACTTGAGTAGAAATAATGCAGTATCTGGAAGGAGAAGCTTTGGCCTTGAGCCAAGAGATGTGGAAAATGAATAAAAATCCCTCAAGAGGCCTCTCAAGAAGGAGAAGAAATCCTAAATAGGAATTCCTTGAAATTTTTTTCTAAATAACCAAAGAATGCACAATGTCTGAATAGGCATGAAATGAATAATCCAAAGCATGAGAAACAATGGTTGCCTTGCCCTCCTTTTAAACAAGTGAAAGCTCTCTCACCATGGGACCCATCCATTAGGGTTTCCTCAACCAAATATCCCCTTCCTAATTCACATTGCGTTGTCTTCTAAAGTAAGCCACTTCTCCTATAGCAGCATTTTTGACTTGGTCAAACCTGACGTTGTCTTCATGCATTTGCCCGCTTTCACACTTGAGGGTGAAAAATCAAGCTGCTCCATGGATAATTTTCACATTATGAAGGATATTATTCCTATTCATGGGCCTCTTACCCATTTTATTCACCTCTTAGATGAAATAAACAAAAATTAATTTTCCAATTACCTTCATGAAAATTTTGGAACATTACATTGGCCATACTAAACGTAGGGCTGTTTTTGTTGCATAAGAGGTTGTCCCTGTGGGAGATACATTGGCCCGCCAGAAACATATGACATTCTTGGTTGAAGATGACTTGAAGGACCAAAGGGTTGTACTTGTTGGATAGAAGGTTAACCTTGCTGACCGTAAGGTTGTCTCTGAGGACCAAAGGATTGTCCCTACTGAGCCGAAGGTTGTCCCTGTAAGGGTTGTGATTCTAAGCCAGAGGGTTGTCCTTGTAGCAAAGGTCATTGATGAGTGATGGTATAATAAGGATCAATAAGAAACAAATGGACGGGGTTGCTCACAACATCATAGTGATGGGGAGGATTCATAGGAACTTGGGGTGGTCGAAAACCCTGGGATTTCTATTGTTAAAAAACCAAAAAATACCCTTCAAAAGTAAGGCCACCAGGAATCATAGGGATAGTCGAGGTCATACTAGAAGCAGACAGGGTTGCAGGAGATTGAGCATCCGGAGAAGGAGCATAATGCCGGTGAATGTCCAACACGTTCTCATCAAAAGTATAGGTAGAAACCATAGGCGTAGTTGTAGCCACACTAGCAGATGCAGTCTCTGAAGCATGAGATTCTGATTTGCTTGGACCTTGATTGACAGGCCACGTAGAACTAATTAAGATAGACCTACGAGTGTGAAAAGACTCTGACAATTCTGTTGTAACAACCGGCGTAGAAAAAGCTACACAGATGGTAGGTCAGACTGGGATATATGTAAAAATAACCAACGAACTCAGTCTTGAAGGTGACAGTCCCAACGAAGGGAGGACCAAACTCCTAGGGGGAGTTTATGTACTAGATTTTTCTATGGATGCAACACTAGACATAATCTGACTCAATGTCCAATAACCGGGTGGAAGTGGCACCGATTGAGGAGAAGATTGAAGAGAGGCGGAAGATCATCAGGGAAAAGTTGATATTCTCCTATAGAAACATGCATTCCTTCACTTTCAACAGGACTCAAAGAATCCATGTCTGATGAAGTCATAAGATCATAAAAAATATGGCGAGGACTAGGAGTTATAGCAGCAGCTTCAAATGGTGATGCCCGAAGTAAGAGGATGGAATTATTCCTCATCCCCAAAACTAGACCAAGCATCTGGAGAAGGCCAATTGTACTCAACTGACTCTTCAGGAGGAGATCCAGTAGTGAGAGGTAAAATAGTCAGGAGAATAGGCTACGAAAACTCAGAAGACCTAGTGGATTGAGGGGTTTCGTAAGAAAAGTCAGGAAAAGAACTACTACTAGGAGGTAGTGAGGAAGACAATGAAATGGGTGGTTCCACCACTGTGACCGTATTTCAAAATAGAAAAGGAAAAAAAGATAAGAAAAAGAAGGCTTCAAGACCAAGGCCTAAGGAGAAAAACAAAAACCAACCAAGTAACAAACTTTTAATGGGCATGTGATCATGGGTAGTTAATTTTATGACATTGAAATCAGACTTTACTGTTTCATGTTTTAAGAGTCGAGAAACAGACAAAATATGACTCTAGTCACTTTCAATTTTAAACGAGCATGAAAGGAAAAGTGCTCAATGATCTCTTCTCTTTTTAAAGAGTCACAAAAATATTGAAATGACTACTCTGGTACTCTAAGAAAGAGGGTGTACCAAGTTTTTGTGAACTACCATATACACCTTGGTGATCAAATGAAAGAGAAATGACCAAGGAATTTCCATACGTGCAGGTAGTCTCCGCGAATGCTGTGTTCAGTGTATCATGGTTACAGGGCAGTAGACTCGGCTTCCTATGGATAAAGGATTTCAACCTATAGGGGTATCCATTTATATACTCGACGATATGGGGAGCACAAGTCCGTACTAGCACTGTCTAAAGCCAAAAGGCGAACGATAGCTACTAGTTTTTAAGATGCCAGAACACGTCTCTAGCCTAGACCACTAAAATTTTTACGTTAGGTTCTAGTGTTTCGTTAGGTTAATTCAATTAATTTTTAGTTGATATTGAATTATGTTTCAATTTCAAGGCCCTATCGGATGTGGATCTCAAATTTTGTAAATGCAGGCTGTATGCAAATGAACACCATTTTCCTTCAATGAATGCTAATTAAGAGAATGATAGAGATCTTTCAAACAATAGCAATCAATGAAATCAAATGAATAAATCCGCTAATTCATCTAATTTAACTAAGTGAAAAATGAAAAATTCTTTCCTAGCTAATCAAGCACTAGTTATGCAAAAGAACTTTCCTTTTCCAAACAAACGAAAGAGTGCATTTTTTCTTATTTTTTCAATGGAATAAAGCGCAAAATGCACTAATTACATGAAAAAAAAAACAAGCGCTAGTTCTAGGATTGCGAATGTAAAGAGTTAAGCCGAATGATTCAATGAAAGCAACACGAACACAAAAATGCACTCAAGCCAATGAAGGACTCTTCCAATCAAAGAGAAAGCTTTGAAATGATCCAAACAAGAAATGTGACCTATGCTTGAAGAAACAAGAAAAATATAAGAAAACCCAAAATGATCATTCAACCAAAACAAATCTCAAAGGATAAAAAAGAACTAAACAAAATTGATGAAGAGATGTTACCCACAAGAATCGAAAAAATCGACTTTCGATCAGAAGGCTCAGTGAGATATGACACTCAGAAACTACACTGATAAGTAAAAAGACGTACAAATGAGAATAAAAATTCTGTGACAATCAAAAGAATCTCAACAGAATAATTGCAAAGAAAAAATCCACCCAGAGACAAGCACAACTGACCAAAAACTCAAAAGGAAAGTCAATCCAAACCCTACAGGATTTAGCATGACTGTAAGGTGGTAATGCACACCAAACAGGGGTTGGCGCTAGCGCAACACAAGAAACATGCACCAATCGGCGTGAATGTTCAACTGAAAAACATGCCAAGGTGGATATCTATGGGAGAATAGGAAATCCAATGAGCAGAGGTCAATCTTGACACTCTTGAGCTGAACAAGAGGACTCTAAACAAGAAAACAGACTAGAAAAGATAGACAAACAAGAAAACAACCGAAGTCGACTTGACAAGGGAAAAAAGGCAAACTTGCATTGATCCCCAGTGGAGTCACAAATTTGTTATGTAGGTAAATCCTCTATGTAGATAGAGATGATCCCTCTAGCCCTAAAGTGGGTCTAGTAACAAAAGGACAAACTAGAGTGTAGGCTCCTAATTACTGAATGAAATAGACATGGTAGGTCTACCTACCTAGAGTCCAACACTGTCGTCATAGCTGTTGTAGTGGTGGCCTCTTGATTCCTATCTTAGCAAGTCACAATCCTTTCGCAGCGATGCTTGGACACCTGCACTAGATCAGCAAACAAGAGAAACATATGAAACAACAATCTCATTCATAGTTACTAATCATTCAAGGAGGATTAAGCATATTGCATCAATAAAACACATCAACGTGATATGGGAACTAGACAATAATTATACATATGTATTAATAGAAGAAAGAATTACAACCAAGCCTTGACATTGTAGCCTCCTTTAGCGGAGTTCAGTTGAAGCACGCCTCGACGAATTTCAGGGAATTTAGATGGGATTAAGGCACAAGCCTAAGCTCTCTCAATAAGGTACTCTTATGTTCTATCTTGAATAGAAATCTCTCCAACATTTCTTCTTCTTCAGTTCAGCTAGCTTACTCAATGGAGGATGAGCTATATTTATAGAAGGAGATGAGGAGGTTGGGATCCCTACTATGGTGGAAGGGAGGCCTTATCTCATGGGAGGTTTCCCCAAAAGGTGGAAACAAGAGGGCAAAGGAGGAAGGTTGTGGTTATTCAATCGAACCACTCCCCATGACTCATCCACGAAGTTGTTATGATCGAAACTCTGCCTCTATTTTTAAAAAAATTTCCATAAAAATATTGGCGTGGACAGCTAACCGAGATAGAGTGCCAACTGGTGCGGGGCTCAGTGTTAATATGCCTCATCGGTGCGAGGGCATAAATGGCTACCAGTGCCAAGGAAAAAGAAGGTGTTTTTGGTGGTCTATTTAGGAAATGGTCAACACAAGGAATGTTAGACTCATGGTAAGGGATGCAATGATGATATTTTAAAGGCATGACACTTTATTTTGTTCACATAAATGAGCCTCCAATATGCATGATAGGGATTGCAGGGAGAGTGAAAAAATTCTATGTAACACTCGTCCTCTTAAGTTATCAGGCACATTTATTACTACAGATGGTTTGAGACTAGTCCTTGACCCAAGGCCACCTATGTAGCAGTAATCTGTATTTGGGGAGTGACCAATTGCATTGATTACTCGAGACAGTTTGATATGGGTCTTTGATGCAAGGTCACCTAGGCAGTAGTAATCTGTATTTGGGGAGTGGCCAAGTGCGTCAATTACTGCAGGCAATTTGAGACGGGACTTTGAGCCAAGTTCACCTAGGTAGTAGTAATCTATATTCTGGGAGTTACCAAGTGCATTGATTACTGCATATGGTTTGATATAGGTCATTGACACAAGATCACCTAGGCAGTAGTAACACCCATGATAGTTAAGGATTTACGAGGCAGGTAGATTCTTTAGATGGCTTGATTGTGTCTTTGACCCAAGATCACATACGCAGTAGCAGTACAATGTGCATCAATCCTGTAGACGGTTTGATTGGGTCTTTTTCCTGAGATCACCTAGGAAGCAGTAGTACTATGCGTGTTGATTCTGCAGACGGTTCGATCGAGTCTTTGGCCCAAGGATACCTAGGCAACAATAATTAATACCCTAGATACTCATACAATTGTACTCAGAATGTATCACAACCTAGCTATCGTGAAATTCACCCCAGCACTCATATACCAACCCAGGACATGGGAACCGATATCCCCCATTCCTCACAAATAATGGAACATTGGCACAACGTAATGGACCAGTCAATCTAGTGCAACCATTCCTAGCCTCATCAGCAAAAATACAATGAAGAGAATTATAAAAATCCTCCAAATGCTGCAAAAAGAAGCTGAGGAACAAACCAAAGGGAGATCCTGGATAGGGGGTAGTAACCAGCAATGCCCCCTATGATCTCAGTCTTTGGGCAACCCCAACCAAAATTAAAGCTAGGAGCCATGTAACAACTCCCAGGGGAAAAATAGAGCTTAGAATATCTGATCAGAAAACTGAAAACAACATTATGATTAGCACTCCATAACACCTAGAGGCTATGACACACATTCACACTCCCAAAAAAATATTTCTTCAGCGCAGGCAGGTATGCCCTCTCCCATCTTCTTTTCAAAGCTCATGACTTTCAATAATATTTGATAAAGAAGATGCTTTCACTTGAGGTAGTTTTTTTTTGCAGGAAAAGCTCACAAACCATTCACAACTCCATCCAACTGAAATTTCCAGAGCAGGTATCATTCTACCATCATCATGGTAGAGTCCCATAAAAATCTTCATATCATGACATCATTTCTCCATCAGAAATCAATCATAGGTTCCACATATTTGACCGTGTTTATCATCACCTCACCCTATACATGATAAACATCCTAATTGGTCAGTAGAGCCTCCCCCCCCCCACGGCACTCGTCACCCACAATAGACCATATATCACAGCTAAAGTGACACCATGGCCATATTAATCTAGTCCGGGAAGAACCTCATGCCCATCCATCCACCATGAATAAGGTCAAACTATACCATACAAAATAAAACCCCCTTCTAGGACGACCAAGTTGTATAAGCACATCAAAAGTGCACTACTGTGCCTCGGATTTGGCCAACCATACCTCCACCAGCATAACCCCATCTACGATAATCTTTCATCCGCTTCATCAACGCCACACATGAGACCAACCAATGTGGCTCCCACTCTCAGGAAAACACCCTCCCCACAACATCAGTGAGCAAACCCTGTCATGTTTTGGGGCACCCATCTCTGTGTTTTGTACAAACCAAAATCCATTATTTTATTCTTTTGGTAAGTGTACAAAGACCATAAATGGTGCACTACATTCCCCACGCTCTCATTCATCTTTTCTCCCATGGCAGTAGTCCCTGAACACCCTCAGTCAGAGTATCACACCACCACACACAAGCCACCATGGCATTCATAGCCATCTTTTACCCACCCTAGAAGTCCTATTGACTCCAAGTATTTCCCAATCAGAAATAACTATGACTACTGCCAAGCTTCTTAGTACACTCCAACCATGGGCCACTGAATCCCCATCATCAGTTTTCACTCACCCCTCACCAACATTCCTATGTTAAACCCATCACATCTAGGTCCCTAACCGCTCATGCCAGCGACCCCTCGTTCGATTGAGGCTCCATTTTTGTCGAATTCAACACCTATTTTCCAGAAAGGAAGTGGTACCTTGGATTACCCCTCTCCATAAAAGGGGAATCCTTGGGTGGCACTGTGGGAGACATCATTGATGACATATGTCATCAATCCTCATGACATTCGACTACAACAACAAATTTCATATCAATATGGTATCGTACCCTACAACCATTTCACTTTGATCAAATTTTTCGAAGACCTGTGCCTTCACAAGTGTCTCTTTCAACAATGCTTACACAGTAAGGTCCCAGCCAACACCTGTGTACAATTCACAGTTATATGTCGTACGAATTTTACGCATATGGGTACCACGTTCCACCTATTTTCAAAGAAAAAACGCCTTGGAGGGTGTCATCAGTAGTCTTCAACAACCACCAGATCACTACCATATTAGTGACATAGACAGAACATGTATATGTGAAATAGATTTGTTTAACTAGCCACAACATCACGAGCATGGGACATGCCCACCTCGTAGAACAATTGTATATATATTGTAGTATATTTTCTTACAGGGGTCCCATAGGACATGGTCATTCTTCGAACCAATGCAGGGTGTTTCCGATTCTGAGCTTTAGGAAGGTCTCTCTCTCTCTCTATGCACAATACACATAAAGGAAACTATAATGTATTTCGGTTATACAGTTCTTCATAAACCTCACACATCACAGGGAAACTGTTAACACTAGAAAATTGTAGAAGCAGAAGATGAAATTATTTAATTTCAAGAAGAAGGATTTATAGGGCTGAAAGACATTAGATAATCTAGAAATTATTTAAAGATATCTAAGGTCTGAGGAAAAATAAAATTTGAGCAAGTCATAAATGCTTTTGTGTGCATAATCCTTCGTGAAGAGTGCCTTTGTAGGCCTTTTGAACCGAAATGCATGCAATCCTGGGAGTGGCGAAAGTCACTTTCTAGGACCACAAAAAGCACACTCCAGGACAATGATTCCTCACTCAAAGTCGCCTAAGGAAAACCACCAAAGCCTCCTTAGACATCAAGGGAGAACATAATGTAATATTTGTGGCAAACAAAGGAATCATCCCCCTCCCTTGGGTGACCATCCACAATGTATCAAGAGAGGGATGGAGGATTTGAATTCTCCTATATAAGACCACCATGAGATGAAGAACTTGAGAACACATTGTTATGATGGCCAGAATCGCCCAAGAAATAGCAGCAGTGTGTGATCCGGAGCTAAAGATAGAGGGGACTCAATTGTTGGCCATCCAACAAGTTCAGTCCACCACAATAGAGAGAGGGAGACTTTGCACCTAGGCAATCTTGGAAGTAAAAAAATCCTTGCATCGGGACTTATAAGCCATGTTCTAAGGACCCTTTGACAAGAGGGTTAAAGTTTCATCCTCATTTCGTACCAGCACTCAATAAGAGGGGCGAAAGAGCCACCGTTTGGATTATTGCAGTTGTTTGACTCTATCCAGATATTTTGTTTATTTGTTTTAGTGTTAGTTTAGTTTTAGTTTATATATGCATGCTATTTTCTATCTAGTATGTTTATGATTCTATCTTGTTTCACTAGCTTACTTGACTCCACTTCTTTTTCTACCTGTGACCAATAACTTATGTGGGTAAACCAAACCCCTTAGGTTGGTGTGATTTCATACATGCATGCACCAAACACAATAACACATTGGGGTTTATAATATTGTGCTAAATATGGGGTTTATAATATTAGAGTTGAATATTGAGTTCTATAATCCTAGGGTGTATAATATTTATTCTAGGGTTTATAATGTCGCATTGTTAGCTTTCATAATGTTGAGTTTTATAATGTTAAGGATTATAATATTTGGTTAAATATTACGGTTTAATGTTGTGACCTTGAAATTTGATGTAAACATATCCCATTTCACAATGTGAGAACCATCGTCGCAATATGACAAACATTGTGACAATGATTGCTGTAATGATACATAACATTGTAATTTATTTATGTCACATTATGAAAATGACCAATTTAGGGTTTAATATACTATTTTACTATATTGGGTTTATGGTTTATAATATTAAGGTTCATGGTCCTATGGATTATAATATTAATCATAGGGCTTTTAATCCCTTGGGTTTATAGTATTAATTGTAGGGTATATAGTATCTTAGGTTTATAATATAAATCATAGGGTTTAATATTATTCTTGTGGGTATATTGTTCCTTTGGTTTCTAATAGTGAACCTTTGAGTTTACTAAACCATTGTGTTTATAATATTATTGTTCCCCTAGCATTATTTATCACTTTTTATAAGATGAACAATCCCTTGGGTTTATGATATTAATAGCTAATATCTATAATAATATATTTGGTCTTACAATATTAGGGTCTATAATATTAATATTAGGTTTGATTCTTGTTTAGTGTTGATTGTCATTTATTATATTGGGTAAATAGTGTTTATATTATTAGCACAACCACATTTACTAATGAAAACCATAACCACGACGATAAACCATTGTCAACCATGTTTTTTTAAAGTTTATAATATTTATCTTGAAGTTTATATACCTTGGGTTTATAATATTTATTCCTTGGGTTTAATATTATTCCCTTTGGTTTATAATTCCATGGGTTTGAAAATAATAGTATTCATGAATTTTATGCTATTAATGTATTAATGGTTTAAAATTTAATAATGGTGTATATTGTCTATATGTTTTATATTCTATTAATATTAATGTATTTAGAATAATGGATTCTATGAATGTGATAATGTTTTTTAATGTATTAATATTATTTACGTTTATAGTAATAATGTTAGGGCTTAATGGTTGATGATGGTTCATCATTCCTTTGTGCAAAATATTGTATGAAAATGAAACTCAACCATGGCCAAACACAAACTCACAATTTTTTTAGATGAAATATAATTTTTTGGGGGGGTTTATATATGTTCATTTCATGTTATTTAATAGGATTTACATTTTTCCCCTGGGATAAATATATTTCTCATGCATCTATAATCCATTTGATTTCTTGTATTAATATTTATCTTGTGGTTTATTTAACTTTGGTTTATAATATTTATCCCTTGGGTTCAATATTATTCCCTTTCATTTATAATCTATTTATAACACCTTCGGTTTTTAGTATTTATCATTTTTGGTTTACTATTCCCTTGGGTTTATAATGTTAATCCCTTTGGTTTATTAATCAAAGGGTTTTTATTCCTAGGGTATAATATTATTCATATGGGGTTTCAATATTAATCCTTGTGTCTAATATAAATTCCCTTGGTTTATAATCATGGTAAACCATGATCCAACCTCACATTGTTACAAACATTTTCTCAATATGAAAATCATCCATGGCTCAACGTCGCATTGTGACAAATATTTTCTCCATATGAAAATCAATCATGGTGTACCATGGTGCAATGCCACATTGTGAAAATGTTTGTCTCAATATGAAAATAAGCCATGATCATCCATTGTCTAATGCCACATTCTAACAAATATTGCCTCAATATGAAAGGTTATTCATAGGGTTTATAATATTTATCCTATGGCTTAATTTAAATCCCTTGGGTTTATAACCATGGTCAACCATGTTCCAATGTCACATTGTGACAAAGATTGTCTCAATATAAAAATGAAGTGTTTTCAGTGATAGCCAACCATGTTTTAGCGTCGCATTGTGACAAAGATTGTTTCAATATGAAAACCAACCATGGTCAACAATAGGCCAATGTCACATTGTGACAAAGATTGTCTCTATATGAAAATCAACCATGGTCAACCATATTTATATTAGAGTTTATAATATTTATCTTACGGTTTATATACCTTGGGCTTATAATATTTCTCCCTTGGTTTAATTTATTATTCCCTTCGATTTAATATTGTTTTATTGGGTAAAATATTTTTCATGTGTGTTTACAATCCATTCGGTTTCCTCTATCAGTATTTATCTTCAAGTATATATACCTTGGGCTTATAATATTTATCCCTCGGTTTTAATATTATTCCCTTGGCTTTATAATCTCTCAGGATTTTAGTATTAAACCTTTTGGTTTATTACTCCCTTGGGTTTATTAATCTAACGGTTCTTAATCCTAGGGTATAAAATTATTCATATGGTTTATAATATTAATCCTTGGGTTTAATATAAATCTCCTTGGATAATCATCATCGTCAACCATGGCCCAACGACACATTGTGACAAATATTTTCTGAATATGAAAATCAACCATGGTCCAATGTCGCATTATGAAAAAGTGTGTCTGAATATGAAAACAATCATGACAAACCATGGTGAAACCCCTTGGGTGTCTAGTATTAATCCCTTTGGTTTATTATTCCATTGGCTTTATAATATCAATCCTTCACACTTATTAATCTAAATATTCTTATTCCTAAGGTTTAATATTTCATAGGGTTTATAGTATTAATCCTTAGGTCTAATATGAATCCATTTATTTAAAATCATATAGTCAATCATCGTCTAACGTCACATTGTGAAAAAAAAATTCTTAATATGAAAATCAACGATGGTCCAATGTTCCATTGTGGCAATTACTTTTTTTCATATGAAAATTAATAATGCTCAACCATGGTCAGCCATGCTGCAAAATCGCATTATCACTGTTGATTAGCGGTTATCATTGGTGTCAACCGACGCAGCATCAGGGGCTACCCCCATATTTTATGGGAATTTTGACCTATATTATGGTTCAATAATTATTTTTATGGTTTTTACTTGTCGATATGTTTCCGTTGATATATGGCACACCACGTAATTCTTCACGGTTTGAGAGATATTCATGTTTGAAGTTTGTAATCACAGTTAGTGGGCTAAAACCCCATGAGGTTGTGGCATGGGTCATTGAAAAATAAATAATTAATAATTTTTAAGCTCCTAAAATCCCTCCCATGTTCACTTGTTGAATCCCCTGTCAACCTATTCATTTATATAAATTTTGATTCTCATATCCTCCTTATGTAGGGATTTCGCTACCTAAAATAGGTCATCGTGGCATTTGCGCTCTAAAATTTTTTCTACAAAGGTTAGAAGTTGAAATGTTTATGACATGAACCCAAATTCTTAAGGAAGCTCCTGTAAAAATTTCAGATCAAGGTGCAAAATATTTTCAGAGATATGATCTGTATAAGTCAGTATTTTTGCAAGCTCCTAAACTTCATCTCAAAGAAGTGACCTTGGGAAAATCATCATAACTCTCTCTTTGAGTATCAGATTGGAATTATGTAAAATGTGTCAGATATTGTACGGATTGTAGTTTTTTCTGTATCAATTTCAGATCTGAATAAAGAAACAGTGACACATGGCATGCCGTACAAGTTCGATCTACTAAAACAATCCATAATTAGGTCATTGTGAGATATTGAGCATAACTCTCTCTTGAACAATCCAAATTGGATCAGACCTATGGCATTGGGAAGAAAACTTGGAGTACTAATAGAGAGACTAAAATCACATATTGGGGAGCTGAAATAACATATATACACCAGATTCAATATCGATATCCTATAAGGATAGAAAAAAATAGATCATGTGTTGTCAAGGGCTACAAAGGACCAGACTTTCTATGGCAACAAAGCAAATCAAGGTGCACCAGAAGGTAGCATGACAAGAGTAGTAATCAAGGTGTAGAATAGCAACAAGAATTTAAGCACATGAAGTTTTCAAGTGGGCAGGATTGCATATAGTCATCGTAAAGGTATCATTGTACTAAGTCATTGTAAATCCATCATTGCAAAAATTGTACAAGTGTCTATCTGCCAAGAGTTGAAGAGGTTGTGTCAGGAGGTCTAGGATTATCATTAGGTGGTTGTGTCATAGTTAGGGTTATGGTCTACTGTGTCTTCTTCTTCTACATCATTCTATATCATTGAAAAGTGGACTATTTTCCTTGGTACGGGAGTCCATTCTTCTTTTATTCTTCTACAGGGTTGTAGGGTGGTGCTAGGCTGGTGCACGAAGTCACCAATAGGTTCAAGCCCGTGAAAAATTCAGGGTGGTAGGGTGGATCTAGGGTCAGTTGTAGCTCATTGGGTTTTCGGGCATCTGTTCAGTTGACTACTAAAGAATCTCAGGCATTGGAGCATCCATCTAGTGGGAGCTGGAGAAGAATGATTTTCTAGATTCTAGAAATTTGGAGCTTTATTTTCAATTGGAGTTGAATATTAAATAATTATTAGAAAAAAATTCAGGTCTTTTTTTTTCCAGAGAGGGTTTCCACCTTCAAAATTGTGTGCATGTGTGTTCCTTTTGTTTACTTCTATCATTATACAAACACTGATAATAATTGAAGATTAAATAATACTTTAATTGAAAGGAATACTGATTCACCCCCCCCCTCTCAGTATTTCCAACAATTGGTATCAGAGCTTGGTTCAATTAATAACTTTTTAACATTTGGAAGGAGGTTATGGGGCATAGCAAGAGTGGTGTACCTTTGTTCAATAAAAATAATTATGCACTCTGGAAAGGACGAATGGAGGGAAATCTCTTGGCGCAACGTTACGAAGTATGGGACACTGTTAAAAATGGATTTACATCAACCGCAAATGAACAAGGTAAGAAGAATTTGGTAAATGATGCAAAAGAAAAGAATATTGTTATCACTGGACTTATTGAAGCTGATTACCATAAGGTGTTGGGTTGTAAAAACACCAAAAATGTATGGTACAAGCTTGATAATATATATACAGGTAAATTTCAAAGAATCAAAGCTTCAAATCTATAGAGAAAAAATTGAGCAACTTAGAATGAAGGAAGATGACAACATTGTTGCATACTTCCAATAAATTGATGAAATAACCAATACTCTGGAAGGATTGGGAGAGACAGTTGACGAGAAGTCTCTTATACAAAATATTCTTAGATTACTAGGGAGATTTAACCTAAATGTATCGGTCTTAGAATACAGTGCAAATCTGGAAAAACTTAGTAAAGAGGAACTACATGGAGTTCTCATAGCATATGAAATGAGAATTGATGAAGAAGAGGGTACTTTGAATCTAGAAACTATGTTCATTCCATCTAAGAAAACCAATAAGGACAAACAACATTCAATTGAAAAGAAATGCACTTGCAAGTGTGAAGAAAAGTGTAATAACCCAAAATGGGGAAGCAACAATACATGAACATAAAACTAGAAATAGAAGTGAATAAAATTACACCAAAGTGTGTGAAAACCATGGAGCCATTTTATTCTATAAATCAGCAACAAATAAGAAAAATACAACTCAAATTATCAAGGCAAACAAGCCTCCCATGAATACATATGCCAAAGATGGAATGTTGCTACATTGCAGAATGCTCTTGAACAGGAACATAGCAGTAATAGAAGGTACACTGCTACCGATGATGTAAAATAATATATATATATGCAATTATATGGCTGATACAAGTTGGGAGTGAAGATATATACTCCCAAAACTAATTCCAAGGCAATCCGGAGAGGATTTCCTGAAATATGCAAAAAGCCAAAAATGTTGAAGTGAAACCCTAGGGTTGAGTAGTAGATGCAACTCAATAACTGGATGGAGATGGCTGAAGATGCTGTACAACATGAATAAACCTCCTCCAATGGATCTTCCAAGTGAAATGTTGATCCTAACACTAAATATCTCACCCTCCAACAATCACTGCAAACCCTCACTGCAAATACTCACTGAAAATAACGCAGTCAAGGAGAGGGACTATGCTGTAGGAGATAGAAACTGTGCTGGCCAAGTTCCAAGATATGAAATATGGTCCAATGGCTTCCTCAATGATCTCCCAAAGCAAGGAAATCTTCATCATATGAAAAATAAGCTCTAGAAGTGGTGTTATGAAACCTCCACTGCAACACCTTGCAACACAACGTTATACTTCTGTAGAAATAACGTTGTAGCTAAAGGAGTTAGCTTGGCCTCAAGCCTGGATGTGGAGAAATGAAGTACAAGATCCCTCAAGAGACCTCTCTTGAGAGGATAAGGAAGTCCTAAACAGGAATTCCTTGTGCTAAGCAGCACAACAATCTCAACTAAATAGTTGAAGAAAGCACAATAGTCATACATACCACAAATTCAATAATCCATTTCATGTCTTGCTATGGCTGCCTCGCCCTCCTTTTATGAAAATGAAAGCCCTCTCACCATGGGTCCCACTCATTAGGGTTTCCTCCACCAAGTAATCTTCCTCCCACTATCACTGCATTGTCTCCATAGATGATCTCCACCTTCCTTTCCAGTGTTGTTGACTTGGTCAAACTTGACCTTGTCTACGTGCAAATGTCCCTTTTGACAGATGAGGGTGTGAAATCCAGCTCCTATGATCATCCCTTTTCACATTATGAGGGATTTTATTCCTATTTCTGAAATTAATGGGCTTCCTCACCCATTTATTCATCTTCTAATAAAAATCAATATTCCAATTAGTTGCATGATAATTTTGGAATATTACAGTCCTCCCCTCCCAAATGTTGCTTGTTCAGAAGCAAATGCAAGGATAGAACTCAAAAGTCTCCCCTCCTCCTACTGTAGCATCCACATGTGATAAACTCCTTCAAGGAATGAGATGCTATCTCATCAATAAATCTCCATATTGCCCCTCCCAAGCATGCAATCTAGCTGAATAGCTAACACCATGAACAAGTAGAGTACTCAAGGAGGAAATAAGGTGTTGTCTAGAGGTCCCTTTTGAGGAATGGTATTTGAAATGTAGTGGGAACCATCATTCCCATGTGGATCCTCCATCCCCAAACTATCATCCATACAAAATGAGTTACCTCCCAACATGACAACTCCTGAAAATTCTCCTCCACCTCTAGCTCCTGAAATGTAGGTAGGCTGAAAATATTATCATGGTAGACAAAATAGCCAACCCCATGTTATTATCCTCTCCACTTATGATAAGTGCAAAGTATCTACTGATCTTGGGCTGCAATAAGGCTTCCCTCAAGTGGCAAGATGAAGACTAGATCTCCAAAGAACTTTTCTTCAATGTTATGAATCATGCTGGCCCAAACCATCCCATATGTGATGGATAGGAAATCACCACCATATGGTATCCAATCAATCCCAGCACCCACCTCATAAATAAGCAAGTGTTTTGCTATAGTGGCCATATCACCTCCCTTGCTCCCCTTGGAACATGTAATGCAAAAAGTGTGGGAACTCTCTTCCCCCAAGGACACATCCAACCATTGTGTCTCTCCCTTAATCATGCTCTCAATAAAATTAAGAGCAACATAAACAAATGGAATAATGATTAGCATCATGCTAGCTGCCATATGTAATAAGGGAGGAGGACAATGGTCCCTCAAATGCAACCAGTGCAATTTTACTCTCAATTGAATCAGAAAATGGCATGATGTGTGGTTTCCCAACCACTTTCTTTCTGCCCCAATCTCCTCACACATTTGGAGAAAGTGTATGGTGTATGGTGCAAAGTGAGCATGCTCTACAAAAGATGTAATCTCACCAAGTCCTTCTAGGGAGTGGCCATCACCAAAACTACCTTTGACCTCAAGAAGACCATGAAGTATAGAAGGAAGAATGATCGTCCCTTGAGCAATGTCCTGCACATATATTGTTAAGGAATGCACATACAAAGCATTATGCAACCAAACAATATCCTTGCCATATTATTTGCTCATGAAAATGGAGTGGCTCATAGATAAATCTCCTCTCAACCTCAAAGAGGAAAGAGGTGGTTGTGTTAAATCTTTCAAATATTTATGTATCTCCTCCATCTCCACATGATCCATGCATCTCCTCAAATTCTGATATATATCCTCCTCAAATCCTTCCCAAGTGTAACCCTCCATGATGGTGTGGTATGCTCTCATAGAATAAGTGTGCCGAAAAAGGAAATCCTCATGAGCTGCTTGTAGTAACTTCTCCTTGAGCTTGGAAGCTCTTGATAAGAAGATCCTACCATTATAGTAGATGACCCCATCTCTGACTGAATACCCCTCCTCATGCAACTTGTCATCCAATATTATACAAGTAAAAAGATCCTTGGAATAATCAATCAACAACTGGGATTTCCAATATGGATCTATCCTCCATAGTGATAGTGCTGATGATCTATCACAAAGAACATATATCATATGGTCCTCCTCTTTGACATTTCTCATGCTATAGATGCAAGTTGGAAGGATTCTATCCTTCCCATGCTACTCCTATCACATCAAATAATCTGACGTGAGAGTGGGTAATGATGATGTTGAGAGAATGCCTCTCCTCTCCTTGAGTTTACCCAAGACTCTCAGCACTGTACCAAGCTCTCCCAAGGTCTCCACTCCTCTGAAATCAATGAATGGTGCCTCAAAATGTGAAGCATCCCTCATCATCTATTGATCTTGTGGTCTCCCCGGTGAAATGCCCCCATACAATGAGACATCAAGATCAAGAGTAGAATAAATATATTAATGGATAGACTTGTCCCTACCTTCAGTGTGCAATCTAGCCTCCCTCTTATGTGCATCAACCCTTTGAAATAGATAGGGATGTCTGTTCCTCATCATATGATGTTGGTGATCCTCCCTACCTGCTCATTGTAGCTGCATGGTTTCACAATATGTCAACAATGGAACATGATGACCATGAGTTGTGCTCTGATCTCCACATATGATATCCTAGGGAAATTCTTACAATGATACAGTAATCCCTCTTGTTGGAGCATGTGCTCCCCCTACCTCTGCATGAGGTGCTAGATATGCTCTAGACATGACAACACTGTTGCCCTCAACCCTTTCTTCCTCTCCAATATGAATGGGAAACCTCCCAAGACTTGGATCCTATTTTCAAAAAGGGATCTCCATGCCCTCTTGTTCAAGAATATGAGATAGATATCTTGCCTCTACCAAGGTATGATGCAATATGTCAACATTATCATTAGTTTTCTGAAGTGGAGTTGATTTTATAGTTTCCTCCATCACATGCAAAGTTTTTTTTTTCTTAGGTTTGTTTAGCTCCACCACATGTGTTTCAGAAGTTTTTCCATCAAATATTTCTAATACCCTCTTAATTAACTTTTAATAAGAAGAATTATTTGCATTTTTTAATGAAAAATACTCAAATATCCACCAAGCATATGCCTTACCTCTAAACTGCAACACTGCAACTTTGATGGCTTCATCTTCAGAAATTTGGTGTTGCTGCAAATAGGTATCAAGCTCCTCCACCCAAGCTCTACCTGAACATGTAGGTGAACCATCAAAAGTAGATAAGAAAAATGTACTCATATTATGCTTCTTAATTCTCTCTAATTTGATCTTGAAAAACTCTGAAAAAGTGACATGATCTCTAAACTTCTTAGTTTGAGATTCATATTCTTGCAGTAAATCACTAAGAGTTTCCCTCTTAGGCATTTCTTCTTCTTCTATCTCCCTCATAGTAAATCTGGGCATATGACTGCTCTTTCCATCATAATGTGTGGTTGCATGCTCACACTCATGATATGAAAATATGGAGTTTGCTTCAGATTCAAACTCTCTTGGAGATTCCCTACATAGCTCCCTTCCCATCTCCATGAGATCTCTCTTAATGCTCTGCATAGTTTGAGAAAGAAGCTTTGAGAGCTTCTTTTCCTTCTTTCCTTCAAATAATGGATTCTTCTTCCTGTATTTTATGTTCATATTCTCTTCTTGTTTTCCTGATAGCATAATGGCTGAGATTCCACAAGCTGAGCCAATATTATGCTCTGATACCACTATAATCCCAAAATGGGGAAGCAACAATACATGAACATAAAATTGGAAATAGCAGTGATTAAAATTTCACCAAAATGTGTGAAAACCATAGAGCCATTTTATTATCTAAATCAGCAACAAATAAGTGCAATAAAATTCAAATAATCAAGGAAAACAAGCCTCCTGTTGGGTTTGTGTTATATTCTTTCCATGACTAGTCCTTATTTTCTGGTGGGCAGACCCGCCCATGGTTTTGGGCATGGGTTTGCACATGGTTTTGGGGCATGATGATTTTCAGCCCATCGTATTTTGTAGATACGGTCAATGGAACTACGGTTATGTTCTAATCTAGGTTTAATGGATTGGGGTTTATGTATGCTTTCGCATGTATATATATGTGTTGTAACACTAAAAGGAATATAATGAAAAATCAAGTTGGTCATCCCGATTTGGGATCCACGGGAAAATCTCTGTGTTTATCTGTTTTATGCTTCCCTCTATTGTTTATTTTCTGTTTTAAGATTCACTTGTAGAAAATTTCTGTTAGTATGAATCCTTCGTCGAAGTGTACGAAAAAGGACCACTTTAGCTACGCATAACTAATAGCCCTAACAACAAAAGTGGCTGCCAATATCTTCAGATCTGCAATTGGTTAGACAAGAAAATAGCTGCAAAATACCAGATCTATATATGGAAAGACATTAAGCAGTAAAGTAAAGGGTTTGCTCCATGCATCCAACAGACAAGACAAGAACACGATTTTTGAATGAATTTTTATATTACAGGGCACCTGTGAGGAAAACAAGAAGGTGTATCCAGCTCTCCTCGATGGGATGGGTTCTTTGTAGTCCTCAGCACTTCAGATCTAAGCTTTCTCTCTCTTGTAGGTGTAGAAAACCCAATGCATAAAAGTAGAGCTCAATAGGAGCAATGATTTATTTGATTAATAGTGGGTGATTTGGTCATATTTAACAAGGAATATTATCTAAATAAGATTTAAATAACTATTCCTAGAAAATAATAAGATAACTAAGGGTTTATCTCATTAATTTCTTTGTTTTTGGGTTAAACATGATTGGGAATAATAATTAAATTATGGTTTAATTAATTATTCCATGAGGAAAATCAAACAAATATAGGTTTGTTTAATATTTCCTTTTGGGGTTTCCTGTTTTAACATAGTGAAAGCGGTTTTACTTAGGGTAAAACTGGTCTTACATGGTGTACTTGGGTCCATCTAATGATAATAAGTTAGATGACCAAAAATGGTGTAACAGATTGCCCCCCAGCGTGCGAGTGTCAGGAGCAAATCGTATGACCGAAGTACGTTGTAAGAACACAATCACTAGACAACAAAAAGGGGTGTCAGAGAGAGAAGTGTGAGGTAGATAGTGTGCTGAAGGACTAGACCCTGAGGAGACGAGACTCGCAGGTGCAACAAGTCTCTTTTTATGAGAGGGTACCTGTGCTGAAGGCGGCGGGGGAGGCATACCTATGCCCGCCGAGACAAAGTACAAAAGAATAGTGTGTCCAGTAATCAAGGGACCGAACCATAAAGTACAACTGGCATAATCATGAGCCAGATAAAAATACAATGAGGAATCCCATATACATGATGTGCCTGGGATAACAGCCAGGACTTGTACAATAATATCTGAGTACATGAGATACAAATACAACCCAAATGCCCCCTGCAAGTGGGGAAGGGCTCACAAAATCTGACTGATACATGCAAATCAAAGAGGCGCTGCAAGTGGCTATGGCCAACATCATCAAATATCTGGAGCTGCATCGAAGGCTGCAAAGAAGAGGTCATCCGGGCATGTGGGGGGCTACCTGCAGGGCCACCCCCTCATGAGGGTTGAGACATCTCACACACACCCGGGAATCATCAAGAGCTGCTGCTGGGTCATTGGATCGTCAAGTATACGAATCTCGAACATGCTGAAAGGAGCTGGAGAAACAATCAAGTCAAAGGGAAAAGAGAGATCCCCCTGCCTGATCCGAGGCACCGAACAAGAGTGGAAGATGGAACCAAGGTACACCGCCCTCTAGACCTGGCTTCTGGAATGAATGTGTTGAGGTCGACAGAAGTAGGTCCGCCATAGGTGAGGTAATGAGAGATCCTCAACTAAGGCACGAGAGAAAACAATAGAGCGACGAACAGACTGACACTAATGACGATAGTGGAAAGTGGAAGGACTGAGTAGCGAATGGACGACTTCCCTTGTTAGAGCATAAAGAGCATGGATGACAAGGCAGCGACTGACACAAGATCATAAGGGATAGGGGACAGTGAGACTGAAGGTCATAATGTGCGACACAAGAGAGAGACCAAGCAATGAAGGATGGAGGGCTATAATGGGGTGTAAAGGGACGTGGTATAGACTCCATGAATGCACTGATGACTCAACTTGGATGCTCTAAACAAGGGCGACTCGGTGGTGCTGCCACACAGTAAAGGCCCCGATGGGGAACCATGGAAGCATGAGTACAAGATGGGAACTCATGATGAAAATCAACACGAACATGGACAAGTAAGGGAGCAATATGGTGCCCCAAGTACAAGTGTCGTAAGTGAGGAAATTCGATTTGAAGGAGCGGTGAAGTGACCCTTCTTGGACAAAATGTGTCCGGGTGAAATATCAAATCACCAAAAACTAACAGAAACCCATTTGAGAGCTCGGTGAGAGCTTTCCATCGGTGCTGACGGTTCGTCGAACAGGGCTACGGTGTGGTCGCAGCAGTCGAAAGAAGAAACATGGGTTCTCTTTTAATAAGGCAGTTTTCCCTCCAAAATCATTCATTTGCTATTGTTGCTGTGGTGAATGTGGAGAGGAGAGAAGGCCCTAAATCTTGCGGCGAACGTAGCGGACAAACCGACCGTTGGAATCGAGATCCGTCAGTTGGAGGTAGGAGGCCTAACCTTTCTCTTGCATTTTGATGGATTACATATTCAGTTTAGGGCCCAGAATCCCAGAAACAGCTCCTCCTTCATCTCTACGGCCGGGTCGCACTTTTCGGGGCAAAAAGTGCGACCTAGGATGCAGGTATCAGGGCAAAAAGTGCGACCTGGTCCAGAAAATGGCAGAAAACTGCGACGTGGGAGATGAGGGAGTTTTGGTGCTGTTTTATGGCTGGAAGTTGGGGTTTGGTGTTTGGTTATGGTTTTCCCGATCTGTACGCTGACAAAAATGATGTGTTTGTGCAGGTATGGCAGAGTTACGGATCAACTGGAGAGAGAGAGATCTGGGGACACTTCGGACAGAGATCCAGGCGGATCAGGGCGTCCATCGTGTATTGGCGAGATTTGGGGTTCTCAAGTTTGTGGAGAACCCATTGATGAGAGCAGGGGAACCGTTACTGGCCCGGATTATCAGTTATTGGGATCCAGATCAGGAGATCTTTGTGGTGTAGGGGCACAGGATCGAACTGACGGTCCAGGACATGTACTTCCTGACTGGTCTCCCGCCACTAGGGATGGTGGGAAACACACAGCCAGTGTTGCTGCGGGGGCGACATATCATGGAGTTCGTGGAACGCAATTGTCGACCGGGTCTCCAAGTCAAGGGGACTCGAATACCGATCGGGGATCTAGAGAGGCTAGAAACCCGTGCAGTGGTCGCAGCTGTGCTGCGAATCCTGGGCAGCCAGGCGTTCCATCACATCACTGGGGGGCAGATGATGTTAGTGGAAAGTGTATTGGGTGGGACCTACTATGGGTGGGCCCAAATGCTGTTGGTGTCGCTAAAGCGATAGTTGTCACTATGCAGGCGGCAAGTGAACCATGACTGCGCATATGGGACTTTGTTGTGCGCCTTCTTCTTTGAGAAGATCTCGACCTTGAGGCCTCATGTACAGCTTCCAGATGGGGGCCCGAGAGAGCCCAGGATGCGCCGTTGGGGACGGCTACTGTGCAGAGGAGGAGGAGGGGCGGTCGGGCGAGTATTTCGACCGGAGTTTTTTTCCCATTGGGATCAGATGCCTTTGTACATAGACGACTATCCCTATAGTGGGATGAGCTATTGTGGAGATCCGGACCTGCCACTTCCACCTGGTTGAGTCTGGGGGCCCGATGGTAAGTGACAGATTGCTATTCTTGTATGGGCATGTTAATGTAGTTTGAATAGTAATGTAAGATACTGATTCATGTACTTTTGGTATGCAGATATAGCACCGGTGAAACCGGCCGGATATATGGGACGACCGACAGCAGCTGGAGCTACAGGATCGAGAGCAGCGCAGAATGAGGATGCAGCTGCCCTGCTGGAGGATATCCGATGTAGACGCGAACGGTTGCTGACCGGAGTATCAGAGCGCGGGTGGCAGGACTTAGACGACCAGTACATAGAACCATGTGTTGGTCTCCCCTCGGAGTGGCGAGGGATCATGCGGCGCATGGCGATGGCTGGTCAGGCTATGCGTGATCTACATGCTGCAGGGGCAGAGCCATTGGCCCGGGAGCCTCCAGAGAGTGATTAGGGGTAGGGGCATGTGGTGCCCCCTATGATGTATGTAGGGGCAGGTGGTGCCCCCAATTTTGGGTTTTTGTTTGTAACACGCTATGGGCATGTCGTATGTATCAGAGTAGATGGACTCTAAATATATGTTTTGCGACACATATTATGGATATGTATCATCTTTTGATGGTTGATTTAATGTTATTGTCTTGTATGAAATGTGTTTGATAAATGCCAATCTAGAACATGGTTTGCAATACTATCTACATAGTGATTCTGGTCTCGGGGTACATGGTTGAAAGTTATGGTTTCAAACACACGTATTAAGACTTTCACTCGTGAATAGCATCTAAACAGCACAGGGTTATGCACATGATAAACACCATTTAGTTGCATTACAAGAAGCAGGGAATCCAAACGAACGTGCAGATGGAGGATGCGATGAAAGAGGGCATCATCTAATAGGCCACGCACTGCATCATATTCGGCCTGATTGTTGGTGGCAGAACCAATGCATACCCCGTTAGAAAGAACAAGGTCATGCAAGGGGGTGAAGATGGCCCAACCTGCCAAGGCTAGATTCCCGGAGTAGCGACTGGCACCATCGGCGTAACCGATAAAGGGTGTGGACGGGGGGTCCTGCAGAATGGTGGGACAAGACAATAAATGAGGGGATGAACGGAGATGACGGCAGCGTGAGTGTACAGAAGCCATCGGGTGGAAACCGCAGGAGGGAGTGGAAGGGGAAGGATGACCAAGACTCAGACAAGGTGGTGTATGAGGGCTATCGGAAACATGGTGAGGACTCGGGCTGCGGAGGTCAACAGAGGCACAAGTGGAGTGAGCTCGGGTATGAGGAGGAACAGGGTGATCAAGGGACACAACAGGGGAGGATACAGACGGGCTAGGATCCAAGTGTCGCGTAGAGGAGGATAGGTAAAGAATGGTGACAGTAGATTCCATCATTTGGACATCAGGGGGGGGAATGTCGATGGGATCAGGGGGATCCTCAGGCTGGCCTGAAACATACTGCACGAGAATGGGAGAGGCGGATTGATTATGTTCAACCTCATACTCGCGGATCACCTCTAAAGAGGTGCGGTAATGTGTCAGGTGAGGACAATGGTGGGAATAGTGGCCATGGACGCCGCACAAGGCACAGGGTTTATTGGTGCGTAGAGTCTTGGGGTTCTTGGTAACGGTCGAAGAAGGAGTGGGGGCTTCAGGGGCCGTAGACTCGGGGAACGCGACCTTAACCATGGGCCGAATACGGGGTAACTCGAGACAAGCATGGGTGGCATGACCGGTGACATCACATAAGGCACAAGGCTTCGCTGGCGGGGAAGGAGCCGGGTCAGCTGTGGTGGTCTTGTCTTTGGGTGCCCCCTTGCGGGCTTTGCCTTTCTTCCCGGGAGCCGTCACAACAGGAGAAGGGTCCTGTGGAGGTGCGGAGGGCACAGTAACTACGGAGGAAGCGAGGGGGACCGGTTGGACTGGTGTCAAAGCCAGGTAAGGTTTGGGGTGACTAGGAGGGATGGCGGCTGGGGGATCAAGGTACCAGACCGGAATGCCCAATGTCAAGTTAGGGAGGGAGAGGGTGGCCATGACGAGGATAGAATATACTCCGGGAGGGGGAGCGAGGAAAGGGATCTGCCCAGCAGGGAAATGACCAGGAGGGATGGCTTCGAGGTGGTTGAGGCTAGGAGGAACCGATCCAGGAGGATAAAGAGGTTCAGGGATACCAGCTGCAGGGGAAGGGCCAGAAGGAGGAGGTCCGGCTGGCTGAGATGAATGGCTAGGAGCGGGTTGCGGAGGGCGAGGGGGAGGTTGCTGACTAGCCAAGGCAGGCCGCTTATGGGCAGCCTGAGACGATTGCATCATGCAAACATTCGACAAGCTGGGATCAGTGACAAGAGGAGGGGGAAGATGAGGAAAAGTACCAAGCAGGGTGGAATCTTTATAGACGCCGGGGGAGACACTGGTCAAAGAATCGATGGTTTTCTTGTTGGCTACAGAAGAGATGGTCGTCTCGGAGGAGTTCTGAGACGGCGGCTCATGATAAGATAGCTGGTCAATGGTGACTATCTTCCCATTGTGTGGGAAAGACATCTTGCGGAAAACTGCGGATGGGAGATCTGACATGGCATAGGTGTAGCTTCGCCCCAATAGAATGTTGTAGTCTAGAGGGGCATCAATGACTTCAACATCAACGCAAATAGTCTTACCGGCGAGGGTGATGGGACAGTTACGAAACAGGCCAATGGGCTGAGAGGCATGACCGTCCCACGCGTGAAGAGTGATCGTGGAAGGGGCCAGCTCAGGGGATCCGAGTTGCTTCCAAACCGAAGCGGACATCACGCAGGTGGATGCCCCCTCATCAATTATACACCGGGATACATTTGGTTGCTCCAGATTTTTGACCGGGATTTGGAAGGCGACGGAAGGAGGAAGAGGAGGATGGTTTGATTGAGTGGCGTCGAAGACAATCATTTGGTCGTCGACAAGATCTACAAAGGCCCACGTGCAGATAGTAGATCCTTCTTTTGGGAAGGGCACGACGGAGGAGTTCCGATGTGGAAATGGCCGCGAGGATTGCGCCAAATCATCTACTATGCTATACGACCGAGCGGCTCGGCTAGAAGCAAGATTTCGGCATAATGGTCCCTTTGGAATCTTTGGATGAACCTCAACTTTGGGTTGAGGGATGTGTAAGGGGCCACCGGATGTCGAAAGAGGCTCGTAGAACCCGAAGAGGAGGCTCGGCAAGGCGCATGGAGCAGAGGCTTGGGGTCACTGGCGAGGACCGAGTTTGAAGGTGAAGATCGACCCGGCGGGGTAGGGATCGGAGTGCATCATGAGGATCTGGTAATCGGAGGAACCAGAAATGGAGGGGGGAGTGGCGACCGAGTTATCAGGCGGTTGGGTAGCCACGAAGCCTTGCTGAGGGAAGGGGTCGGTAAACACAGCTGGTTGAGTAGTGGCCACATTAGGAGGAGCATGAGGGGAGGTGTGTTGTCCGCGCAATGTGGCTTGAGACGCCCACATCTGCCGCATCTGGGGTAAAAGAGGACAATCGTGAGTGTAATGGCCATAAACACCGCAACACGAACAAGGCTTGTTTGTGCGAAGCGGCCTGTCCGACTTGGGCTGAATGCCCTGTTGCTGGTTGCTAGTGTTAGGGTCCACACCAGAATTGGGTCCTCGGTTACCAGGGGCAGATTGGTTCTGGTTGCCTCTCCGCCTTCTTTGAGAAGAAGGGGGATTAGTCGCGCCCTGCTCTGCAAATACTTGCCCTGGAGGGGGTTGTAAGTGCTATTGCGGGTTGTAAGGAGGCAAGGGAGGCAGAAGCGCATATGCTGGAGGAGCTGGCGCACCAGGCTGTGGATAAAGGTAAGGGTTGGGTTGGGCAACATTGAGGTAAGCAGGAGGTTGGGCAAAAGGAGGAGGCATGCAGTATCCTGGATACATGTTGCCGGGAGGGGGAAGGGTGCTTGAGGTGCTGGCCCCTCCCTGAGGGATACCATAGCCCATAGGAGGGTGAGCAGATGGATGGGAAAGAGATCCAACGATACCGTCAGCGGAATGAGATGCCCCCGGGGCGTTAGCGCCACCGGGCCTGGGGATGTCAGGAAGGACGGTATAAACATAACCAGATTGAGCGTGGATCAGGTCATATTTCAAAGCTATTTGGAGGGCGGCTTCTTCAGTTTGAGGAAAGTGAGAGGCGACATCTTTGCCGATGGGAGAGGGAAGGGTGTGAAGGAACCAGTCCATGTAAACCCGATCTTCAAAGGGAGGGGCTCGACATAAGCTCCGTCTTCATCGCCATTCCTGGACATGGGCAGAAAGGCGTGTTGAAGAGGATTGCTTGAAGGAAGTCAAGAGCTCCGTGCCGGTGTCGTATCGGAGAGGAAGCTGGAAGTATGACAAAAAGGCTTGGGCAAGAGTCTCGAAGGTGGTATGGGAAGAGGTGGCTTGTTCAACATACCATTTAGAAGCTTCGCCGGTAAGCGTGCGTTGGAATAAACGAAGACGGATGGAGTCATCGGTAATGGAATTGGAGGAACACCACATGTGGAAAGATCGGACGTGATTGGTTGGATCTTCTCCATTAAGGCCCTCGAACTTAGGGATGTCAGAGGGCAGCTTGGTTGGCATAGCGGGCCAGGTAGCATTGTGGTGAATGGGGTCATTGATCAACTGATGAAAATCGGGGAGGCTGAGGCTTGCAATGTACGGCAGCACAGGGGTGGCCGGGGAAGTGCTTGTGGCGGTTCCGCTAGTAGAAGGGCCGGCATTGGGGCCGGGAGAACCGCTAGCGTTAGGCCCTGGACCAGACATAGTGAAGGTGGCAGGGGAAGAACCAGGAGGAGAAGGACCCGATGAAGTAGGAGAGGAGTCGGAGTGCGGACTCAAAGGTGGACTGGCTCGACGACGGCGGTGCGGAGCAGGTCGATCAACCGGAAACTGAGGGTGAAGGCCAAGAAGTCTCCGGGAACGGCGCCTTGGGGGCGCAATGATGACAGGAAGAAGGAAACCGACAAGGGCAGAAAGGGATAGGATCAAGTAATGTCAAGGGCAGATAAGGTGCAGTGACAATTGATTTTAGAGTCTTTTCCAGGCGGTGTTAACCAGGCGCTTCTTCACTTAGGGTCAGTGTGTGGCGTGCGTTAATTTTAATTTTTAAACCCTTTTCGTTTTGAGAGCAAGAAAAAGTGTGTTGCGTAACTGAAAAGAAATCTGCATAGAACAATAGAGATTGCTGAAAAGACAGAACATTTAACAGCTAACTATGCATCAATCTAACCCAAAGAGGCAGGTCTCTCAAAACTACTCTAAAAGAGGGCAAAAATCTAGTCAAAACACACATAAAAGAGCTCAACAGATCTAGGGTCGAAAGGGACAGGGATCTGGAGGATAAAGCTGCAGGAAAGAGGTGCAGATCACAGCCAAGAGACAGAGGCAAGGTGGCTGGAAAAGGAAAGGAAATCAGCAAAAACCGGAGGGGGCGAGGCGGAGGCCGTCAAAGGAGGTCCAAACAAAACGACAAGAGGTGATTTGAAAGGAAAGGAGGTTGATTTCACTGGATCTGAAAGGGAGGTAACAGATCTGGAAAAAATGGGGCTGAAGCTCTGAAAAACCGACGGCTGAAACAGCTAAGACTCTTCCACCAAAATTGGAGGGTACTAAAGCCCTAAGGGGCTGGGTTCCCACTTAGATGAGTAAAAACAGATCAGATCTTGGTCAAGGCAGGCTGAGACAGAGGCTGGAAGACCCTGACAGATGCTGCAGCAGAACCCAGAAAAATTGCTGAAAAAATGACAGGTCGCAGGTTCTGACCTGATTTGAGTGCAGGTCGCAGGAAACAGGCTGAAAAGTGCGACCTGAAGGTCCAGGTCGCAGGTTTAGGGCCAAAAAGTGCGACCCCCCGTTCCGGTTGTCTCGGCGGCAGATTTTCAGAAAAGTTGCCGTCTGAGGTGCGGCTGGTGTCGGCTACCTGCGCAATAGGGCCAGAAACACACGGAAGTTAGAAATGTTTATGTTTTAGGGTTTTATGTGAGAAAAATGACATAAAAAGAGGAAAACTAAGCAGCGGAAAAGAAGCCCTAGGGCCTGAAGTAGCTGGATATGTAGGAATATGAAAAACGACAGCGGTCGTAATTTAAAACCCGTGTGGAGTCGCCATTTGTTAGTATGAATCCTTCGTCGAAGTGTACGAAAAAGGACCACTTTAGCTACGCATAACTAATAGCCCTAACAACAAAAGTGGCTGCCAATATCTTCAGATCTGCAATTGGTTAGACAAGAAAATAGATGCAAAATACCAGATCTATATATGGAAAGACATTAAGCAGTAAAGTAAAGGGTTTGCTCCATGCATCCAACAGACAAGACAAGAACACGATTTTTGAATGAATTTTTATATTACAGGGCACCTGTGAGGAAAACAAGAAGGTGTATCCAGCTCTCCTCGATGGGATGGGTTCTTTGTAGTCCTCAGCACTTCAGATCTAAGCTTTCTCTCTCTTGTAGGTGTAGAAAACCCAATGCAGAAAAGTAGAGCTCAATGGGAGCAAATGGTGAAAATGAGACCAAGTGTATAGACCCAGAGCGATCTAGTAGGCAACAAAAGGTGAGGAATGATGGGGAAGAACCCTCCTATTTATAACAAAATATTGGGTCATTCTAGATCTTGGTGCATGATTAAAATAATGTTAACCAAATCTAGATCCACCTTTATGGAATATTTTATTATTATTTGTTGGAGGGAAAGGGTGTTTGACTTGGGTCAAATCCCTTGATTAGTGAAAATAAATAAATAAATGATTTATTTATCTTTTTAAGGAAGTGGTTGGGAGATAATCAAATAAATAATGATTTATTTGATTAATGGTGGGTGATTTGGTCATATTTAACAATGAATATTATCTAAATAAGATTTAAATAATTATTCCTAGAAAATAATAAGATAACTAAGGGTTTATCTCATTAATTTCTTTGTTTTTTGGGTTAAACATGACTGGGAATAATAATTAAATTATGGTTTAATTAATTATTCCATGAGGAAAATCAAACAAATATAGGTTTGTTTAATATTTCCTTTTGGGGTTTCCTGTTTTAACATAGTGAAAGCGGTTTTACTTAGGGTAAAACTGGTCTTACATGGTGTACTTGGGTCCATCTAATGATAATAAGTTAGATGACCAAAAAATGGTGTAACAATTTCTATTCAGGGTTAAAACCTACAGCTCCCATGAATACATATGCCAAAGATGGATTGCTGCTGCATTGCAGAATGCTCATGAACAAGAACAATGCAATAATATAAGGTACACTACTACTGATGATGTATAATAATATATATCTGCAATTATATGGCTCATACAAGTTGGGAGTGAAGAAATATACTCCCAAAAATAATTCCAAGACAATCTGAAGCACATTTCCTGAAATATGTAAAAAGACAAAAATGCCAGAGTGCAACCCTATGGTTGATAGCATCTGCAACTCAGTAACTAGATGGAGATGGATTAAGATGTTGCACAAGATGAATAAACCTCCTCTAATGGATCTTCCAAGTGAAAGGCTTAACTTAACACTGAGGATCTCACCCTCCAACAATCATTGCAAACCCTCACTGCAAATACTCACTAAAAAATAACGCAGTCAAGGAGAGGGACTGCACTGTAGGAGATATAAATTGTGTTAGCCAAGTTCCAAGATATAAAATATGCTCCAATGGCTTCCTCACTGGTCTCCAAAATTATGTAAAGCTTCCTCCTCTGAAAAATAAGTTTCGAAAGTGGTGTTGCGAAACCTCCACTGCAACACCCTGCAACACAACTTTATACTTCTGTAAACATAATGCTATAGCTGAAGGAGGTAGCTTGGCCTGAAGCCTGGATTTCGAGAAATTAAGTACAAGCTCCCTCAAGGGGCCTCTCTTGAAAGGAGAAGGAATTCCTAAATAGGAATGCCTTGTGCTAAGCAGCACAGAAATCCTAACTAAACAGTTGAAGAAACCACAATAGTCATACAGACCACAAATTCAATAATCCATTTCATGTCTTGCTATGGCTGCCTTGCCCTCCTTTTATACGAATGGAATCCGTCTTACCATGGGTCCCACTCATTAGGGTTTCCTCCACCAAGGAATCTTCCTCCCACTATGACTGTGTTGTCTCCATAGATGATCTCCACCTTCCTTTCCAGTGCTATTGACTTGGTCAAACTTGACCTTGTCCAGATGAAAATGTCCCTTTTCACACATGAGGGTATGAAATCAAACTCCTATGATTATCCCTTTTAACATTATGATGGATTTTATTCCTATTTCTAGAATGCATTGGCCTTCTCACCCATTTATTCATCTCGTAAGTTTAAACAACAAAAATCAATATTCCAATTAGCTGCATGCTAATTTTGGAATATTACAAAAAGGGAGATGATGAGGAAGGTCTTTCAGATGAAGATTATGCTTACTTTATGAGAAGACTAAAAATTGGTACGGGAAAATTAAAAGGTAAGCTTCCATTGATTTGTTTTGGCTGTTGTGAGGTAGGGAATTTTGGAGCAAAATGTCCGAAAAGAAGTGATGGAAACTCAAAAGGAAATAAAGGCTTTAAGAAATTCAACAAACAAGGAAAAAAGAAAGGATCCAAAAGGAAATTTCTCTCTAAAGAAGGTATCTCATCATCAGATGAAGACAGTGACAATGAAGAAGAAGCCAATGAGAGAGTATTTTTTATGGCCAAGCACAATAAACAAGAGGTATCAAACAATGAAGAAGGAGGGTTGACCATAGAAGAATTTTCTAAGGAGGCAATAAGGCTTATAAAAGAGCTCAAGGCCGAGAATGTCCATTCCAATACTCTTGAATAACAAGTTCAAGGTCTTAAAATTGAAGTTAAAGAACAAAAATGTATTGAAGAGTCACTTCCAAATAAGTTGGAAGAAAGAAACCAAGAAAGGGAAGCATTAAAAGCCGAAGTAGTCTCACTGTGTAAGGAAGTGAAGAGGGGAAAAAATGTCCAAAACCATGCCAACATCTCAAGGGCATTGGAGGAACTAATCAACAATCAATGATCTTACAATGAAAAAACTAGCCTCGATTACAAAGAAGAAGAAGCAGGACCTTCTACAAAAAAATAAAATGAACCTATGAGATCTTACATGCATGTGGACTTCATTGGACAAGATTCAAAAGAACATCCTTGGAAGACGATTCCTCGAAGAAAATTTCCGTCTAGGTACCAACATATTTTTCAATTCTATTGTTATTCATGTGGAAAATTTGGTCATAAAGCTGTAGAATGTCGGACATACCCTAGGAACCAATACAATTCTAGGAGATCCTTGAAATATGAACCTCCCAGAGCTCAACAAAACATCAATAGATTTTAACATTTAATAAATAATATGGAATGTTGCAAACGTCACAAATTTGGACACATAGCCAGAGATTGTAGACTTGAAAATCATCCAGAAGAGTTTTCGAAGCCACATAGCGAATGAACATGGAAGAAGAAGAATACTAATAATTGTGCTCTCGCTCTCAAGGCTCAAATGACCAAAGATGTGTGGTATGTTGATAGCGGTTGCTCAACGCATATGAATGGATATTGAAGGAAATTTGTATCTCTGGAAGAGAAGAAGGATGGAAGCATATCCTTTGGAAATGATGTATCTTCAAATGTTATAGGATTAGGTACCATCACTCTTGGAAGCAAAGATGTTATAGCCAAGGATTTTCTATTGGTTGAAAACATGAATCACAACCTACTTAGTGTTGGACAAATGTGTGATCAAGGACACACAATGCTATTCAACTCCATAAAATGTGAAATCAGGAAAGGAATGTATAGTAAAATTGTGGCAAGAGCAAGTGAAGCTCCAAACAATATATATATTCTGTATGAAGAAACTAAAGCATGTCTACTAGCTAAAGAAAATGAAATATGGTTATGGCACAAACAAATGAGTCACATAAACTTTGACAATATTGCTAGGATAAGCAAAAAGGAAGCAGTACGAGAAAAAAATCCAACACACTATGTGAGGCCTGTCGGCATGGAAAGCAGACAAAAGTCCAATTTAAAACAAAAGAACACATTGCATCATATCCATTGGAATTGATACATACTGATCTATGTGGTCTTGTGAGAAAAAAGTCTTAGATGGAGAATTATATTTCATGTTAATGATAGATGACTATACTAGGATGACAACCGTAAGTTTCCTAAAGAAACAATCTGAAGCATTTGAGTGCTTTAACATCTACAAAGAGTTCATCAAAAATGAAACTGATTTGAGAAAAAAGTGGCTAAGATTAGATAATGGCAAAGAACTCACTTCCAAATTATTTCAGTAATACTGTGACGCAAATGGAATAAAAAGACAATTTTCAACAACATGAACACCTCAGCAAAATGGATTTGCTGAAAGAAAGAACAAAACCGTACAAGAAATGTGTAGCACAATGTTGAACGACTCAAAATTGGATGAAAAATTATGGGTTCAAGAAATTGATATGGAAGTCTTCATTATCAACCGAAGTCTTCTAAGAAATAATTACAAAAAAATCCCATATGAATTATGGAAAGGAAAACTAGCTAATTTAAAATATTTCAGAATCTTCAGAAGCAAATGTTATATCAAAGGAGAAGATCAAAATTTGGGTAATTTTGAATCATGTGTTGATGAAGGTATCTTTGTTGGCTACTCATGCAAAAGAAAGGCCTATAAATGCTATAATATAAGATGAAAACAAATATTGGAGAGAATAAATGTTACATTCGATGAAGATAGTGTTGTAACAAATAATGATGAGGATCTAGAATCTTTGAAACTTGAGACAGAGGCTGAAAAAGACACAGAGAAAATTCTAAAAAAAGAAGCAACTATCAACCAGGAAGAAGTAAATAATGATCATCAATATATACTAGAAAAACAACAAGAATCTTGTCCAAAGGGAACAAAAGAATAGATTCAAAAGATCCATCCATAAAATCAAATCATTGGTGACATAAAATAAGGTCGACAACTTCATTCATCACAACAAGCTCACATTGCTTTTCTAGCAACCTTTGAGCCTAGTAGTTTTAAGGAAGCCATCCAGAATGAACATTGGGTAGCAATTATGAATGACTAATTGGATCAAATTGAGAAGAATAACATCTGGGAATTAAGTCCATGACCAAAAGATAAAAATATCATTGGGACTAAATGGGTGTTGAGGAACAAATTGAATTAATATGGACAGGTTACAAGAAACAAAGCAAGATTGGTTTGCAAAGGCTACGCACAAGTGGAAGGAATTGATTTCGACGAAACATTTGCACCAGTTTCCAGAATGGAATCCATCCAAATATTTCTCACCTATGCATGTTCAAGAAAAGTCAAAGTCTACCAAATGGATGTTAAGTCATCATTTCTAAATGGAAAATTAGAAGAATAATTTTACATCGAACAACCTAAAGGTTTTCTACTATGAGAAAAAGAAGACTATGTTTGCAGGTTAAAGAAGGCTCTATATGGTCTCAAGCAGGTTCCGAGAGCATGGTATGCTTGTCTTGATGGATATCTACGTGAACAAGGGTTCAAGAAAGGTATTTTTGACAACAATATTTATGCACAAATAGATAAAGATAATTTAATAATCGTTGAGGAATATGTGGATGATATAATATTTGGTAGCAATGATGATCAACTAAGTAAGAAATTTTCTACAGGTATGTAAAGTGAGTTTGAGATGCATTTGCTTGGTGAGATGACATAATTCTTAGGGCTTCAAATATCTCAGCAAGAGAAAGGAATATTTATATGTCAAGACAAGTACATCAAGGAAATGCTCAAGAAATTCAAAATGGAAGATTTCAAACCCATGCTTACTCTGATGGTAACATGTTTCAAATTAAGCATAGACGACTCATGTAAGGATGTGGATCAGAGGTTGTACAAATCTATGATTGGTAGTCTTCTATATGTAATAGCCTCCCAACTAGATGTTATGCAAGTAGTTGGACAAGTAACAAGATTCAAAGCAGCACCAAAATAATGACATATTATTGTTGTCAAAATAATTCTTCGATATCTAAAGGGAAAAAAAGAATATGGCTTGTGGTATCCCAAGGGTAATAATCTCATTAATCAAGCCCTTACAGATGCAGATAAGGCATGAAGCATTGATGATCGTAAGAGTACTAGTGGAGCAGCATTCTATCTAGGTGGTTGTCTAGTATCATGGTTGAGAAAAAACAAACCTCAATCTCATTATCTATAATGAAAGTGGAATACATTGCAGCGCCAAAATGTTGTACTCAACTCCTTTGGATGAAACAAAATTTGCAAGAACTTCAAGTACAATTCAGTGACCATATTCCCATATTCTATAACAACACCAGTGCCATCATCATCTCCAAGAATCTTGTCATGAATTCAAAAAAAAAACACATTCTGATCAAATATCATTTTGTCAGAGAACAAGTCACTGAAAAGAATATGAAACTTGAGTATGTTGGTAAAAAGGAACAAATCGTTGATATCTTCACTAAACCTGTACCTCATGAAGCATTTGAATATCTTCGACAGAATCTTGGGATTCTCCCACGTTCTCATTATATTTTCCTTATTCAGAATATAAAGGGGGAGTAGAAGTGTGTACAGGTCCGCAAGATGGTTGTGTGTCAGGGGGAGTTACCATTTTCCATTGATGTCAAAGGGGGAGAGAATGTTGTAGGAAGATGTGTCATGATCGTAGGGGGAGTACTTGTGTTGCCACCAATGCCAAAGGAGAATATTGTTGATAAAAAGTTATCATTGATGTCAAGCAAAGTAGCACCAGGGGATACCCCCATATTTCATGGGAATTTTGACCTAACAAATTACTATATTCTTGGTCAAGAATGCTTTTGATGGTTTCTAATTGTTGATATGTTTCCGTTGATATATGGAACGCTATGTAATTCTTCATAGTTTGAGAGACATTCATGTTTGATGTTTGTAAACCTAGTTAGTGGGATAAAACCCCATGGGGTTGTGGCATGGGTCATTGAAAAGTCAATAATTAATAATTTTTAAGCTCCTAAAATCCCTCCCACGTTCACTTGTTGGAGCCCCTCTCAACCTAATCATTTATATAAATTGTGATCCTCATATCCTCCTTATGTAGGGATTTCGCTACCTGAAACAGGTCATCATGGAATTTGCACTCTAATTTTTTTTCTATAAAGGTGTTGTTGTGTTATACAACAACCCCCTATTTATTTTTATAAATAGGTACCCTTTAAAAATAAAATAGGAAATTATTTTTATTTCCTAAAATAAAAACTTAGAAAATAAAATTTATGTTTTTCTTTAAAAAGAGAATCGCATTTTACATATCTTATTTTATAAAAATAAGGATTATAAAACATAAGATATGTGAACTACAAAGTGCGGTCGAAGCCTTTCCAAAAAAATAATTAAAAAACCTTGTAAAAATATCAAAAGCATCATTTCATTCTTCCTTTTTGGCATCGCATTTTAATTAATCAACAAAGTCATAAGAAGCAAATGATATTAGCAATGATACCCGCGAACCCGAAATACAGATAAAATAGGTAATATAAAACCTTTTGTGACCACATCCACTTTTAGTTTTTTGCATCGTGCGCAACTTATAATATATATCCAAAACGTTATCTTATAAAAGTTGCAATCTATGAATTGCGCAGATCGTATTTCGCAACCTTTAAAGATTAACTATCGCGAAATATTATAAGAAATAATTGAGATATGCATATTAAATGAATTCAGCATGTGAAAACAACTTATGTCATATAAAATTAAATTTAGCATCTTAACAGCTTTAAAAAAATTGATAGATCTTACGTGAGAAGCCATGTGATATATTAAATTAGGAATTATGAAAGGTGATTGATAGATTGACATCTTCTTGTGTGCATTAGAAGAAAATCATTGATTTACTCTTATGAGACTCCTTATATGCTAAATTTTATCTGTTCTCAAGAAATCAATTATTTGGTTGAAGAAGTTCAAAATGAGCAAAAAAGGCAAGGGAATTTCTCAAACATCATCCACAAAAGACGCAGATATGTCTTCATTATTTTCAAACACTGTCTGCAACAAATATTGTGGTAGTTTGTCATGGGAGGCAATGTAAAAACTCTTCGAAGATGAAGGACCAAGAGTGATAGAAAAATTTTCTGCTACAGGCACTGATTCTACCTTTGATGCAACCCTTTTTGATGTTGCATGCTCGCATATTCACAGAATAGTAGCGAGACCAAAGATTCTTCCTTATACAGACATGGTTAAGTGGGAAATTGACCACTTAAACATTGAAGATAGACTTTTCAAGAATTCGAGAGGAGAGATTATGGGTTCTTTCAAAGTAGAGGATTTAGCAGTAACGTATCATCTACCAACCCCGCAGCAGAGATACGATAATAAATATGTGCAAAATTTCAAAGAAAAACATCCAAATCTTATCAAAGTCATCCACGAATGGAAGGACAATGAAGGGAATTTGAAGTAAGACAAGTCTATTACGTACCCAATTTCACAAATTCCTAATCCTTATTGTTATGCCACCGGTATGTTGTGTAGAATATTTTCCAAGCCTGATAGTACTAGATTTTAAGGAGATTGGGTTCCCCTAATTGACACAATCATCAATTCTTCTATCCTAAATTGGGCAGACATTCTATCCAATTACATAGCCAAACATATCACTGAATATAGGAATAAAAGAAGTGTTTCACTCAGAGAAATACCTCTATTTTATATGTCTGCTTATGTCATGCATGCCATTTGTTTTGCTTGTAATTTTGTTATCGTGGGTTGGAAATGGACAACGAAAAAACCTACCCCAATTCATATCTACCATAGAGAACTTTGAGATTCCGATTTCCACTTACATTTTTATAAAATATGCTATGGAGTCATCTTGCCTATGCATCAAATGATTTTCAACAAAAAGGCTCCAAGGGTTTCTGAAGAAGCCAATGTAGATATTCTTCCCATAGTAAGATGGTTTTCTGAAGAAAATTTCACATATATTAGAGTATTTGGGAGTTATGCTTCTCCCCATGTTCTACCTTACTATGTTCCAGAAAAATTACTTGCAAAATAAATAGCATATGAGCTTGTCAATGCTGTTACAAAGCAGTTGAAAGATGGTAAAAAGGATGTTTGGCCTACTTTCCCTCTACAGTGTGGCACCTTTTATTTGGATATTGTTGGCCATAAATACAAAGAAGTTCCAAAGATTTAGTTGTTGAAATTGACATTTATGCCAGGGAGATTATATGATCCTAATGATGTGATTAAAAATTACATCACGTATCTAAAAATGAAGCCTTTTAGAAAGGAAGAAGATAAATTTGATGATTTCTTCCAAGGCATGGAAATTTTCTCTGACGTTATCAAATACGTTTCTAGTCAATTAAGCGAAGAAGATGTTGAAGCTTTCCAAGCATATAGAAACAATAGACTAGAAAAAGTTCCTTTGAATATATTGAGTATTAAAGATGAAAAACACACTCCAAGTGTTAGTATAGATGATGAAATGAAAGATATATCTGAAAATGAATCAGGTCAATCACAATAGCAGTCTGATAATTCATATCAATCTGAGGAATCCAAATCTAAGAAAGCAAATTCAGAAATTGACCAAATTATTCAAAAGGTAGAAGTGCTTGAGAAAACAAATAACAATGGAACAACATCAAATTCAGAAACAGTTCAACATAATCATAGCATTTTGGATCAATCCAGGCCCTCTCAAGTGAGAGACCTGGTAAATGAATGGGAATAATTTTCTCAAGCAATAAAGACTTCAAAAGAAAATCCCAATATTTATCAGACATCGAGTTTTCAAGCACCAGAACCTTCACAGAAAATAGTTGATATTGTTAATCCGTTACAAAGAGTTCCAACAGTGCATGAAAAAGAAATAATACTGGCCTACCTTACAAATCAGATAGTTCTGCAAATTGAAGATATTTCGTCATTAGAAATTTTCTACAGTCCTAGCTACAAAGTTGTGGTTAAAAGGAATAAAATAAGAAGGATTGACGAAACAACTCCAAAACCAACAGATGAATTAGTTGATGTACTTTGGAAGGATTCCTCAGATGAGCCCACTGAACATCTAACCAAGTTATCACAATATGCAGGGGCCTATGCCACTGTTACTGTTGATAAAGCTAATGAGGTTAGAATATTTTTGAAACAAAAGGAAGCCAAAGTACAAGAATTAGAATAGTTTCTAACTGAAGAGAAAGTAGGTCCATTGAGAAGATCAAATTAAGCATAGCTCAATTTCATGAAGATATTGAGAACCTCAAATTGAAGTCTCAGACAGAGCTTAATGAAAATCAAGCATATCTGGGAAAAGAAATGGCTGAATTACAGAGTCAACCATAGTTAGAACAATTTATCAAAGAAGCACTTGATGTAAATACTATGTTAAATAAAGAACAAAAAAAAAATTTTCACCAAGCTTCCATGATTGATTCTTATTGTGATTCCAATAAGATAATGATTCAACAAATAGCAATTGAGAAAATCCAATGTGAAAGACTTGAAAAGAAAATCAAAGAACACATTCAGTGGAAAATTTCAGACACAGGAAAACAAGATAATCTACCAAAAATAGATAAGCTACACAAAGAATTGTTATTCATAGAATGGAGAGCACAAATTAATCGAGCAGAGAAAGTAGCAACAAAGACATCTAAGAAATCAAATGAGATTATTTAGTCTATATGTGATCAATTATTTAAAACATAACTTCTTAAAGAAAACACGTCTGATGTGTTTTTAGGAACAAAGGAAGTATAATTAAAGTGGAGACAACGAGCAGATACACAAGAGGAAATGATAAAAAAAGTTAATAAGGTTGATCAAGAAAATTACTGGAATTTTCTGATCAAACCTTATCATCAACAACAAACTCTTCAGTCTCTTACAGATTTAGCAAAAATATCTCAGTCAATAATCTCAAATTTTATTTTCAAGGGACAGATTCAGTCATGGATATCACAGCCAGCGTAGCTTAGAGCAATGCTAGATATTTGTCAACTTCGTGATCACACTCAGAATGAAAAGCAAGATTCGCAAAATCAAGATTATTGTCCAAGTTAAGTTTTTAGAGAAAGGTTGTTTGAAACCTCCTCTACATTTTTGTAATAATTTAATTTTAGTTTGTAGCTAGTTTAGTATTTAAACCCTTCTCATTTATTTAGAGAAGGGTCCATAATTTTATTGAGAACATTTACAAAGAATGCTTAATTGTAAGTAATTTTGTGAATGCCTTGATAAAGTAATGGAACACAGCCTTTTCAGTTATATATATCATTTTGTTGATCAATGTTGATGTAGTTTTGTATTCTTTGAAAGACTTACTGGTAGAAGAGTTGAATGTCGCCTATTATGACTGGTCAGATGAATGGAGAAGTACACATTTGCTACTATTATCATGTATGCTAAATCTGTTTTTGAATATTAGCGATGAATCCAGCTTTCATGAATTATATATGAAATTTATTGGTTTTTTTTTTATCTAAAATATCAGCTGCACTATTGTATGATATAAAGGTATAAATTGATATGTTTTATATATGATCATCAGATATATACAATATATTTCTCATTTTCTTTTGATTAAGTATTTTTTCAAGAGAATTATCTTACAAAGTAATAATTCTATTAAATCTGTGACGATCTTCATCATCACAGATTGAATAGATATCATTTTAGATCGCATCAAACTAGTATTATCCTTGGTTAGATTAAATTAGGCTTAAATTTAAAGTTTTTCATTTTAGAATAAATTTTCTTTAATTTTTAGTATTTCTTCATGCAAATCTTTTGAGAGAAATCCAACAATCAAACAAAAAACCAAAATCTCAGAAACTGGTCGCATTATATCCAGTCGGAGCCACTATCCCAGATGGAAAAGGAGTTTTTTTAAGGTTTGGATTGGCTGCTTATCCCCCTTGTTGTTGCCACATATTTCTGAGGCCTCAACATTTTTGGCGCTAGAAGGAGGGCGATTATGAATGGCATATAAGTCTAAACCTCAAATTTGAAGCCCTCATAAGAATCGATCTCCCCAGAAGAATTCTACAACTTCCCGATCACACTCTAGATCACCAACTCAAAAATCGGAAATAGTAGAAACTTTCCATCATCTCTCGAAGTATCTCGACAGTCATTTGTTTTAGAATTCACTCTCGAGTCTCCCGAAGTTCAGTATTTAATTCTGAAATTAGAAGGAATATCTATTTCTGCTAAAAATCCTGTTAACCCAGAAGCATCCGAGGAAAGTGTTACTTCTCTATTTAGAGAAACTGGTATATTAGTTAGATCTAGAAGTGAGAAACTTGGAATTCCTCCTTTTGAATTTCCAATTGAATCATTTCACAAAAAATTTCCTATATCCAAATCTAAGTCAGACACAAGTGAAGTTACATCAAATTTCCCTTCAGTTACTTCTTCACATCCTCTAATTCAATCTCCTTCTTCTCAATCTTCTGTTTCTTCCACTCAAATAATTAGTGATGTTAAAAGTAGTACTTTTCAAGTTGTAAGTTCTTCATTCTTTGCACCTACTTCTAGATCTACTTCTATGTCTTCACAAAGTTAAAATCCAATTATGGCTAATTGACCTTGGATGAATCCTAGTGCTGTATTAATAGCCAATCCAAATCCTCTTCCAGATCATCCAAAAAAATGGTTACCTAAATATAATTCAGATGATGGTCTTCCTACTGAAGAAAATATCAACAATATTTATGTTAGCCATGAATCTAAATGGATTTTCTCATGAAGATATTGTAGTTAGATTGTTTCCTTATACTTTACAAGGATTCACAGGATCTTGGTATTTTTCACTTCTAGTGGGATATATTGTCGATTGGGAAAATTCTGAACAAGTTTTCCTTGCAAAATTTAAAGATTGTAGAAATGTTGCATCCCTAATCAATGCTATTTCCAATCATAAAACAAATAAAGGGGAAAGAATCAAAGATTTCAACTCTAGATTTCATAAATTATTAAACAAAATCCCGACTGCTTCCAAACCTGTTTTTGATGTGCAAATGGAATCGTATATTTCTTCTTTGCCTTCTAATATATTTATTTTTGTAGATAGATCTAGTAAATCCACCCTTTTAGAGAACATGAAAGAAGCTCTTGCTATTGAGAAAAGAATTTTAGCATTAGAAAAAAATTTAGAGATAGAAGACAGGAAATCCAAGAAGGTGACATTCAGTCAAGATTCAAAAAGAAGGGCTTGAAAGATCCATTTGATCTTGAAGGTATTCAAAAAGTATTAAAGACTATGTCAAATGATATGATTGAAATAAATAAACAGGTCATTGAAACCTCAACCCCTAAAAAATCATTTCGCCCATTCAAGAGAAACCCTTCTTTAACATCTCTACCTCCAAACATAATTTTGAATGATGAATCTGATCAAGATACTGAATATCCCTCACCATTTGAACAAGAGTTAGAATCTTAGGAAGAAGTTGAATTAAATGTTTTATGGGATTTCATTCTTCCCACAGAGGAAGAAAGTGAAGCTATTGCTATGTCTACAAGAAGTAAATCTTATTTTGATTCAACTGTATCAAATCAGAAACAAAAAATCTCTCCCCACTAAGGAGAAGACAGTGGCTAGAAAATCTAAAATTGTTAAGACAGATTCTATTCCACCAGATCCCAATACAACTTCTAAAACTTTGATAGTTTCAGATAGAGTGGAATATAATATAATTCGAGGTATGAAAGAGACTAAAGAAAATATTTCATTACACGAAATGACCAAACTCAAGCAACATCAGAAAAATTTTCTTAGAGAATTCAAGGAAATTACTGTAGAACCTATACAAGCACCAGTTATAGCACAAGCTTCTAAAGATATAGGAAAACCTCCATCGTCTACAAACAATGTAAATCCTAATGATCTTGTATTAATTGGTGATAGATCTATTTCACACACTCCATTACTTTTGACTTATGAGATTTTCAACAAAAATGTCATAACTGTCTTATTGATTCAAGAGCTTCTACAAACATTATTCCCAGAACGATATGTACAAAAATGAGTATTCCTCCTTAAAATTCAGCTTTACATATAGTTCAATTGGATATAACAAGAGTTGAATTTATTGGAGAAATGTTGTCAGTATCCATTAGGTTATCATCCAATCCAAAGGTACTGCAAGTAAATGATATTTTGGTCACATACATCCCTGAATTTTATGGTCTTACTCTAAGCAGGGATTGGTCTGAAAAGTTACATGGATATTTTGCTACTTATTTGTCACGCATGTGGTTACCGTACAATGGAAAACCAAATCAAATCAGAATTGAACATGAAAAATTCATGAAACATACAGTTACTGAACTAGAAGAAGTAAATGAACCTGTAGCCTTCACTAATAATATCATAGGAAATTATTTAGTTGAATCATTTCTTCGATCATTCAATGCTTAGGTTTCACCTTTTTCAATAAACACTTCTATTTCTCAAATTGAAAACTTTTCTCAAACAAATGCTCCTAGATGTGTTAATCTTAGTAATCAAATTCCAAAACAATCTTTATTTTGGACTCTATACTTTGATGGTTCAAAATCTGAGGATGGTGCAGGAGTAGGTTGCATTTTAATCGACCCAAAAGGAGAGAAAATGATGCTAGCTTGTAGACTCAAGTTCTAGTGTACAAATAATATTGCTCAATATGAAGCATTGATACAAGGTCTGTATAAAACTGTAGAATTGAATGTTAAATATTTGCAAGTATGTGGAGATTATGAAATAGTTGTTAGACAAGTCAGAAATATGATTCATTGTATTTCAGGACATTTAAAACATTATCAAACCTTAGCTTAGAATCTTACTTCCCATTTTACTACATTCAATATCTCCACAGTTCCTAGATTACAAAATGCAAGTGCTGATTTACTTGCTAATGTAACATCTAGACTCATACTAGCTGAAGAATTTAGCTTCGATAGATTTTCAATTGAGTTAATTTTTAGGCCTTCCATTCCAGACAATGTCAAAATTGGAGAGTATTTAATAATGATGCAGATATAGTAGAATTTCTTACATCTGACAAAGCTTATGAAGGTCAGATCATAGACGAACATGAACATAATTTACAGATTGAAGATAAAACAAATACTAATTCAATTCCCAAATCTATAATCAAAATGGAAGATCTATATGATCTGAAAGATAGGTTTAAGACGGTAACCAATTAAAAAACTCAAAGTTCTACTTTAAAGTTTGAATTGATTAATCTTGGTACACCAGGAAAACCTCAAAATATCAACTTAGGTCTTGGTTTAAAGCCTGAAGAAAGGATGTCATTCATTAAACTATTGAAAACATATAAAGATATCTTTGCATGGGATTATTCAAATCTTAAGACATACGATACTTCCATAATTCAGCATACCATACCTATGATCTCAGATGATAAGCTTGTTCAACAATAACTGAGAAAAATTCATCCCAATTTAGAAAGTCAAATTAAATCTAAATTAAACAAAATGCTCAAAGCCAACGTCATTTTTCCTGTTAGACATTGGAAATGGGTGTCAAACATGGTTCCATTTATAAAAATGAATGGAGACATTAGAATTTCCATAGACTTTAGAAATTTAAATAAAGACTGTCAGAAAAATAATTTTCCCTTACCCACCATGGAACAGATACTACAATCAGTTGCAGGATCTGAATTGATCTCTTTTCTTGATGGATTTTTAGGATACAATCAGATCATGGTACACCCAGATGATGGATTAAATACAACATTCAAAACAAAGTGGGGAACCTATGCATATCAAAAAATGCTTTTTGGACTGATTAATGTTGGTGCTACATTTCAACGTGCTATGGATATAGCTTTCAGAGGATTAATCAATAGCTCAGTTGTTGTATACCTATATGACATTATTGTTTATTCTAAGAATATAAATAATCACGTTAATCACCTAAAAAACATTTTTGAAATATGTAGAAAATAAAATATTTCCTTGAATCCAAAGAAATTTTATTTCGCCTTATCAGAAGGTAAATTATTTGGATTCATCGTTTCTAAACAAGGAATCCATATCGATCCTGATAGGATTCAAGAAAATGAAAATATTCCTCTACCAAACAATAAAAAAATGATAAAATCATTTTTAGGAAAAATTAATTTTGTAAAGAGGTTTGTTCCAGATTTTTCCCAAATAATCTTAACCCTACAATCAATGATCAAGAAAAAATCAGTTTTTAAATGGGGAAAAGAAGAGAGAAATTCATTTCAGTTGATTAAAATGGCCATCATTGAAGCTCCCTCCTTGACCACCCCTAATTTTCTTAAAACATTTGTATTATATACATTTTCTTCTGATACATCATACACAACAGTTTTGACACAATTAAATAATGAAAACAATGAAGCACCTATTGGATTTTTTAGTTCTAACCTTCAAGCTGCTAAGTTAAATTATTCAGCTGTGGAAAAACAAGCTTATGCTGTATTTAAAGCTTTGAAACATTTCAGATCTTTTCTCCTAAAAACACATACTAAAATAATAGTACCTTACTCAGAAGTAAGGCAATTATTAGTTCAATGAGAAGTAGGAGAGAAGAGAGCAGATTGGGTTACCGCACTTCAGGAATATGATGTAGAGATACATCTGGCTAAAATTTTTAAAGGACAAGGTCTTTGCAGGATGTTAACCAAAGCCCCTCATTTACCAACAAAAGAAGATCAATCAAATGAAATACAACTGTCCGAGGTAAGCCTAAACGATTCTCAATCACAATACGCTGATCTAAAATTTTTCTTGAAAAATGGATATGCTCCATTATATCTCAATTATACAGGAAAGCATGCTCTAAGACTTAAATACAATCAATATCAACTCATAGATGATGTGTTATTTAGGAGAAATTATGATTCTGTATTATTGCGATGCTTAGAAAAAACTGAAGCTGAAAAAGTAATGCAGGAATTACATGATGGACTAGCTGGAGGTCATTTCGGAGGAAACACTACAGCTCATAAAATATTTCATGCTAGTTATTATTGCCAAAATCTGTTTAAATATGCACATGAATATGTGAGAAAATTTAAAGTATGTCAAACTGTAGCGGGAAGAGAAAGGAAAGAAAAATTTCCATTACAACCAGTAAATATCCAACAACCATTTGAACAATGGGGGTTAGATATTATAGGTGAAATAACTTTTAGCTATTCAAAACAACACATGTATATTATAACTGCAACTGATTACTTCACAAAATGGGTAGAAGCTATCCCATTAAAGGTGGTTGAAACACAAAGTATTATAGATTTTATTGATTAGTACATAATCACCAGGTTTGGTCTCCCATCAACTTTGATATTTGGTAATGCATCTTACTTTTCTGGAAATGCCATGATAGAATTTTCTTTAAAAAGAGGTTTTAAATTAAAATCCTCAGCTAACTATTACCTGCAAGGCAATGGATTAGTTGAATTTACAAATAAAATCCTTACGAGAATCATTAAATGAACTATAGAACAAAATCACAAAAATTCGCATAAAGCACTAATATTTTCTCTTTAAGTAGATATAATCACCCACAAAACTTCAATAGGTACTTCCCCATTTATGTTAGTTTATGGGAAAGAAGAAATTTTACCCACAAACGTAACAATACCATAATTTTCTTTAGTACAGTTTATTGAAGAGAATCCTTCCTCTTCCCTTCAACTTAGACAAGATCAAATTCTTAAATTGGAAGAAGAAAGAGAAAAAGCCAAACAAACCCATATCCATCATCAACAAATAATAAAAGCGTCATTTGATTCAACTTCTTCTAGTCCAAATAATTTCCAAATTGGTGATTTGGTATTGAAGTGGGACAAAGTGCATGAGGAAAAGTGTAAACACAGAAAGATTCAAAAAATCTGGATAGGTCCATTTCAAATAATTGAAGAAATAGGCCCATCAACATTTTTGCTGCAATATTTATCATCCAGAAAGGATTCTTTGCCTATTAATGGGAAAATTTTGAAAAAATATTTCTCATAGGAGGTAATCCCTTCTATCCTTCTATATTAAAAAAAAATTTTTTCTTGCAAAAATAAAAACTTGAAGTACTAATAATTGGCCTTTCAAAGCAAACCTCAAATAATTTTCTTTTGATTTTTCTTTTTACTTATAAAAAATGAAAATGTTAGAGAAGGAAAATCGAAAGATTTAGAGAGACAGATTGATTCTATGTTTCTAAAAAATGTAATTTTGATAAAACACTTATTTGTTTTTATGAACTCTCATTTTTATATAGCATGAATATTCTTTTATCAGACCAGAAAAGAAACTTTAATATAGTAAAAAAATTTCTTGCAGAAAGGAAATTTAAAACTCGACATTATCATCCAGTATCTTAAAAGGACCTATGGTTCATCCTATCCAGAAAATCTTATAATTTTTCAAAAGAGATTCCAAAAAAATAAAAAAAGATGATTTGAAGAAAAGCCTTAAAAGATAATAAGTCTCATCATGAGGTTCTTTACCATGTTCATAGAACTGGCATTACTAATACTATCTACCAAAACAGTGTAATGACTTGAGATTATATCATAAAGACAAGGGATATCATCCAGAGTCAGCTTGATCAGTTTAATTACTATTTGTGAATGAAATTGTCATTATTTGGTTGCCAAGCCAAGACAATGGCTTTTAAGCAAATAAAATTATATAAGAGAAAATTTTCATAAATTAGAATTTACTTATGAAAATTATGAGAAATACTAGATGGAAAGATGGATCATGGACCAAGGGTGATAGAAAAGGTTTCTTATACAGGCACTAATTCTACCTCTGATGCAACCCTTTTTGATGTTGCATGCTCACATATTCACAGAATCGCAGCGACACCAAATATTCTTCCTTATACAGACACGGTTAAGTGGGCAATTGACCACTTAATCATTGAAGATATAATTTTCAAGAATTCGAGAGGAGGGATTATGGGTTCTTTAAAAGCAGAGGATTTAGAATAAATGTATCATCTACCAACCCCGTGGCAGAGATAATACAATAAATATGTGTAGACTTTCAAAGAAAAACATCCAGATCTTATCAAAGTCATCCATGAATGGAAGGACAATTAAGGGAAATTAAAGCAAGACAAGTCTGGTACGTACCCAATTGCACAAATTCCTAATCCTTATTGTTATGCCACTGGTATGTTGTGTAGAATATTTTCCAAGCCTGATAGTACTATATTTTTCAGAGATTGGGTTCCCCTAATTGACGCAATCATCAATTCTTCTATCCTAAATTGGGCAGAAATTCTATCGAATTACCTAGCCAAACATATCACTAAATATAGGAATAAAAGAAGTGTTTCGCTCAGAGAAATACCTCCATTTTATATGTTTTCTTATGTGATGGATGCCATTTTTTTTACTTCTAATTTTCCTACCATGGGTTGGAAATGGACCACTAAAAACCCTACCCCGATTCATATCTACCATAGAGAACTCTGGGATTCCGAGTTCCACATACACTTTTATAAAATATGCTACAGAGTTATATTTCCTATGCATCAAATGATTTTCAACAAAAAGGCTCCAAGGGTTTCTGAAGAAGCCAATGTAGATATTCTTCCCATAACAATATGGTTTGCTAAAGAAACGTTCACATATATTAGAGTATTTGGGAGTTATACTTCTCCCCATGTTTTACCTTGGTATGTTCCATACAAATTACTTGCAAAAGAAATAGCATATCAGCTTGTCAATGGTGTTACAAAGTAGTTGAAGGATGGTAAAAAGGATATTTGGCCTACTTTCCCTCTATAGTGTGGCACCTTTTCTCTGGCTAATGTTGGCCATACATACAAAGAAGTTCATAAGGCTGAGTTGTTGAAATTTTCATTTATGCTAGGGAGATTATATGATCCTAATGATGTGATTAAAAATTATATCACAGAGCTAAAAATGAAGTCTTTTGTGAAGGAAGAAGATAAATTTGATTATTTCTTCCAAGGCATGGAAAATTTCTCTGATGTTATCAAATACATTTCTAGTCAATTAAGCCAAGAAGATGCTGAAGGTTTTCAAGCATCTAGAAACAATAGACTAGAAAAGGTTCCTTTGAATCTATTGAATATTAAAGATGAAAAACACACTCCAAGTGTTAGTATAGATGATGAAATGAAAGATATATCTAAAAATGAATCAGGTCAATCACAGCAGCAGTCTGATAATTCGAATCAATCGAAGGAATCCAAATCTAAGAAAGCAAATTTAGAAATTGACCAAATTGTTTAAGAGATAAAAGTGTTGGAGAAAACAAATAATAATGGGACAAAATCAAATTCAGAAACAGTTCAACATACTCATAGCATGTTGGATCAATCCAAGCCCTCTCAAGTGAGAAACCCAGTAAATGAAGGGGAAGAATTTTCTCAAGCAATAAATACTTCAAAAGAAAATCCCAATATTGATCAGACATCAAGTTTTGAAACACCAGAACCTTCACAGAAAATAGTTGAAACTGTTAATCCGTTACAAAGAGTTCTAGCAGTGCATGACAAAGAAATCATATTGGCCTATCCTATAGATCAAATAGTTCTGTTGATTGAAGATATTCCATCATTAGACATTTTCGATAGTCCTAGATACAAAGCTGTGGTCGAAAGGAATAAAAGAAGAAGGATTGATGAAACAACTCCAAAATCAACAGATGAATTAGTTGATGTACTTTGGAAGGATTCCTCAGATGATCCCACTTAACATCTAAGCAAGTTATCACAATATGCAGGCGCATATGCCATCGCTACTATTGATAAAGCTACTGAGGTTAAAATGTTGTTGAAAAAAAAGTAAGCTAAAATACAAGAATTAGAACAGTTGCTAAATGAAGAGAAAGTCGGGTCCATTGAGGAGATCAAACTAAGCACAAATAAATTTCATGAAGATATTTAAAACCTCAAATTGAAGTCTCAAATAGAGCTTAATGAAAATAAAGAACATTTGGAAAAAGAAATGGCCGAATTATAGAGTCAACCACAGTTAGAACAATTTATTAAAGAAGCTCTTGATGTAAATACTATGTTGAAGAAAGAACAAGAAATGTTTTTCCACCAAGCTTATATGATTGATTCTTATTGTGATTCCATTAAGATAACGATTTAGAAAATAGCAATTCAGAAATTGGAATGTGAAAGACTTGAAATGAAAATCGAAGAACACATTCAGTGGAAAATTTCAGACACAGGAAAACAAGCTAATCTACCACAAATAGATAAGCTACACAAAGAATTGTTATTCACAAAATTGAGAGCACGAACTAATGAAGCAAAGAAAGTAGCAACCAAGACATCCAAGAAATCAAATGATATTATTCAGTCTATATGTGATCAATTATTTAAAATAGAACTTCTTAAATAAAACATGTCTGATGTGATTTTAGGAAAAAAGGAAGTAGAATTAAAGTGGAGACAGAGAGGAGATACACAAGAGGAAATGATCAAAAAATTTAATAAGCTTGATCAGGAAAATTACTGGAATTTTCTGATGAAACCTTATCATCAAAAACAAACTCTTCAGTCTCTTACAGATTCAACAAAAAGAATTCAGTCAATAATCTCAAATGTTTTTTTCAAGGGTCAGATTCGGTCACGGACATCACAGCCAACCCAACTTAAAGAAATGCTAGATATTTGTCAACTTCGTGATCACACTAAGAAATAAAGGCAAGATTCACAAAATCAGGGTTGTTAGTTCAAAGTTCCTAGATTATCGTTCAAGTTAAGTTTTTAGAGAAAGGTTGTTTGAAACCTCCTCTACATTTTTGTTATAATTTAATTTTAGTTTGTAGGCAATTTTGTATTTAAACCCTTCTCATGCGTTTAGAGAAGAGTCGAGAATTTTATTGAGAATATTTGCAAAGAATGCTTAATTGTAAGTAATTTTTTCAATGCCTTGAGAAATTAATGGAACACGGCCTTTTCAGTTATATATATCATTTTTTTGATCAATGTTGATGTAGATTTGTATTCTTTGAAAGACTTATTGGTAGAAGAGTTGAATGTGGCCTATCATCACTGGTCAGATGAGAAGAGTGGTACACATTTGGTACTATTATCATGTATGCTAAATCTATTTTCAATATTGGTGATGAATCCAGCTTTCATGAATTATATATGAAATTTATTGTTTTTTTATCCTAAATATCAGTTGCACTATTGTACGATATAAAGGTAGAAATTAATATGTTTTATATATGATCATCATATATATGCGATATATTTCTCATTTTCTTTTGATTAACTATTTTTTCAAGAGAATCATCTTACAAAGTAATAATTCTATTAAATCTGTGATGATATTCATCATCACAGATTGAATAGATATCATTTTAGATCGCATCAAAATAGTATTATCCCTTGTTATATGAAATTAGGCTTAAATTTAAAGTTTTGCATTTTAGAATAAATTTGTTTTAGTTTTTAGTAATTCTTCATGCAAATCTTTTGAGAGAAACCCAACAATAAAAAGAAAAGCCCAAATCTGGGAAATTGGTCCCATTATATCTAATTAGAGTTACTATCCCAAATGGAAAAGGAGTTTTCTGAAGGTCTGGACCGGGTGGTTATCCCCCTTGTTGTTGCCACAGATTTCTGAGGCCTCAACAAGTGCAGAAGTTGGAATTTTTATGAGACAAAGCTGAAGTCCTGAGGAAGCTCCTATGAAAATTTTAGATCACGGTGCACAATATTTTCAGAGATATGATATGTGAAAGTCAGTGTTTTTGCAGGATCCTGAACATCTTATCAAAGAATTGACCTTGGGAAAATCATCATAACTCTCTCTCAGAGTATCAGATTTGAATTCTATAAAACATGGCAGATATTACATAGAATTTAATTTTCGCTGTATCAATTTCAGAGTCGAATGAAGAAAAAGTGACACGTGGAATGCCATAAAAGTTTTCTCTACTGAAACAATCCATAATTAGGTCATTGTGAGAGATTGGGCATCACTCTCTCTTGAATAATACAAATTCTATTAGACCTATGGCATTGGAAGGAAGACTCAGAGTACTACTACAAAACCGAAAATCAAATATTGAGGATCTGAAATAACATATATACGCCAGATTCAATATCGAGATCCTAGAGGGCAAGAGGAAGCTATATCATGTCTTGTCAAGGGCTGCAAAGGACCAAAATTTCTAGGGCATCAAGGCAAATCAAGGTGTAGAAGAGGGTAGCATGACAAGAGTAGCAATCACACTACAGAATAGCAACAAGAAGTTTAATACATGAAGTCTTAAAGTGGGCAGCACTACATACAATCATTGTAAATGTATCATTGTAATAAGTCATTTTTAATGCATCATTGTAAAAATTGTACAAGTGTCTATCTGCCAAGAGTTGAAGACTAGGTGTCGAGAGGTCTAGGATCATCATTAGGTGGTCGTGTCATAGTTGGGGTTCTAGTGTAGTGTGTCTTCTGCTTCTACATCATTCTATATCATTGTAAAGTGGACCATTTTCCCTGGTATGGGAGTCGATTCTTCTTTTATTCTTCTATACGGTGGTATGGTGGTGCTAGGCTGGTGCGTGAAGTCACCAATAGGTTCAAGCCTATGAAAACTTCAGGGTGGTAGGGTGATGCTAGGGTGAGTTGTATCTCATTGGGTGTTGGGGCATTCGTTCAGTTGACTATTGAAGAATCTCAGGCATTGGAGCGTCCATCCAGTGGGAGCTGGAGAAGAATGTTTTTCTAGATTCTAGGAAGTTGGAGCTTTATTTTCAACTAGATTTGAATATGAAAGAATTATTATAAAAAATTTTAGGTGGTTTTTGTCCCGAAGAGGCTTTCCACCTTAAAATCTGTGTGCACGTGTGTTCCTTTTGTTTACTACTATCATTGTACAAAAACTGATAATAATTGAAGATTAACTAATGCTCTAATTGAAAGGAATATTGATTCACCCCTCTTCTTAGTATTTCCAACAGTCACAAATATTTTCTTAATATGAAAATCAACCATGGCCAACACTGATAATTCTAGGGTTTACAATATTTATCTTAGGTTTATATACCTTGGGTTCATATTATACCTTGGGATGCATATACTAATATACCAAAGGAGGACAAAGGGAAACAAGCAATTATCGAGTTGGAAGTAAGTGGCCCCATCCCAATTTCAATCATAAACATCCTATGAAAGCACAATTTGACTTGATCATAGCATTTTTTAAAGATGCAATTTTAAAATCGTTGATTTGATCTTTATATTCTTGATTGAATGAAGAAATGAATAATCTAAGACATTTTCCTCATGAATTTGTATTCCAGGCATGAACTTGAATTTCCCCTTAGAGATTCCTGAACCAATTTTATCTTTATGCATATTAGAGATGGACTTGGAAATTATTTTAAAGAACAAATTACATAGAAAAATGGTTCCAAATTAGTTAAAAGAATGGGTTTTGGGAATTTTGGAATCAAGGCAAGGAATTTCACATTGATTCGGATGAAGACTATGAATTTGACTCTAGATTCCTCTAACACATCAAATTAGTGAATGAAACATTTTGCATGGAAACTGTAGGGCTCACAAATTTTTTCTTTTGAAAAAACCTTCAAAATACATTTAAATTATGCTAAAAAAACCTAATTTTCTATAGAATCTGCCTCTTCACCATTGAAAACATGTGGAAAAATATTGATTTCCTAAAGTTATTTCATAAATTTATTGAAAAGGGACTACTTAGAAAGTTTGGATTAGTAAGAGACCGTTGAATGCTTTATGTCATCGATATGGAAGATGGCCAAATAATTAGGTCCATTGGGTTCCCAGATAGAATTTGTTACTTTCCTAAATGAAGGATATTGATGAAAAAAATTTGAGTTACCATCACCTTTCGATATCCAATTAATATTAATTTTGATTCTTCAAGCTACATACTTTATGCAACTTGATTGATTTAAGATTGCAAAGGTGCTCTTTTAATTTCGACAAGAACTTATCTTTCTAAAAAGAGGAATTGAAGACATGTATTTCCTTTTAAATCAAGGCAAGTTCAACATTTAGCTCTTTATTTTTTATTTTTCTCCCATTTAACCACCAATTTTTTCAACCTATTTAACCTATATGAGAAATAATTTAGTTTTTGTTCAGGAAATTGTGTCTTTAGAGAATTCCAAGAATCCCTAACAATGTTTATAAAAGATTGATCTTCAATCCATACCTGATTAAATCAAAATAGGGAGCGTGAAAAGGAGTTATCAACCTAAGATTCCAGGAAAAATTGTGAGTGATGTGGCATACTATCTGGAGCAATCCAAGGTCTATATTTGGTGAAACATAGGATGAGACTCACTTCCAAGAAAAACATATCGAGTCTTTTCGTTATCACTTCATTGAAAACTGCCATTTTTCCAAGTAGGCGCCGAGGGAGCCATAAATACATTGATTAACCCTGCATTCTGGAATATAGAGTTAAGGTACATGGGCATGATTTATGACCTATATTTCCCACTCCATAATTAATTTATAGAAAGGGCTAGGTTTAGATCTCCAAATATAATCAAATTGTTATTATTTAGGAGACAAAGATTCTGTAAAAATTCCCATAAATCCCTTCTCTCATTATACTACCCATATAAATTCACAGAAACTTCCTTCCTAGAGAATCCCTTCAAATTTCCTTTATGAATAAGCCCCACCTTTTATTAGAAGGTAGAGAAGGATATCAAATAAGTATCCCAAATGACGAGATTTTGAAAACCTCCCAAGGGAGAGAAATTTGGAGTTTCCTTCAATTGTCCTTATATTCATGGAAAGGAATTTCATTCCCAACTCCAAACAGTGGGAAACAATGCTCCCAGGGCATGGGAGGAAGAGGCATCAAAGACGATGTGAGGGGGAGCTTCTTTAGTGAATTTATTTTTCTTATCTTTCATATTTTTCCTCACAGTGATAAAAACATAGGAGAGGGGAGATACACTAAAATATATATAGATCAGTAGAGGGACATGGTTTACAATTTCCTAATACTATAAAGAGTAATGAGGAGGTCAATTTCAAGAGGAGACAGGAGCATTGGAGGAAACCAACGGAAAAGGGACAATAGGAAGAGAAGGAAGGGAACTAAAGAAGATAGGATCAAAGGGGGGAATATATGATGAGGGAATTATAGGGGGGAAAAGATATATATCCATAGTTCCTAAGAAATTGGAATGATCTATAAGAGAAGAGGTACTAATGGAATTTCCAATCAAGGAATGAAAAGGTGACAAAACAATGCCTTCAAACCTCGAAGAGTGAAACAAAGGAGTGAGAACCTTTCTAGAAGGGTCATAATTATTGACTTTCGAACTCTTGGAAATGAATTTAAGACCAAGAGCCATGACATTTTTTTTCAATGCATTGATATCCAGTTGAGATTTGGAACTAATTATAGAAGAGGTTTTAACTTCACCAAGCATAATTAAGTATTTAGGATAAAGAAATGAAATTAGAGAGTCTTGCATTGGAGCTACTTGAGAAAAAAATGCATGCACAGCCAAGGATTCCTACAGAGAATAGTTTGAGGTGTCATTCATGTCCGAGAGTATCTTTATAGATTCATAATGGAAAAAATAATGTTCTTGTTGTAGCATGTGGAGACCCTGTGTCTTCGTTACCCTCAAAGGAATCTATCCACAAATAGTGACCACAATGTAATTGGACCTAGGAGGGACCTCTCATTTGATGGAAGGCTTTGAAAGCATATCACAAATTGGGAGAAAATACCCCATGTGTGGGAAAGACCTATACTGGCGCCCTAGTTCGCTCTGACAATGGGGCCCACTTCAGTCTTTACCAAGGTGATTAGTTTGATGGAAACAAAGATATGTGAAAGGAGGTTTCTAGGAATTGAAGGGCTGAAAATAAATTCTACCTCTGTATGAAATTATTAGTTCCTCATGAATATTAGCTTCTGATTCCATTTCAACTAATACCCAGGTTACATGAGTCATTGATTATGTTTATTATATTGATTAGTTAATTAATAGTATGTAACATGAAAATTTTTGTAGCTATCATTATTACATTCTCTTATTAACTAGTGTTATGTAACATGCACATATTTGTAACTATTGTAATCAGTCTCTCTTATTTTCACTAAATTAGGAGGCAGAACTGATGAGAGATATCCAATTTTTATTTTTATTTTATTTTTATTTTTTATTATTTTTATTTTTTATTTATTTTTTTTTATTTTTTTTTTCTTTTCTTTTTTTTTCTGTGGTGGACTTGATAAGTTACATACATATGGTCGTGTTTTACTCTATATTATAGAAATTTAATTTTACATGAAAAAATAGTGAAAACAGATGTTATCATTTCTAGTTGTGTTTAGTGAGATCTTTTGGAAGCTTTTCCAGTGGATTTTTCGCATCTAATTTCTCTAAAATATGGCAGGAATTGATTCAAATCACAATATTGATGGGTAACCCCTTGAAAATTGATGTTCCCTAGGGGTTTTTTACGGTGCTCAATCCATATATATATATATATATAGTCAAAAAAATAGATTAAATAAAAAAAAATAATGATTTCACATGAAATGTTTCTGTCGGATTCAATACCACAAAGTCCGAAAAATTGCACTAAAAAAACTTGTTATGTCACTGTAGTGGTTAATTAATAATTGTGCGACAAATATTGATTCAATAAATATATATTTCGATAGTTTTTTTCAAATTTAAAATAAAATTTTGACTCTTTAATATTATTATTAATGTAATTTTAATTACTCTCTTTTTATTTCTTGACATTTGTAGAAAAATTATTTACCAAAAAAAACCAAATCACAAGTACGGGATTTCCTATTTTTCATCATTGGAAGTAGGGAACCTATTGCAAACTATTATTGTAGTGTTTCAAAATTTTAATAAACTATTGACAAGCGATTACTCTCATTGTTCAACTTTTTCAAGGATTTTGTTTTATATTTATTTATAAAGATCATATAAAATTTATCAATTTTGTATAAAACTGGCAAATTATTATAATAAAAATATTACAAAATATAACTTCTAAATAATAAAAAAATTGAGATTTGAAATTTACAAATCCAAAAAATAATAATTGTGAAGTTTGAAATTTATAAATCGTTTTCTAATGATATTTTCTAACAATTAAAATAACACTTTTCAATATATTATTTCATAGAAAAAATTGTATGGTCATTCAATTTGTATATTTTTTAATGTGGTTGTTTTTTTTTAGCTTGGAGATCACTTTAGGATGAGCACAAAAAGAAATTTATTTGTTTGTTTGGTTTATTATTATTTATAGGTAAGATTGGATTCTCCACGCTACAATGCATAGTTAAAATATTTAAATTTACCAATTGTTAAAACCTAAATGGACTATATTATAATCCTTAACACTAACTTGAATTTGTAACACAAATTTGAAAATTCTCTGCAATTCGGAACCCTACGACCATGACATAGGGTTAGGTCCACCCTGTAATGTCCCAAAACCAAGATTTTATACAAAAATAAGAATACCTTAAGGTACTCCAAATTTGGAGAGTAGAAAGTAATAAACTCATGTATTGTATTTGAACACATATATTTCATAGAAAAATCACAGCAACAAACTATGCCTTTATACAATGTCACCGAGTGGGGAAAAGTAGCAGTTTTGGCCCCCAAAACGTTATTTTCAAAATATTGAGTTATAACAGTGAAAAATAATGGTTTTTTCCCTGATAATAGACAATAGAGGACGTGCATGCAAAATATTTTCTGAAGAAAATCCCTTTAGCCTAGTTAAACAAGCCTCCCATGCTCAGAACAACTTAAATTTGACAAAACCCCAAGACTGCAACACACAAAAACTGCTACATAAGAGACTGCACAGTCTAATGGAGGTCAAACTCAAAAAATAGAGAAAGAAATCAGATCTTCTTATTATATTACTCAATGAGGCATAAAAACAGAGATTTGATCTCTTTTATACATATCCAAAAAGACCCACCAAGGGTTTCTTGACAGAAATGATATACATGAAAGAGTTGTTGCAAATCTGTGGATGAATCACACTGTGTACCTAAATATTTACATAAAAATGGTTGAACATGCAAATAAATGGTTGTAGATGCTTCCTCTAGCTTTCCCAAAGAAAGGTTGATCCTCCTGTTGGGAAACTAGCTCCTCAAAATGGGGTTTTTACCCCTCCCACTGCACACCTTAAGAAATAACGTAGTTTTCTGAAGGGAATACATTTTTAATGAAGGTAAGTGATTGGCCCCACACAATGTAGCAGAAAATTTATATTAGAAATCTCCTCTTAGATTCCTTAAACAAGATCTCCAAGAAAGAGTAGGGAATCCCCACCCGGGAAAACCCTTGCATTAAGCAGTGCAGCAACTTAGGTAAACAACCAAGTATGCAGGAAGTATAAGCAGACCACATAAAATATAATCTCCAATATTTCCATATGCTTGCCATCTACTCCATTATATAATTGATGAGCTTCCTCACCAAGGGTCCCACCCACTATGAGGTTACTTCCATGCAAAGGCTCCTCCACCATATTTACGTTGTCCCTATGTGCCTTGCGCATCCTTTTACAACGTTGTTTTATTTAGGCAACCTTGACTGAATCTTCATGCCCTGTCCCTTTTCAAACTCAAGGTGCCTTCATTTTGACTAGCTGGATTAATCTCTATTCACATTGAGTTGGCTTTATTTAGGATCCACTCTTTGAGAATAAATCATGTTGACTTGGTCAAACTTGACCTTGTCAACATAGTTCAGACCTTGTTCAAACATGTAGATGAACTGGTTATTTCATGATTCCCTTTCATACTATGAGGGATTTTTATTCTTACTTAAGCAACTTGTGAGCCTCTTTGCCCATTTATTCATTCAACTGGATTTAAAAGGAAAAATTAATATTGCTATTAGCTACATGCTAATTTAGGAATATTACAGTCTCCCCCTCCAAAATTTTGCTTGTCCTGAAGCAACTGCAAGGGTGCTGCAAAATCTCCCTCTTCTCATTGTGGCCTTCTCAAGACAGAGGTAATCACAATCATGGGGATTTCCATAATCAATGAAGGCCTTCCACCTCCATGCTATCATCCAAAGGAAATGAGCTACCTCCTTGTTAGGTCCCTATATCACTAGTATAGTCCCTTATTATTGTTATTTTAAACCCCTTATTGTTATTATTGTACCCTTGTAACCCCCATTTTGTTATTATTTTGCCCTTAAATTATTATTGTTAGGTCAGCTAGGATTACATTGTGGACCACTAGGATTACATTATGGCCCCATGGACTCCTATATATAGAAAGGAGGTTTTGTGAATTGTATCATTCAAGAATTTTTCATTCATGTAATGTATTGGAGGTTGCCCCCTCAAAGTGGCTTACTTCTAAGGCATTGATATCTCTTTTCTTCTCTTTTTGGAGCTGGTTTCCCAACATTTGGTATCAGAGCTTTGGATTCTAGGGTTTCGCTGCTCCAAACAGGTCATTGTGGAATTTTCGCTATAATTTTTTTTCTACGTAGTTTCAAAAGCTGAAATTTTTAGGGTGCCAAGCCAAAATCCTGAGGAATATTTTCTAAAAATTTCAGAGCTCGGTTCGCAATATTTTCGGAGATATGATCTGTGGAAGTTAGGTCTTTTTTTCAGGCTCCTAAACAAGTCATCGTGGCATTTACGCTATAACTTTTTTTCTAATGAGGTTTAGAATATGAAATTTTTATGGTGCGAAGTTGAAATCCTAAGGAAAATTTTTGAAATATTTCAGACCTTGGTTCGAAATATTTTTGGAGATATGATCTGTGGAAGGTAGTGCTTTTTCAGGCTCCCTAATTTCATCCCAAAAAGGTGATCGTGGGAAAATTTCAATAAATCTCTCTCTAAGCATCGGATTGGAGTGCCATAAAAATTGGTTGCAAGTACATGGACTGTAGCTTCTTGGCTATGAATTTCAGATTCGAAGGACAAAAAAGTGACATGTGGCAAGTCATACAAGTTCGCTATACTGAACCATTCCATAATTAGGTCATTGTGGGAGATTGGACATAACTTTGTCTTCGAGAATCCAAATCAAGTAGGACCTATGGCATTCAAAAGATAATTCAGAGGGATAATTCAGTGTTGAATTTCATATATTGAAGAGCCACAATCACAGAGATAATACAATTTCAATATCCAGCTCCTCAAAATCAAGTAAAAGGTGTGTATTTTTTTTCTGAATTGCATAAGTCTTGTTTGAAGAATCAAGTTGAATTGATTGCAAGGGCATATTGTAGAATAGATATTAGTATTGGATTATAAAATGGCCCATAAAAAGAATTCAACACCCATTAATCCTTTGGAAGGCTCTACTATGACTCATGAAGACGAATAATGGCAACATGACATATCAAAATTACAAGAGCAAGTGCAACAAATTTTGCTCTCGCAAAGAGCAACAAAAAATGACATGGAAGTTTTGAAGAAAGACATGGAATATAAGATAGATGGCATGGAATCTAAGATTGATGGCATGGAGGCTGGCATGGAATCTAAGATGGATGACATGGAATCTAAGATCGATGAGAAAATGGAAAACATGAAGAATTTTCTAAAAGCAGACATGGAAGGTTTGACAAAGTTGATACAAGAAAGGTTTCCTAATGGCGAAAATATAGTAAAAGAACATCATGATGAGAACAAAATAAATTTTAATCATGATTTGATAAAATCTAATGTTGGTGGGAAGAACCACCATATTCCAAAGATGGATATGAGGAAGTTTGATGGAAAGGATCCTGTAACATGGATAATACAGATGGAGCAATATTTCGATCTCCATAACGTGAAAAACACATAAAAGGTACGCATTGCAACTTTACATTTAGAAAAAAATACATTTGTATGGTATCGATGGCTTTTCTCCCATAAAAAAATTGTCACTTGGTCAACTTTTACGGAGGAAATGATAGCACATTATGAGGATACAAAGAGAAACACCTTCTTTAGCCAATTGATAAATCTCTAGCAAAAGGGTTTAGTGGGGCAGCACATTGAGGACTTCCAAAAATTGAATATAAGGGTAACTGATATTCCATAGGAACACAAGATTGATCTCTTCATAGGCACTTTAAAGGATAACATCCAACATGAAGTTCGCGTTTTGGAACCTGATTCATTGGAGAAGGCATTCAGGTTGGCAAGAAAAGTTTAATGTAAAATTATGGCGACAAGGAAGCCTACCACTCAATTCTATAAAGAAGGAAGTGTTTCTATGCCTAGATTTCCACAACCTACAAGGTTGACACCACAACAATTGGAAGAAAAAAGAGCAAAAGGGCTTTGCTATAGTTGTGATAGCAAATACACTAAAGGTCATAAGTGTGCTGAGAAGAAATTATTTTACATAGACTGTGAAGAAGAAGAAGAAAATGAACAAGAAGAGGATATACACCAGGAACCAGCCCTAGAAGAGGAAGAAATGAATCCGACCATATCGTGTAATGCACTGGCAGGAATTACCACTCTTCAAACTCTCAAGATAGCAGGACAAATCAAGAAGAAAAAGGTAATAGTGTTGATTGATTCAGGTAGCACCCATAATTTTATTCATTGTAAGGTAGCCAAGGAATTAAATTGTTTCCTATACCCAGCACCAGAATGTCAAGTGATGCTTGCAAATGGAGGAACTATAAATTTCTTTGGAAAATGCCATAATATCAAGCTAACCATGGGGGAATATGTATTGACTAGTCCAATGCTTTATGTTCCTATGGGAGGTGTTGATGTTCTACTAGGAGTACAATGGTTACAATCTTTGGGGACAGTAGATTTTAATTCTCAAGAAATTTTCTTGAATTTTTTTTTTCAGAAGGAAAGAAAGTCGAATTATGGGGTATTGCGGGGAATCCGGGAAGGATAATAAGTTGTAATGTCATGAAAAATCTTCTAAGGAAAGAACAATGAGGCGTAATTGCACAATTATGCTCACTAGAAGTTCCAACATCAAAATCATCTATTTCTGCAGATCTCCAACAAGTCTTGGACAATCATTCCAAGGTGTTTGAAACTCCCAAAGGACTCCCACCTATTCGTGATCATGATCATGCTATTCATTTGATTCCAGGAAGTGTTCCTCCAAAAATCAGGCCTTATAGATATCCTTACGTCCAAAAGAGAAAAATTGAACGTATGATTGCAGAAATGTTAGAAGTGGGTATAATTCGACCTAGTCAAAGTTCTTTCTCTGCTCCTGTAGTATTGGTACACAAGAAGGATGGATCATGGTGAATGTGTTCAGATTATAGGGAGCTCAATAAGCTCACAATTAAAGATAAATCTCCCATTCCTGTGATTGATGAATTATTGGATGAATTACATGGAGCAATTTATTTTACCAAGTTGGATTTTTGTTCAGGATATCATCAAATTAGAATGAAGACTGAATATATTCCAAAAACAGCATTTCGAACTCATGAGGGTCATTATGAAGTTTTGGTCATGCCTTTTGGCCTTACCAATGCACCTTCTACATCTCAAGGGTTGATTAATTCCATTTTCAAACCCTTCCTTAGAACAAAGACTATCTTCAGAAGAGCAGCAAAAATGGGTAACAAAGATGTTGGGTTATGACTTTGAAATAATCTACAAAAAAGGAAAACTTAATTTTGTTGCAGATGCACTCTCAAGAAAGAATGAAGAGGTGGAAGAATTGCTTTGTGCCATTTCTATTATCCAACCAGATTGGATAACCGAAGCAAGAGATGAATGGAAGAAGGAAAAATATGTATGGACACTCATTCAAAATTTGCAACAAGATCCTAGCACATCTGATACATTTAGTTGGAAAAATGATTCCTTATGGTAGAAAGATCGCTTATATATTTGTAAGAATTCCCAACAAAAACAAAATATTCTTCCAGAATTGCACACTTCTCCTTTAGGAGGACACTCGGGATTTTTAAAAACTTACCACAGGGTGAAGAAAGAATTTTTTTGGGATGGCCTTAAATCTGATATTCAAAATTTTGTGACCGAATGTTTGGTTTGCCAGCAGAATAAAGTTGAGACAATTAAGACCCTGGGACTTCTACAACCTTTATCCATTCCAGGTCAACTTTGGGAGGAGATTTCAATGGATTTTATCACAAGTTTACCTAAGTCTGAAGGAAATAATGTCATCATGGTGGTAGTTGATAGACTTACCAAGTATGCACACTTTTGTGCATTATATCATCCATTTAAAGCAAGTACAGTTGCTACTACATTTATGGATAGAATTCAAAAGCTACATGGAAGCCAAAGGGTTATTGTGAGCGACAGAGATCCCATTTTTACTGGAAATTTTTGGACGGAGTTATTTTCTTGTTTGGGTACTCAATTAGCTCATAGCTCATCTTATCATCCTCAATCTGATGGTCAAACTGAGATAGTAAATAAATGTTTGAAGGATATCTTCGTTGTTTTGTATTTGATAAACAAACACAATGGGTCAAGTGGTTACCTCTCGCTGAATGGTGGTATAACACTTCCTTCCATACTGCAGCAAAAATGACCCCATTTATGGCACTTTATGGATATCATCCACCATCGATCACATCATATTTAAGGGGAAATTCGAAGGTTCAAGCAGTGGAAGATCACATCGAGCATCAGCAAGAAGTTCTCCAACTCTTAAAGGATAACCTGAATTTGGCACAAAATCGAATGAAACAACAGGCAGATCAACATCGTAGCGAGAGAAGTTTTGATGTAGGAGATTGGGTATTTTACGGCTACAACCATACAAACAAATGTCCCTCAAGCAAGCAAAGAAGGATAATAAATTATCGCCAAAGTACTATGGTCCTTACAAGGTGTTGCAAAAGATTGGTACTATGGCATACAAATTGGAGCTTCCTGCTTCTTCGCGAGTACATCCAGTTTTCCATGTCTCATGCTTAAAGAAGGTTATAGGTGAAAATCTTCCAGTTCAAACAGTATTGCCAGAACTTGATGGGGAAGGGAAAATCATATTGGAACCTGAAGCAGTCATGGAAAAAAGAACTCGACAACTACGGAATCGATCAATTTCAGAGTATCTCATCAAGTGGAAGAACTTGCCCACTGAAGATTCTACATGGGAGGATGAGAATTTTATACAGAAGCACCCGGAGCTACTCAAGTGTTGAGGACAACACTTTTTTGAAGGAGAGGGGCATGTTAGGTGCCTATATCACTAGTATAGCCCCTTATTATTGTTAGTTTAAACCCCTTATTGTTATTATTGTACCCTTGTAACCCCCATTTTGTTATTATTGTGCCCTTAAATTATTATTGTTAGGTCGGCTAGGATTAAATTGTGGCCCACTAGGATTACATTATGGCCCCATGGACTCCTATATATAGAAAGGAGGTTTTGTGAATTGTATCATCCAAAAATTGTTCAGTCACGTAATGTATTGGAGGTTGCCCCCTCGAAGTGGCTTATTTCTAAGGCGTTGATATCTCTTTTCTTCTCTTTTTGGAGCTGGTTTCCCAACACTCCTAGCTTGGTAATTCATAAAAAAGCTCCTTCCAATGGCTCATGAGAGGCATGCACCAAGGGCTCCAACCAAACATATGGTCCAAATCATAAATAAACAAGTGGTGTACAGTAGTGGCCATATAGTTTTCCATGTTCCCCTTAGAACATGTAGTGCAGAAAATGTAGGGACTCTCTTCCCTCAAGGACACATCCAACAAATGTGTCTCTCCTCCAACCATTCCCCTGACAAAGATAAGAACATATTCAGCATGTGGGATCATAATTAAGATCATGCTAGCTGCCATATGCAATAAGGGATAAGGACAATGGTCCGTCATGTGCAACCAGTGCAGTTTTTCTCCTAACTACCATAGAATATGATATGACAAGCATTCTCCCCAACACTTGTTTTCTGCCCCATCTTCCTTGCATGCTTAGAGAAGGTGTATGATGGTTGTTGTTGAGGAATCCCCCATGAAGAGTACATCATATCTCCAAGATCTCCCAAGGAATGGCCAACATCACCATAGTTCATGGCCCAAAGTGACTCATGAGGCCCATCAGAAAAAGTGCCCCATCTTGGAGCCAAGACCTATACATGAGTGTTATGAAAATTCAAGTATATAATAAATACATCATTAGGTTCATCAATACAATGTTTACCATACACTTGTTTCAAATCAGCAAGGTAGCTCATATAGGAGCTCCCTCTCGAACTCAATGAATAAGGAGGGGGTAGTGGTAACTCTTCCCAAGAGCAGTGCTCCTCCTTAACTAGAAAATGATTCATGCACTCACTCATATGAGAGTGCATCTCCTCTTTGAAATTTTCCCACATCAACCCATCTAAGATAGTATGATATGCTCTAATGAAACTAGTGGGGTTTGAAAGCAAGATCTCATAGGTTGTGTTAAGTAGTTTATTCTTGAGTTTGGAATATTTACTTAAGTAAATCTGATCATCAACATAAATGATTCCATCAACTACTTTATACTTCCCATACATTTCTTGCCCATCAAGAACCTTACATGTGAATCAGTCCTTGGAATATTCCATCAAGAGTTGGGACTCCGAATAAGGGTCTAGGCTTCCCAACATTGACAGCGCTGTAGAAGTCTGAATTGATGCATATGTCATATGATGGCTCTCCTCCTTGACATGCTTGATGTCAAAGTCACATGTTGGAGCATTCCCAACTTTCTTTTGCTACCTCTCTTGCAGCTGATCTTTCTCAAGACAAGATTGAATTTTAGGAGAGTGACCGTCCTTTTGAAAGGTTCTCTTTCTCCAAAACTTCGACAATTTTTCTCATGCATACAAAAATGGGAATATATTTTTGTTATCATCAGAAATTTTCACTATATATTGGAGTACCCTTTGCTGCTCCAAAGCTATGGAGTGGCCTTCTGATACTATGCTCATATCAACACAAATTTCTGAATCTATCCTTTCCAACGCAAATAGATGAACGTAAGATAGCAAAGTCAATTTCAGAAAATTTCTTAGCCTTCCATCAATGATTCTTAGCGCTGTAGTCACTCCTTTCAAGGTTCCCTCTCTAGAAAAATATGTTGCTAATGCATATAGTTGAGATAACACTCTAGTTTTCCTCCAATCAGGAGGTCTTCCTGGTGAAATTCCTTCTTGCAAAGAGGCAATAAGGCATAGAGTAGGATGTGGATGTAGGTGGACAGATTTTCCCCTACCTTTATTGCATAGGTCCTCTTTGCTTCTTTGTTATTTCAAGCTTTGAAATAGAGAAGGATGCATGCTCTCCATATTGTGATGCCCTTCCTCCTCTTTTCCTCCTTCTATCCTCAAGATCTCATCATTTGACAATGATGGTACATGTTGCTCATGTGTTATGCCAAGAGCTCTATGTGTGAGACGTTTTGGAAGTCCTTGCAAGAGTGGAAGAGTTTATTTTCTTGGAGAAAGTGCTCCATCCTCCTCTTCATGAGGTGCTTTAGGTGCCATTGTCATGATTGTGTTATCCTCTCCTTCCTTCCCTTTCTCCTCTTCAATAGTTGAATTTGCCTTACCTCCAAGAAGAGAGCTTAGATCTTGGTCTTCTTTTGAAGAAGGAATCTTCATGTCTTCTTTTTGAGAAGAAAGCCTTTCATTTAATGGAGATATTTCCCTTGGCAAGGTATCAAAAAAGTTTACATCCTCTTTAATAGTTCCCAGAAATGGAGTTTGATTTATAGATCCTCCCAAACCAAATAGTTTTGTTTGACATGGTTTGATAGCCTCTAGAGAAAGTGTTTTACATGATTCTACATTAAACCTTTCTAATATTATTTTAATTAACTGTGCATAAGTAGATGTATTTGAATTTTTCAAGGAAAAAGATTCAAACAACCACCAAGCATAAGCCTTACCCTCAAAATGCAACGCTGCTACTTTGATGGCCTCATTTTCTGAAACTTGATGTTTTTGCACATAGGTGTCTAGCTCCTTCACCCAAGCCCTAGATGGACATAGAGGTGATCCATCGAAAATAGATAGAAAGAATATACCCTCACCCTACTTCTTGCTCCTTGTGCTCCTTTCCTCCTTAATTTTTCAAAACCCTTGGAAGTTTAATTGATCTTTGAACTCCTTAGATTGAGCTTCATAATCCTGCAGATAATCACCAAGAGTATCTCTCTTTAGCACACCTCCTTTCTTCCTCTTCATGAAGAAATTGCTGATAGAACGTGGTAAATCTGATGATATGGCTTAGTGATCATATCCATAAAATCAGGACTTAGAATCTTCCTTTCATATAGATCTTGTTGAGGGATTTTTCAGGTTTCTCCCTCCTCATTTCTTTGATGCCCTTTCTTTCACCCTGCAGATTTGGAAAGAGAAGTTTTGAGAATCTCCTTTCTCTAGAAAAAAATGGTTTGTTATCATTTCTTCTGGAAATCTCCTCCTCCCCATGATAAGACTCCATAATTCTTGAAGCTCACAGGCTGAGCCAAGATTCTTGCTTTGATACCATTGTAATATTCCAAAATCGAGATTTTCTACAACAATAAGAATAAATTAAGGTATTCCAAAGTTGGAGAGCAGCAAGTAATCAACTCATGTAGTGTATCTAAACACATAGCTTTCATATAATAATCATAGCAACAAACTATGCCTTTATACAATGTCACCAAGTGGGGAAAAGCAGCAGTTTTGGCCCTAAAAACATTATTTTCTGAATATTGAGTTATAACAGTGAAAAATAATGGTTTTTTTCCTTAGAATAGAAAATATAGGACATTCATGCAAAATATTTTCAGAAAAAAATGCCTTTAGCCTAGTTAAACAGGCCTTGCATGCTTAGAACAACTTAAATTTGACAAAACCCTAAGACTGCAACACACACAAATTGATGCATAAGAGACTGCACAGTATAATGGAGGTCAAAATTGGAAAATATATAAATATATCATATATAATTATTATATTACTCAATGAGGCATAAAAACAGAGATCTAATCTCTTTTATACAGATCCAAGAAGACCCGACAAGTGTTTCTTGACAGAAATGATATACATGAAAGATTTGTTGTAGATATGTGGCTGAATCACGCTTTGTAGCTGAAGCTCTGCATAAAAATGGATGAACATGCAAAGATATTTTTGTAGATGCTTCCTTTAGCTCTCCCAAAGAAAGGCTGATGCTCATGTTGGGAAACTAGCTCCTCAAAATGGGGTTTTGACCCCTTCGACTGCACACCTTAAGAAATAACGTAGTTTTCTGAAGGGAATGTATTTTTTCTGAAGGTAAGTGCTTGTACCCACACCAGGTAGTGGAAAATTTAGATCAGAAATATCCTCTTAGATTTCTTAGACAAGATCTCCAAGAAAGAGTAGGGAATCCCCACCCGGGAAAACCCTTGCACTAAGCCGTGCAACAACTTAGCTAAATGGCCAAGTATGTAGGAAGTATAATAAGACCACATAAAATATAATCTCCAATATTTCCATATGCTTTCCATCTCTTCCATTATATAACTAATGAGCTTCCTCACCAAGGGTCCCACCCACTATGAGGTTGCTTCCATCCAAAGGCTCCTCCACCATATTTACGTTGTCCCCATGTGCCTTGCCCATCCTTTTACAACACTGTTTCATTTAGTCAACATTGACTGAATCTTCATGCCCTGTCCCTTTTCACACTCAAGGTGCCTTCATTTTGACTAGCTGGATTCATCTCTATTCACATTGAGCTGGCTTTATTTAGGATCCACTTTTTGAGAATAAATCATGTTGAATTGGTCAAAATTGACCTTTTCCACATAGTTCACACCTTTTTCACACATGTGTATGCTTGATATGGTTATTTCATGATCCCTTTTCACAATATGAGGGATTTTTATTCATACTTAAGCAACTTATGAGCCTCTTTGCCCATTTATTTAGTCAATTGGATTTAAAAGGAAAAATTAATATTCCTTTTAGATTCCTGCTGATTTAGGAATATTACACACCCTCGGGCCTACACCCACCTCCATAAGTTGTTCATCTCGATTGGTTCCACCCTATCCACCCAATCGTGTTCGGCACGGCCTCTCCATGGCTGATCACAGTTGAGGGATTTTCGATACCCCCTCCTCTAGCCTGCCATTCAATGGCATGGCGACAGAGTCTAACATTTCCAGTCAGAAAAAAATTTCCCTGATCTCTGGACCTACAGGGATGCCTCCCTCAATGAACAGTAATCCTGAAGGTGCTGCAGCTACAGCAATTGTTACCTCCTCCACCTCTAATCGCAAACCAGAAGAATGCCTAAAGATAATGCTTGCAACACATTGAATTAATCAAAAAATTCAATACATGTAGGATCATGCTTTGATCGGCAATTTTATGAAATTCTGGCCAACTGAAAAGGCCCTCCTTATATGGATCATTGCCAAATGGAAACCCAAAGGACATATCAACCTACAACTTGGCTCAAAGGGTTTCTTCAAAATCATATTTACATGAAGCAAAGAGAAGAATAGAGTCATGGAAGAAGGCCCCTACTTCTTCAATTCGGTAAGCCTTTTTCTCTGAAATTGGGTCGAGTGCTTCAATCCTGACAAGGAAGTCATTAGCTAGGCTATGGTGTGGATCCATCTATATTCATTACCTCAGGACTATTGGGATGATCACACCTTGAAATAAATTGGCAACATGCTCAGAGAATTCATTAAAATCACATACAAGACAAGAATAAATAAGCATACAACCTATGCAAGGATCTGTGTCTACATGCACATAGCCAAAACTCTTACGGATGAGGTATGTGTTCTTCATGATGATTTTGAATGGATACAAATCATGGATAAAGAAAATGTGCCATTCAGACGTCGAAAATGCCACATGCATGGGAATATATTCATAGATTTCCCTCTTGATCCAACCTCCTCCACAAACAAGGACTCTGCATAAAAAGATTCAGACGGATTCACAAAAGTCACCGGTAGAAGAAGACATACCAGGAAGCCACACACAACTCCTTCCACCAAATCTCCTTCAACCAGAAACAACTTTGAGACTTTGGCTAATCTGAACTTAGAAACCTTTGATATTTCGTTCTCTTCAGATTCACCCATGCAAGAAAAGACACAACCACAAGAGCATCAAATGACTATGCAATTTCCTGAATTGCAAATTCAATTTCAGACCCATCACCCTCCTTCTGTACACTCTGGCAAAGGAAAAGGCTCTACATCCGATCCACCTACAACGATGGATGAGGAAATAGAAAATATAGAATATGGAGATGTGGATATCATAGGTCTTGAAGATGCATGCAAACACAAAGACTATCTCCCAATCCCCAACCAACATATCCAACAACTAGAGGAAGTCCTCTCCAAATCCCAACAACTTCCCACTCTAGTCGTTCAAGGGGGAATGTTTCTCAACACGAAGCACTTCTGTAATAACCAAGGAAAAGTAGAAGAAGAAAATATCTGCAACGACTTATTGTTTTGCGAGAAGAAATTGTAGGATCTAGAAGATATCCAAAGCTAACGAAGTTCTACTCCATCATTCTGCAAAGTTCTCAATGAAGCTGATATTATGGAATATAAGAGGGATAAACAGTCCTTCGAAGGATCGATTAATAAAGAAGAGAATGGATGAAGGAAACCCCACAATTTTCTTTATGCAAGAAGCTAAATGTCCTGGCACCACCCTCGACACAATCCTTACAAATCTATGGACAGGTTGTCAAACTGTAGAAGTATATTCCTATGGGGCCTCTGGAGGGCTACCAATCATCTCAAATCGTCTATTAATAACTCTTTATAACTTCCATGCTACTCACAGTTTTATTCAAGTCTCTTTTCATCTTCTAGGCACTAACATAAATGTACATCTCACAAATGTGTATTTTCCTTGGAAAACTACAAAAAAATAGATATGCTGAATTCGATCGAATGCCTCAACCTTCAATGCACTTTTCCTCTTTGGTTGTTGGGGGGATACTTAAACATGTTTACGTGCATTCAAGAAAAGAAAGGAGGAAGGCCAAATCCAGATACTGACAACTTCAGATTCAAGGACTTCAAGGATTCCATTGATACACCTCCATACCTCTAATGGAATCTACACTTGGAACAATAGGCGCCGAGAAACACACAAAATAGATTCACACCTGGACCATTTTATGATTACAGATAATTTCATATATTTTGGAGTCAAGTTGGATGCCACTATCTCCCCCACGGTAGGATCTGATCATTGGCCTATCCAACTTCAGTGGCTCAAACCTGACTTTGTGACTCGTGGGCCCTTCCACTTTGAAAAATTCACATTCCTACATCCCGGATTCAAAGACCTCGTCAGGGAATGGTGGTCATGTCTTTTGCCTCCGGATGGTTCCAAAATTTTCAAATTGTTGGACATTGGGTTCAATTCTCCCCATGTGGTGATTGTAGCAGAGACTAAAGCCTGTAGGTTTTGGTCTAACGGTAATAGTTATTCCAACAAGTGGTATCAAAGTCAGGTCTAGAGTTTGAAACTCACCCGAATCGCATTGGGGGGAGATTTTTGGACATTGGGTTCAACACTCACCCTGTGTTTCGCGACATGGACTAACCGCCTCTCGTGGATCCTAACTCTGGAAATCGTAGTGGAGACTAAAGTGTGCAGGTTTCGGTCTAACGATAATCGTGATTCCAACACCAATTCTAGCACAAGCTTAAACTGCTCAAAGCTAAATTGAAATTATGGAATCAAAACACCTTTGGCAACATTTTCAATAACCAAAAATATATCGAGAGGAAAATGGAAGATATCCAACAAAAAATAAGCATGGAAGGGCGAATAATGGATTCCAATGACTTGGAAACCAAGCTAATGGCCCAAATGGAGGAAAACACACTTCAAGAATAATTCCTCTGGAAACATAAATCAAGGATTACATGGCTAAACAAAGGTGAAAGGAACACTAGATTTTTTCACCACTTAACCATTCAACACCGAATGCAAAACAAAATGTCGGTTATCAAATCTCAGAATTATAAGCGTCTAGAGTGTCACGAATATTTTGAAAAATAACTCCTCAATTAATTCAAATAAATTCTGAAGAAGCCCAAAAATCAATGAAAGGAGGCCATCGCAAATATAAAATTGTATATCCTGAGGTTAGTCACCGAAGAACACAACAAATTTCTTCTCAAACTAGCTACCATGTAAGAAATAAGACTGGCAGTTTTCCAGCTTAAGGAGGGTAAAGCACTTGGGACAGAGAGATTCACTACCAATTTCTTTCGTTGCTTTTGGGATGTGATTAAGCAGGAATTCTGGGATCTAGTTGAAGAGTCACACAACTCTCACTAGGTCCTTCCAACCCTAAATGCAACCTTTCTCTCACTCATTCCTAAGGAGGATCAAGCAGTCTCTCCATGTAAATATAGACCTATTTCCATTTGAAATGTCACATATAAAACAATTTCCAAGGTTATTGCTAACAGTATGAAGTAGCTCCTTCCCCTGCTTATTTCTCTGGAGAAAACATGATACGTCGAAGGTAGGAATATTCTTGATGGCATTGTTTTCACCCATGAATTCATCCACTCCCTCAAAGTTATGAAAAAACCCCTAATACTACTCATTATTGAGTTATCCAAACCCTTTGAAAAGCTTAGCTGGACTACATTAGACATGTTCTCCTTGCCTTTGGTTTCTGCCATATTTACATTCACTAGATCATGAGTTTTCTCACTTCATCCTTCTTCTCTATCCTCGTTAATGGGATCCCTTCAACCACCTTCACCCCATCCAGAGGCATGAGATAGGGAGATTGACTCTCTCCCTTCCTCTTTGTTCTTATGGCTGAAGGCCTCAGCTGTCCCATAAAGAATGTTGTCGAATATCAAGCTATAAAAGGAATTTTTATTGAAAAACCAACCACCCATTTCCCATGAAAAATTTGTGTACAACAACATTATCATGGGTCATTCCTCAGTGCAGGAAGCCAAAAATCTCAAATATCTGTTGGACTATTTCTTCGATGCCTTGAGACCATTCTCGATTCCGAGAAATCCCATAATTTCTTCTTCAATACGCCCATCCTTAATGAACATAATATTGCCAAGATCTTGGGATTCCTGATTGCTTCTCTCCCCTTCAAATATCTTGGAGCCCCTCTTACAGACTCAGAAATCAATCACATCTCCTTGAGAGAGATGCTTGACAAGACGGAAGCTAGACTCTCTTCTTGGACACACCGCTGCCTACATATTGTGGGTTGTTTGGTCCTAATAAAATCCGTCTTACAGTCCTTTCCCCTTTATCTCGTCTCTATTCTTGCATCTCCAAAATGGGTTATCAAATACATTCGCAACCTTGAGATAACCTTCTTGTGGCAAGGTAACAAGGATAATAAAAAGTGGGCATTGGTTGGATGGAAGGATGTCTACACTCCAAAGGCTCATGGTGGTCTCAGGCTGAGAGATCCATATCAAAGTAACACAATCATGCGAGATTGTATCTTGTGGAAGTGGGTCTCCAACACTCACGTGCCCTGGGCTAACTTATGGATCTCTAAATATGCTCCTAATTGGAATCGAGAAGACTTAATCACATTCAATCAAGATCCTAATGGCTCCCTGATCTTGAATGAATCCATTCCGTATAAATACCTCATTCAAGATCACATCTTCTGGTAAATTATTTTCTGGGAAGATTCTTGGTAGCAGATGCCATGTCTTTATTCTATTTTCCATCATCCTCTTTGGAGTTCTAATCTTCATGAGAGAGAGAGAAGAATAAGGTTCAAAAATTCTAGGCTCAATAGGTAACTCATCGATTCCGGTACTAGCTACCAATGAATAACTGGGAGGAAGACTAGTATGAGGAATAACACCTCGACATATGGAAAGAATTAATGAAAGAAAATATTAGAATGCAGGAATGACCTAATTTTCTACGCTCAGGATACACACCTGATGGCACCTTCTTAACCAAGGAATCCTATCAACTACTTCATCAACCAGATCCTGGTCAAACAAATAATCTATGGAGGAAGATTTGGAATTCAAATATCCAGCCCAAAGTTGCTATCCTGTTTTGGCTACTCAACAGAAAAAGAATCCTCATCTAGGAAAATATTCTAAAATGAGGCTTCGTGGGGCCCTATTTATCCCCTCCTTGTCAAAATGAAACTAGGACAACTCATCATCATTTTGACTTGTGCCCAATCTCCAACATCTTCTTGGATAGGACCACAACCTTATACAAAAGAACCAATAGAGCTTAGGGCAATATCACCCAAACACTCCACCACTAAAATGAGTTTCCATTCTCTATAAACCTCCTCAATCATCTATGGGAGATAATCCGAGGGGTTCTAACTTGGAATCTCTCAAAGGAATAGAATAGCAGAATCTTCAAGGACTTCAGTTCCACTCAAGAAATGACTTGGACAAAATTTTGTGGTTCTTTGAAGGAGACTTTGGTCCTCTCTCCGTGGGAAAACTCAGACCTACCGAAAACCATTTTTGATCTCCTAATTTGGAATAATTGCGGTCTAGGTCTCACCCACTTCCCTGTCTCGTCCCCTCAGCTCAAGGCTCCAACCACATCTCTAGACAGATGGTCACCTCCCCCAACCAGTTATAATATTCCCAAATAGGGGAGCATCACTATTTGAATATAATAATGGAAATACTAGTGAAAAAATCAATACATCATGATATAAGACAAATGTACAACTATTTTATTAAATATACCATCAAAAATTTAAGCACAAGATCTTGAGGACCAAGTCACTCAAGCGATAGGAAACAAGCCTCCAATAGGCAAATATTGTAATTCATGAGAAATACTGCGATACAAGTGCCATGAGCCATGAAAACACATTTTTTCAGCATAAAATACTGCAGCAATATATAGAAAGGTGGATCTGCTTATTTATAGCCCCAACAATGTTGGGATCAAAGATCTAGGCTCCCAAACACATTTCCAAGACAACACAGAAAGGGTTTCTGGAAATACCCAAAATACCAAAATGCCGGAATGCAGCCCTAGGGTTGAAAAACGGCTGCTAATAAATAAATGGATGAATATGGTTGTAGATGATATATATAATTAATATATATCCTTAAATATATCCTTTAAGTGAAAGGCTGATCCTAACACTAAAGGTCTCACCCTCCAAATCAAGCATTGAAACCTCCACTGCAGATGCTCACTGAAATAACATAGTCAAACAGGGAATTTTCACTGTAGATGATGGGAATAGGTTGGCCTAGTGCCAAAATGTAAAATAAATCTGAAGAACCTCCCTTTCGGATCTCCCAAAGAGAATAATTCTTCCTCCTCTGAAAAACTTGCTCCAATAGTGGGTTTCTCAACCCCCCACTACCACACCCTACAGCAGAACACAATATTCTACAAAAATTGCGTTGTAGTTGAAGAATGAAGCTTGGCTGAAATTTTAGATGTGTGGTAATGATAGTACAATACTCTTCCAAGAGGCTACCTCAAGGGAAGAGATGGGATCCCCGCTCGAGAACACCCTATGCTAAACAATATTGCAAGCTCAACTAAACAACTCAAGAATGCAAGAAGTCATGCAAAACATAAAATCAATAATCAATCACATAAGTCACTATGGCTTCCTTACCTTCCTTATAAAAAATGTGAGCCCTCTCACCTTGGGTCCCACTCATTAGGGTTTCCACCATCATGGAGTCTTCCTCCCATTCAAACTGTGTTGTCTCTTAATGGTGATCCACTCCCTCCATATCAGCATTGTTGACATGGTCAAACTTAACCTTGTCCACATGCATTAGCACCTGTCCACAGATGAGGGTGCTTAATCCAGCTATAAATATGATCCATTTTCACATTAAGATGGATTTTATGCCTACTAAAGGGATTTATGGACCTCCCTACCCATTTATTCATCTAACTAAATGACAAGAGAAAACATAATATTCCAATTAGTTGCATGCTAATTTAGGAATATTACAGTCCTCCCCTCCAAAATGTTGCTTGTCCTTAAGAAACTGCAACGATAGAACTGAAGAGCCTCCTCTCCTCCTCCTGTAGCATCCTCATATGATAAACTCCTCCAAGGAACAAGATGTTGTCTCATTAATAAGTCTCCAAGTTTCCCCTCCCAAGTATGCAAGTTAGATTTTGGTAACCATCCCAAATAGCTATCATCATGAATAAGTAAAACACCCATGGAGGAAACAATGTGTTGTCTGGAGGCCTTCTTGAGGAATGGAATCTGAAATACATTGGGAACTATCATTCCCATGTGAATCACCCATCCCCAAGCTATCATCCATACAAAATGAGCCACCTTCCAAAATCGTAACTCATGAAATATCTCCTCCACCTTTAGCTCCTGCAATGTAGGTGGGCTTCATAATTGAACATTGTACGAAAAATGGCCTACCCCACGATGTCTCTCTCTCCACTTACGAAAAGTGTAGAGCTCCTACTGATATTGAGCTGCAATATTGTTTCCCTTAAGATACAAAAGGAAAACTTCATCTCCAGAGACCCCTCCTCTAATTTCGTGAGCCCAAACCATTCCATACAAAGTGAATGGCACATCATCATCATGAGGTATCCAAATCAGAAAATTGCTGAAGGTTATGTACAATATTGGATGGTACCAATGGTTTCTCCAGTGGATATAGTGTAGTTTTACCAATTGCTGCTTTAGAACATCATGTGGGAAGTTGTCTCCCAACAAGTTGCTATTTGTTCATGTTTTCTCATCTACTATGAGGTAGTAAATGACATTATAAATCAGCTAGGCACAATAATAATAACACCACATTTTTCCAAAGTCATGCAAAGAAGGGCTATCTCCATCACAAATTTTGGTCCTCGATTGACCATGAAACCCAAAGATAATCTTGCCCTCTTGTGGAGTAATGCACTGTACATATATGGTGAGAAGATGCAAATACTTTATGAAATGATCAATAAGTACAAAAATACATTTATTACCATGCATTGTGAGTAGGCTGAAAGTGAGGTCCATAGATGAGCCCTCCCATGAGAATCTCCTCATAAAGTTGTGCAAAATGAAGGGATGCATACTCCCCTTGGAACACTTCATCAATAGAAACATACTCTCAAGTGACAATGATGTTGGCCTTAGTGATAAGGCACTTGCCACTCCATGACCCATTCTTTGACATTTTTTATGGCTAAGTCGTCCACCATCATGCTGCTATGTGTGGAATTCTCCTTCCTATGTGGAAGTACCTCCTAATCCTCCAATGATGAAGGGTAGCCTCCTTGCACTTTGATTGTGCCATTCCTTCCTCCTGAAACATACTGCAAAGTATGGTAGAAATACAACCCATACTCTCCCAAGAGTACCCAAAGCAACAATATCTGTTGCTACCACTTCACACCTCCATCATACAAATCATGAGATGAAAAAATGATGGTTGATATGAATAGTTCCATATCAACATAATGCACCCAAACTCCTTGCTACCATATGATGCAAGTGTCATGCCAAATTTCCTCCACCAACATACCCTTTGAATAAGGATATGTCACATGATGGCCAAACTCTTTCAAGAGTAGCCAATGCAGCCATGCATCCTGCTGCCCTGTGTCATATATATGTAGGGGGTTCAGCAGCCTCTTGCTCACCATCAACACCCATTCATCCAAATGTGGGTTTCTCCTACCATGCTCCATCCTGGTAGTCCTCCAATGGAGAACACTATCCTCCCACATCCGATTTCTACCTTTGCATTTCATGGGATGTTGAAATGCAATCTCTTGGAGATACCCAAGTGGAGACCAGTCATCAATGACCATGTTGAATCCATAGGGATTTAAGTATGCTGAAGGAAAAGTCTTCTCATTGAGCTGTGAAATGCTCATCAAGAAAGATCCATCACAATAATGAAAGATAAGATGTTTCTCATCAATCATCTTCCCATCCAACGTCACAAAAGAAAATTGGTCATCAGAATGCTCCAATAATAGCTGGGCCCCCAACTCATCACCGTTGCTCAATGAAAGCGTTGCTGATCTCCATAATGGTGTATTTCCTATCTCATGATCATGATCAATGCTAAACATATAGTTCTGCATTGGATTGTTTAGGACAATGCTCATCCTATCCTCCAAAAATCCACACTCCAACCCCAAGAGTTCTGTGCATGTCAACATTGAATAACCAGGATGATTATTTATCCCATCCTTGAATAATTTAAGGTTGCTCAGCGCAGTGATAGTCCAATGCTCCAAATCAGAAGTGTTCTTTGACCCTCGGTCATGAAATGGCATATTCCCACAACCCTCCATAAGATGTGCTGAAATAACAGGAAGTGGAAACATATGCATACATTGGTAAATATTGGGAACATCTTGTACTGCTACAAGGGTTCCTTCCTCTGGTGTGATGACTTCCCAAAATAATGATGATGATGGATGCTCCTCTATGGTTGCATCAACATTGGTATAAGTCTTCTCCTCCTCATGCATCTCCAAAATAGTGCATGCGACTCTACATGACAAGAGATCAAAAACAATTTACAGAGATGCAAGGGTTCTTTCTCCTGAAGAAAGTGCTCTCGCAGCAAGTGGTGGTGAAGGCCTCTTCTCCTCTGATTTCTTCTTTTCAAACTCCTTGATCAACCTTTGAGTAAAATCTGCATATGCAGTCACCCTTACATGACTCAAATGGCTGAACCACCAAATTTTTTCTTCATCGTCAAGGTGCAACGCTGCAATCTCAACAACTTCTCTCTCTACTAGTGGATGTAGCAAGAAAAATGCATCTAACTTCATTCCCCAAGCTCTTGTTGTACATGTGGATGACACATCAAATTTAGGGAATAGGAATCTATTGCTACAAGGTCTTGTTTTTTCCTTGAGCTGAATGAACTATGGGAGAGTTAGATTCTCCTTGAATGCTCTAGGTTGAGACTTATATTTTTCTAGGTATTCAATTAGAATTTCATGTTCCAAGTGTCCTCCATCTCCATGCATGTTGTCTTCTTCCTCAAAAGTAAAGGGAATAGTGTATTTCTTTAGAGCTCTATGCAACACCTGTTCTTTCTTCTACTGATAAGAAGTACATGGACCTTCCTCTTCTTGGAACCCTCTAAAGGTATCATTGTATCTCTCCTCTTTCATTTTCTTAACGTCCTTGGAGAGGTTCTTCATAGATCTAAAAAGTGATGAGACAAATATCATTATTTCCATCATTTAGATCCCTTCTTCTTCTCTTCTCCTTCTTATATCATAATGGCTGAAACTCACAGGCTGAGCCAAGATTATGCTTTGATACCACTGTAATATTCCAAAATAGGGGAGCAACAATATTTGAACACAATAATGGAAATAACAGTGAAAAAATCAATAGATAATGATATAAGACAAATGTATAGCCATTTTAATAAAATATATCAGCAAACATTTAAGCACAAGATCTTTAGGATCAAGTCACTCAAGTAATAGGAAACAAGCCTCCAATAGGAAAATATTCTAGTACATGAGAGATACTGGCATACAAGTGCCATGAGCCATGAAAACTTAGTTTTTTGGCATAAAATGCTACAAGAAGATATAAAAAGGTGGATCTACTGATCTATAGCTCAAACAATGTTGGGAGTGAAGATCTAGGCTCCCAAACACATTTCCAAGACAACCCGAAAAGGGCTTCTGGAAATACCCAAAATACCAAAATGCTGGAATGCAGCTCTAGGTTTGAAAAGCAGCTCCTACTAAATAACTGGATGGATATCACTGTAGATTATATATATAATGAATATATCTCCTCCAATAGATCCTTCAAGTGAAAGGATGATCCTAACACTGAAGATATCACCCTCCAAATCAAGCACTGAAACCTCCATTGTAGATGCAGACTGAAATAACACAGTCAAAGAGGGAATTTGCACTGTAGATGATGGTAATAGGTTGGCCTGGTGCCAAAATGTGAAAGAAATCTCAAGCACCTCCCTTTTTGATATCCCAAAGAGAATAATGCTTCCTCCTCTAAAAAACTAGCTCTGAAAGTGGTTTTCTCAATCCTCCACTGCAACACCCTGCAACACAACACAATATTCTGCAGAAACTGCACTGTAGCTAAAGACTGAAGCTTGGCCAAAATGTCTGATATATGGTAATGATAGTACAGTGCTCTTCCAAGAGGCTACCTCAAGGAAATATATGGGATCCCCACTCGGGGACACCCTATGCTAAACAACACTGCAAGCTCAACTAAACAGCTGAAGAATGCAAGAAGTCATGGAAACCACAAAATCAATAATCAATCACATAACTCACTATGGCTGCCTTGCCTTCCTTATAAACAATGTGAGCCCTCTCACCTTAGGTCCCACTCATTAGGGTTTCCACCATCATGGAGTCTTCCTCCCATTCGCACTGCATTATCTCTTAATGATGATCCACTCCCTCCATACCAGCATTGTTGTCTTGGTCAAACTTAACATTCTCCACATGCACTAGCCCCTCTCGACAAATGAGGGTGCTTTATCCAGCTATAAATATGATCTGTTTTCACATTAAGAGGGATTTTATGCCTACTAAATGGATTTATGGGCCTCCCTACCAATTTATTCATCTAACTAAATGAAAAGAGAAGAATTAATATTCCAATTAGCTTCATGCTAATTTAGGAATATTACACTGGCTTCGTCAAACTCAATTTTGATGGGGAAGCTAGATTTGGTGGCATTTTCAGAGATTATAATGGTGACCCTTTGCAATTTTTTTTTGGTGCTATTGGTTGGGATAGAATAAAATCGACAGAGCTAGAGGGACTCATCCAAGACATAGCCATAACTATTGAGCTCAACGGGATTCCTAGGTCATCATCCAAGTCGCCACTCGTCTCTTATCGAGGTCGTCATCCAAAAAAGTTACTAATATATGGAGACTAGGTTTTTTTTTCAAGAATCTAGAGCATTGGCTTCAACAACACAATGCCATCACATTTCTCCATGTGCGAAGAAAAAATAATGCAATTGGAGACTTCTTAGCCAACAAAGAGATTGATTACAACCATCCTCTTTTCACCTTCAACTTCGAGTCCATCATGGAGGAGACCCTGCGTTTAAATTGCATTAATCTCTTGCACAAGGATAGTGAAACCATAGATTCGGGTGATATCCGCTGTGAGCTAGTGTTAGGCCTCCCACTGCCCAAGCCACTGGCTCCTCACGCAAAAGTCCTCCTTCGAAACCCATTTCTGCTCAACCTCCCACGGATGTAGTTGACTTAGCATAACTTGAATTGGTGTTTCCATGGGTGGTTTCCACCTCCTCACTGCAGCAGTTAGTGAATTTACACCACCCTTGCCAAATTTATTTCCCATCCTGAAGTTGGTACAAGGCCATCCCACCTTCACGTGAATTAGTTAATGCTTGCCATTAATTCAAATCTGGTTTAGCACCCGACGGTTCATCATTTGGACCTGCACTCGGCTCCTCCTTCAAGCTTCACCTCTCTTTTCATCTCTTGCAACCTGAATAAGCACTCTGCCCTTGCTTTGCGCTATTTTCTGTAATATTCCTAAATTAGTTGCAGCTAATAGGAATATTAATTTTTCCTTGTTTCTTTTTGCATTTCATGATTGATGAATTAATTGTAGAGGACATGTAAAACTCTTGAAAACCAAGAATAAATGAATACCTACGTGAAAAGAGATATATCTGGGGTATTTAATTAAAATTCTGCAGGTGTTAATGGGGCTAGATCACAAGAGTGGCCCATCTTTGACGAAGTCAACAGTGCATTCTAGATGCATTGAACCTCTTTGAGGGAGAGCACAGTTCTAGAAGGAGGACCTCATGTGAAAGGGGTTAAGTGATTCAAGGTGGTTTAGAGTTTGGAAAGACTCCTATATTATAAAATAAAGAGGAGAGAAGCAAGAGAAAGTTGTTGAAGGTTATCGTTTCTCAAGGAATTTTCTGCTCAAACATCCCTTGTTGGGTCTTCCTGTTCAAGAATCCCAATTCCTTCCTTGAGCAGCTCTTGGAGGAGACCTGTGCCATCTTTTCCAAATTAGGCTTTTAGTCCAAGATTTACCTTACACCTACAGCACTGCTCCTATGAGGGTTGAGTTGTCCTTGTGAGTTGCAATAGTGGAAGAAACTAGATCTGCTCATATCTAGCTTGTACTAGTGGCTCTTCTCAGTGAGTGTGTCTTTTAACATCCTGGAAGAGTTCATTAGATTATTTTTCTTTATATATACATCTTGGTATCAAGACAAACCAATATCAGAGGCTACAGTGTTGTTTATTTCCCTAGACAATTTTATTTGCATATCTATAGCTACAGGGTGTTTTGCCTGTATTTTGGAGGAGAGATCTTTGGTGTTGGGTTCCTTCCTTTCAATGTGGTGATCCATGGATTGGCTATAAAATATATGTTTTTTTTCAGATATGATATTCTATACCATTTTATTATTCAGAAATTTATGAATCATTATGCAGATCTGCATTGTTAGATCTCAGATCTACTTCCGGTGCTTCATGTTTTGAGCAAAACCCCAAGGGGAATGTATAGATCAACATTTCTTGTACACAGATCTATATTAGATATAAATTTTTATGTAAATATATGCTCTAGATCTAAAGAATTAATAAATTTCTTCTTCAGCCCTAAAAATAACTCTCTCATGGTTATACAGTCTTTTCTCATGGTTGTAGCACCTCATTTCTGAGTTTTTTCCCTGTATTGTCTCATTCTTTCTTTTTTATACTGCATGGGCTGTAAAGAAAATATAATTTTATGTTATATATATTATTTATGAACACTCATATTAGCCTCATAATTTATTTCAGTGGCTCTTCGTTATTTCTGAAGCAATCCTTTGCATAGAGTTGCAGCCTCCTTCTTTGGGTGGTTTTCAGCTAGACTACTTTGTGGGAGATCTGTTTAACCCACCTAGTCTGATTTTTTTTTGCTCTCCTCTTGGATTAGATCTTATATGAGCTGATATAAGGGATCCAGGAGCTGAAAACTCATTTCCATGCACAAAATTTTCATAATTGCGTTATTTTAGCAGGCTTGCTGAGCCGTCTCAATTTGGGAATATTACAATGGTATCAGAGAAAGATATTTGGCTCAGCCTATGGCTTCAAGCCAAAGTGTTGTAAAGAAAGAAGAGAGTTTGGAATTATTAATAAGATGATTTTAATCTCATCACTTTTCAGATCTAGTAAGAACCTCTCCAAGGATGTTGTATAAGAAGAAGAGAGAAGATGTAGTGAAACTCCTAGGAAGTTTGAAGAAAAAGAAGATCTTCTGATCAGATCTACAGGATCTATACATGAGGAAAATTATAAATCCTCATCTCATGGATATGTGCACTCAGCCATATCACCAAATCTTCAGCATTCTGTCTGTGATTTCTTGATGAAGAGGAAGAAAGGAGGTGCGCCCAAAAAGGAGACTCTCAGAGAGTATTTGGAGGATTATGAAGCTCAATCCAAGGATTTCAAAGATAACTTGAACTTCCAAGGGTTATACAAGATCAAGGAAAGAAAAGGCACAAATGAGGAGCAGCATGGTCAGGGTATATTTTATCTCTCTATCTTTGATGGATCACCAACATGTCTAGTTAGGGTTTCGATGGAGGAGCTAGATAACTCTGTGCAACAACATAAAGTTCCAGAGATTGAAGCCATCAAAGTAGCAGCGCTACATTTTGAACGTAAAGCATATTCTTGGTGTTTTTTTGAGTCTTTTTCCTTGAATAATGCCAATACACCTACTTATGAAAGGTTTGTTGCAAGATTGATAGAAAGGTTTGATGAAGTTCCATGTGTATCATTTTTTGTTGACACTATCAAACCAATTCAAACAAATATTTTGCATGATTTGGAAGGGTCTATGAATCCAACTCCATTTATGAAGACCATGGAAGAAGGTGTAAGTTTTTTTGATGCCTTGCCAAGGGCAAGATCTCCATTGAGTGAAGGGTCCTCTTCTCAAGCGGAAAGCATGAAGGTTTCTCCTTCAATAGATGACCAAGATCTAAGGTCTCTCATTGATGATGGGACAATTTCAGTTATTGAAGAGGAGGAGAAGACATGAGATGATAACATAGTCACAACAAAGGCACCTCAAGCACCTCATGAGGATGAAGTTGGAGCATTTTCTTCAAGGGAAGAAACTCTTGCACTCTTGCAAGGAGTTCCACAAGGTTTCACACATAAGGCTCTTGGTATGACACATGAGCAGCATGTAGCACCATTTTCAAATGATGAGATCTTGGAGATAGAAGGAAGAAAAGAGGAGGAAGGGCATCACAAGGTGGAGAACATGAACCCTTCTCTACTTCAGAGCTTGGAAGCACAAAGAAGGCAAGAGGACCTATGCATTAAAGGTAGGGGCAAATCTGTCTACCTACATCCATATTCTACTCTATGCCTTAAATCCTCTTTGCAAGGAGGTACTTTACGAGGAGAAACTCTTCATAGCATGAAATCTAAAGTGTTCTCTCAACTATGGTAAGCATATTAATACTTGGCTAAGGACGGAGCCTTGGGAGAAGCTAGCACAACACAAACAATATCTCATGAATTCAGAAGACAGATGAGAAATTTCCTGAAAGGGGCATTGCTAACTCCTACTCAGATATCTGCGCTGAGAGAGGAGAAATCAGAGATCTATGATGGCAGGAGCATGAGGACACATGGAAACTCCATATCTTTGGGGCATCCAATGATCTCTTCATTCAAAAAGAAGATTTCTAAATATGGCAAGGGGATCTTAATCCTCTTGTATGAATGGGCCAAAAGGAGGAATTTTTGGAAGACAAGGACTTTCCGAGGGGAAGTTGATTTCCATATGCTTCAATCTTGTCCTGAACAAGATCAACTGCAATTGGGGTAGCAAAAGGAAGATTATGACGCTCCAACATGTGACTTTGATATCAAGGATGTCAAAGAGGGGAGCCATTATATGACAGGGGCAATATTCCAGACCTCTACAATGATGTCATTCTTGGAGAGCTTGGATCCTTATCGGGATTCCCAACTCATGATGGAATACTCGAAGGACCTTTTCACATGGGGGGTTCTTGATAGGGAAGTAAAGGATGAAAGGTTAAAGGTGGTTGATGGATTCATCTATTTATATAATCTCATTCTATTGGTTAGTGACTCGAAGCTCAAGGAGAGATTACTAGATGCCACCTATGAGATCCTTCTTTCCAAACCCATTGGTTTTATCAAAGCATATCATACTATCTTGGGTGTATTCATATGGGAAGGTTTCAAAGAAGAGGTGTAATCTCAAATGAATATGTGCATGTATTACTTGGTAGAGGAGGAGGGACATAGCTCTTGGGAAGATCCATCATTCACATCTCCTTACACATTGAGTGTGAGAGGGAACTCATCCATGAGTTACCCCACTAATGTAAAGCAAGTATATACATAGGCTTGTCTTTCTGAGCATTATAATGTATCTCCTATATGCTTATATTTTTCTAACACTCATTTGCAAGATATTGTGCCAAGATGGGGCACTATTTATGATGGGTTTCATGGGCTACCCAAGGCCATGAACCATGTTGATGCAGGTCATTCCTTGGAGGATCTTTGCAAGCTATTCTATTCTTCATGGTGTGATTCCTTTACACCTATTATGATTCATTTTTTCCAAGCATTCAGAAGAGATATTGCAACAAAAAAGTGTTGGGGAAGGAACTTTACATATCCTATTCTATGGCAGTTGAGGATAAAACTGCGTTGGTTTCACATGAGGGAACATATTCCTTCTCATTTATCATACATGGTAGCTCGCATGATCCTAATCATGATCCCACAAGCTAAATATGTACTTATCTTTGTTGGGGGCATAGTTGGAGGAGAGGCACACTTGTTGTATGTGCCCTTGGGGAATGGAGTTTCCCATTCTTTATGCATTGCATGCTTCAAGGGGAGCATGAGATTTTGTATGGCCACTTTGTTAGATCACTTTCCTCTTTGTAGAGTGGGCCATATGCTTGTTGGGAACATGCCTCTCACATGTGATGGTGTTGACCGGATAAATCAATCTTGCAGACAAGATCAATCTCCCTAGTACCAAAAGGTAATCTAGCAACAAACAGCCAAACAAACCTATCTTTCTCTAGAGATATGCGATTTACAAAAGAATACTATAAAGTTGTTAAGGTCTTACCGTAGATCTAATGCTTGTTCGAAGTAGTTGGCATCCGGTCACTTGAAGGAGTTATATTGAAAGACCTATAGTCACAAACAAGCAAAAATTAAATATTACCTGCATAGTAAATATTATAAATCATGCCTATGATGGTGATCAGGGAATCCATGAAATAAACAGTTAATTAACAGCTTATTAAGAAAAATGAATTCATTTGTATTAACTTTGAATGAAATAAAACCTTACAACCTTAGCCTTCATGTTGAACAGGTCTTCTTAGGATCCAAAGCAAGAATCTCCTCTACTCTGACAAGCCTTGCACTCTTCCAACTGAGACAGATAGAGGTATGTGATCTTTCCTCACAAAATCTCAGTCAAATGAGTCTAAATCCCAACAGCACTTTACCTCAAACAATTCTAAAGCTTGAACTCCATTTGAGGCTACCCAAGGCCTCTTTTTATGGTGCAAAAGAGGAGGTTCCAGTTCCAAATATGAAGGGATAGAATCCTCCTTCAAAGGGATAAGCTCCTCACATCAAGGGGTTAGCTCCTTAATGCATGGGATGCATGAATGTAAAAAGAGCGAACTTGCCACCGAAAGATTCCTTCCAGAAGCTCCTAGAAATGACTAAAAGTGAGATTCTAGGTTTACTTTGCACCTTTTTAATATTTTACAGGGATCCACACCCTTAACACAGAGAAAGTGTGTTTAGGTACGCAGGAGTCATGAACATTAGGTGCGGGACCACATGCAAGACAAAGAGAAAGTGCGATACGAGAGTTTTAGATATTTTTGAGAGTTTTTCTCTTATTTTTAAGGCTTGACATGAGGAAATGATGTGTTAGAATTACAAAGGAGCAAGTATGAGTGATAATGAGCTCATACAGATAGCAGAATGTCAAGATGAAAATTTTCAGTGTAACAAATGGGGAGGAGTTTTTCTATGGATTTCCAAGCTGGGAGGTGGTCCACTTCAGTTGGATGATATCATGGAGATGGGAGACCTTCATGAATCATGAGAATCCCCATGATCGTCATCACTTATCTCTTAAGGAGGCCATGGATCAGTAAGAAGTTTTCCATAACAACCTTCCATTCTTTCATGATTAGTGCCATTTGGTTTATTCACCAAGGGCCAACTTGCACATGGAGGGAGGACCATTGGAGGATAGAACTATTGTAGAAGATTTAGAGCAATGGTGGAGACTATTGGATAGGGAGGCCACAAGAGAGGAAGGGGACATTTTGCAGCACCCTTACAGTTGATTAAGGACAAGCAATATTTGGGATGGGAAGACTGTAATATTCCTAAATTAGCTACAACTAATAGGAATATTAATTTTGCCTTGTTTATTTTGCATTTCATGAGTGATGAATAAATTGTAAAGGAGGACATGTAAAACTCCTGAAAACCAAGAATAAATCAATGCCTATGTGAAAAGAGACATATATGGGCTATTTAATTGAACTTATGTAGGTGTGAATGGGTCTAAATCACAAGGGTGGCCCATCTTTGACTAAGTCAACAGTGCAGTCTAGATGCATTGAACCTCTTTGAGGGACAGTGCAATTCTAGAAGGAGGAACTCATGTGAAAGGGGTTAAGTGAGTCAAGTTGGTTTAGGGTTTGGAAAGAATCCTATATTTTAAAAGGAAGAGGAGGGAAGCAAGAGAAGTTTTTTGAAGGTTATTATTTCTTAAATAATTTTCTGCTCATACATCCCTTGTTCGGTCTTCCTATTTAGGAATCCCACCTCCTTCCTTGAGCAGCTCTTGGAGCAGACTTGTGCCATATTTTATACATCAGGCTTTTAGGCCAAGCTTCACCTTACACCTAAAATGCTACTCCTATGAGGGTTGAGCTGTCCTTATGAGTTGCAGCAGTGGAAGAAACTATATATGCTTAGATCTATCTTGTACTAGTGGCTCTTCTCAGTGAGTGTGTCTTTTAACCTCCTGGAAGAGTTCATTAGCTGATTGTGCTACATATCTACATATTGGAATCAGGAAAAACCATTTGCAAAGGCTAAAACACTATTTCTCTCCCTATACACCATTATTTACAGATCTACAACTGCAGGTTTTTTGCCTGTATTTTGGAGGAGAGATCTCCAGTGTTGGGATTCTTCCCTTCACTATGGTGATCGATGGATTGGCCATCCAATCCATGTTTGTTTCAGATTTTTATACTATACCATTGTATTATTCAGAAATTTCTGAATCATTCTGTAGATATACATTCTTAGATCTCATATCTACTTTCGATGCTTCATGTTTTGAGCAAAACCCCAAGGGGAATGTATAGATCAGCATTTCTTGTACACAAATCTATATTAGATCTAAATTTTTATGTATATATCTTCTATAGATCTGAAGAATTAATAAACTTCTGCTTCAGCCCTAAAAATAATGATGTCATGGTTATACAGTCTTTTCTCATGGTTGTAGTACCTCATTTCTTAGGGTTTTTCCAGTATTGTCGCATTCTTTCTCTTGTATACTGCATGTGCTATAAATAACATCTAATTTTCTGTTATATATATGATTTACGAACCCTCATATCAGCATGCTAGTGTAATTCAGTTGATCTATGTTATTTCTGAAGCAATCCTTTGCATAGAGTTGCCACCTCCCTCTTTGGGTGGTTTTCAGCTAGACTAGTTTGTGGGAGATCTATTTAACCCACCTAGTCTAATTTTTTTTTGATATCCTCTTTGATTTAGATATTAGATGAGCTAATATAAGGGATCTAGGAGCTGCAAACTCATTTCCATGCACAACATTCTCAGAAGTACGTTATTTCAGCAGTCTTGATGAGCTGTCCCGATTTGGGAATATTACATTTTGTCACTATCTCTCATACCTGCTGCACCATGAATCCTTTCCAATTCTAGAAGCCCCATCAAGACAATGTGAGGGGATCTCCCCCTGCTCATTTGCATCGAGATAATGCGCATCGACATTTGGGAATTATTCTTGATTCCTCTATCGACTCCAATTCCTAGTCGACAGCTCCTCCTCTTGGCACTCTAGGTGTGGACGTCTCCCTTGAAAATAACCTTGAACCCTCAATTATTGGTCTATAAAATGCTAAATTTGGGTGTCGTAAATAAAAAATCATGCATTCCTTTCCACCTCTGCCACGAAAGCTCGAAATTTTACTGGTGAAGACTCCCTGTGCGCAGGAGACAAGAGTCTCGAACCTTTCAGCTCATGGAACATGCCGCATGGATGATAATGTTGAGGTCTCGGTTGTGTATGGCCCTACTCCACCTCCACCAAGGGTTCTGCACATCCTCACGGCTGAAGAGGAAGAGATTGTGTGCATATATGGATGTCTAGTGACAGAAGGAGACTCTGCAGGAATTGAACTTGTCGAGGATGAAGCCGCCAAAAAGACCTGACTGTTCTGCCTCATTATACCTAGTATTTTTTGGATACATGTGCTAAAATTTATTTTTCAAGTTTTTAGTAGCATTTCAAATCTGCTAGCTATCTTTCACCTTTCTATATTGTGAATGGGTTAGCTTCCCTGTGAGGGGCAGCCCCTATTTTTGATATTTTGGAGACAAACTCGGGCATGGATTGGCTAATATCCTTAGCCACCTCTACCCCCTGCATTGTATAATATCTTTTTCCTAATTAATATATTTTAGTCCAGCTTACCAAAAAAAACACTAACTTGAATTTAATATTTTTACTTTAATTTAGCTATATTTAAATAAGAGGTAGATACTAGGTATTATGTAGCACTTGTTCCTTTAATAGCTTCTTTTTAACTAAAAGTATTATATTCAATTATTTGGAATAGTAATTGTTATCTACCAATCAATATAATTGACATGATGATGAGAAATATTTTTGTAAACCCTCCATAATTTCCAATATAAAGAGGCATGTATTAAAATTTGAATTCCTAGAATTTAAATAAGAAGTATAAAATTTCAATTTCAACCATATAGATATTATATAAATATTTCCTCAAGTTGTGAAATCATAAAGATGTCTTCATAGTGAGATATTTAATTCCTCTCAACAAGTAAGAGCAGAAAAGAATTATGTCTCTCCACTTGCAAGTGTTTCCTCAAATTTGTTTGCATATAGAGATATTTTATTTCTATTGTCACTTGATAAATCCAAACATAAGATCGATCTATGTTAAAAGTAATAGTCACAAATCAAAAGTTCATATTTATTTAGAAGTAGTTGTGCCTTTTTATTTAAATTCATTAATTAAAAAAATGTCATGGTTTTTGGGACATGTGGTATTAGCAAGCCATGCTATTGTAACAATGTCAATTTAGGTATCAAGGATTTTCATGGTGAGCAGTAGTGTCACATGAATTTTTAAATGCATATATGTTTAACTCATATATATTTTTTTATCATAGAAAATTAACAATAATAATTTAAAATTACTTTATAATTTCATTATTTTTTTGTCTTTTAAAAATCTCCTGAATGTAAGAAGTATTATAAGGTAAGTATTTTGATGTTTATCCATGTTTACTAGTCATTACATGGATATGCATGTTTATTAGGTGGATGGTAGAAATTTACTTTAAACGTGATATTTTTAGTGACACACACAAATCAAAAGCTAAAATTTACTTCAGAAGTAGATATGCCCTCTATCCTCTTTTAATTAAATTGATTAACTGCAAAACATGATTTGAACAAGTGTCATATGAAGTGACTTATTGTTTTTTGAGCATTTTGTGTGCTAAGCCACAGTATTGGCCGATGGTGAATTAATATAGCCTATTTACATAAAGTAGAGGAGGTATATATCCAATCTATAAATATTTGACTTGTATATTAATTCTTTTTTATTGTTAATAATAAAATAGTAGCAATTTAAAATAAAGCTATAATTTAATTAATTTTTCCTGATATTTTTATTTTTAGTTAGTAAGTGTTTTCATGCCTATTATGGATTGATGTTGATATCATTATATTTATTTAATTTATATGACTACATTAATTGTAGTTTTTTCATAATAAATTATGAAATGAATAATTATAATATGAATGAGTATTTTTCAAGGCTTGAGAAAAACTTTATAAAATGGTTATGTATCAGAAACACATATTTTTTTTAATTGATTTGAAATGGGGAATGAAAAGTGGTGAAGTTATCATGAATGTGAAAGTCACTCCAAAATCATAATTTTTTAAATTATAAAATGTTTATGTATGAGAAAGACAGATGTTTATGTACCATCGTTGATGTGAGGGAGGTTATCCTACCCACACAACCCTGTCCACCGAGGGTTATAAAATGTGGACATCCTGAGTAGATTGATAGCATTTGCAAGTGAGGGGAAATTAATTATAATTAGAGTGTTATTATTTCATTTGTAGAAACCATGATGATTAGGTCATTTGTCTTAGCTTTACTTGAGCTATAAGGTGGTGTTTGGCACGTAAAACCCACAACTCCAGTGGTTGTGGTGTCCGTTCCACTCAATGATCCATTATTATATACTCTGGAGAACTTGCTCAGTGATCTGCAGCAAAACATGCCCCTGAAAGGTTTTGGCTATGAGTGGGGATAAGTTCTCGAGAGTATATAAGAAATAATTATTGAGACATCACCGCCACTGGCAGGGTGGACTCTGCGTGCCAACCACCACTAGTCGTATTATTATAGTTAAAGGAAATCCAGATGACCTCATCGTCATAATCACTTCAAATGAAAAATGTTAAGCTCAGAGTGTTATACACGATAGCCCCCAGCTGGCCTCCAAACTAGGGTTTCCCCTATATTTCAAGGGTTTTTCTTTTTGAGTTGAAATTGAGACTTACTCAGGTTATAACAATGAATTTGTTGGTTTTATCTAGAAAAGACTCCGTGCAGTTATTATTTTGCTTATGCTTCCCATTTTTTTTTTCTTTCTATATTGAAACCCCCAATTTTAGGGTGATAACTCCATAATTTTAGTAACACTTATATGATGAAGAAAAGAGTAACACTTATGTCGTGAAGAAATAATCGCTACTACTAAGACTTTCTTTCTGATTTTATATCAGTTTTATATGATTCTTCATTTGTTTGTTCTGATATTGTGGAGTTATTATTATTAGAGTGGTAATTCAATGATTTATTATGCTTACAGTCATAATTCAATGACTTATATTTCTAGATATCTTGTATTAAAAGTGCTTGATAGCTATTACTCCATATTTTATTTCTTTATGCCTACACCTCTCCTTTTTCTATGTTAATGATTGTTTATTTTTGTATATAGAATATTTGAAAATTGGATGGCTAGGAATTCATGCTAAGAAATTAAAAAAAAAATTGTGTGATGTAATTATTTAATTACTCTTTCCACATTGAAACCCCCAATTTTCGGGTGATAACTCTGTAATTTGAGTAACACTTATATGATGAAGAAATAGATTAACATTTATATGGTGAAGAAATATGCATGGGCATCTGTTTAGAGATTTCCATCTCAATAAAAGTTCAAACACGAAAAAAAACTCTACACCCAAAGACACAGAGGGATACACCAAAGTTACAAGGCAGAGAAGACAAGCCAGAAAATCCCCTTCCAACCATGCATCCAAATTCTCCTTTACCAGCAACAACTTTGATGGTATAGGTAGTCTAAACATTGATGCGCCTATTGTACCTAGCTCCTCGGATACCCCCTTGACTAAAAAATAAACCCCTCCTATTTCTCCTAGGCCACCAAACCTCTTGAAGAACTCTAAGAAACTCCAAGCTAATGACCCCTATGCTAGTAACTCTGATAAAGGAAAATGCATTAATATTGAGACACCTCCAGATATGGATGAAGAGATGGAAAGCATAGTTTATGACAACCTTGACATCTCAGCCCTTGAAGAAGCATACAAATGAAAAGACTATCTTTCAATTCCAAATGAGGAGATTCAATAGCTGTAGGAAGTCCTATCTAGAGCACAAAAACTACCCTCATTAGGCATTCAAGGAGGCACACTTCATCACACAAAAAAATTAATGAAAGAATCCAAGAAAAGAGGTAGGCAAACAGATTTGCGATGCCTGGTCATTCTAGGAAGGAAACTTGTAGAATTAGGAAGATATACGAAGTTAACCTAACTCTAGTCTGTTATCCCCCACAATACTCAATGAAGTTGATATCATCTAATATTAGAGGGATAAACAATCACTCCAAGCACTGTCTTATCGAGAACATAATAGCTGAAGAAAATCCCACCATTTTCTTCATGCAAGAAACGAAATGCTCAATTACCACCATGGATATGATTCTTCCTTTACTCTCGCAAGGATGTCACTCTATAGTCATTGATTCTTGTAGAGCCTTGGTCGGTCTCGCAATAATCTAGAAATATAATATTGTTTCACTCGATAACTTCCACACCACGCAAAACTTCATACAAGCCACCTTCCACCTCTTGGGGACAAATATTCGTGGGCATCTTACAAATGTCTATTTCCCTCAACCAGTGACGCAAAAAAGTGATCTACTAGATACCATTGAGCATATCAAACATCAACACATGCATCCTCTATGGTTGATTGGGGGAGACTTCAATATGATAACAAGCCTAACAGAAAAAAATGGAGGACAACCTCGTCTTGAGATTGATAGAACCAGATTCAAAGAATTCATCCAAAGTAGCCAACTAATTAGATTACGAACCTTCAATGAGGTCTTCACCTGCAACTATAAGTAAGGGGTATCACACCAGATAACTTCATGCCTTGACCGATTTATTACCTTAGACAATTCCATTCATCTTGAAGGGGATCTTGTTATTGCCATCTTACGTGCTTTAGGCTCGAACCTTTTTCCTATTCAAATAAAATGGGCTAGACCAAGCCTTGCTACCAATAAGCCTTTCCACATTGAAAAATTTTGGCTCACTCATCAAGGTTTCAAAGACCTCATCTTTGATTGGTGGTTTGACCTGGACCCTCCTGATGGGTTGAAAATGTATCGGTTCGAGAAAAAGCTAAAAATGCTCAAATTCAAATTAGAATTATGGAATCAAACCTCTTTCAGAAACATCTTCAGAGACCAAAAAGAGATTTAGAAAAAAATGGCTAAGCTCTAGCAAAATGTTATTCTCGGTGGAAGGACAAAAGACTCAAACTCCCAGGAAGCCTCTCTAGCTACCCAACTGGAGGGCAAAATACATCACGAAGAACACTTATGGAAACAAAAATCTAGGATATGATGGCTCAAGAAAGGAGAGAGGAATTTAAATTTATTTCACTACTCCACCATCCAACACCTAATGCGCAACAAAATCTTTGTCCTCAAGACCAAAAATGGTGAAGGTATGGAATCTCAAGAGGAAATTGAAGAAGAATTATTAGATTACTTCAAGGGTATTCTCAAAGAGCCCAACGATCATCGCCATGAATCCATTGAGAACATAACTCAGCATATCCGAAATTTAGTCACTGAAGGGCACAACCAGATGATGGTGAAACTGAATACCATGCAGGAAGTCACTCAACACTCACTTGGTTATACCGTATATTAACACAACGTTTCTCACCATCATTCCCAACGATGAGCAGGCCACCACTCCAAGTAAGTACAAACCCATAGCCCTATGCAATGGCATTTTCAAAATCATTTCAAATTTTTTTTCCTACAAGCTCAAGCTTATCCTCCTCCTGCTAATTTCAGTGGCGAAAATAGGATATGTGGAAGAAAGGAAGATCCAGGATGGTATTATCCTAACTCATTAGGTCATACATTTCACGAATATTCTGAAAAATACCTACAATGCTCCTCATGATATACCTATCTAAGGCTTTTGATAAGCTCAACTGGACCTATATCCGACATGTCCTCCTTGGCTTTGGTTTCTGCCATACTTGGGTTAAATGGATCATGAGCATGATCTCCTCGCCTTTCTTCTCTATCTTGGTCAACGGGCTTCCCTCAACCACGTTTAACCCTTAAAGAGGTATCGATCAAGGAGATCCACTCTCTCCTTTTCTTTTTGTGTTAATGGCTGAAGGTCTTCGCTGATTAATCAATCATGTGGTATTCAATCATACTCTTAGAGGAATTTTTATTCACAATAATCACCCTCTATCCCACCAATAGTTTGTGGATGATAATATTCTCATGGGTCATCTCGTTGTTCAGGAAGCTAGATCTCTCATATCTCTTTTAGACTATTTCTTTGAAGCCTCGAGAACCACCATAAACTCTGAAAAATCACAAATCTTCTTCTTTAACACTCCCTCCATCTCTCAACACAACATTGATAGGATTCTGGGCTTGGTGATTTCCTCCCTTCCTTTCGAATATTTGGGTGTTCCTCTCATAGACTTGACCATCAAGAACACCTCTTGGAAAGAGCTATTGGACAAGCTTGAAGTAAGACTTACCTCGTGGACCTACCGTTCACTCAATATTGTTGGTCGCCTTGTTCATATAAAATCATTTTTACAGTTCTTTGTCTCTTTATCTATTCGATGTTCACGTTTTCCCCATATGGTTTCTCAATTCAATCCGTAATATCTAGCAAAAAATTCTCTGGGGAGGCAACAAGGAAAAGCGAAAATGGGTGCTTCTTAGCTGGAAGGAAGTTTTCACTCCAAAAAATCACAAAGATCTTGGGTCAAGAGATCCTGAACTCAACAATATCACTATGGGAGTTCACGTTTGGAATTGGGTCTCCAACACTCATACACCTTGGGATCAACTATGGGCAGCCAAGTATCCTAAAATATGGCCCCAATAAGATTTGATCCGAGCCAACCATGAGCCTAGCGAATCTCTCATTTGGAAAAAGCAAGTGAGCATAAGCATATCATCCAAACTCACAGCTTTTGGGTAAATCAGTCAGGATCCCAAGCTAGATTTTCGGAGGACTCATGGCGGCAGATGCCAAGCCTCTACACCTTCTTTTACTGGACTATTTGGAGCACTATATTACAGGAATCAGGGGAAAACAATTTCTGATACCTCTGGGTTCAAGACATCACTTAGGGATTTTGGAATTGGCTTCCATTGGACCTTTGGTAGGTAGAATGGCATAATGAACACGATCAAGATATCTCGACTGAATTGAGGAAATGAAGAATCAAGATCCAGGAGGGGCTATACATTTTGAGGTGGGGCCACACACCGCATGACAACTTCACCACCAAATAAGCATACCATCTGCCTCAACCTCTTGCTCCAATCCAACCAAGAAAATCATGGATGGAAATTTGGCAACCCTACCTCTAGCCCAAAGTAGCCACCTTCCTATGATTGCTCAAAAAATGACGCATCTTAACATGCGACAATATTTTGAAACAAGGATTTTTGGGTCCTTACCAATGCACTCTATGCCCGAAAAACTCTGAATCGATTAACCATCTCCTGGATCTTTTTCCCCTGTCCAGCATCCATTGTGTTACACCATTTTTTGGTCATCTAACCTATTATCATTATATGGACCCAGGTACATCATATAAGACCAATTTTACTCCAAGTAAAATTTCTTTCACTACGAAAACAACTTAGTAAATAACCTTTATTAAGTTGTTTATGGTCTAAACAGGAAACTCCATAAGGAAATATTAAATAAATATATATTTGTCTGATTTTCCTCAAGAAATAATTAGTTAAACAATACTTTAGTTAATATTTCTGGTTATATTTAACCCAAAACAAAGAAATTAATTAGATAAATCATTATTTATCTTATTATTTTCTAAAGAATAATTGTTTAAATCTTATTTAAATAATATTCTTTGTTAAATATGACTAATTCACCTTTAAATAATTAAATAAATCATTATTTATTTGATTATTACTCAACCATATCCTTAAAATGATAAATAAATCATTTATTTATTTATTATTACTTAATCACATCCTTAAAATGATAAATAAATCATTTATTTATTTATTATTTACAAATAAGGGGATTTGACTCCAGTCAAATTCCTTTTCCCTCCAACAAATATAATAAAATATTCCATAAAAGTTGGATCTAGATTTGGTTAATAATATTTTAATTATGCACCAATCTCTAGACTAAATCAATATTTTGTTATAAATAGAAGGGTTTTCCCATTCATTTGTCACCTTTTGTTCCCTAAATATCACTTTGGATCTCAACTCTTGGTCTCACTATTGATCTATTATCATAGCCATATTTTTCCATTTCTGTCTGGGTTTTCTAGACCATCAAGAGAGAGGAATTCTAAATCTGAAGTGCTAACGACTTACAAGAACCCATCCCCAGTGGAGTCGTCAGTTGTTAGTATGAATCTTGATTCGAGGTGTACGGAAAAAAACCACTTTAGTTGCACATAACAAACAACCCTAACAGTAGAAATGACTACTAATATCTTCAGATCTGTAGTTAGATGATCAAGAAAAATGCTGCAAAAATCTAGATATGTCCATTATAAGACGTTAAGCAGTAGAAAAATAAGATTTAAATCTTTGGGAATCTCAAGCAACATTGAGAGGACAGCAAGCCATCCATTCCGTTCCTCCCAATCTTGCACCTAGCCAGCCAAATGTGCTTACTGATCCTTTCCCTCAATAGGGATTTGTGGCTACCCAACCACTTGAAGTATAGGTGGCCACTCAATCTCTTTCATCTACCTCCCCCGCTTACGAGATTTTCACGATGTCCTCTGATCAGCCTTATGAACCTTCTTTTCCTGGCCCTTCACCTTTAGTTGGTACTCATGACCCCCTTTACCCTCTTGGGACAGTTCCTCCCGGCCTCAACCATCTTTGCACCGTCCCGCTTGGTCATTACCCCTTTGTTCAGATACTATTCCTAGCTCCCCCACCAGGAGTGTACACGGTACCTATTATGGCCACCCTCTCTCTTCCTAACCTAACCCTTGGGATTCTCATTTGGTACCTTGATCCTGCAGCTGCTACCCTGCCTGGTCAACCTAAACCTTATCTCGCTTTCACCCCAGTTCAACCGGTCCCTATGACTTCTCCCGCTGCAACAGTGCCTCATTCACCTCAACAGGAACCACCTCCTATTGCGACCATTTCGGGTAAGAAGGGAAAAGCTCACAAGGGGGCATCAAAGGATAAGGTTACCCCGATAAACCCTGCCTGATCTCAGCCTCCAAAGCATACCATCCAGTGTGGTTTGTGTGATGTTGTCAGCCACGCCACCCATACTTTCCCACAATTTCCTCACCTCAAGTCCATGGTCAATGAGTCATTTCCGGAATCTGATATCTCAGAGGTATATATCACTATACCCGATTCAATCCCGAAACTCAAACCATTGCACAGAAATGACCCTTGTGCTTTATGTGATTTTCATGGCCATTACACTCACCTATGTCCTCACCTCGAAGAGTATTGTTCCTCTTTAGAATCCTTATGCCAATTCAAGGCCAAGCGCCATGAGCCACCCGCTCCCTTATTTTTTCATCTTGCTTCGGCAACATCCGAGGACAAAGATGCTCCCATTAACTTTTCCACTTATGATGTTGATATAACGGGGCCTTGGTGGGAATTCCATGATAAGATATCCCCTGATGTTTCGCCTGAAATCCCTTCATCCCCCTCCCTAGTCTCAAAATTGGTGGATCCTCTGTCTACTCACTCTCCCACTACCCCTTGTGACGATGCGCATACGAACCTCTCCTCTCATGATGAGGAGTAAGGTTGTTTTGCCGTGTCAGGTGGTCTTTCTTCCATCAGTCACCCCATATTCTATTAATATGATGACATTATGGAAGCGGCGACCACTCCTGACTTTATCTACCCCCCTTACATCGAACTCATGCATTCGAACCACATGCACCGTGTGGCCATTGTTAGGTATTTACCGCAACAATAAAATAATTTACCGAGAGAATAATTAAACATGAAAATAACCAGCAACAAATCATGAACATAAACACAAATGTTTATCTGGGAAAACCCCAAATCCGGGGAAAAACCCAACCAATGAAATTTCATTAACCATTGGCCAAAACCCTGGCCAATCCGGCCAAGTGAGCCTTCACCACTCACCTCCAGGCCTGCATTACAATGAAGTCTTCCCATGGTTTTGTGCACCCATGGTTTTGACCCATGGTATTGCATTACAATGAAGTCTTCACATCCTTTTTATAGGCTCCATTACATGCAATACCATGGGTCAAAACCATGGGTTCACAAAACCATGTGCCCCAAAACCACTACTGTTTACCCTAGTCAACATTTGACTCTACCCCGAGTCATGTTTACTTAACAGCCATTACATTGACACCCAATGTTTGGGTGAGGGGGCCACCCATATTGGAGAGACCAGGAGAAGTAGTTCTTAACCACTCGCCAAGTGAATCTAGTCGTGACGACTCTAGTCCCATTATTGTTCCACATTTACAAGAACTTCTAGAGTCCCATATCACTTCAAGATCACTCTAGGAATGATACCCCTCATCATTCCTTCATTTTTCATCAGCAACCTAGGCTCATAGACATTGTGGTTGACCAACATATAGGTTTTCTGGGAGAACATCAGTTCATTATCCCAAATAATATCTTTGGGATATTAGAACCATGTATGCCAACCTAGAAACTTAAAGTCCATTTGATTCATATATGCAATACCAAAAGAGATTTGTAATCATCTATTTCCTTTCTCAAACTGTATAACCATACCAAAAAAAAAATGGCGCGCCACATCATTAAAATGTGTTTAGATTTCCATTTTTCTAAATACATTTTTGCATGTCCACAACATGCTTCGGGGCAACTATGCCCCTCAACCATAAAAATGTCAGATCTCAACCCAAAAAAGCACTGAAAACCCATTTTTCTGACAAGTCGCACTGTTCAGGTCATTGCCTGGGACAGGTCGCAGTTTTCTTCCTAGAACCTGCTACCCAGGTGGTAGAAAAGACCCCAAAAAAGTGCGCCCTGGCCTGTTCATGAGCTCTGGGTACCTAAACTGAACTTTCAATCCACTGAAATAAAAGAGTAGGATTAGACCTCTTACCTATAACTGATAGATCTCAAATTCCAATGGTCGGTTTATCCGCTACAACTACTGGAAGATTTAAGGCCTCCTCTCCTCACGACATTCACCACAGCTCCACCGGCAAATAAGTGAATCTGGAAGGAAAATTCCTTATTAAAAGAAAACCCCTGATTTTTATTTCGCTTACTGCGACCAAAATGTAGCTTAGTTTCATGAACCGTATATACCATTGGAAAGATCTCACCAAGCCCTCAAATGGGTATCTATTAGCTCTTTTGATTTAATACGTCACCAGGACACATATTTTCCAAGAAGCACCACTTCACCCCTCCTCAAAATCGAATTTATTCACTTGCAACACTCATACTAGGGACACCATGTTGCCTCCATACCTGTCCACGCTCGTGTCAATTTTCATCGTGAGTTACCATCTTGTACTCATGCTTATAGGGTCCCCATTGGACCCTTTACATATGTGGCAACACCATCGAGTCATCCTTGTTTAGAGCACCAGCGTGGAGTCATAATTGCATTCATGGAGTCTATCCCGATCCCTTTGCATCTTGCTATAGTCCTCCATCATTCATTGCTTGGTCCCTCTCTCGTGTCGCACATTATGGCATTCAGTCCCACTATCCTCTATCCCTCATGATATCATGTCAGTCGCTGCCAGGTCATTCATGCCATTTATGCTCTAACAAGGGAAATCGTCCATTTGCTACTCATCTCCCCCCATTTCATCATCATCATTGGTGTCAGTATGTTAGTCACTCTACTATTTTCTCTTGTGCCTTACTTGAGGATCCCTTATTGCCTCACCTATGGCAGACCTCCTTCTGTCGAAATCAACCCATTCATTCCAAAAGACAGGTCTAGAGGGCAGGTGTACCTTGGTTCCAGCTTCCACTCTTGTTCGGTGCCACGGATCAGGAAAAGGGACTCCTTATTTTCAATTGACTACATTGCTTCTCAGCTCTAGTTCCTTTCAGCATGATCGAGATCCATATAATTGATGGTTCAGTGATGCAGCAGGTGACATCGATGATTCTCGGGTGTGTGTGAGATGTCTCGGCCCTCATGAGGGCATGGCCCTACAAGTATCCCCCCACACACTCGAATGACCTCTTCAGTACAACCTTCAATGAAGCTCCATACATTTGATGATGTAGGCCTCAACTGCTTGTAGCGCCTTTTTGTTTGCATGTATCAGTCAGATTTTTAGAGCCCTTTCCTATTTTCAAGGGCATCTGGGTTGCATTTATATCTCATATACTCAGATATCATTGTACAAGTCTTGGCTGTTATCCCAGGCACACTATGTATGTGGGATTCATTATCATGCTATTTATCTAGCTCATGTTTATGCCATCATTATGGATTCTATGGTTTTCTGGGTGCCTTACTGTTTGTACTATTGCCTCGGTGGGCATAGGTATGCCTCCCCCACCGCCTAGAGCAGGTACTCACTCATCAAAAAGACTTGTCACACCTTCAAGTCACCTCCTCATGGTCTAGTTCTTTCAACACTTTGGTTTACCTTATACTTGTCTCTCTTTTACTTCCCTTATACTTGTCTCTCTTTGAGTTCTTACAACGTACTTGGTCATATGGTTAGCTCCTAACGCTCATACACTAGGGGGCAATTTGTTACACCATTTTTTGGTCATCTAACCTGTTATCATAAGATCGACCCAATTCAATCATGTAAGACCAATTTTACTCCAAGTAAAATTGCTTTCACTATGAAAATAACTTAGTAAATCACCTTTATTAAGTTTTTTATGGTCTAAACATGAAACCCCATCAGGAAATATTAAATAAATATATAATATTTTTATTTTCCTTAAGAAATAATTAGTTAAACAGTAGTTTAATTAATATTTCTGGCTTTATTTAACCCGAAACAAAGAAATTAATTAGATAAATCATTATTTATCTTATTATTTTATAAATAATAATTGTTTAAATCTTATTTAAATAATATTATTTGTTAAATATGACTAATTCACCCTTAAATAATTAAATAAATCATTACTGATTTGATTATTACTCAAACATATCCTTGAAATGATAAATAAATCATTTATTTATTTATTATATACAAATAAGGGGATTTGACTCAAGTCAAAATTCTTTTCCCTCCAACAAATATAATAAAATACTCCAAAAAGGTTGGATCTAGATTTGGTTAGTAATATTTTAACTATGCACCAATCTCTAGACTAACTCAATATTTTGTTATAAATAGAAGGGTTTTCCCATTCATTTGTCACCTTTTGTTGCCCAAAGATCACTCTGCATCTGAACTCTTGGTCTGGCTATTGATCCATTATCATAGCCATATTTTTCCATTTTTTTCTGGGTTTTCTACACCATCAAGGGAGAGGAATTCTAAATCTGAAGTGCTGAGGACTTACAAGAACGAATCCCATTGAGGAGAATAGGGAACACCCTCTTGTGTTTTCCACTTAGGTGCCATTAATAAAAATTTCATTGCATATATTATTTTCTTGTGCATTGGATCTATGGATTAAATATTATTTTTCTACTATTTAATGTCTTCTAATGCATAGATCTAGTTTTTTGCAGCATTTGTCTTGATCATCTAATTGTAGATCTGAAGATATTAGTAGTCATTTTTGTTGTTAGGGTTGTTTGTTATGTGCAGCTAAAGTGGTATTTTTTTGTACACCTCGAATAAAGATTCATACTAACACTCTGGGATGGGATTTCAACTTTATGCAAAAGAACCAATAGATTTTGGGGAAATATCACACAAACTCTAATCTAGTGGTAGAATGATACTTTCACAAGAAATCTTCTCAATCACCTCTAGATGCTAATTCCAGGCCTTCTAACTTGGACTCCCTGGAAGGAAAGGAACAATAGGATCTTCAATAACACTTAGGAAACAAATGAGATTATTTGGACTAAATTTCATAGCTATTTGAAATAAAATATGGCTCTCTCAAAATGGGAAAATTTTGACCCTCTGACATCCACAATGGAGCGCCACATCTGGAACAGGTGGAGCCTGGGTCTCACACTGTCTAAAGAATTCTCCTTTCATTCCAAAGCTCACTCCATATCCCTAGAATCCTTGATTCCACCCCCTCTTGGATTATTTAAACTCATTTTTGATGAGTCCTCCAAAGGAAACCTAGGGGAAGCGGGATTTGAAGGAATCTTTAGAGACTCAAAGGAAAACGCAATGAAAATTTTCTCTAGATCCATAAGCTGGGACAAAAACAAATTAGAAGACCTGGAAGGTATCCTTTAAGGTATCAACATATCCATTGATCTAATTTTCTTCCCTCTCGAAGCGGAAGGATATTCTCTGGTAATTATTCAAGCGGCTACTCGCCTTCTCCTCGACACACCCTCTTCAAAAGTTACCAACAGCTAGCACTTGTCTATGTATTTTAATCAATTGGAAGAATGGATGGAAAAATACAAGGCCATTACCTTCTTTCACGTCTATAGAAAAGCCAATACAGTGCTGACTTTCTAGCCAATAAAGGGTTTGATTACAACTCCCCACCCCTCTCCACAAGCTTCCGTTCAATAGTGGTTGAGTTTCTTTGAACCTACTGCAACAACCTCATGCATAAGAACCTGGAATCCCAAGATGTGGGTGATAATCAATGTGCTCCTCACATGGGTCCCTCACATGACACTAAAAATAGCGATCATCATGGAGGACACCCATCATTGTATTCTCACCTTAATGGCACAAAGATTGATGGAGAAGGCCATTAAATGGAACAAGGCTGCCCTCCTGAGGAAGTCACATCCCCTCTGCCGCTATTGGAGGTCATTACTCCAAACTTTAGTGATTGCTTCATTCGCCCAAGGTCATTACTGCCTCATGGATTCTCTTCATCCTTGGCCTACCATTTCCACTGGGTAACATTTTCTAGTCTAGTATCTCCACACAACCGGCCTAACTACTGTTGCGCACTCTCGAGGACATATTAGTCTCTTAATCTCTATCAATATACCTCCTATAATTCTCCCAATCTACTCTGAAATGCCTCCTCACCAGTGCATACAACCTCTCCGAGACAAAGGAAGAGGCACCCTTTCGGGATGCACTCACAGTTACTCCCTTTGGACTCACCAAATGGAAGAAATAATGGAGTCCATCGACGGCTCTAGACCATCCACCCCTTCTCCCCACGATAACACCTAAGCTCTTGAGATCAAAGTGAGCCCTCTCACAGACGTAGACCCTCCTAGTTCTCATCGCTTCGGAGATCGAAGCGAGCCTCCTCTGTTGCAGAAATTGATCATTCTACCTGTCAAGCTCTATTCAGTAGATGTTATCGTGCTCTCGAATCTCTCTCTGGATGGAAAAAGGCACTGAAAAATGCAACGACTATGCAGACTGAGCTCGCAGGTCCCTCAGACTCTTCATCTCTCCCAATCGCGGACGATGAAGCCATTATTTGAGAGTATGGATCCCTAGTGGTGGAAGAAACTCCTATAGAAGAAGATGACACAAAAAGAACATGATATCTCCTTGGATACATTCCAGTTTATAGTATTTTTATGCAGATGTGTTACCATGTTTTTCACCTACTTTAGTTTTCTAGATAAACAGGAGGCCACTGATATACTCACAAACTATAAGAATTGGTTTTTCATGACAGGGGAAACTCCTTTTTTTAACATTTTCGAACCAGACTCAGATGGGGGTAGGGTAATTAACTAGATATCCTCAATCCACAACTTTTCTATACATTATTTCGTATTATCAGTAGAATGTAGCCTAACTTACAAAAAATAAATTATTTTGATTTTCATAATTTTAGTTTTAAAAAATTATTAAATAAATAATATTTATAAGATGTTATTAATATTAATATTACTTTATTTTATTTTAAAGGTTATTATTGCGCTTTTATTGAGGAATAAAATTTTATATACAAAAGTCAATCGGGAAAGAACAATTGATATAAAAATGCCAATCTATTAGTAACATTGACGATTTCATAATCACATGTTAAATTTTGTTTCTAATACATGTATGTTCAATATTATTCAAAATTATTCAAAATCTTAGTATTTACACTTATAAATTTACATGGATAATAAAGTTAATAATAATAATTTTTTGTTGTTTAATTTGTGTTATAAAGTTATAATATTTAATTAATACAAAGTTGACTACAAACATCATATGTATTCCCTTTCAATAAATTAAATTTCAATGTGTCATCTGTGATCACTTCATACCAGTGTGGTTGATATACCACATATATAACATAGCTTCGTACTAATTATTCAATGTTGCAATGTGACATTACAAAATTAGGGGTAAATATTAAGGATAATAATATTCGAGTTTCTAATATTGGGTTTTTTAATATTTCTTAATATTGGGTTTATAATATTATGGTTTAATATTGTGTTTACAATATTGCAGTTTTTAACACCAGCTTTATAATATTACATTTAGTATCAAGGATTGAGTTATTAATATTGAAGTTTATAATATTGGGTTTAATTTTTGGTTTTATAATATAGGGATTATAATATTAATTATTGGGGTTTATAATTTTGTGCTTAATATGGGGCTAATAATATTAGAGTTCAATATTAAGTTTTATGATCCTAGGGTTTATAAAATTAATCCTTGGGATTATAATATTAATGTTAGCTATTATAATGTTGAGTTCTATAATGTTAGGGTTTATAATATTTTGTTTAATATTATGGTTGAATGTTGTGACCTTGGAATGTGATGTAAACATATTCAATGTCACAATGTGAGAAGCATCGTCGCAATACGACAAGCAATGTGACCATCATTGCCACAATGATACATTACATTGTAATTTATTTATGTCACATTATGAAAATGACCAAATTAGGGTTTAATATTGTATTTTACTATATTTTATTTATGGTTTATAATAATAAGGTTCATAGTCATATGAATTATAATACTAATCATAGGGATTTTAATCCCTTCAGTTTATACTATTAATCCTAGAGTTTATAGTTTCTTGGGTTTATAATATAAATAATAGGGTTTAATATTATTCTTGTGGGTTTATTGTTCCTTCGGTTTCTAATAGTGAGCATTTGAGTTTACTAACCCCTTGTGTTTCTAATATTATTGTTCTCTTAGCATTATTAATCACTTTTTATAATACGAATAATCCCATGCATCTATGATATTAATAACTAAATATATATTAATATATTTGGGATTACAATATTAGGGTTTATAATATTAATCTTAGGTTTGATATATTAATCCTAGAGGTTATAGTTCTAATCTTAGTGTTATAATATTAATCTTAGGTTTAATATAATAATCATAGGGGTTATAGTTTTAATACTAGGGTTTATAATATTAATATTATGTTTGATATATTAATACTAGGGTTTATATTTTTAATATTAGGGTTTATTTTCTTGGGGTTTAATAGGGTTTCTAATATTAATCCTAGTGTTTAGTATTAATCAGTTGGGTTTATAGTATTAACACTCCCCTTGGTTTAGGAATATGTAGGGTTTTTAAAATTAATCCCTTGGGTTTATAACATTAATTTCTCGATAAAATATATTGCTTCTTATCAACGTTGCAATGGGACATTGAATAGATTAGGGTTTAATATTATCGTTTATAATATTGGATTTAATGTTGATTCTCATTTATTATATTGGGTAAATAGTGTTTATATTATTAGCACAACCAAATTTACCAATGATAAACCATAATCACAATGATAAACAATTGTCAACCATGTTTTTTTTCAAGTTTATAATATTTATCTTGAGGTTTATATACCTTGGGTTTATAATATTTATTCCTTCAGTTTAATATTATTCCCTTTGGTTTATAATTCCTTGGTTTTGAAAATATTAATATTCTTGAAGTTTATGCCATTAATGTATTAATGATTTAAAATTTAATAATGGTTGATATTGTCTCTATGGTTTATATTGTATTAATATGAATGTGTTTAGAATAATGGATTATATTAATGTGATAATGGTTTTTAATGTATTAATATTATTTACATTTATAGTAATAATGTTAGGGCTTAATGGTTGATGATGGTTCATCATCCCTTTCTGCAAAATATTGTATGAAAATGAAACTCAATCATGGCCAAACCAAAACTGACATGGTTTTTAGATGAAATATAATATTTTTTGGGTTTTATATATGTTCAGTTTATGTTATTTAATAGGGTTTACATTTTTCCCTTGGGATAAATATTTTTCCGATGCATCTATAATCCATTCAATTTCCTATATTAATATTTATCTTGGGTTTTATATAACTTTTTTTTATAATATTCATCCCTTGGGTTTAATATTATTCCCTTTGGTTTATAATCTATTTATAACACCTTGGGTTTTTAGTAATAATTATTTTTGGTTTATTATTCCCTTGGGTTTATAATGTCAATCCCTTTGGTTTATTAATCTAAGGGGTTCTTATTCCTAGGGTATAATATTATTCATATGGGTTTTCAATATTAATCCTTGTGTATAATAATAATTCCCTTGGTTTATAATCATGGTAAACCATGATCCAACCTCACATTGTTACAAACATTTTCTTAATATGAAAATCACCCATGGCTCAATGTCGCATTGTGACAAAGATTGTCTCCATATGAAAACCAATTATGGTGTACCATGGTGAAATGTCATATAGTGATAAATTTTGTGTCAATATGAAAATCAATGATGGTCATACATGGTCCAACGTCACATCCTAAAAAATATTGTTTCAATATGAAATATTATTCATAGGGTTTATAATATTAATCCTATGGTTTAATGTAGATCCCTTGGGTTTATAACCATGGTCAAACATGTTTCAATGTCAAATTATGACAAAGATTGTCTCAATATGAAAATAAAGAATTGTTAGCCTTAGCCAACCATGGTTGAATATCACATTGTGACAAAGATTGTTTCAATATGAAAACCAACCATGGTCAGCCATAGTCCAATGTCACATTGTGACAAAGATTGTCTCTGTATGAAAATCAATTATGGTCAACCATGTTTATATTAGAGTTTATAATATTTATCTTACGGTTTATATACATCAAGCTTATGGTATTTCTCTCTTGGGTTTAATATTATTCCCTTCGGATTAATATTATTTGCTTGGGTAAAATACTTTTCATGTGCATTTATAATCCATTCAGTTTCGTCTATCAATATTTATATTCGAGTTTATATACCTTTGGATTATAATATTTATCCCTCATATTTAATATATTCCCTTAGGTTTATAATCTCTCGGGTTTTTAGTATTAATCATTTTGGTTTATTATTCCATTGGGTTTATTAATCTAAGGGTTCCTACTCCTAGAGTATAATATTATTCATATGGTATATAGTATTAATGCTTGGGTCTAATATAAATCCCATTGGATTATAAATATCATCAACCATGTCCCAACGTCACAGTGTGACCAATATTTTCTCCATATGAAAATCAACCATGGTCCAATGTCGCATTATGGAAAATATTGTCTCAATATGAAAATAAATCATGGTGAACCATGGTGAAACCCCTTGGGTTGCTAGTATTAATCCCTTTGGTTTATTATTCCCTTGGGTTTATAATATCAATCTCTCACACTTATTAATCTAAGGATTCTTATTCCTAAGTTTTAATATTATTCATTGAGTTTATAATATTAATCATTGGGTGTAATATGAATCCCCTTGATTTAAAATCAGGGCTAATCATAGTCTAAAGTCACATTGTGAAAAAAAAATATTAATATGAAAGCCAAAGATGGTCCATTGTTTCATTGTGGCAATTTTTTTCCATATGAAAATTAATAATGGTCAACCATGGTCAACCATGTTGCAACATCACATTTTCACAAACATTCTCATTATGAAAACCAACCATGACCAACCATGATAACTCTAAGGTTTACAATATTTATCTTAGGTTAATATACCTTGGGTTTATATTATACCTTAGGATCCATTTATTAAGGTATCAAAGGAGGAAAAAGAGAAACAAGCCATTATCGAGTTGGCAATAAGTGGCCCCATCCCAATTTCAATCGTAAACATCCTAAGCAAGTCCTTGCTAAATTTGTCATAGTATTTTTTTTTTAATATGTAATTTCAAAATGAGGGATTTGATCTTTATGTTCTTGATTGAATGAAGACATTCATAATCTAAGACATTTTCCTCATGAGTTTTTATTCGAGGCATGAAACTGAATTTCTCCTTAGATATTCCTGAAACAAATTTATCTTTATGCCTATTCGCTATGGAATTTAAAATTATTTTATAGACCAAATTACACAGATAAATGGTTCCAAATTGGTAAAAATAAATGGGTTTTGAGGATTTTGGAGAGAAGGGAAGGAATTTCACATTGATTGGGATGAAGACTCTGGATTTTACTCTAACAAATCAAAGAGGTGAATGAAACATTTTGCAGTGAAAATGTGAGGCCCACAAGACTTTTCTTTTGCAAAGGCCTTCAAAATAAATACCAATTCTACTAAAAAAACCTGAATTCCCAGAGAATATGCCTCCCCACCATAGAAAACCTGAGGAAAAATATTGATTTCGTGATTTTTTTCATAAATTTATTGAAATAGACCGTTGAATTATTTATTTCATCGATTCTAAAATGGCCAAATCATTAGGTCCATTGGGTTCCGAGATAGAATTGGTTAATTTCCTAAATGAAGGATATTCATGAAAATTTTTTGATTTACCATCACATTTGGCTATCCAATTAATCATGATTTTGATTATTCAAGCTACCTAGTGTTGTCTAGGTAAATCCCCTCTGCGGACAGAGGTGATCCCACTAGCCCTAGATTAGGTCTAGCAAAAATCGAATCATGCAATGACATTGGTTCCTAGTTACAAGAAAGACAAATACTACGATAAGTAGCCTACCTCAAATCCCATGGTGCTGTTGTCGATGAAGAAGCAGTTCTCCTCGTCCCTAGCCTGACAGATCACAATCCTTTTGTTTGTCATGTCCGGACACCTGTACACACAGAGATAAACTACGACATACATTGTAATACTTAAAGCATGTAACTATATATCAGTTAGAGAATATATAATTCATTGCATTACATAAAAGAGTAAACACAAGAATGGAACCAAAATCAAAGTCGCTTATATTATAAATGACAAAAGGGAGATTACAACCAAATGATATGACACTATGATCTTCCATTGGCGGGGCTTGTAGCGGAGCGTGTCTCAACAAATATTGTTGGGAATCTGAATGAAGCTCTCTCTCTTACGGTGTTTTCTTCGGCTCAGCTCTCAATAGTTTCCCAGCCATAGTTTCCTTCCTACAAGTTCAGCTAGCTAGAAAATGGAGACGACAAGCTTTTATATATGGAGGAAGGGAAGTTGGGATCCCTATAATCATGGGATAGTCCTATCTCTTAGGAAGGTTCCATGAGAGGTGGAAAACCACTTCCTATACATGGAGATCCGGAGCCAAACCACTCAACTTCTTTTGATTATTCATTCTAGAGTTTGTTAGAATCAAACTTCCTCCATTTATTTTTAAAAAACATCTCTTAATAAGCTTGGTGTGAGTGAAACACAGGGAAAGAGCACCAGTTGGCGTGCCCTATAGTGTGGATTCCCCCCATTGGTGTGAGGGATGCACTAGCTAGTTGCACCAAGGCTAAAACATCTATTTTTAGGGTTTTTCAGAGGAAATGTTCTTTAGGAGAATGTTTGTCCTTATGCAAGAGGATGCCATGAAGGTTTTTTCAAGACATTTTACTGCTCACAGGTCATGGGAATAGTTTTCCAATGTACAGGACGAGGAATTACAGGGACGGTGACAAAATGTTGTGTAACAGATGCCCCGTAAAGCATGAGGTCCAACAGAGAGGGAGGGGTGAAACGCTTTATGAGAATGCGCCCAACTGAAAACACTGTCGTCAGAAGACATACAAATACAAATACAACTAATATATCTGATACATGATATCTGGTATGCACACGGCCATCCATAATAGAGTGTACAATAACCAGGATCCAAGGTATGGATGCAGCCATCCAGAAAAGAAGGATCAACAAGTAGACTCAGGTATGGTCGTAGCCATCCAAGTAAATGAGTAATGTAATTAATCATGATAATCCATAAATAATCCACAACCTGGATTTTATCAGACAAGATCCAGGGTCTTACGCTACATCTGGACCCAAACAGAGTACAAGTCTGAGCATGTGAATAAGTGAGCTGAAGTCGAACATGCAAGAACATCATCTAATTACCAGCCAATAATTAAAGTTGTTGACAGACGCGAGAGGAACCACCAATAACGACGATGGCTCTCAAGGTCTAAGAGGTACAATATACGGAATGTGAACAGTGAGCTGGCACCAAACACCCACAAAATCATTCGATCGAAGGCCAATAATGAAAACCTTGCGTCGAATGCGAAGAACCTACCATTGAGGCATGTAGGCTCCAAGGTACTTGAGGTAAGTCTCTAGATCAGCTTCCTAGATAATGAGTTGAAGTTGACAGGATGTGACCTTGACTGAAGGTGGGCCATAGTGTTTCCCACATCATCGACATGAGATAGAGGAACATGATGTTTGTGAATCAAGATCAATAAAGAATTAGAGGGAGGTTGAAAATTGCAGAGGTCAACTTCTCTTGAACATATCGACAGCATGACACTGGATTTGGTAGTATTTGACATCAAAGGATCTGAGGTCATGATGACGTGGCAAAGAGTAGATGAGCGGTCAAATGAGATTACCCAAACCCACGAAGGCAAGCAGATAATGAGATGAGATATCCCCAACCCGTCCTGAATGCAGATAAGTGCCATGTTCAAGAGCGACATACTGCCGACACGAAGATGATACTGGTTCCATTTTCCCTCACCATTTCGGGAGAGTACCTCTTTATTTTTACACAAGCTTGAAGAGGATACCATATGATTTTCATATAAGTTTGTCCTTTGTACAAATCCAACCTAGTACATTTAACAAGCCATAGGAAGGAGGAACTCGGGTAACGTCATTATGAAGGAGTCCAATTTCATCATTTTTTAATGAATTTGACAAAGGAAGAACTCAATGTATTTTCATGTTTAGAGAGTTTGAAAAGACAATGGAAAAGAAAACTCTAGCGGTCCCTTTTCGTAGATAGTCCCACATATCCGAAAAGGTAGAAAACTACGTCTGGGAGAACTTTCTAGTCGCGATAGGCTAGGGTATTCCTTTTTCATAAATAATATATCCCAACTTGAAAAAGGGGTAAAAATATACTGGGTGGATGTAATTTCACAGCCAATTTAATAATCTCAAAATGACAAGTGACTCGGTGATCTTTTTAGTTTTAGAGAGTTAGAAAATAGTTGAAAGTTGACCCCTCCTGGAGGAACGAGTGGTATTAAGGGTAGCGACTAGTTCTGATGATGGTGGAACTACTCAGAAGAAGGTAAAGGTCAAGGGGCTAGCTAAGAAGACCACTCATCACAGCGGTTCCTTAGGAATTGGTAAAATAACCAAGTGAAGGCAAATGATCGGCCAAGAAGATAGGGATGATGGAATGAGAAAACCAAGGTTCATCTGGAAAAAATAGGCTGATAAAATGGCAATCACAAGAGTTAAAATGGGAATGGTTTCATTTTTACACAAGCTTGAAATCAGAAAACTCTGCTTGAAGTTGATTCCATTTTTACACAAGCTTGAAATAAGGATAAACTATGCTTGAAACCAGTTTCATTTTTACACAAGCTTGAAATGGAAACAAACTATGCTTGAAAAAATTTTCATGCCCCCAGCATGGTGACTCAATTCTAGGTACATGCCCCCCAAGCTTCAGTCCATAAGAAAGGTAGATGAAGTGAAGGTTCAAGTCATGAGATCAAGAAAAAGACTCGAGTGGGATTTTATGAGATCTTAACAAAGACTCGAATTGAACAAGAAAGTGCTTCATTGTTTTAATGAGGTTGACACATTAAAATAACTATCCTCATGACCTACTTCATTTTTTAAGGAGGTCGACATAGAAGATGAACTATCCTCGAGGGAGCTTGTTTCATCTTTTAAGGAGCTAGACATAAGAAAATGAACTATGCTCCGACGAGCTTGTTTCATTTCTTGAGCTTGACACAAGAAAACAAACTCTACTCCGACAAGCTTGTTTCATTTTTTATTGAGCTTGACACAAGAAAACAAACTCTGCTACGACAAACTTGTTTCATTTTTTAAGGAGCTTGATACAAGAAAACAAACTCTGCTCCGACAGACCTTTTTTTATGGTTTAAGGAGATTGACACAAGAAGATGAACTATGCTCCGACCAGCTTGTTTATTTTTTTAAGGAGCTTGACACAAGAAAATAAACTATGCTCTGACAGACCTTGTTTCATAGTTTAAGGAGCTTGACACAAGCAAATGAACCATGCTCCGATAGACCTCATCATAATGAATAAGAAGTCATAGCTTCCAAGGGTTGCCTGTCCGATGGAAGGAAAACATCTTGGAAGTTTGGACCCAATGCCCCCAGCACATGATGTACAATTGCACTATCATTGAATACAGGAACAAGAAAAGTAGCCACATAATTGACATGTGGTGGGGATGACACAACCGGCGGATAAAGATCCGGCAGATATGATGGTGTACTAGCTACCATATTATGGCCAAAGAACACAAGCTGATCGATGGTCATGATCTGACCATTGTGCGGAAAAAACATCACACGAAAGAGGGAGGAGACAAGTGCTCCCATGGCATAAGTATAATCGTGGCCCAGGAGTAAATTAAGTCCAAGGGGCCAGGAAAAGCCATCACTTCCATATAGACAGTTTTCCCTCCCAAAGTAACAGGAAACTTCGGAAGGATCCCTAACGGTTGACTAGTTCCTCTATTAAATGCCAACAGATTTTGCGTAACAGGCACAAGCGGCGGTGAACCGAAAGCTTTCCAAGTATTTGAGGATAAAATACTAATAGACGCACCTTCATCTATAATGGCTCTAGGTACGACCAGATGGGAGGCCTATATCGTGATGTCAAGGGGCACATAAGAAGGAAGGCGATAACCTGTGAATCAACCTCAATCAAAGGAAGCAACCAAACAACTTGGAGGGGCTACCATTGAATCGCTATGGTCTTCCCTTGGTGTTATGGGAGAAGAAGGAGCATCCTCCACGACCTCCATCATGGAGGCAAGAGGGGTATCCTATGTTACCTCCATCATAGGAGGCGGAGGAACAACTTCTTGAGGTATAGGGACAGGAGAATCTTCCTCCAAGTCCAGGGAATTTGAAGAAACAAAAAGAACATGAGGGGTGTGAGATCCACTCTCAACAGAAAATACCTGGTGCATTGCAGACAGGGCCAACTCAACTGATCCCACAACTAATGGTTGGTCAGGGATGGATTCATGATGGTGAATTTTTGGGGGAGCAGGATCAGGAAATGATGACTCTTGACTGATTGTTGAATAAACTGGTGAAGGACTCAAAGAAAGTTGTTTGTAACCAGCTGGAAGGCAAGGTGTAGAAACAGTCGATTTGTCCAAAAATCTCTTGGCTTCATCCATATATGGACAAAGGTGAATGGCATGGTGCCTTTCACACAACTTACAGGGATTTGCAAGCTTATCGTGCTTCTTAGGAGCTTTACCAGCACTAGCTGAAGACGTGCCCCCAACCTGACTCCCGAAAGCCAAAGGCAACGACGGACGATCGTTGGACCATACTTCGAGCACCTTAGGAATGCTAGGGAAATCTCGAAGAAGATGGTTTCCCTGGCACAACATGCAAGGGAACTTAACCTTCCGCGGAGGGTTGGAAAATTCATCGAGAGTAGGTTTTTTAAAAGTGACAGCTGCAGAATTAGCCTCCCGCTTATCTAACTTCTTCTTCTTCTTAGCAACCTGGGTACTAGAATCCAAACTTTCACCAGGCGAAGTAGAAGATGAGGACAAAGAAACAGGCGAAGAAGGGGAGAGGTCCACCTTCGAATCAACATGGCATTGCTCAGGTGGAGGAGTGGATGGTACAGTAGCCAGAATACTTGAGACTAGAGAGGTTGAAAACAACCAAATAGGCAACCCAATAGTTAACCCAGGAAGGGACAACGTGGCCATATAAGGAGCACCAATATTTTCTAAACAAGGAAAAGGACTAGGAATCTCTTCAGAGGGGACTCCTTGATTGGAAAACTATGGAAAATTTTCCATAAGAAACAACCTTGAAATAAAATATTAAGGACAAAAATTATAACCAGGAATATTTTTTGGGTGATTAATTCTTAAGACACTGAAACCAGACTCTGTTGTTTCATATTTTAAGAGTCGAGAAACAATCAAAAGGTGACTCTATCGCTTTCAGGTTGGACACGAGCTTGAAAGGACAAGAGCTCGATGATATTTTCAGTTAAAAGAGTCAGTAAAGATCAAAGTGACTGCTCTGGTAATCTAGGTAAATGGGTGTACCAGATATCCATGAACTTCCATATATACCTTGGTAAAAATGAAAGAGAAATCAACCGAGGACTTAACGTACGTGCAGGTAATCTCCGTGAATGCTGTGTCTGGTGTATCATGCATAAAAGGCGACAGACTCAGCTTCCTACAGATAAATGATTGCAACCTAATGGGGTCTCCCTTTATATATGTGATGGTACGGGGAGCACAAGTCCGTACTAGCGCTGTCTATAGCCAGATGGTGAGCAACAAGTGATAGGCTTAAAGACACCAAAACACGTCTCTACCCTAGAATACTAGATGTTCCATTAATGTTTCAATGCTCCCTTAGGTTAGTTCAGTAAATTTTAAAGTTGATCCTTAGTTTACGTTTCAATTTCAAGGCCCTATCGAATTTTGGATCTCATAAAACTTCTAAATGCAAACTACATGCCACAAAATATCATTTTGTTCAATGAAGAGCTATCTGCGGGAGAGTTGAGAGCTTTTCAAATGACAACAAAACGAAGACACAAAAACATCCATTAATGTTTCAAATGCAAGCTAATGAAACTAGAAAACTTCTCTCTAGAGTTATATAACACTAGTAATGCGAAGGAGCTTTCAATTTTCACTATGCCAATCAAAATTCAAAAGATTTTGTTTTTGTATTTTTTAATATTTTAGAGAAAATGCACTAAATGAATGAAAAACTAATGAAAACATCAATTCGAGAAATGAAAGAGAGAGAGTTGAAACAAACAAGTTCTCTCAATACAAACATACACAATCAAGACTCAAACTGATGATGAAATCCCTCAAAGTGAAGAAGAATCTCAAAAGAGACTCAAACAAACCGTGTAATCTAGGCTTGGAGTAACACAAAGAAAAATCGAACGAAAGAAAGGATAATCACTCAATTAATGCAATGATTCAATGTAATCAAACAAGATGAACGCAGATAAGTAAAAACAAAATTGACCAGGCAAGCAAGGACCCAAAACTCCACAGGAGGCTCAACACACTGAAGCACCTAGAAGCCCTAGGGCTAAAATGAAAAATTGACAGTAAAGGGAAAAAAACCAAAGGACAAGGGCCAAACACAGTAAAAATGACTTCAAGGCACTCAATCAATAAGAAAAATGACACTCGGACCACAACTCAAGCTCAGAGTGCCCAAAAGCAAGCAAACCCTAACACCAAGCAGAGTTGGCGTACCTGTCTAGCTATAATCTGCGCCAAAAAGGAATTGGCGCAGGGGCCTAACTAGAAACAAGTGCCAGTTGGTACGCCTATTAGGAGAACAACCGCGCCAATCAAGTTTACCCTAGAAAAATGATGAAAATGGACAAACAGAGACTGGATCTAGTCTTCTGGGGGCTGAATAAGGGTTTAACACCAAGGAAGGTGAACCAAAAGAGCAAATAAATCAATCAAAAGCCAAAAAGAACCCAAAGGAGGAAAGACTAACTCCAACTGAATCCCCAATGGAGTCGCCAAATTGTTGTCCAGGTAAATCCCCTCTACGGATAGAGGTGATCCCACTAGCCCTAGATTGGGTCTAGCAACAATTGAATCATGCAATGATGTTGGTTCCTAGTTACAAGAAATACAAAGACTGCGATAAGTAGCCTACCTCAAATCCCATGCTGCTGTTGTCGATGAAGAAGTGGTGCTCTTTGTCGCTAGCCTGATAGATGACAATCCTTCCATTCGTCACGTCTGGACACCTGTACACATGTAGAGAAATGACAACATACAACGTAATAATTAAAGCATGTAACTATATATCAGTCAGAGAAGATATAATTCGCTGCATTACATAAAAGAGTAAACACAAGAATGGAACCAAAATTAGAGTTGCTTATATTATAAATGACAAAAGGGAGATTACAACCAAATGCTCTGATGCTATGATCTTCCTTCGGTGGCGCTTACAGTATAGTGTGCCTCAATAAAGCTTGTCGGGAATCTGGATGAATCTCTCTCTCTTACGGGGTTTTCTTCAGCTGAGCTCTCAATAGTTGCCCAGCTACAGTTTCCTTCCTACAAGTTCATCTAGCTAGCAAATGGAGAGGGCAAGCTTTTATAGATGGAGGAAGGGAATTTGAGATCCCTATAATCATGGGATAGGTCCTATCTCTTAGGAAGGTTCCATGAGAGGTGGAAAACCACTTCCTATACATGGAGATCTAGAGCCAAACCACTCAACTTCTTTTGATGATTCATTATGGAGTTTGTTAGAATCAAACTTCCACCATTTTTTTTTTTTTAAATCCCTTAATAAGCTTGGTGTGAGTGAAACAAAGGGACAAAGTGCCAGTTGGCGCGCCCTCTAGTGTGGATTTCCCCCATTGGCAAGAGGGATGAATTGGCTAGTCGCACCAAGGCTAAAACATTTGTTTTTAGGGTTTTTCAGAGAAAATGTTCTTCATGAGAATATTTTTCCTTATGCAAGAGGATTCCATGAAGGTTTTTTCAGGACATTTTACTACTCACAGGTCGTGGGAATAGTCCTCCACTGTACGAGACGAGGGATTGCAGGGACGATGACAAAATGCTGTGTAACACCTAGTCTATGCAGTTTTATTGATTGAAGATTGCAAAGGTGCTCTTTTAATTTTGGGAACAACATATCTTTCTAAGAAAAGAAATTGAACAAATATATCTCCTTTTAAATCAAACCAAGTTCAAAATTTAGCTCTTTGTTTTTGTTTTTCTCCCATTTAACCACCAAATTTTTCAACCTGTTTAACCTATATGAGAAAGAATTTAGTTTTTGTTGATGAAAATGTTTTTCAATATAATTCCAATCACCCCTAACTAGGTTGATACAAGATTGATCTTCAATCCACACTTGATTAAATCGAAATAGGGAGGGTGAAAAGGATTTATGAACCTCATATTCCAATAATATTTGTGAGTGATGTAACATACAATCTGGAGCAATACACGGTCTATATTTGGTGAAACGTAGGATGAGAATCTCTTCCAAGAAAAAACTATCCAGTCTCTTCATTATCACTTCATTGGAAACTTCCATTTTTCCATGTGGGCGTCGAGGGAGCCATTCATACATTTATTAACCTTGCATTATGGAATATAGAGTTAAAGTACATGGGTATGAGATATGACCTAGATTTCCTGCCCCATACTTATTTTGTAGAAAATGTTAGGTTTACATCTCCAAATATAATCAAATTATTATTATTTAGGATACTGCTATTCTGTAAAGATTCCCATAAATCCCTTCTCTCATTATACTACACATATAAATTGAGAGAAACCGCCTTCCTAGAGAATCCCTTGAAATTTCGTTTAAGAATAAGCCCCACCTTTTATTAGAAGGTAGAGAAGGATATCAAATAAGTATCCTAGACGGTGATATTTTGACAACCTCCTAAGGGAGAGAAATTTGGAGTTTCCTTCAATAGTTCTTATATTCAGGGAAATGAATTTAATTCCTCACTCCAAAGAGTGGGAAACACTACTCCCAGGGCCTGGGAGAGAGAGGCATCAAAGACACTGTGAGGGGGAACTTCTCTATAGAGTTTGTTTTTTTTATATTTCTTTGTTTTCCTAACAGTGACAAAGCTTCAAAGAGGGGAGAGACACTGAAATAATTATAGATTAGTAAAGGGACATGGTTTACAATTTCATAATACTATGAGGAGGAATGAGGAGGTCAACTTCAAGAGGAGACAAGAGCATTCGAGGAAACCAACGGAAAAGGAACAATAGGAAGAGAAGGAAGGGAGTTAAAGAAGATACGATGAAATGGGGGCATTGATGATGAGGGAATTAAAGAGAGAAAATGATATATATATATATATATATATATATATATATATATATATATATATATATATATATATATATAGTTCCTAATATATTGGAATTATCTATAAGAGAGGAGGTACTAATGGATTTTCTAGTCAACGAAGGAAAAGGAGATGAAACAAGGCCTTCAAACCACAAAGAGTGAAGAAAAAGAGTAAGAATATTTCTATAAGCATCATAGTTATTAACTATCGAACTTTTGAGGACGAGTTTAAGGCTAAGATCCACAAAATTTCATTTCACTCCATTGGTATCCAGTTGAGATTTTGAAATAATTATAGAAGAGGTTTTAATTTCATTAATCATAATTAAGTATTCAGGAGAAATAAATGAAATTAAATATTCTTGCATTGGAGCATGCTACCTCAACAAATAATTCATGTACATCCAAGGATTCATGCAGAGAATAGTTTGAGGTGGCATTCATGTCTTAGAGTATCTCTATAGATTGAGAATTGACAAAAGAATGTTCATGATGTACCAAGTGGAGACCCTGTGTCTTGGTTACCCTCAAAGGAATCTATCCACAGATAGTGACCACAATGTCATTGGACCTAGGAGGGACCTCTTGTTTGCTGGAAGGCTTTGAAATCATACCATGAATTGCGAGAAACTACCCCATGTGTGGGAAAGGCCTATACATGTGCCCTGAGTCGCTCTGACAACTGGGCCCACTTCAGTCTTTATGAAGATGATTAATTTGATGGAAACAAAGAGATATGAAAGGGGTTTTATAGTATGTTAGGTCCCTATATTACTAGTGTAGTCCTTTATTGTTGTTAGTGTAACCCCCTTATTGTTATTATTGTACCCTTGTAACCCCCATATCGTTATTATTATGCCCTTAAATTATTATTGTTAGGTCGGCTAGGATTACATTGTGGCCCCATGGACTCCTATATATAGAAAGGAGGTTTTGTAATTTGTATCATCCAAGAATTTTTCATTCACGTAATGTATTGGAGGTTTCCCCCTCGAAGTGGCTTATTTATAAGCCGTTGATATCTCTTTTTTTCTATTTTTGGAGCTAGTTTCACAACATTTGGTATTAGAGCTTTGGATTCTAGGTTTTCGCTGCTCCAAATAAGTCATCGTGGCATTTTCATTATAATTTTTTTTCTACGAGTGAAAAGAAAATCCGAGATCTTGAGGAACATCGTCATAAAATTTTATAGCTTGGTTTGCAATATTTTTCGAGATATGATTTGTGGAATTTAGGGGGTTTTGCAAGCTCCTGAATCTCACTTAAAAAGTTCATCGTAGATGCTTTGCTATAAATTTATTTCTATAAAGTTTCATAAGCTAAAATACTTAGAACACGAAGGTGAAATCTTGAGGCACATCGTCGCAAAATTTCAAATCTTTTTTCGCAATAGTTTTGGAGATATGATTTGTGGGAGTTAGGTATTTTTCAAGCTCCCAAATTTTATCTCAAAGAGGTGATCTGGGAAACTATTCATTACTCTCTCTCTCTAAGCATCAGATTGGAATTCTGTAAAATGTGATGGGAAGTACATGACCTGTAGTTTCCTGTCTATAAATTTTAGAGCTAAAGGAGAAAACAGTGACATGTGGCAAGTCATACAAGTTCGCTCTACTAAACCAGTCCATAATTAGGTCATTGTGAGAGATTGGACATAAATTTGTCTTGAAGAATCGAAATCAAGTCAGACCTGTGGCATTTGAAAGAATCTTCAGAGGACTACTACAGGGCCAAATTTTAGATATTGAGGATATGAAAGTATAGAGATTGGTCAATTTCAATATCAAGCTCCTCAAAAGCAACTAAAAGGTGTGTATTTTTTTTCCAGAATTCCTTGTTTGAAGAATCAAGTTGAATTGATTCCAAGGGAACATTGCAGAATAGATATCAGTATTGGATTCTCAAATGGCCCCTAAAAATAACTCAACACCCATTAAGCCTTTATAAGGCTCTACTATGACTCATGAAGACGAAGAATGGAAACATGAAATCTAAAAATTACAAGAGCAAGTGCAACAAATTTCGCTCTCACAAAGAGCAACAAAAAATGACATGAAATTTTTTAAGAAAGGCATGGAAGCTAAGATGGATGGTTTGAAGAAAGGCATGGAAGCTAATATGAATGGCATGGAAGCTGGCATGGAATCTAAGATGGATGACATGGAAGCTAAGATGGAAAACATGAAGAATGATCTAAAAGCGGACATGGAAGGTTTGACAAAGTTGATACAAGAAATGTTTCCTAATGGTGAAAATATAGTAGAGGAAACTCATGATGAGAACAAAATAAATGTTAATTGTGATTTCATAAAATCTAATGTTGGAGGGAAGAACCACCATATTCCAAAAATGGATATGAGGAAGTTTGATGGAAAGGATCGTGTAACATGGATACTATAGATGGAGCAATATTTTTGTCTCAATAATGTGAAAAACACACAAAAGGTATGCATTGCAACTTTATATTTAGAACAAAATATATTTGTATGATATCGAAGGCTTTTCTCCCATAAATTTTTTTTCACTTGGTCAATTTTTATGGAGGAAATGATAGCACATTATGAGGATACAAAGAGCAACACTTTCTTTAGCCAATTGATAAATTTCAAACAAAAGTGTTCAGTGGGGGAGCACATTGAGGAATTCCAAAAATTTAATATAAGAGTAATTGATATTCCAGAGGAACACAGGATTGATCTCTTCATAGGTACTTTAAAGGATAACATCCAACATGAAGTTCGCATTTTGGAACCTGATTCATTGGAGAAGGCATTTAGGTTGGCAAGAAAAATTGAATGTAAAATTATGGCGACAAGGAAGCCTACCACTCACTTCTATAAAGATGTAAGTGTTGCCACTCCTAGATTTCCACAACCTACAAGGTTGACACCACAAAAATTGGAAGAAAAAAGAGCAAAAGAGATTTGCTACATTTGTGATAGCAAATACACTACAGGTCATAAGTGTGCTGAGAAGAAATTATTTTACATAGATTGTGAAGAGGAAGAAGAAAATGAATAAGAATATTCAAAAGAAGAGGATATACACCAGGAACCAGCCCTATAAGAGGAAGAAATGAGTCCGACCATATTGTGTAATGCATTGGCAAGAATTAAATCTCCTAAAACTCTCAAGATAGAAGGACATATCAAGAAGAAAAATGTAATACTGTTGATTGATTCAGGTAGGACCCATAATTTTATTCAGTGTAAGGTAGACAAGGAATTGAATTGTTTCATATACCCATCACTAGAAAGTCAAGAGATGGTTGCAAATGGAGTAACTATAAATTGCTCTAGAAAATACCATAATATCAAGCTAACCATGGGGGAATATGTATTGAATAGTCCAACTCTTTCCATTCTTATGGGAGGTGCTGATGTTGTACTAGGAGTACAATGGTTACAATCTTTAGGGACGGTAGCTTCTAATTTTCAAGAACTTTTCTTGAAATTTTTTTCAGAAGGAAAGGAAGTTGAATTACAGGTTATTGCAGTGAATCTGGGAAAGATAATAAGCTCTAATGTCATGACAAAGCTTCTAAAGAAAGAACAACGTGGCATAATTGCACAATTATGCTCACTAGAAGTTCCAACAACAAAATCATCTATTTCTGCAGATCTCCAAAAAGCCTTGAAAAATCATTCCAAGGTGTTTGAAACTCTCGAAGGACTCCCACCTATTCATGATCATGATCATGCTATTCATTTGATTGAAGGAAGTGTTCCTCCAAACATCAAGCATTATAGATATCCTTATGTCCAAAAGATTGAAATTGAATGTATGATTGCAAAAATGTTAGAGGCTGGTATAATTCAACCTAGTCAAAATTCTTTCTCTGCTCCTGTAGTATTGGTACACAAGAAGGATGGATCATGGTGCATGTGTCCAAATTATAGGGAGCTCAATAAGCTTACCATTAAAGATAAATTTCCCATTCCTGTGATTGATGAATTATTGGATGAATTACATGGGGCAATTTATTTTACCAAGTTGGATCTTCGCTCAGGATATCATAAAATTAAAATGAAGATTGAAGATAATCTGGAAACAACATTTCGAACTCATGAGGGTCATTATGAATTTTTGGTCATGCCTTTTGGCCTTACCAATGCGCCTTCTACATTTCAAGGGTTGATGAATTCCATTTTCAAACCCTTCCTTAGAAAATTTGTGCTAGTATTTTTTGATGATATACTAATCTACAACACGTCTTGGAAGGATCATGTTCAACATGTTGACAGGGTGCTCAAACTATTGAAGGAGAAATAATTATATGCAAAAACATCCAAATGTTTCTTTGGAGTACAAGAGGTGGAATATTTGGGTCGTATTTTACCTCACGAGGGTGTTAAGGTAGACCCTAAAAAAATTAAATCTAAGCAATGGAAAGTCCCCATAACCATAAAGCAGTTTCTAGGATTTCTTGGGTTAAAAGGGTATTATTGCAAGTTTATTAATAATTATGGGAGAATAGTAGAACCTCTAACAAATTTTTTGAAGAAATATGCATTTTCATGGACTCCTGAAGCAACTAAGGCCTTTGAACATATTAAAGAGGCAATGTGCCTAGCACTAGTATTAGCTATGCCATACTTCACAAAAACCTTTATTGTGGAATGTGATGCCTCAAGAAATGGAATTGGTGTTGTTTTAATGGAAGAACGAAGATCCATTGCTTTTGAAAATCGTCCAATCAAAGAAAAGTATTTACAAAAATCTATTTATGAGAAGGAAATATTAGCAATACTGCATGCACTAAATAAATGGCAAACTTACCTAATGAGAAGACACTTCAAGGTAAAAAATGATCATGATAGTCTTAAAAGATTTTTGGAACAAAGAATATCTTCAGAAGAGCAGAAAAAATGGGTCACAAAGAGGTTGGGTTATGACTTTGAAATAATATACAAAAAAGGGCAGCTAAATGTTGTTGCATATGCACTCTCAAGAAAGAATGAAGGGGTGGAAGCATTTCTTTGTGCCATTTCTATTATCCAACCAGATTGCATAATCGAATCAAGAGATGAATGGAAGAAGGATGAGGAGGTGTGGACACTCATTCAAAAGTTGCAGCAAGATCATAGTACATCTGATACATTTAGTTGGAAAAATGAATCCTTATGGTAAAAAGATCGATTATATATTTGTAAGAATTCCCAACTAAAACAAAATATTGTTTCGGAATTGCACACTTCTCCTTTAGGAGGACACTCAGGATCTTTAAAATCTTACCACAGGGTGAAGAAAGAATTTTTTTGGGATGACCTTAAATTTGATATTCAAAATTTTGTGGTGGAATGTTTGGTTTTCCAGCAGAATAAAGTTGAGACAATTAAGACCCCGGGTATTCTACAAAATTTATCCATTCCATGTCAATGTTCGGAGGAGATTTAAATGGATTTTATCACAAGTTTACCTAAGTCCGAAGGAAAGAGTGTCATCATGATGGTAGTTGATATACTTATCAAGTATGCACACTTTTGTGAATTATATCATCCATTTAAAGAAAGTACATTTGCTACTATATTTATGGACACAATTCAAAAGCTACATGGAAACCCAAGGGTTATTGTGAGTGATAGAGATCCCATTTTTACTAAAAAAATTTGGACAGGGTTATTTTCTTGTTTGGGTACTCAATTAGCTCATACCTCATCTTATCATCCTCAATTCGATGGTTAAACTGAGATAATAAATAAATGTTTGGAAGGGTATCTTCGTTGTTTTGTATCTGATAAACAAACACAATGGGTCAAGTGGTTACCTATCGTTCAATGGTGGTATAGCACTTCCTTCCATACTGCAGCAAAAATGACCCCATTTATGACACTTTATGGATATCATCCACCATCCATCACATCATCTTTAAGATAAAATTCGAAGTTTCAAGCAGTAGAAGATCACATCGAGCATCAACAAGAAGTTCTCCAACTCTTAAACGATAACCTAAATTTGGCACAAAATCGAATGAAACAACAAGCAGATCAACATCGCAACGAGAGAAGTTTTGATGTAGGAGACTGGTTATTTTTACGGCTACAACCATACAAACAAATGTCCCTCAAGCAAGCTAATAAGGATAATAAATTATCGCCAAAGTACTATGGTCCTTACAAGGTGTTGCAAAATATTGGTACTATGGCATACAAATTGGAGCTTCCTGCTTCTTCACGAGTCCATCCAGTTTTCCACGTTTCATGCTTAAAGAAGGTTATAGGTGAAAATGTTCTAGTTGAAACAATATTGGAAGAACTTGATGAGGAAGGAAAATTCATATTGGAACTTGAAGTGGTCATGGAAACAAGAACTTGACAACTACGAAATTGATCAATTTCAGAGTATCTCATCAAGTTGAAGAACTTACCCACTGAAGATTCTACATGAGAGGATGAGAATTTTATATAGAAGCACCCAGAGCTACTCAAGCATTGAGGAAAACACTTTTTTGAAGGAGAGGGGCATGTCAGGTCCCTATATTACTAGTATAGTCCCTTATTATTGTTATTGTTACCCCCTTATTGCTATTATTATACCCCTGTAACCCCCATATTGTTATTATTTTTCCCTTAAAGTATTATTGTTAGGTCGGCTAGGATTACATTGTGGCCCCATGGACTCCCATATATATAAAGGAGGTTTTGTAATTTGTATCATCCAAGAATTGTTTATTCATGTAATGTATTAGACGTTTCCCCCTCGAAGTGGCTTATTTCTAAGGCATTGATATCTCTTTTCTTCTATTTTTGGAGCTGGTTTCACAACATAGTAATTGAAGGGGTAAAAATAAATTCCACCTGTGTATGAAATTATTAGTTCTTGAAGAATATTAGCCTCTGATTCCATTTTCGTTAATTCCCAAGTTACATGATTCATTGATTATGTTTATTATATTGATTATTTAATTAATAGTGTGTAACATGAAAATGTTTGTAGCTATCATAATTACATTCTCTTATTAATTAGTTTTATGTAACATCCACATGTTTGTAACTATTGTAATTAGTCTTATTTTCACTAAATTACTAGGCAGAATGGATGAATGATATCGAAAAATTTGATTCGATGGTGGATTTGATAAGTGACATACATATGGTCATGTTTTTTTCTATTTTATAGAAATTTACTTTTACATGAATAAATAGTGAAATCACATGTTATGGTTTCGAGCTGCCTTTAGTGATACCTTTTGGAAGCTATTCCAGTGGATTGTTCGCATTGAATTTCTCTAATATCTGGTGGGAATTTATTGAAAACACAAGCTTGATGGGTAACCCATACACAATTGAAGTTCCTTAGGGTTTTTTTAGGGTGCTAAATCCATATATATATATAGCAAAAAAACTAGATTAACTAACAATAATCAAGATTTCACCTCAAATTTTTCCGCCGGATTCAGTACTGGAAAGTCCAAAACTTTGCACTAAAAAAACTCATTATTTTATTGTAGTGGTTAATTAATAATTGTCTGAAAAAGATTTATTCAATATATATATATATATATATATATATATATATATATATATATATATATAATTTTTTTGAAATTTAAAAATAAAAATATGTTTCATTAATATTATTATTAATGTAATTTTCATTACTCTCTTTTTATTTCTTGGGATTTGTGGAAAAAATATTTACGAAGAAAAACCAAATCACAAGTACATGATTTCCTATTTTTAATCCTCGGAAGTAGGGAAACTATTGACAAGCCACTATTGCACATGTTCAACTTTTTCAATGATATTTTATTTATTTATTTATACAGATCATATAAAATTTATCCATGTTGTACAAAGCTAATAAATTATTAAAATAAGAATATTTATTTATAAAAATATTAAAAAAAAAATACTAAAAAATAAAAATTCTTCAATTTGAAATTTATAAATCCAACAAATAATAATTGTGAAGTGTGAAATTTATAAATCATTTTCTTATGATATTTTCTAAAAATTAAAATAACACTTTTCAGTAAACTATTCCGTAGAAAAAATGGTATGGTCATTCAATTTTGATATGTTTTAATGTGGTTTTTTTTTATAATCTTGGGGATCACTTTAGGATGACCACAATAACTAGTTTATTTTTTTGTTTTGTTTATTATTATCTGTAGGTAAGATTCGATTCTCCACACCCACAATGCATAATTACAATACTTAATTTTACCAATTGTTAAAAAAAAAATTCACTAGATTATAAACCTTAACACTAACTTAAATTTGTAACACAACTTTGAAAAGGCTCTCCTACGGCTGCCTCTGTAAGTTATTCGTCTTGATTGGTTCTGCCCTAACCACCCACTCCTTTTAGACAGTGCCTCTCCATGGCAGATCATAGTGGGGGGATTTTGGATCCCCAATCCTCTCCGGTCCTACAAGGGCGCCTCCCACAATGAAAATTGTCCTGAAGCTGTTGTAGCTGCAGTAATTGTTACCTCCTCCACCTGTATTCCCAAAGAAGAAGAATGCCTAAATATCATGCGTCTAGCACACCAAATTAATGTAGAAAATAAATAAATGAAGGATCATACTTTGATCGACAAGTTTATGGGATTCTAGCCAACTGAACAGGCCCTCCTTGGATGGATCGTTGCCATATGGCAACCCAAAGGACATATCGACCTACAACTTGCCTCACAAGGTTTCTTCAAAATCGTATTTACATGCACCGAAGAAAATAATAGAGTCATGGACGATAACCCTTCTTCAATTTGGCTAGCCTTTTTCTCTGAAATTGGTTCAAGCACTTCAATCCCAACAAGGAAGACTTTAGCCAGGCTCTAGTGTGGATCCTTCTCTATTCATTACCTCAGGACTATTTGGATTATCACACCCTGAAAGATATTGGCAACATGCTCAGAGAGTTCATTAAAATCACAGACTAGACAAGAATCAACAAGCATATAACCTAGGCAAGGATTCGTGTCTACAGGCACATGGAAAAAACTCCTCCGTATGAGGTAAGTCTTCTTCATGACAATTTTTAATGGATTCAAATCACGGATAATGAAAATGTGTCATTTAGATGCTGAAAATACCACATGAATGGACCTATATTTAGATATTTCCCTCTTAATCCAAGATCCTCCAAGAACAAGGACTCTGTAACCAAATATTTTGAGGGATTCATAAAAGTCACCGACAGAAGAAGACATACCAGGAAGCCACACACAACTCCTTCCACTAAAGCTCCTTCAACCAGAAACAACTTTGATACTCTGGCTAAGGTGAACTTGGAAACCTCTGATATTCCCAGCTCCTCAGATCCGCCCATGCCGGAAAAGACACAACCACAAGACCATCCAATGGATATGAAACCTCCTCACTTGCACAGCCAATCTTAGACCCAACACCTTCCTTCTACATACTATGGAAATAAAAAGGCCATGCATCTGATCCACCAACAACGATGGACGAGGAACAAGAAAGTATAGAATATGGATATCTCAATATCCTAGGTCTTGAAGATGCATGCAAACGGAAGGAATATCTCTCAATCCCTAACCAAAATATCCAGCAACTGTAGGAAGTCTTGTCCCGAGCCCAAAAACTTCCCACTGTAGGCATTCAAGTGGGAATGTTTCTCAACACCAAGCAGATTTTGAAAAAATCGAGGAAAAGTGGAAGAAGAATACATATGCAGCGACTTATTATTTTGCAAGAAGAACTCGTAAGATCTGGCAGATATCCAAAGCTAACTAGGTTCTACTCCATCATTCCACAAAGTTCTCAATGAAGCTAATCTCAAGGAATATAAGAGGGCTAAATAGTCCTTCGAAGCATCGACTAATAAAGAAGAGAATATCTGAAAAAAATCCCACATTTTTCTTTATCCAAGAAAGTAAATGTCATGGGACCACCCTGGACACGATCCTTACAAAGATATAGAGAGATTTTCAACTTAAAATCCTATGGTGCCTTAGGTGATCTTGCATTCATCTAGAATCCACTATTGGTAATTATTTAGAACTTCAATGCTACTTGCGTTTTTACTCAAGCCTATTTTCAGCTTCTAAGTGCAAACATAGATGGACATCTCACAAATGTCTATTTTCCATAGGAACCTACAAAAAAATAGATATGTTGAATTCCATGACATCCCTCAACCTTCAACGTACTTTTTCTCTTTGGGTGTTGGGGGGAGACTTCAACATGATTACTAGCATTCAAGAAAAGAAAGGAGGAAGGAAAAATCTGGATATTGACAACTTCATATTCAAGGACTTCATTCATTATAATTAACTGATAGACCTCCATACTTCCAATGGAGTCTACACTTGGAATAATAGGTGTGGAGGAACACAACACATTGCTTCATGCCTAGACAATTTTCTGATTATAGATAATTTCATATATTAGGGAGACAAGCTCGATGCCACTATCTCCCTCATGGTGAAATCTGATCATTGGCCAATACAAATTCAGTGGGTCAAGCTTGGCTTGGTGACTCGTAGGATCTTCCACTAAAAAAAAATTGAGTTCACACATCCTGGATCCGAAGACCTCATCAAGGAATGGTGGTCCTCTCTCTTGCCTCTAGATGGTTCCGAAATGTTCCAATTCTAGCAAAAGCTTAAACTTCTCAAAGGTGAACTAAAATTATAGAATGAAAATAATTTTGGCATCATTTTCAATAACCAAAAATATATCGAGAGGAAGATGGTAGATCTCCAACAAACAATAATCCTAGAAGGGGGAATAGCAGATTCCAATGACGTGGAAAGGAAGTTAATGGCCCAAATGGAGGAAAAGAGACTTGAATAATAAATCCTCTTGAAACACAAATCAAGGATTACATTTCTAAATGAAGGCGAAAGGAACACTATATCTTTTTGCCACTCAACCATTCAACACTAGATGCACAGCAAAATTTTGGTTCTAAAATCTCAGAATGGTGAGCATCGGAGCGTCACAAAGATATTGAAAAATAACTCCTGGATTAATTCAAAGACATCCTTAAGGAGCCCAACAATCAATGAAAGGAGGCCATCGCAAATATAAACCATCATATCCCGAGGTTGGTCACCGAAGAACATAACCAGCTGCTTCTCAAACAAACTACCATGCAAGAAATAAAACTAACTATTTTCCATCTCAAGGAGGGTAAAGCCCCTGGGCCAAACGGCTTCACTACCAATTTATTTAATTACTTTATAGATGTCATCAAGTTTGAAGTCTAGGATATAGTTTAAGAGTCACGCAACTCTCACTGGGTCCTTCCATCTATAAATTCAACCTTTCCCTCACTCATTCCTAAGGAGGATCAATCAGTGTCTCCAGGTAAATATAGACCTATCACCCTTTGGAATGTCATTTATAAATTAATTTCCAAGGTTATTGCTAACTGTCTCAGGTCACTCCTTCCCCTGCTTATTTCTCCAGAGAAAATAGGATACAATGAAGGTAGGTGAATTCTTGATGGCATTATCATCATCCATTGAGTCATCCACTCCCTAAAATTTCTGAAAAAACCAGGAATACTACTGTATATTTAGTTATCCAAAGAATTTGAAAAGCTTAGCTAGACATACATTAGACATGTTCTCCTTACCTTTGTGTTCTTCCATACTTGGGTTCAGTGGATCAAGATTTTGCTCACTTCTCCCTTCTTCTCTATACTCGTTAATGGGATACCTTCAACCACCTTCACCCCATCCAGAGGCATCAGAAAGAGATATTGAATCTCTCCCTTCCTCTTTGTTCTTATGGATGAAGGACCTGGTTGTCTTATCAAAAATGTTGTCCAATATCAAGATCTAAAAGGAATTCTTATTCACAACCAACCGCCCATTTCCCATAAAAAATCTGTGGACAATAATATGATCATGGTTCATTCTTGAGCACAGGAAGCCAGAACTGTCAAATTTCTGCTGGACCGTTTCTTTGATGTGTCCGGAACCACTATCAATTCTGAGAAATCCTATATTTTCTTCTTCAATATGCCCACCCTTACTCAACATAATATTTGCACAATATTGGGATTCACAATCACTTCTCTCCCCTCCATATATCTTAGCACCCCTCTTACTGACTCAACCATCAAGAACAGCTCCTGGAAAGAGATGCTCGACAACATGGAATCGAAAATCTCTTCCTCGACCTACCACTCCCTAAATATTGTGGGTCGTTTGGTCCTAATCAAATCTAGCCTTCAGTCCTTGCCCCTTTATCTCTTCTCTACTCTTACAGCTCCAAAATGGGTTCTCAAATACATTCACAACGTTCAGAGAACCTTTTGGTGGAGAGGAAAAAAGGATAATAGAAAATGGCATTGTTTCTGTGGAAGGATGTCGACAATCTAAACGCTGAAGGCGGTCTTGGGCTGAGAGATATAGAGGAAAGCAACACAATGATGGGAGCTTGTATCTGGTGGAAGTGGGTATCCAACACTGACGCGACTTGGGATTACTTATGGACTGGTAAATATGCTTTTAATTGGCCTCGAGAAGACTTAATCACATTCAATCAAGAGCCTAAGGGCTTCTTCATCTAGAATGAAACTAGTCAACATAATACCTCATTCAAGATCACAAATTCTGGTAAATTCGGTGAGGCATGCAGGATTGTTTCTCGAAATATTCTTGTCGGTAGATGCCATGGCTTTATTCCATTTTCCATCATCCTCTTTGGAGCACTAATCGGCACGAGAGAGATCAAAATAAGGTTCAAAATGTCTTGGCTCAATATGTAACTCACAGATTCCAGAACTAGTTACCAATGAATAACTGGTAGGAAGACTGGCATGAGGAACAACACCTCGACATATGTGCATAATTAAAGAAACGAAAAATTAGAATGCAGGAACGACCATATATTCTTCGGTGGGGATACACACCTTGTGGCACCTTCTTGATGAAGGAAGCATATCAGCTACTTCATCCCTTGAATCCTGGTCAAACAAATAATATTTAGGGGAAGATCTGGAATGCAAAACTCTAGCCCAAAGTTTCTACCTTTTTATGGGTACTCAAAAAAAAATATAATCCTCATGTGGGACAATATATTGAAACGAGGCTTTGTGGAGCGCTCACGATCCCCTCCTTATCAAAATGACACTAAGACAAATCACCATATTTTGGACCTCTTCCCAATCTCCAGCATCTTCTAGAATAGGATCGCGACCTTATGTACAAGAACCGAGAGAGCTCAGGGCAACATCATCCAAATGCTCAGCCACTCGCATGAGTTCGCATGAGTTCGCATTCTCGAGCAACCTTCTCAATCACCTCTGAGACATCATCTGAGGGCTTCTAACCTAGAATCTATGGAAGGAATAGAACAACAAAATCTTCAAGGACATCAGTGCCACTAAGGAAATGATATGTATAAAATTTTTCGGTTATTTGAAGGAGACTATAGCCCTCTCTCCATGGGCAAACCCAGACCTACCGACAACCACTATCGATCCCCTAATCTGGAATAATTGGGGTCTGGGTCTCACCCACTTCCCCATCTCCTTCCCTCATCTCAAGGCTCCATCCATATCTTTGGACAAATGGTCGCCTCCCCCAGTTGGCTTTGTCAAATTCAATCTTGACGATGCATTTAAAGGAAATCCTTAGGAAGCCGGATTTGGAGGCATTTTCAGGGATTCTAATGGCGACCCTTTGAAGGTTTTCTTTGGTGCTATCATTCGGGATATAAAAAACTTGGCAAAGCTAGAGGGACTCATCCAGGGCATAACCATATTTATTTATCTCAACTTATTCCCATTGGAAGTGGAATGGGATTCCCAGGTCATCATGCCAGCCACCACTTGTCTCTTATCTCAGTCATTATACACAAAATTTACTAATAGATGGAGACTAGCTTTTCGCTTCAAGCATCTGGAGCATTAGCTTCAACAAGACAAGGCCATAACATTTCTCCATGTGCGAATAAAAACTAATGCAGTTGGAGACTTGTTAGCCAACAAAAGGGTTGATTACAACCATCTTCTTTTCACCTCCAACTTCGAGTCCATCACGGAGGAGACCTTGCATATGAGTTTCATTAATCTCTTACAAAAATATAGTGAACCCCTGGATGTAGGTGATATCTGTTGTGAGCCAATTATCAAGCCTCCTAGTGACCAAGCCACTAGCTCCTTGTGCAAAAGGACTCCTTCAAAGTCCACTACTGTTCAACCTCCCATGGATGCAACTGACTTAGCATAACTTGAATTGGAATTGCCATGGGTGGTTTCCACCTCCTCACTAAAACTATTGGCGAATGTACGCCACCCTCTCGTAATTTATTTCCCATCCCAAACTTGGTACAAGGCCATCCTGCCATCACCTAAATTAGTTAATGCTTCCCATTAATTCAACTTGGGTTAATCACCTGTTGCTTCATCATTTGGACCTTCACTCGGCTCCTCCTTCGAGATCTGACTCTCTTTGCATCTCCTGCAATGTGCACAAGCGCTCCCCCATCGCTCTATGCCATTGTCTCGCTCTCTCTCACACCACTTGCACCATGCCTCCTCACCATCACTAGAAGCCCTGTTGAACCAATGTGAGGGGAGCTCTCCCTACTCGTTTTCATCGAGATAATGCGCATAGACATTTGGTAATTGTTCGTGATTCCTCTGTTGACTCCAATTCCCAATCGGTAGTTCCTCCTCTTAGAACGCTAGGCATTGACGTCTCCCTTGACACCGTCCTTGAACCATCAATTTTTAGTATGTCTAACGATAAACGCGAGTGTTGTAAATTGACAATCCCACACTCCTTGTCACCTCTCTCGTGCAAGCTCAAAAATTTACCAGTGAAAACTCCCTCTACTCAGGAGATATGAGTCTCGAACCTCTCAGCTCATGGAACATGGTGTAGGGACGATGATGTAGAGGTCCCGATTATGTATGGCCCTCCTCTACCTCCACCAAGGGTTCTGCACATCCTCATGGCTGAAGAGAAAGAGATTCCACACATATATGGATGTCGAGTGATAGAGGAAAACCTTGCAGGAATTGAAGTTGTCCAGAATGAAGCTACCAAAAAGACCTAGCGGTTCTACCTCATGCTACCTAGTCTCTTTTTGCATACACCTGTTAAACTTGATTTTTCTATTTTTAAGAAGCATTTCAAAGATGCTAGCTATGATTCACCTTTCTAGACTGTTAATGGGTTGGTTTCCCCATGATGGGTAGCCCCTATTTTGATATTTTGGAGAGAAACCCGGGTAGGGATTTGATAATCTCCTAAGCCACCTCTACCCCCTGCATTCTACAATATTTTTTTTCCTAATTAATAGATTGTAGTCGAGCTTACAAAAAAAAACACTAACTTGAATTCAATATTTTTACCTTAAGTAGCTATTTCTTTTTATTTATATTCGTTAATAAAAAAATGACATGGTTTTTGGGACATGTAGTATTAGGAAGCCATGCTATTGCAACAATGTCACTTTAGGCATCAATAATGTTCATGGTGAGCAATAGTGTCACATACATTTTTAAATGTATATATTTTTAACTCATATATATATATATATATATATATATATATTTTATCATAGAAAACTAACAATAATAATTTAAAATTAAGTTATAATTTAGTTATTTTTTTTGTCTTTAAAATCTTCTCAATGTAAGAAGTATTATAAGGTAAGTATTTTAATGTTTATCCACATTTAATAGTCATTACATGGATATGCATGTTTAGTAGGTGGATGGTAGAAATTTAACTTAGAGGGAATGTTTTTGGCTATGTTGCATGGGGACCATCCCTGCCATAATTCTTGTTGTTCCCTCTGTTCTGGCATTCTAAGGACTTTGGAACTCATGGGAAACATTCGAGATTTGCGAGGGACTCCATCTGGGACTTGGGACTTCAAGTCGTCCCCTAGAAATCCCTCGAAAATTCGGGGACTTTTTGGGGACTTCCAAAACGTCCCTTGATAAATGGGGGACTTCTGGAAGTCCCCAAAAAAATTTCAAATCATAAGTTAAAAAAAAATATTAAAATAGTTCATTTTTATATAAAACAAAATTTTAATAAAATTCAAAATTTTAAATAAAAAAAATGTAAATTCCCAAATTACATTTACCCTAACCTAAAAGCTAACACAGATACCTATCAAACTTAAAATATTTATGGTTTACCATTTTACCATAGGGTAGCTACACTAGTGACTAGTGACTATATAGTTTTTAAATTTTAATTTTTGTCATTTTGGTTCTTGAGGTATAGTCTATGACTATAATTTATAAATTTATAATCCATGGTTTTCTATTTCTAGACTCTCAATTTGAGATTTATATTTAAATTTTAATGATTTGTTCATGTTTGCATCTTTATTTAATTTTAGTACTATTTACTTTTACGCTTTAGCTGCTATTTAAATTTTGAAATGATTCATTATGCATCAATGATAATAGAATGGTTATGTAGATATTAGATAGTAGTAGATTTTAGGTTGTAAGTTGTATGAAACTAATAGTACTTCTCGAGTTATGCAATAATGATGAAATTTCTTTTTGTGATGCACAATTCTCAATGACAATTAGATACTATTAGACTATTAGTATTAGTCTTTAGATTTATCATTTTAGTATTTTATTTATTTTGATTCATGTTTAACTTTATTTTAATTTTAAATTTTAAATAAATAATAAATATAATAAATAGTTGAGGCATTTGTAGTCCCCAACCGGTTGTCCCCTGAAAATTTGGGGGTGCGCTCTAGCCGTCCTGGAAACTAGTCCCCCATCCCTGTCCCCACAGCCAGTGCAACATAGGTTTTTAGTAGTACACACAAATGAAAAGTTAAAATTTATTGCAGAACTAGTTATGCCCTTTTTCCTCTTTTAATTAAATTAATTTACTAAAAAAATGTGATTCGAACAAGTGTCAAATGAAGTAACATATGGCTTTTTGGGCATGTGGTATGTTAAGCCACACTATTGGCCCATGGTAAATTAATATAGCCTATTTACATAAAGTTGAGGAAGTATATATCAAATCTATAAATGTTTGACTTGTATATTAATTCTTTTTATTGTTAACAATAAAACAATAACAATTTATGGAGGACTTTGAATCTAGGGCTCTTTCCTCAGCTCTTTTCCAGCCAAAGTTATGGAAAAGATTTGTTGATGATACTTGTGTTGTCTGGCCTCATGGCAAAGATAAGTTAGATCAATTTTTCCTTCATCTTAATAGCCAGTCTAGTTCCATAAAATTCACCATGGAACATGAGGTGGATGGTAGCCTTCCTTTCCTTGATGTTCTTATCTCTAGAAATGATGATGGTTCTTTCTCCCATCAAGTTTTTCGAAAGAAAACTCATACCGAGCAGTATCTTCATGCTAGCTCCCCCATTTCCCTGCTCAGAAATTATGCGTCCTTAGCACCCTAGCCACAAGGGCGTTGAGAATCTCTGATGAGTCTCACCTTGAGGGGGAAAAGACCCATCTGTTGAATGTCTTTTGTAATAATGGTTATAGTATGTCGCAAGGCCTCAAAGCTTTCCTCAAAGCAGAGAAAGGTCCTGTTAATATTAATAAAAAGAAAAATGAACCTAGTGAATGGTATGGCAGTGTCAGCCTTCCGTTCATCCAGGGTACCACTGATAAGATTGCTAAAATCCTTAAAAAGCATAAGGTTTCCTCTTATTTCAAGCTCCTTAATACAATTCGTAGTTCTCTTAAATCAGTTAAAGATCCGATTGACCCCAGGGATGGAAAAGGTGTCTACATCATTCCCTGTTCCTGTGGGACTCCTTACATTGGTGAGACGGGTCGGTCCATTAATCAAAGGATCTGTGAGCATGCGGCTGATATCAAGCATAGAAGATCTCGCTCATCCGCCTTAGCTGAGCATGTAGAAAAGACTAACCATCATGTTTGCATAGAAGATGCTAAGGTCATTGCTAGAATCGACCATTTCCATCATCGTAAGCTGAGAGAGGCTATTGAAATTGAAAAAAGACCCGTTAATCTCAATAGAGATGACGGATGGAATATCAGCAGATGCTGGATTCCTGCCTTATATTCTTGATTATTTTTATTATTATTTTTATTTTTATTTATTTATTTAGTTATTTTTACTTTATTTATTTGATTATTAAAAATAAATAAATAAATAAATAAATAAATAAATAATAATAATAATAATAATAATAAATAAATAAATAAATAAAATAAAATAAATTAAAATAAATAAAAATAGAAATAATAATAATAATAATTATTATATTAATATAATATTTTTATTTATTTTCATTATTTATTAATTTATATTTTTGTTTTTATTTATTTATTTTTTGTTATTTTTATTTATTTATTTATTTATTCATTCTGACTCTTTGTTTGATTATTTGATGATGGTGTGTTATAATAAGAATTAATTATATTTATTAATTATTATATAATTTAATCAAAATTTACAAAAATTTACATATATACACCATGATTTGTTAAATTACTTACCATTATATTAATATATTAAAGGTTTTATAAATAAATAAAATAATAATAATAAATAAAATTAATAAAATTAAATAAATAAATAAATAATGGAATATTTACTTTTTCAAAGTCAAACTAGCCGTTATCCTAATAGCTAGTTGAGTCATTTCTACATCTATTTATACTTAATGACTGGATCTGATCTCTCACATAGTCGTGATGATGAACCACACTGGTTGGTTCGAAACGCGTCGACCTCGTTCTTTTGCATGTGATTACTACCGAAAGAATTTCTACAAATTTATATTATGGATCACAGAAGCTTAGATTCAAAAAATAACAATTTAAATTAAAGTTGTAATTTAATTAATTTTTTGTCATATTTTTATTTTTAGTTAGTAATTGTTTTCATGCATATTATGGATTGATGTTGATATCATTATATGTATTTCATCTAAATGACTACATTAATTATAGGTTTTTCATCATTAATGATGAAATGACTAATTATAATAAGAATGACTATTTTTAATGGCTTGAGAAAAACATTATAAAATGATTATGTATGAGAAAAGCATATATTTTTTTTTATTGATTTGAAATGGGGAATGAAAAGTTGTGAAGTTCTCACTCCAAAAACATATTTTTTAAATTATAAAATGTTTATGAATGAAAAACACATATTTTTTTAATTGATTTGAAATGAGGAATTAAAAGTGGTGAACTTCTCATGAATTTGAAAAAGTCACTCTTAAAATTAAATTTATAACCAAAAAAGTTATATTGTATTAAATTTTTTTTTTGACGAGGTTTCTCTCTTCACCAAAATGATTGTCCAAACAAAATAAAATACATATATCTCATAATATAATTGAAATATATTTTAGTAATTATTTTTATAAATAAAATTTTAACATATTTTTAAAATTATATTACATTTAACCGTATTAAAATACTAAATCTAAAAATGATATTAAAGAGTTATGCAAATAAAGAGAGAAAAATGCATCCTTTTCATAGTATTAAAATCCCATCATGTTCAGTGGTAAGTATGAGATTGAAGGACATAATGTGGTTCATGATTGTGAAGTCATAAAACAAAATGAAGCTTTTGTTTGTTCTTATGACTGAGGAAGCGTGGCATGAATCAACTACTAAATCTAGTGGTTGGCGCCTAAAACCCACCACTCCAGTGGTTGTGGTGTCTGTGCCACTCTGGAGAACTTGCTCAGCGATCTGTAGCAAAAAACGGTTACGGCTACTAAAAAAAAGTTCTCGAGAGTATAGAAGAAATAGTTATGGAGACACCACTGCCACTAGTATTATTACAGTTAAGGGGAATCCAAATGACCTCATCATCATAATGCCTTCAAGTGGCAAACGTTATCGCGAGGACGGCGACGTTTTATAGCGGGACAGCGTTGTGTGGGTAAGATAACCTGAGCGTTTAGTGCCACACAAACAAACAAAAACTTCATTTTCGGATTCAGGCTTGTGAAAACCACGGCGTTTCCAAATTATCCTTACATTCTGTCCTTTAATCTCAATCTATTAGTAATATAACTCATTTCTAATATTAACTAATCTCAATTTATATTTGTAATACATATATGTTCAGTCATATTCAATCTTATTCGAGCCATTAATATTTCCATTTATAAATTTAAATTAATAATACAATTAATAATAATAATGTTGTTGTGTTAAGATTTAATATTTAATTAATATAAAGTTAAACACAAAAACATATGTTTTCTGTTTCAATAAATTAAATTGGAATGTTTCATATAACTTGATAGCATAATATTTAATATTAAAAAAGAAATATATCTAATATGTATAATATTAAATAACACGTTCTTAAGATAAATATTATTGCATGAGCTTTTATAATCGTAAGTTATTAAATCTTAAAAACATAAATATTTAAATTATTAAATATCAACTTGATAAATGTGATTGGTTCATTTTTTAATTTTTAATTTTTTTATTTTCAAGTTTTTATAAGATATTAGTTTTCTTTGGGTAATATTTGGTTTTTATAAATTTAATTTTTTAGGCATTTATAATTCTATTTTAGTTTTGAGGATACAGAGGATATTCAAAGTTGCGGCGCCATGACCAAGGGTTTGAAGCTACCCTCTAGCTTCGAGTCAACCTCTTGTACCATCCCAAGGTCTCTTTGTTGTTGGCATGGTCTGTGGCATGGTCCCACTCCATCGACAGGACTAAGCGCTCTCCTTCATGGCAGATTCCATCGGGGGGGATCCAGGATCCCCTACCCCTTATGGCTTTCCCATCAATAGTGTGATAACGTAGTCTGACACCGCCTCTTAGCAACCCTATGCTCCACACTCTGGCCCTACAAGGACATCTCGCCCTATGAATAATTCAACAACTGGATCAGCTCACCCAACCGTACTAACCTCATCCACATGCATTCCCAAAGCCACAAAAAGACCAAAAAATTTTCTTCGAGCGCATCAAATCAATGGAAAAATCCAATTCATGAATGATCATGTCCTGATCAAAAAGTTCATGGGCTTGTGGCCCACAAAAAAATCCCTTCTAAGATGTATCGCCTCAAAGTGGAAACGAAAAGGCCACATCGATCTGCAGCTGGGATCAAAGGGCTTCTTCACTGTCTTCTTTACCTTCATCAACGACAAGAACCAGATCATGGATGGAGGTCCCTACATCTTTAACTCTACAGGGCTCTATCTCTGAAACTGGGTCGAATGCTCCAATGCTCACAAAGAAGATTTCACCTCGGCACCTATCTCAGTTAGGTTATACTCTGTACCGGAAGATTATTGGGATGACCTAACCCTAAAGGAGATCGACGACGCTATGGGGGTATTCATAAAACTGGCGGATGGAACAAGGATCAACAAGTACATACCCTATGCCAGGATTTGCATCTACATGCACATCGCGAAAATCCTTCAAGATACGGTAAGTCTGCTCCATGATGATTTCGAGTGGGTTAAAACTGTATAGTATGAACATGCGCATTTTATATGTCATAAATGCCACACGCATGGGCATCTCTTCAGAGATTGCCATATCAATCAAAGTTCAAACACAAACAAATACTTTGCAGCCAAAGACACAGAGTGATACACCAAAGTCATAGGGCGAAGAAGACAAGCCAGGAAACCCCCTTCCAACCATGCATCCAAATTCCCCTTTACCAACAACAAATTTGATGGTATTGGCAATCTAAACACTGATGCTAATGCTATACCTAGCTCCTCGAATCCCCCCTTGACTAAAAAATCAACCTACCCCATTTCTTGTTGACCACCAAATCTCTTTAAGAACTCTAAGAAACTCCAACCCATCGACCCCTATGCTGCTATCCCTCATAAAGTGAAAGGAATTAATATTCAGACACCTTCACCTATAGATGAAGAGCTAGAGAGCATAGATATGGTGACCCTGACATCTTAAGCCCTGAAGAGGCATGCAAATGAAAAAACCTCTTTCGATCCCAAATCAGCAGATTCAATGGCTAGAGGAAGTCCTATCTAGAGCACATAAACTACCCTCATTATGCATTCAAGGAGGCACAATTCTTGAGACAAAAAAAATACTGAAAGAATCAAAGAAAAGAGGTAGGGAAACATATCTGCAACACCTCATCAGTCTAGGAGGGGAACTTGTAGAATCCGAACATATCGAAAGCTAACCTGGTTCTACTGTGTTATCCCGCACAATATTCAATGAATTTGATCTCATGTAATATTAGACGGATAAACAGTCCCTCCAATCACCATCTTATCAAGAAAAGAATAGCTGAAGAAAACCCCACAATTTTCTTCATGTAAGAAACCAAATGCTCCAGTACCACCCTCGATATGATTCTTCCTCGACTCTAGCAAGTATGTCACTCTATAGTTGTTGACGGTTGTGAAGCTTCGGGAGGTCTTGTGGTCATGTGTAAATCGAATGTTGTTGCACTCAAGAACTTCCATGCCATGCAAAACTTCATACAAGCCACCTTCCACCTCTTGGGGACCAATATTTATGGACATCTTACAAATGCCTATTTCCCCCAAGCGGCGATAGAAAAAATAAATCTACTACATACCATCGAGCATCTCAATATTTAACACACATATCCTCTCTCGGTGATTAGGGGACACTTCAATATGATAACAAGCCTAACCGAGAAAAAGGGAGGACAACCTTGTCTTGAAATTTATAGCACCAAATTCAAAGACTTCATCCCAAGTAACCAGCTAATCAAACTACAAACCTCCAATGGGTACTTCACCTTCAACAATATGGAAGGGGGATTGCATGAAATAGCTTCATGCCTTGACCAATTTCTTATCTCAAACAACTGCATTCATCTCGGAGGGGATCCTGTTACCACCATCATACGTGCTTCAGGCTCGGACTATTGGCCTATTCAATTACAAACTACCCATAAGCTTTTCTTGTTTGAACAATTTTGGCTCAGTTATCGAGGTTTCAAAGACCTCATATTTGATTGGTGGTCAAACCTGGACCCTGTTGATGGGTCAAAAATATATTGGTTTGAGAAAAAGCTAAAAATTATCGAAGTCAAATTAAAATTATGGAATCAAACCTCTTTCGAAAACATCTTCAATGACCAAAAATAGATTGAGAAAAAAATGGATGTGCTCAAGCAAAACATTATTCTCGGTGGAAGGAAAGAAGACTCAAACTTCTAGGAAGCCTCTCTAGCCACCCAAGTGGAAGACAGAAGACATCAGAAATAACTCTTATGGAAACAAAAATGTAGGATCCGATGGCTCAAGGAAGGAGAGAGGAATTTAAATTTCTTGCACTACCCCACTATCCATCACCTAATGCAGAAAAAGTTTTTTTCCTCAAGAACCAAAATGCTGAATGTCTGGAAACTCATGAGGAAATGGAAGAAGAATTATTGGATTACTTCAAGGATATTCTCAAAGATCCAAATGATCATCACCATGCATCGATTGAGAACATAACTCAAAATATCCGAAATTTAGCCACTGAAGAGCACAACCAGATGCTGGTGAAACCCACTACCATGCAGAAATTCAAACAAGTGGTGCTTCAGCTCAAGGAGGGAAAAGCCCCTGCATCAGATGGCTTCAGCACCAATTTCTTCCACTTCTTCTAGGATGTCATAAAGTAGCAAGCCTCATATCCAATTGAAGAGTCTGGGAACACTCACTAGGATATACCGGCTCTTAACGCAAACTTTCTCACCGTAATTCTGAAGGAGGAGCAGGATGCCACTCCAAGTAATTAAAAACCCATAGCAATATGCAATGTCATTTTCAAAATAATTTCCAATGTATTTTCCTATAGGCTCAAGCCACTCCTCCTCCTGTTTATTTCACTAGAGAAAATATGATATGTGGAAGCAAGGAAGATCTTGGACGGTATCATCATAACTAATTAAGTCATACATTCCCCAAAGATTATGAAAAACCTTAGAATTCTTCTCAATAAATACCTATATAAGGCTTTTGATAAGGTCAGCTAGACCTATGCCCGACACTTTTTACTAGCCTTTGGTTTCTGCCGTACCTGGGTTGGAGGGATCATGAGCATGATCACCTCCACTTTCTTCTCTATCCCAGTCAACGAGATTCCCTTAGCCACCTTTTCCCCTGCAAGAGGTATCGACCAAGGAGATCCTCTCTCTCCTATTTTTCTGTTAATGGCTGAAGGTCTTCACTGATTAATCAATCATGCGGTATTCACTCACACTCTTAGAGGCAGTTTTCTTCACAACAATTTCCCTCTATCAGACCAACAATTTGTGGATGATAATATGCTTATGGGTCATCCCTCTATTCACAAAGCTAGAACTCTCATATCTCTTCTAGACTATTTATTTGAAGCCTCTAGAAGCACCATTAACTCTGAAGCATCCCAAATACTCTTATTTAACCTTACCTCCATCCCTCAACACAAACATTGCGAGGATTATGGACTTCACAATTTCCTCCCTTCCTTTGAAATATTTGGGTTCTCCTCTCATAGACTTGACCATCGAGCACACCTCTTCAAAAGAGTTGTTGGAAAAGCTTGAAGCTAGACTTACCTCATGGACCTACCATTCACTCAATATTTCTGACCACCTTGTTCATATAAAATCAATTTTATAGTCTCTTCCTCTTTATCTATTCTCTATTCTCGCCACCTCGAATGTAGGAGGCCACAAGGACAAGCAAAATTGGGTGCTTGTTAACTAGAAGGAATTTTGCACTCAAAAAAATCATGGAGGTATTTTGTTAAGAGATCCTGAACTCATCAATATCACTATGGGAACTCGCATTTCATGGAATTGGGTCTCCAACTCCAATACACCTTCGGCTCAACTATGGGTAGCCAAATATGTTGAAAACTGGTCCCTTAGAAGATTTGATCCGATCCAACCATGAGCCTGGTGGCTCTTTCATTTCGAAAGCAACCAATCATCATAAGCATCTCATCGAAACTCAAAACTTTTGGGAAATTTGGTCAGGATCGCAAGGAGGACTTATGGCAGTAGATGCCAATCCTCTCTATCCTCCTTCACTGGCCTATTTGGAGCACTATACTATATGCAAGAGGGAAAAAAATGTCACATACTTCTAGGTTCAAGAGATCACTCAAGGATTTCAGAATTGGCTTCCCACGGACCTTTGGTAGGATGTTTTGCATAATGAAAAACATCAAGATATTTGGACTGAATTGAGGAAACAAAGAATCAATATTTAGGAGTGGCAGGACATTTTGAGGTGGTTCCACAAACAGAATGGAATATTCACCACCAAATAAGAATACCATCTACTTCAACCTCTTTCCTCAGTCCAGCCAAGAAAATAATGGACAGAAATATGTCATCCCTACCTTTGGCCCAAAGTAACCACCTTCCAATGGTTTCTCAGCAAACGACGCATCTTAATGTGGGACAATGTTTTGAAACAACGCTTTGTGGGTCCTTACCCAAGCACTCTATGTCAAAATTAATTCGAATCAATTAACCATATTTTGGATCTTTGGCCCCTGTCCGGCATCCTCTAGGAGGGGATTGCCACTTTATGCAGAGGAACCAATAGAGTTTGGGGCACATCACACAAACTCTCATCAAGTGGCAGGTTGATCCTTTCACAAGAAATCTTCTCAATCACCTCTGGCTGTTAATTCCAGGAATTCTAACCTAGACTCTCTCGAAGGAAAGAAACAAAAGAATATTCAAGAACACTCAGGAAACACAAGAGATTATTTTGACCAAATTTCACAACTATTTGAAAGAAAATGTGGCTCTCTCACAATGGGAAAATTTCGATCTTCTAACATCCACACGAGAGCACCACATTTATAACAATTGGAGCCTGTATCTCGCCCAATCTAAAGAAGTATCCTTTCATTCCAAAGATCACTCCATATCCCCAGAATCCTTGATACCACCCCCTATTGGATTCTTTAAACTCATTTTTGATGGGGCCTCCAAAGGCAACCTAGGGGAATCAGGATTTGGAGGAATATTTAGAGACTCAAATGGAAACCAAATGCACATTTTCTTCGGATCCATCAGCTTGGAAAACAACAACTCAGTGGAACTAGAAGGTCTCCTTCAACGTATCAACATAGCCATCGATCTAAATTTCTTCCCCCTTGAAGCGGAAGGAGATTCTCAGGTAATTATTGAAGCAGCCGCTCACCTTCTCCTCAAGACACCTTCTTCAAAAGTTACCAACATTTGGTGCTTATCTATGTGTTTTAATCAATTGAAAAAATGGATGCAAAAATTCAAGGCCATTACCTTCCTTCATGTCGGTAGAAAATCCAATACAATGGTTGAATTCCTAGCCATTAAAAGGGTTGATTAAAACTCCCTGCTCCTCTCCACTGGCTTCAATTCAATAGTAGATGAGTCTCTTCAAACCTACTACAACAACCTTATACATAAGGACCTAGAATCCCATGATGCGGGTGATAATCAATGTGGTCATGACATGGGTCCCTCACATGACACCGTGGATGGCAATCATCATGGAGGGCACCCATCATTGTATTCTCACCTTAATGGAATGACAATTGATGGAGAAGGCCATTAAGTGGCACAAGGCTGGCCTCCTTGAGAAGTCACATCCCCTCCGCCACTGTTCAAGGTTATTACTCCAAACGTTAATGAATGCTCCTCTCATCCGAGGTCATTATCGCTTGATGGATTCACTTGATTCTTGATCTATCATTTGCACTTGGTCACATTTTCTAGCCTAGTATGTCGGCCGATCCAGTCTTCCTACTGTTGCGCTCTCTCGATGCCATCCATTTCTCTTAAGCTCAATAAATCTATTTCCTGGAATTCTCCTAGTCTACTCTACAATGCCTCGTGACAGAGGCAACTTTTCAGGACACACTCAGAGTGTCTCCCTTCACACTCACACAGTGGAAGAAATAATGAAGGCCCCCAATGGCCCCAAACCGTTCGCCCTGATCCCCATGACAACACCCCAGGTCTGATGATTAAAGTGAACCCTCTCCCAGATGCATGCCCTCCTAGATCTCATCACAGCCATTAGACAGGCAAGAAACGGAGGTGAAAATCAGCCATTTTTGTTTCTCTACCTCCCCTGCTGCATAAATTGATCAGTCTACCTATCAAGCTCCCATCTGTAGTGGATATCAGGATTTGGAATCTCTCTCCTGATGGAATAAGGTGCTGAAACAATTGAATGACTGTGTTGATCAAATTCACAGCTCCCTCAGACTCTCTGCCTCTCCCAACTCCAGATGATGAAGCCATCCTGCGAGAGTATGGATGCCTAGCAGTGGAAGAAACTCCTCTACAAGAAGATGATAGAAAAGGAACAGGATAGCTCCTTCTATACGTTCCAGTTTCTATTATGCTTATGCATGTGTGTTACAAGTTTTTTCGGCTACTTTAGTTTTCTAGATAACCAAGAGGACAATGATATATTGAGGACCTCTAAGAGTTTCTTTCCCCAAAAGGGGAAACTGATTTTTTTGACAATTATGAACCACACTCATATGGGGGTAGGCTAATTAACTAGATATCCCCATTTGGCAACTTTTTTGTACATTATTTTCTATTATCAATAAAATGTAGCCTAACTTACAAAAAAAATTATTTTGGTTTTCATAATTTTAGGTTTTAAAAATTCTTACATAAATAAATTTTATTATAAATAAGTTTATAATAAATATTAAGATAATATTTATATTTTTATAAATTGTTTATTTTATATTTTTAAATTAGTTTATAACAATTTTTTTTTAAATTATTATCATAAAAAAATATTATCTTAAAAAAAAAAATTTAATAATAATAATAATAATAATAATAAAATTAAAATTAAAATTAAAGCAACACTATTATTAATATAACTTATAACTGTGTTGTTGCATTACTATCTTAGCCCGACTTGACCCATTCATTTATGCTTTACACCACCTGTCCCTATTGCATATCTTATCTGTAGTGACCTATGCTTTTCTCTGCTCCCTCGCTCTATGTTGGGTTACTTACCTGAGTCTCCTTCTTCCCATGTTCACTCTTTTTTATCAAACTCCCACAACCACATAACACCTTTGCACGAGGGTCGGTTCATTTGCCCAGAGTTTTATCTCTTCCGTTCAGCCTTTCCTTTCTTACCCCGGTCGTCCTCTTCTTCTAACATTTTTTTCATATAATCACATAGCCCCGAACTTGAAATACATTAGATTTTCACTTTGAATGTTATCGCATTTAATCTCATGTCTTATTTCATTGTATTAAAGTTTTAACGTTATAATTCCCTTTTAACCTCTAATGCGATTTACCACTAGAAAGGCTCAACATACACACTTAACTATGGTTGAAGGGTCCCACAATGCGGTGACCAATCACAATGCATCGCATTTCACTTGCTCGTAAGTTTTAACATTTTGCAACAAACATATCTCCAATTTTATGCGATCGCATCTCATCACATCAAAATTACCATGACAACTCTGAAGTACAAACCATGAGATCTGCGACATGCACTCATGCGCAATGCCGCCATGTGGTCTCCGCTCATCGCATCACATATTCTAATCTTACAACATCGCAAATGAATTAACATTCCTTAGCACTATTGGCTAACATTTGCGATGTGCGGGCCCACGATTCACCGTCCACCATGGATCTACCCTCAGATCTAACGGTCATCATCTGATCGCAGCTCACACTTCATAAGATTTACTTTGAGGTTATATTCTATTTTTTGTGATATGTGAAGTTGCGTCATGCCAACACGTGTCTTATCCATTTCACATCGCAAATAATTTAACTTACCATGCAACACCTTAATGCTAAACTCTTAAGTGTTGTGATTTGCAATTCAATCTTTGTTGTCCATCTCTCGCCTTCACTTTTGCAATCTAATCCTGACCTTCCATTCCCCTCCTTTGGAAATTTCCTAAGTGATATCTGCCTTACTCGATTTTTATTCTTTATAATGTCGCCGCTTTGTAACATAGGTTCCTTCACGCAACTCCTCCTAAGCTTGTTCGGATTTTTCAACGCGATTCTCTCCCGAGATTTATACTATTGCCACTCTACAACATCGATTCCTCGACGTTGATCCTCCCTGAGCTTTATTCAGTTTCTAAGTGCCCTGATCTCTCCTGAGCTTGTTCTTCAATTCACTATTCACTCCAACTTGGGATTATTTCGCTTGCGACATGCCTATGTTGTTTCTTTGTTGCCTCCGCTACCTCAGTTACCTTCGCTATCGCTGCTGCCTCTGCTTCTTTGCTGCCTTTGTTGCCTCTGCTTCTTTACTGCCTTTTTTGCCTCTGCTTCTTTACTGCCTTTGCTGCCTCTACTTATTTTCCACCTCTCTAATACCTTTGCTACTACTCTGCCTCTGCCTCTACTTCTTTGTACGTTGTTTCCTGATCTGCTCCTTTGTCTTAGAGCTTGTTCTCTACTCTTTTGCCATCAGCAATGATTCTAGTGTTGCTAATTTCTGTAGCTTTGCCATTAATTAAAATATTTCCAACAATATCCCCCTTTGGCATTGATGGAAATACTCCAATACTTCCTTTAGGACTTCCTCCCCTTCTCATTCTAAGAGGTGTATTTGCTTCCTCTGCTTGATTTTCTTCCCCCTTTGACATCAATGGAAAATTGTTGCACATTTCCCAATGTGGTTTCTATCTTTTCATAATGTTCTGATCTCGAGGACTTGTACCATGCACTACTCCATTTCTCTAGCTCTTCTGTGACAACATTTATTGACTACTCTCCCCCTACAATGATACTTACTTGTCTGATATTGACTATCATTTGTCTACTGCATTGATCCTATTCCTTGTATTGCAACTTTTTCTCGTGTATTTCGAACATTATATATATATATATATATATATATATATATATATATATATATATATATATATATATATATTTCTTTTTATTTCTAATCATACCAGAGAGTAACATCTGCAGACACTACCCCTAGTTTGTCTCTTAGATATTCGAATGGTTCTTTAGCAAGAGGTTTTGTGAATATGTCTGCTATATTCTCCTTTGTTGGTACATACTCCAACTTCACTATTTTTTTTGCTACTTGTTCTCTAAGGAAGTGGTACTTTATTGCAATGTGCCTTGTTTTCAAATGAAGTACAAGATTTTTTGATATACTTATAGCACTAGCATTGTCACATTTAATAGAAATGGATTCATCGATGTTGACCTTCATGACTTTGAGAGTTTGTTTCATCCACATTACTAGTGTGCAACAAGTTGTCACCGTTATCTATTCTTATTCTATTGTAGATAGAGAGAAAAACGTTTTCTTCTTGCTTAGCCATGCCACTAGACTTTCTCCCAAATAAAATGCACCTCCACTTGTGCTTTTCTTGTCATCCACACAGCTGGCCCAATCTGAATCTATGTATGTTGTCAATGTGAATTCTTTTCCTTTTGGATACCAAAGGCCATAATGTGTAGTTCCTTGCATATATCTGAATATCCTCTTGATTGCTAGCAAGTGATTTTGTTTTTGTGTTTCTTGATATGTTGTGACAAGTCCTACCACAAACATAATGTCCAGTCTAGAGGCAGTTAGGTATAGTAGACTTCCTATCATGGATCTGTAAAGTCTTTGATCGACATATACAGATCCATCATCAGAACATAATTTTCATCCAGTGAACATGGGAGTTGACACAGGTTTGCAGTATTCCGTTTGGAACCTTTTCAACATTTCTCTTAATTATTTTTCTTGTGAAATGAATATTCTTGTTTTCTTTAGTATAATTTGAAGTCCTAAATAGAAGGTGAGCTCCCCACTCATAGAAATCTCAAATTTTGATTTCATCTCTTCTGCAAATCCTTTTGCTAACTCATCTTTGCTTCTACCTAACATGATGTCATCTACATATACTACTATAATTAAGAGTTCATTTTCATCAGCCTTTATGTACAAATTGTTGTCTACTCCTCCTTTCTTGAACCCTTATTTCTGTAAGTATTTTTCCATCCTTGAATACCATGCATGTGGAGCTTGTTTCAAACCATATAAGGCTTTCATTAATCTTCACACATAGTCATGTTTATCAATTAAGGAGAATCGTTGAGGTTGTTCCATGTAGTATTCTTCATCTAGATCTGCGTTCATGAAGGCAGACTTCAAATCCATTTGATATACCCTGAAATCATGATAGCATGCAAAGGCCGAAAACATTATGATTGATTCCATTCTTGCTACAAGGGCAAAGGTTTCATCATAATCAAGTCCTTCGATTTGAGAATATCCCTTGCATATAAGTCTAGCTTTATTTTTGATTACTTGACCTTTTTCATTCATCTTATTCTTGAGAATCCATTTTGTACCAATGAAAATTTTCCCAGTGGGCCTTAGCTTTAACTCCCAGATTTTGTTCTTCTCGATTTGGTCTAGTTCTTCATTCATAGAAATTACCCTATTTTTTTTCTTCTTGGCTTCATCGAAATTATTTGGTTTTATTTGTGACAGCATGGCTAGGTACACTTCCTCTATATTTTCAGCTAGTTGTCCTCTAGTATGGACTCTTGCACTCTTGTCTCCAATGATTTGATCTTCTGGATGGTTGTTTTGAGCATGTCTCGAAGGACCTTTTGAGTTCAATTCATTATTTTCTCTTGTCTTACTCTATTCTTCATTTTATTTATTCTCATCTTCATGATCATCTCGAGGATTGGACAAACTTGTGCTTCTCACTCTTTTTGGAAGATCTTTGTCAAATCTCACATCAATGGTTTCCACTATTTTATGCAGTATTTTTTTGTATCACCTTTATCCTATACTCTTCGATGCATATCCCAAGAATATTCCTTCATAAGCTCTTGCATCATACTTCCCCAATTTTTCATCATTATTCTTTATGAAACATTTTCTACCAAAGACTCTAAAGTGCTTGATTGATGTTGGTTTCCCATGCCATAATTCATATGGAGTCTTGTCACAGTCTTGTCTAAGATGATATTTCTTAAGAATATCAACATCTTTGCGTACTGCTTCTACCCCGTAGGTTTGGGGAATGCTGCTTTCTTGCATCACTTCTCTGGAAATTTGTTGTACTGACTTATTTTGCCTCTCTACCACTCCATTTTGTTGAAGTGTACCCACAATTTCAGATTGTTTCTTTATCCCACATTTATTGCATAGGTCCGCAAATTCATCATCTGTGAATTCACCTCCTGTGTCTGATCTGATGCATTTTATCTTACATATAGTTTGATTTTCTACCCGTGCTTTGAAGATATTGAATTTCTCAAGTGATTCGGATTTATATTTGAGAAATGCCACCCATGTCAATATGGAAAAATCATCTATTATCAGCATGAAATATGATTCTCCACCTGGTGCATTAGTTCTTGAAGGTCCACATAGGTCCATGTGTACAAGGTAAAGTGTCTTACTTGTAGATAGTTGGTCTTTAGCCTTGAATGATGTGCGATTTTTCTTTCCTAGTTGGTAGGACATACAAATGGTATTTTGAGGCTTCTTAATTGTGGGCAAATCTTCGACCACTTTCTTCTTGCTCAATTTGATGATGTGGTCAAAGTTTATATGTCCAAATCTCATATGCCATATCTAGGATTTGTCAACTTTGCTGATGTGGCATGCTTCACTCTCTTATTATACTATATAGAAATTGCTCTCTGTTCGAACAACTTTGTTCAAGATCTTTCTTATGGTGATAGACCTTACTTCACAATCTTGGGCTCTGAAGAGAACTTCACAATATTTATCACACATTTGACTAACACTTAGCAGATTGGATTTTAGATCATCCACAAATAGTACATCCTGAGCCTCTCCTCTTCCATTCTTCAGGCTCACTGAGCCCTTTCCCGTCATTTTCCTTCCTTTATCATTGCCAAATTTTAGATTTCCATATTTCTTTTCAACAAAGGTTATGAACTTGCTTCACTGTCCAGTCATATATTTTGAGCACCCACTATCAACATACCATTGGATTTTCCGATCTCGAACTATTAGAACCTGATCACACTTATTTAGCTTATTTCTCCATTGTATGCAGTTTTTATTTTGGTAACTTTCCTAAGGAGATGGACCACAATATTTAAGAGGACATTCATGATACTTGTGTCCAAATTTATGGCAACTAAAACACTTGCTTATGTTTCTGAAAGGATTATGAATATGAGAGTCTCCACAATTTCTAATAATTCCCCTTGGGTTTCCATACACCAGTCTCTGTATATACATTCTGAACTCCATGGATTTATGACTGAACCCTTTAGAATAAAAAGAATACCCATATAAGTAGTATCTGTCTCTAGTAGAGAGAATTGATTGAGGTAATTTTTTCATTTGTTGCATATTTTTCTCGCTGGACTGGAGTTTATTTCTCTTATAGTATGCTGCAATATGTCCAGTTTTGTGGCAAGAAAAGCAAGTGATGCTTCTCACATGAGGAGGAAACCTCGTTTGAAATCTTCCAAATTTGTTCAATTCATCCATAGTTGCACATGAGTTTGTTGCGGTTGATCGTCTCTTCGTTTCATTATTTGTCACTAGAGGTTGTTGCTTGTTTCCAATTGTTTCATTATATATCATGGTCTTAGTGGTTTCTAATCCTATGGATCCCCTTTTTAATGCTTCATTATACTTTATATATACTACATAAATGATATTCTTGTTATCTTCTACCTTGGATTTGTTGGTTTCTCCTTCATATCCTATCCTAGTATTTATATGAGGAGATCTTTGAGAATTAAGAATTTTTTCCAAATGACCAGAGCTTTTCATTTGAGAAATATTCATAGTTAATTCAATTTGGACCTTTTCTAATTTCTTCCTTGGGCTTACCACTCCTTCCAGCTTTTCTCACTCTTTATTTTCCTACTTTATTTATTTTCTCAGAATATCCTTTATTTTATTTGATTATTCTAGTTCAACCTTCAATTTAATAAGGTCTTCTGAATCTGGTTCTATCTTAGCATATTTTAAAAGAGTATCTTTTTGTTTCTTACTCTTAAGTTTAAGTCCGCTTATTTCCTCCAGGGCACTAATTAGCTCCCCCTCAAGATATACCTCACCTCCGTCATCAAATTCTAGGAGATCTTCCTCGAGCTCTTCCATGGCCATCAAGATAAATTCTTAAGTTCCTTCTTCATTGGGGGATTCATCTGAGCTTTGATATGCAATGTTGTCCCGTTGAAAATAGAATTATCTTCGATTAAATCTATTCCCATTTTCCCTAGTGCTAAAATTGGTTTTCTCTTTCCCTATTGACTGATTCTCCATTTTGTTATGAGGACATTTAGATGCATAGTTCCTCACTCTTCCACAATTAAATCACTTAAATAGAATCTTATCTTTATACTTACCTGTGCCTTTCTCCAATCTTCTGAAAAATGTTTCCTCTTCTTCATCAGAGCAGGAACATGTATCTTCCTTTTCTCCATTGCACTTATCTGCCTTAAAGGCTAACTCCCTCACATTTGACTTCCCTTTTGGAAGTCTCATCTCATAGGCCATCAATTTTCCAAGAAATTGGTTCATGGTCAATGTTTCTGAGTTATCTATTTCTTCTATGGCAGAAACCTTAGGGTTAAACCTAGTTGGTAAAGGTTTCAATATATTTTGTGCAATTACACATTCTTTAATAGTTTCTCCTAGAGATTTTATGTTATTCACAACTTTTGCAACATTTAATAAGAAGTTGGCTACATCTTCTTCTTCATTCATTTTTACATTTTCAAACTGAGCTCTATAGGATTGTAGTTTAGTCGCCTTCACCTCTTTATCTCCCTCATGGATACCTTCCAATATCTCCCAGATTTCTTTGGCAGTCACACTGTGCATTACCACGATAAATTTAGACTCACAGAGACTGCTCAAAAGTGCATTTGTTGCTTTTTCATTAGCTATAAAATCTTGTTTGGCATCTTTCTCTATGTCAAAATCCTTTGGGGCATATCCTAATTCCATTACAGCCGAAAATTCTATTCTTGGAGACATTATGTATGTCCTCATTCTTATTTTCTAGAAGGCATAGTTTGTGCCAGTAAAAAATGGGGGTTTATTTGTTAAGAATCCTTCTAGGCTAGCCATTTTGGGGGCCTAGGATCTCCTTCCAGTTGTTGAACTGATACAAAAGGAACTTGCTCTAATACCAATTGTTGAACCCTTAGTTAAAATAAAATGGGGGGTGAATCAGTTTAATACGTTCATGGTCTTTTAAAAACATTCTTCTAAAAATTATTTACACCTTCATTTCATGATAAAATTAATGTATAATGAACGCGCAATCTTATTCTATGAGCAACAGGTATTAAGCACATTAAATGTAGAATATCAACACATAATCATCATGCACATAGACAATAGATATGAGTGGAAACCCATAAGGGGTAAAACCACATCTTATTATTGTTCTGATGCAAAGGCAAGCTCCAAATCCCTCTCACCACTGATTTTCTGTATGCTCCAACCTCCAGAAGGCTACTATCTCAAATTCTACAAGAAAAAACTTGCAAGGAAGCTCCAACTCCCATCATTTTTCTACAGGATCCAACCCACAGGAGGCTCCTACCTCAACCAGCTCCAAATGGACATCTATCGGGCTACAACTTGAAATGGAAGCACCAACTCCCATGTATTTTCTATAGGCTACACCCCACAGGAGGCTCCTAACTCAACCAGTTACAAATGGACATCTATCAAGCTAGAAATTGATATGGAAGTACTGACTTCCTCACTCTATAATAAAATCATATGATGATTTACCTGGATATCTGCTATGTTTTTATCCTTCTTCACTGTTGTCTTTCTAGACTTGATATCTGCTTTAAATAATTTATGGATCTCCATAGCTTCTCTATTTTTTCCTCCCTCTTATTGTACTCTCTAACCTACTAATGCATATGACAGTAACATCATTTATAGGGATGACCCTCTTTTTTTTTGCATTCCACATGGGAATATGAAATGAACAACCATGACTCTTTCCCTTCCACATTCTCCTTTTATCGTTCATCATTTCAGGAGGTTACAACATTGTATATTCATTTTAGAATTAAATTGGAGTTTTCCTATGTGTACGGAGACTTTCCTTTGCAACACAAACAATATAAAAATAATCAATGAATTTACATTTACACTTACTGTTAACACTGGAAAATCATACAGCAGAAGATGACATCAATTAATGTCGAGCGTAAGGATTTATAGGGCATGAACACATTATGGAATCAAGAAGTATTTATAATCTCTAAGGTTTTGAGAAAATAATATTTGAACTAGTCATAAATTCTGAATTGTGTGCTTTATCCTTTGAGAAGAGTGCCTTTTGCACACCTTTTGGCCTGATAAGCACGCATCCCTGGAAATAGAAAAAGTCACTTTCTGGGACCACACCAAGCAAAGGATAGTTAATCCTTGTGTGAAATTTGCCTAAGGATAGCCACCAGCGCCCCCTTAGACAACATGTGAGCACACAAAATAATATTGGAGCACACAATGGAATCACACCTCTCCCTTGGGTCACTATCCATCATGTACCAAGGGAGGGAAGAAGGATTTGAAACTCACCTATATAAACCCACCAAGAGATGAAGAAATGGTGATCACATTGTTATGCTGGCCAAAGCTACCCAAGCAACACCAGCATTTTCAGTGACTCAGAGCTAGAGCTAAAGAGGACTCGATAGTTGGCCACCCAACATCTTAGTCCACCATAGCAGAGAGAGAGAGAGGGAGACTGCATCAGAGGCAGATCTTGGAAGGCAACATCCTTACATAGGGACCTAGAGCCATTGCCTAGGGGCCCTTCGGCAAGTGGGTAAAATTTCTTCTATGTTCAAACATTTAATAAGAAGAGGCCATCGAGACACGATTTGCATTATTATCATTTTGACTCTCTATTTAGCTTCTGTATATTTGTGTTTTAGTTTCTAGTTTAACCAGAGCATACTTTAGCATACTATTTCCATTAAGTTTTATGCTTTTGAGCTCCCCCACTTTCTACCTGATACCAATAGTTTAAAGAGTAGACCACACTCTTTAAGCTGGTGCGATTTCGTACACCCGTGCGACTAATCCACCACAACAGGATTGGCGACTCCACTGACATGTTCCAAGTTTATGTGGTTGTGCCATCTTTTGCATGAGGCCCTTTGTCTATGCTGGAGTGGAGTTGGCAGTCCTCTGACCCATATTGCAATCCCTAGACTCATTGAAGTGACCGATTGAAGAAGGCAACTCCTAATTTTTTCTTACTTGTAGGATTTTTGCATGTAGTTTTTCCTCACAAAGGTGCATTCTGCGCATTCAGGACTGACCCGCACACAGGAAAGCGCACCTATCAGACCCTTCTCCACGCAAATGACAGAATAAGATTTTTTCTCTATATTATGCATTTTTTTGCTTGTAAGTGTGCTAGGCAGCCCCTAATGTATCTGCCAACACTTGTGTTGATACCCCACAGCTTTTGAGAACTCACTTTTTGTTGCTTTCTGTAGGCATTTAATTAGTTTTAATTTAAGTTGGTTTTTGCAAAAAGTGTTCACATAGTTTAAGTAGGGGGCGAATTAACCATTTATTTTTGAACAATTTATGTTTTTGAAAATTCTGGTATGCACACTTAGTTTAACTAGTCCAAGTAAGTGGCTTAAGACCACACATGCATAAGCCAGTGTAGAAATTGTTTAGTTTAAATTAATTTTTTTCATCTAGGAAATCCCGAGACTAGGATTGAATCGCCAATTAGAGCAAGTAATCTCTATTGTCTTTGCACCATTTGGCAACCCTAGACAAGCATATGAATGCTCTACATTTGTGATTCTCCATCTCCCTTTAGTTACTCATATAGACCAACTAGCAAGATTTGGAAGCAGCCCATTATCCACAAAATGTTTTCCATTTGAGCAAGAAACAACATGATATAGTTTAACTAGGGGACTTTTGTAAAAGATCACCGATATCCATATGTTCAAATTATGATATTTTTCACCATACGCTCACCCACTAAGCAAAGAAAGCCACCTAAAAATAACTTAAACCAACTCACTAAATTCTCCCCACAGGGGCCACAAAAGAATTTATAGATTAAGTTAGGATCAAGGGGGTAGGTATCCAATAAGCCGCTTTGATCACACTTCACATTAGAACATAGAATTTGTGTATGTAGGGAGCTTTAAAATCCACCTATCAGCCTGCAGAAAAGAAAACCCAAGCGCGGCAGGGACCTGATTCAAAGGGGCTTAGGCTTAGGCGTAGTGCGTGCGGTATTAGTTGGGGCTACCTAACCTGGATGATACTCGGTACTGTTAGCTAATTACCAAGAATCCCAAGACTCGAATGCTCATGTGGGATGGTGGCTCTTTGTGGCCAAAAATTAGGGCATCCTTTACCCTATAGGTGATGGTGTAGGCAAGCACCAGACTGTCTACCCTTACCTTCTTGGATTCTCTTCGGCTGACTGGGGACATCGCCAGCTCTTACGAGATGTTGTGCCAGCACAAGAAAGAAATATTCTCAAGGCCTAGTTACTTTTGAGTGTATGAGGATGTAATAGGTCTTCTAGGATTTTGAGTATCACGCACAAATAAACAAAACCATGTTTTGCTTGATTGATCACATAGATTAAGTTAAAGGGAAAAATCATTTCATTTTCGCTTTGTTTTATGTATGTGGCCATAGATTTGTCATGATCATAGACTTGATCCCCTCAAAATTTTTCCAAAACCTAACCTGGTCGACACCCAAACTATTCCAATAGAACCTCGTCGGTCCAGGCATCTTTTGGACCTCCCCCGATTATCGGGAGGGGTTCCAGGTATTTCACCATTTAGACATCAAAGACACAATATTGCCACAATTTTTGGTTCATACTTTCTTGGAACAACCTTAGTTGGGAACCCTAGTCAATCTCCCAACACCACACTGCACAACACTCCTCCCCTTGTCCCCTGTGGGGTAGAGGAGAGCATCCAATATGGGAAGCCAGCTGAATTCACAGTAGGGTATGTCACAGACTAACCCTCGTTCTATCTTGAAATTCGTGTCTTCACACGTTGCCATGGCATCAAACTCCCCGTCACCCTTTTTAGTGGCGTTGAATATACTCGATTTAACCAAGCTCACCAATGACCCCATCGCACACGACCCCAATTGGCCTCCCATGCCCATGAAGCTCCCTTCAGACATACCAAATTTTGAAGGCAAGCAAGTGGAAGACCCAGGTAATCATATAATGAACTTTCACCTGTGGTGCTCATTGAATAGTATCATTGAAAATACTATTTGGTTGAGGCTATTTCAACGTACTCTTACAGGAGTAGTCACGAAATGGTACACGGAGAAACCTCCTACTTCACATGGAACATTTAGCACCCTCTCTACTGCGTTCCTCACATACTTTCAGTTACCCATTCACCATGATTCGGGAAACGAATTACTGACTCATTTCAGACAATCCCCATCCATCCATATCTATGAGCATCTCCATTAATGGAGGCAGCATCGCAGTTTATGCAAAGCTAAACTCGACGACCCGGTCCTTTTAGATTTATTTTTGAAAACTATGACGTCGGATATTTCAAAAGATGTGGCGCAACACAATCCCACAACTGAAGAGGATGCAATCAGTAAAGCCTTGCAACTTGAAATGATCTATACATAGTTAGGATTTCCAGGCGCGTCTAACTCTGCAGATGGACTTATTAGGTCAATGACCCAAGGGTACCTATGCAGCAGTAGTCAGGATCCTGGTTACACACATGGTTCTACCCAGAACATGTCACAACCCGGATTTCAAAGTCATCATATGCTGCAGCAAAATTTGACTAACAGTGCACAAACATATCACCAAGGAGGACCTTATCCTCTGATTGAGGGGACCCAGTACACAGGAAGAAAGACTGACGGAATAGCTCCCCACAATGGCCATGTACAAACATGGGACAACATTATGCTTAGTCCAATGCACACAACCCACCTACGCAAAAAAATGCACAGGTGAACTTTGTACAGCCGTCCCAAAATCAACCACACCAGTATGATCAGGAGAAATACCCCCCTAACGTGGTTAAGAAAAGGAAAAAAAACAAGCCCAAAGGGAACCTTGGACAGGGGGGCAGCAACCAATAGCACCAGTCGCAATCCGAGGCTGGAGGTAACGCCAACCAAAGTCAGAAACAGGAGCCAAGAAATGCCCAAAGTGAAGGCAAAAGGCCTCCTCTACGAACAAACCATTCTTGTTCAATATGTGGTGAGTACGGGCACTATACTCACCACTCTACCGAACTCCCTGAGCTTAAAAGGCTACAGAGTAACTGAGGGTAAGGAGGATCTTCCCAGTGAACTGCGGTGATGCAAGAACCCTTCGTCCATCAAGGGACGATCATCACTCAGTAGCAAAACCTAGATGATCCCAGGAAAAGAAATCATGAAATTTACATGGCTGGGGAATAAATTTTTTTCCAGATTCAGAATCGTAGTTACAACACCTCACCAGACACCAATATGTTAGGGGCTAGTACAAGCATGCCAACTGCACCTTTAACCATTGCAAAGATTCTTGCGGAACTATTGCTAAAAATGGTAAAAGGGCCTAATAGGCGAGCAGGTAACTACTCCAAAGCAGCCCATAGTTATAGCATCATAGACGACTTAGATCAGTCACCTGCTGTTATGTCCATGTTGAAAGTACGGTAGTCATGCCCAAAGCAATGGAAATCCTTACTTTACCCATTAGGCATTGTCGACCCTCCCGATACGCGCATGATGGATTTTGACTTAGAGAAAGCTACCCATAGGCTTCCCTCCATGGTTGCCTTCCAGATACCAGTATCGGTACAGAATATCACTATTCACTGATGTGTCATTGACAAGGGTGCATCCACATGCATCATGTCAAAAAATTTGTGGCATAAGTTAGGATCCCCCGAACTCAAACCTTCGTCATCACACTCAAAGCATACAACGGTTGTCCCTCGACCCCCATTGGCCTCTTCCAAAATGTACCAATCTACTTAGCTAGTAAAACAGTCCACATAGACATTGAAGTCTTGGATGCTCACTTGGATTACAATATAATCCTTGGGTGGAGTTACATGTAAACCATGTCTGCCATAGCATCCTCTGTCTTCCGCATCATGGTGTTCCCCCACCAGGATCGAATCATTACGGTAGACCAACTGACGCATAGTGAAAAGCGTCCCCTAACCAACAGGGATGTAATTCTACCCTATGTAGATACAACCATAGATGGTATTTCACGGTATCAAGAATATGGTCCTGGCCAATTCAAACAGTCGTCTGTCATAGGGTCATTCCTAGGAGATGCTCCCATAATCCCTGAGGTGTCACCTGATGCCACAGGGGCCCTAGTTTTCATGATGTCCACATAAAGCGCCGAGGAAAGTCAGGACATGGACTCAAGTAGTAATGACATGGAGGCATCAGCCATGGTAGCCTCTCTAGCCTATGGCATCTCCCAAATCCCTTTCCTCTACCCACCTCCTAGCTTCGACTCCCAGTATCTTTTTGCGACACTGGTATTACCCAACATATCATTTGCATTCCCAGTTTGGTACCTCGTCCCCCCTTCCAGAACATGAGCCACAAACGTTACTGCCATAGGGTTAAAGCCCCTCAAACCGGAGGAGCCCCAACCTACCCAAGAAATGGTCGGAACCACCCCCGCAAGGGAAGTTTCCACTGCGAAACTGGTTACCACAACCAAGAAAATCACCAAGAGAGGAAAAAAATCAGTGACCCTCACCATGCAAAGGGAGTCATCATCCTGTGCTATATGTGATGTCATAGGCCATCCTAGCTGCGTCTGTCCAGAGTTAGATGAGTTAAAATCACTCCTTCGCTCTGAAGCAGGCACCTCGACGCCGTGTTCCCATAAAAAGGATCCTACCACCAAAAGTGCAGGCAAACCGCTGCATACCAATCACGCATGGGCTCTCCGTGACACCTATGGGAATTATACCCACTATTGTCCAGAAACAACATAATATTGGGATGCCTTACATGTAGTCGAGCAATCCTATCAAGAGGATCCCTCCATCCAGTCCATTAATGACTATCCACGTACCATCCTATATTTACAAGAGGAGCATAGATTCGTAGAAAGACCCCTAGTAATGCCCATTATACGTTGTACGCTATGCGATGAATGTGGCCACAAACTCGAAGAGTGTGCCGCATTGGAACTCATTCAGATATGGTATCCAATCGAAAGGGTTTACTACATGGGGCTATGGGCAGCGAAATTCAGATGCCCGCTATGCACCGACAATCACTTTTTGGAGGATTTTCACTACATACCTTGCTTTCGGGTAGCCCTTGCTAACCTCTACTCAACCATAGTTCACCTTTCCCAAGAAGAGGATATGGATTTCAAGTCCATATGCATATCCATGACCCAAGAAGAGGAGACGAGCGGGTCTATCATGTTCTTGTCAGCTGAAGAACGGCCTAGCATGGAACCCCTAGTTACCCCTAACAGCAATTCACGAAACACACCCGCATGCACGTTATGCAAAAAGACGGACCATATAGTCATCCACTGCCCTGACTTAACAGCATTGCAACGTTGGTTCCCCGCTTGGCCTTAGACCAAGCACGATGGGACCCCTATATCACAGATATTTTTCCTAATATGTCAAGGTAATTATTACGACCAACATTGTACTTATGTCTTGTGGATCCATCCTGCTATTGACATGATTAATGTCGTACAAAAGAGAACAGACGATCTCCTGGAATGGCATAAAAGATATTTCGCCGGCTCAACATCCCTACCACTGCAATGGTGTGTCGAGCCTGATAAGACCACACACCAACCATGTGTACCCCAGGTAAAGCCTAGGATAACATGCGGCCTATGTGATCTAAACAATCACCAAGTCAACCAATGTAGAGAACTCAAGCCCCTTGCAAACAGTCTCCACATAGTCTCTTTGCTCCCACAAAAAATTCTCTCTAATCAAGAGAAGATCACACACACTTATTGCCAAATTTTCTCACACTTCCATCATATGTTTAAGTGTTCACATCTCCCCAAGCTAAAAGCAGCTCGAGCGGCATTAAACCTACCAACTACCAAAGTGGGAGACAGGCCTAAACCAATGACACAGAAATGGAAGCAGAAGAGGACCTCTTCCATGACCGACCCATTCCAAGTGTCCACATCAGGGACATCAAGTAGCATAGAATATCATACAATCTACTATGTTAGCACAGTGATACCGTGCACCATTTGCACTAGCCAAGATAACACACTAGAGGCATGCCTGCTAATGAAAGCATTCAGGCACCTCTGTGATAAGAAAAAATTCCACCTACCGGAAATTGTCTATCGTAGCAGGAAACCCAACCTTATGCTCATACATGACTCCATTGCTGAGATCCATCCTCTACTTCATGCTAGTGACACAATTCACCACATACAACTTGTATCATCACACGCGCAAGATAGGATTCCAACTGCCCCCTCGTCCCAAGATTTCCATGTTATTCCTATGGAAAAAGACCAAGGTACCTTACGCTTTTGCATCTATTTCCGCAATATCCCAAATTTTCACACCACCATCGAACTCCTTGATGACACCCAACCTCTAGAACAATGCCTAGTACAACTAGAGCTAGTTGACAAAATTCGGTGACAATCGCTGCAACACAATGAGGCCCATAAGAAAAGGGTGAAACCATCATTCGACTGCCACATCACCCCTGACTCATTTACCGAGAGCGAGTTAGTCCTTCGCTATGATGTCACAAAAGAGGCCTTAGAGCCAGGAAATTTCGTAACCTTATGGAAAGGACCCTATATCATCAAACATTGTCTCCGATAGAGGGCATACATCTTGGCAGAATTGGACAGGACCTACCTCACTAATCCCATCAATGGCCTGTACCTCAATACTTTCTACCCATAAGGGCCCCAATAGCCCTTATCCCCTAGGGGTAGAGTACACAAAAATCCCAACACCAAAATATTTTTGACCCAAAGACCTATGTGCCACCATGGAACACCTACTTGAACCCTATTTTGGATTTGCTGATGGAAGATCACGCTGGTCTCAAAACATAGCTGCAATCGCCTGGGTCATCTACCACCCTGACCGATCAGCACTGTGTTTAAATGGTGTGTGCATCAGGTCAACAACCAACAATCAGGCAGAATATGATGTTGTTATCAGACTTATGTGTGAGGCCCTCCATCAGGGCATCTGCCATATGCATTTCTACCTCGATTCCTAGTTAGTAGTGTCACAGTTAAACCAAACATTTGAAACCAAAGATTCAAACATGTTTAGAAAATATTTGTGTGCCAAAGTATTAAGCAGAAAATTTAATTACATTTCGTTTTCAAATGTACTAAGGAATCAAAACCAAGTAGCTGATCGCATAACTAACAATATCCTAGACTGGAATGCATTGTGAAAAAACCATCATCCATAAAAAACCAGAAACATAGATATCCATCAGTATAACATAGAATACATAAAATGAAATAGATAGCACACCATGTCAAGCCGAAAAAATATCTCTCATATATATATATATATATCAAAATATATGTGTATGTGAGTACAAAAATAGTATCGCTAGCCCGTTTCCCAGCCCAAAAAGATACAAAGGTCATAAAAAGTAAGGGAAGTATCCCCATAACGGGTGATTTCCCTCTATACAAAACTACTCTAGGGGGGTGTCCCCTCAAGAGGAGCACCTAGGCCCACCACTACTCCTTGTGCCACCACTGGAGCTTTTGTCGCCACTGCAATAGTTACCCGTCGTAGAGTGGGCCGAGAATCCCTCTCGCGGGCCATCACCATCTCTAGCCAAGCCTCCTTGAATTCGTCCATGAAACCTTGAGAATGCCTCCTCTCGGTCAAGCAGTCCACTCAACCTCGGAAGTCCTCTAGAGCAGCCACATGAGTCATAAGTACTGCAATGCACACCTCAGCTGCATCTGTATGAGCTCGCTTGGCTACAACCTCAGCTACAACCGAGCTGTTGTCCTCACTAGAAGGGCCAGCAACATCCCTGCCAGGTCCACTGGCACCACCAACTAGTCCACCTGTGCCACCTCCACCCTAACCACCTTGAGGTTGTAACGGAGGATCATGACCCACCAAATGGGCCGTTGGGTGACCTACCACGCCAAAATCTTCATGAGTAACCAAAAAAATGTCAGTGTCAAAAAGAAAAACACATAAGTACATAAAGACTCAAACAAATGTAGAATAATATACCACATACCTGTAGGACCCCAAAAATAACCGAAAGGGAGATCGATATCTAGATCACCCTGAAAGTCCATTCCCAGATACGAGTATGACAAAAAAAATTGCGTGTTAACCTCGAACCAGACCTTTGTCGTGTCATTCCAATAACAACCCACCATGCCACCACTGCCACGCAGCATCGCCAGAGCCCACCTCCTCATGCGTGGCTCCCACAGGCCCCCTATAGGCACTGCCACAACGAGCCTCGACAGCACCACCCTCTCATACATAATTCTGCACAATATGCTGGCATATGCAAATGATTTGGATCCATGTTGGACCCTGTTCAATTGTGACACCATACCATCAAAACAGAAATGGGCAAAATCGAAAAATGCCCATTCCTCAAATGGCGGAAAACTCTCACCTGTGGGCCTGATGCCCGATGTGGGGCAAACGACCCTCCTAGTCGCACAATAATTGAAAGAGCACACCACTCGGCCACATCTGCCACTGATGCAATATTGATGCACCCCTCAGTAAGAGGTGCATCACCGCAATCCCTCCTGCAGAACTTGTCTAGGTTCACTCTCCCAGTAGAGAGTGGATACCTCAGTGCCTCACCCTGAGGCCGTAACCTGGTCATGAAGTATATATCCATATCTGGATGGATAAACAAGTTCATCCCCTTCAGTATGAACATATTGCGCCTCCTATGCCAATATTTTATAATGTAACGTAATAGTCGATACTATGACCAAAGGAACTTTTTCTCAGCAAATATCAGAAGGCCCCATGTGGCCAACTAACGATGTGCCCCGACATCAATAGCCAGAGTGGTCTGGATTTCGGGCCAATCTCTCTCTCTCCACACTAAGCTTCCATGCAACAGGCACCCATTAGTACAGAGAAAAACACCAAAACAGACAAAAAACCAAGTTTTTTTTTGGTCATCCCACCCGTTGCACACCTGTCTCTCAGACTGGTGAGCCCTTGCACGCTTTTTTCCTGCACAGGCGTGCCCTTGCATGCAAAACGAAGGCAATAGAGCACATTCGTGCATATATCCCTTAGAAATGCATGCAAGAGGAGCGCCTATTTTCCTAGATCGCCTGCGCAATCTAGGGAAAAAATTCCCTTTGCGGCCGTACAAACCCAATTTCTATGGCCCCTGACATCATCAGACTAAAAAATTTGAAATGCAATATGTCATGAAAGTCACCTCGACATAATATCACTAATCCCTAGTACACAGGCTGACCACAATGGCAAGAAAGGCTCTGCGATCATCTCTAATCTCCCAAAACTCAGCAAGTACAAATGAATAGGATTAGGGCCATAATCCCATATCTATCGCCCTTTTCCAGAACTTTGAAGGTCAATAACAAGGGATCAGAAGGTCCATTCCAAAAACCGTAAGTTGCACCATCATCAGTATGCCATAATGAACAAAAGTGATGCCACACATTCGCTTTCTGGAAAAATATTTTTTTCAGCACCGGCAGGTATGCACCCTCCCATCTTCCTTTCCAAAGTTCATGTATTTCAATAGTATTTGATGAAAATAATATGCTTTCACTTGAGGTAGTCTTTTTTGCAGGTACAAACTGCAAACCATTCGCAACACCATTCACTGAAAGTTGCAGAGCAGGTATCATTCTACCCTTAGGATGATAGAGTCCCAGAAAACTTTGCATATCCTGACATCATTTCTCCATTAGAAAAAAACAATAGGGTCATCATACCCGACCACATTTATCATCACCTCACCCTGCACATGATAAACGCCTGCGTTCATCGGTAGGGCCTCCCCTCCATGGCGCTTGTCACCCAATGTAGACCATATATCAGCACACAAATGATGCCATGGCCACACCATTTCGGTCCAGGAAGCACCTCATGCCCATCCATCTATCATGCATAAGGTCAAGTTTACCATTAAAACTCAAAACCCCCTTCCCGGACAACCAGCTTGTACAAGCATATTGAAAGTGCACCTCCGCGCATTGCATTTGGCCCTCCATACCTCCACCATCATAATCCCATCTGCGGCATCTTCTTCTTCATCAACCCCACACATGAGACTAACCGATGGGACCCCTACCGCTAGCAAAACACCGTCCTCACACTTTCAGTGAGCGAACCTATTTCATGTTTTTGGGTACTAGTCTCTATGTTTTGTAAAAACAAAAACCCATTATTTTATTCTTTTAGAAAGTGTACAAAGACAGCAAACGATGCCCTTCACCACTTCACCCTCATATTTCACCTTTTCTCCCATGGAAGCAGTCCCCCATTTCCCTTGGTCGAAGTATTTGATCCCCATGCACACACCATCACAAAATTCATAACTAGTTCACACCAGCCCTGGAAGTCCTACCAACTCCAGGGAGTTTCTCTTCAGAAAAAATTATGACTGACGCGAAGCTGCTCAAGTATACTTCGACCTCAGGCCACTGAATCCCCATCATCTGTTTTCAGTCACCTCTCACCAACATGCCTAGATTAAACTCATCACATTGAGGTCCCCGACCCTTCAGGTCGGTGACCCATGGTTTGGTTAAGGAATCCTTTTTGTCGACCTCGACACCTCTTTTCGAAGAAGGAAGAAATACCTTGGATGACTCCTCCCCATGCAAAGGGGTATCCTCGGGTGGCACTATGGGAGACATCATTGTCCATAGATGTCATCGATCCTCCTGAAATTCGACCATACTAAAAGCTTTCATGTCATGATGGTATCATACGTTACAACCATTACACTTTGATCAGGTCCGTCGAAGACCCGTGCCTCCATAAGCGTCTTTGACAAAAATGCTTACACGAGAAGGTCCCAGACAGTACATATGCGTACATGGCACAGTGAGATGCCATACCTTGATTATGCATATGGGTACCACATTCCACCTATTGTAAAATAAAAACGCCCTTGAGGGCGTCAATAGTCATCGTCAACAACCACCAGCATCACTACCACAGTAGAGGCACAAACATCACATGTAACTGTCAAGTTTGTTTAATTAGCCATAGCATCACGAGCATGGGGCATGCCCACCTCGTTGAAATTTTGTAAATATTTTGTATATTTTTGACTGCTTGCAAGGGGTCCCTTAGGCCATGGTTATCTCGGAAATGGTGCAAGGTGTTGTCAATTCCAAAATTCATGCACACCTCTTTCTCTCTCTCTCTCTCTCTCTCTCTCTCTCTCTCTCTCTCTCTTGCTCTTTCTCTCTCAATGTACAATACATAAAAGAAACTATAATGTATTTTGGCTATAAAGTTCTTCCTAGACCTCACACATTAGGGGGAAAATGTTAACACTGGAAAATTGTACAACAGAAGATGACATCAATTAATGTCGATCCTAAGGATTTGCAGGGAAGGAACACATTATGGAATCAAGAAGTATTTAAAATATCTAAGGTTTTGAGAAAATTAGATTTGAACTAGTCATAATGCTGAAATGCGTGCTTTATCCTTCGAGAAGAGTGAATTCTGCGCTCCTTTTGGCGTGATAAGTGCACATTCCTGTAAATGGAAAAAAGTCGCTTTCCAGGACTAGACCAAGCAAAGGACAGTTACTCCTTGTGTGAAAGCCACCTAAGGATAGCCACCAATGCCCCCTTAGACAACATCTAAGTACACAAAAGAGTATTGGAGCACACAATGGAATCACACCTCTCCCTTGGGTCACTATCCATCATGTACCAAGGGACAGAAGGAGGATTTGAAAATCACCTATATAAACCCACCAAGAGATGAATAAATGGTGATCACATTGTTATGCTGGCCAAAGTTGCCCAAGAAATACCAGAATTGTGTGTGACCCAGAGTTGGAACTAAAGAGCACTTGATATTTGGCCACCAAACATCTTAGTCCACCACAACAGAGAGACAGAGGGAGACTGCATCAGAGGCAGAGCTTGGAAGGCAACATCCTTGCATCGGGAGCTAGATCAATTGCCTAGGGGGCCTTTCGAAAGTGGGTAAAATTTCTTCTCCATTCAAAAATTTAATAAGAAGAGGCCATCTAGCCATCATTTGCATTATTATCATTTTGAATCTCTATATAGCTTCTGTAAATTTGTGTTTTATTTTTTAGTTTAACCAGAGCATACTTTAGCATAATATTTCTATTAATTTTTATGCTTTTGAGCTCCCCCACTTTTTTTCTGTTACCAATAGTTTAAAGAGTAGACCACACTCTTTAAGCTAGTGAAATTTTGTACACCCGTGCAACTAATACACCACAACACTTACAATAGTATTTCAATTGAGCCCTTTCAACTTCTTTCTTTTCTGTTCATCTTGTCTTCTCTACCTGTTGTACCTTTGTCTTCACTGCCTGCTGTTATATTTCAAACTGTGCTACTGCATTACTGTCTTAGCCTGACTTGGCCCATGAATTTATGCTTTACACCACCTCTTCCTATTACATATCTTACCTGCAGCGTTCTATTCTATTCTCTACTCCTTTTCTCTGTTTTAGGCTACTTACCCAAGTCTCCTTCTCCACACGTTCATTCTTTGTGCAGAACATGGGCTTTCCGACACATGGGCTTGCACGAGTGTCGAGTCATTTGCCCAAAGTTTTCTCTCTTGCGTTCAACCTTTATTTTGTTACCTAAGTCATCCTCTACTTCCAATTTTTTCCTCATAAAATCACATTGCCTGAGACTTCAAATACATCATATCTTGACTTCGAACGTTATCGCATCCGACGTCATATTTCGGCGTATCAAAGTTTTAACATTATAATTTAATTTTCAAACTCTGATACAATTTAACACTAGAAAGGCTCAGAATACATATTTAACTTTGGTTCAAGGGTTTCACAACGCGGTGACCAATCACAGCGCACCGCATTTTGCTTGTCTACAATTTTTAACGTTTTGCAACAAACGTATCTCCTATTTTCTGCGATATGTGATTGCATCGCATTGCATCCAACTTACTGTTCGAGCTGTTAAGTACAAACCATGAAATAAGTGGTGTGCACTCATGGGAAATTCCACCACGTGGTCTCCCCTCATTGCATCACATATTCTAACCTTACTACATTGCAAAAAAAATAACATTCCTTAGCGCAATTTGCTAACATTTGCGATTTGCAAGCCCATGATTCGTTGTTCACCATTGATTTTCCCCCAAATCAAACTGTCCTCTTTTGATCTCACTTTGCACTTCATAAGATTTACTTCGTGGTTATATTCTATTTCCTGGGTTATGAGAAGTTACGTCATGCGAACACGTGTCTTCTGCATTTCTCATTGCAAATACTTTAAGTTACCATGCGATGCCTCAATGCTAAACTCTTAAATGTTATGATTTGCGATTAAATCGCCGTCGTCCATCTCTCGCCTTCACTTTTGTGATCTAATCCTTACCGTTTGTTCCCCTCATTTGGAAATATTCTAAGTGATCTTTTCCTTAGTCAATTGTTGTTCTTTATACTATCACCACTTTGTAACACACGTTCCTTCACGCTACTCCTCCTGAGATTGTTTGAAGTGTTTAACATGATTCTCTCCCGATATTTATACTATCAGTGATTTGTAGCACAAGTTCCTCCACGCTTCTCCTCCCTAAGTCTTATTTAATTTCTAAGTGCGTTGATCTCTCTTGATCTTGTTCTTATATTCGCTATTCACTCCAACATGGGATTCTTTCACTTGTCGCATGCCTTTCTTGCTTCTCTGTTGCCTTCGCTACCTTAGCTCCTTTTCCTGCCTCTGTTGCCTCTACTTCTTTGCTTCTTCTGCTACCACTGCTTCTTTGTTGCCTCTCTGCTGCCTTTGCTGGTTGCTACCTCTGCCTCTACTTCTGTATGAATTGTTGCATGATCTTCTCCTTTGTCTTATAGATGGTTCTCTTCTCTTTTGCCATCTACAATGATTTTGGTTTTGCTCATTTCCATACCTTTTCCATCAATGAAAATATTTCCAACATAATGTTAATAACCTAATAACATTGAGATTATTAATAACATTGATATTAATGACATCTGATTAATAATATTAATAAGCTTTTATTAATATTAATATTATTTTATTTTATTTTTAAGGTTATTATTATACTTTTGTTTGGGAAGAACAATTTATATACAAAACTCAATAGAGAAAGAACAATTGATATAAAAATACCAATCTCTTAGTAATATAGAGAATTTCATAATCACATGTTAAATTTTGTTTTTAATACATGTATGTTCAATCATATTCAATATTATTCAAAATCTTAGTATTTACACTTATAAATTTACATGGATAATAAAGTTAATAATAATATTTTATTGTTGTTTAATTTGTGTTATAAAGTTTTAAAATTTAATTAATACAAAATTGGCTACAAAAACCATATGCGTTCACTTTCAATAAATTAAATTTCAACGTCTCATATGTGATCATTTCATACCAATGTGGCTGATATACCACATATATAACATAGCTTCATACTAATAATTCAACCTCTCAATGTGACATTACAAAATTAGGGGTAAATATTATGGATAATAATATGGAGGTTTCTAATATTGTGTTTTTCATTATTGCTTGATATTGAGTTTATAATATTAGGATTTATATTTGGTTTACAATATTGCGGTTTTTAACATTGGCTTTATAATACTACATTTAGTATCAAGGATTTAGTTATTAATATTGGGGTTTATAATATTGGGTTTAATTTTAGGTTTCATATTATTAGGGATTATAATATTAATTATTGGGGTTTATAATATTAGAGTTTAATATTGAGTTTTATAATCCTAGGGTTTATAATGTTTATTCTAGGGTTTATAAATTTAATCATAGGGATTATAATATTAATGTTATATTTTATAACATTGAGTTCTATAATGTTAGGGTTTATAATATTTGGTTTAATATTATGGTTTAATGGTGTGACCTTGGAATTTGAAGTAAACATATCCAATGTCACAATGTGAGAAGCATCGTCGCAAAACAACAAACACTGTGACAACCATTTCCACAATGATACATTACATTATAAGTTGTTTATGTCACATTATGACAATGACCAAATTAGGGTTTGATATTTTATTTTACTATATTTCTTTTATGGTTTAAAATATTAAGGTTCATAGTCATACATATTATAATATTAATTGTAGGGCTTTTAATTCCTTGGGTTTATACTATAAATCCTAGGGTTGATAGTATCTTGGGTTTATAATATAAATCATAGGGTTTAATATTATTCTTGTTGGTTTATTGTTCCTTCGGTTTATAATAGTGAACCTTTGAGTTTACCAACCCCTTATGTTTATAATATTATCGTTCCCTTAGCATTATTAATCACTTTTTATTAGATGAATAATCCCTTGGGTTTATGACATTAATAACTAATATTTATAATAATATATTTGGGCTTACAATCTTAGGTTTTATAATATTAATCTTATGTTTGATATATCAATCCTAGTGGTTATAATTTTCATATTAGGGTTTATAATATTAATCTTATGTTTGATGTATTAATGCTAGGGGTTATATTTTTAATAGTGCGGTTTATGTTCTTGGGGTTTAATAGGGTTTATAATCTTAATCATAGTGTTTAGTGTTAATCGCTTGGGTTTATAGTATTAATATACCGTCGGTTTATGAATATGTAGGGTTTTTAATATTAATCCCTTGGGTTTAGAACATTAATTTATTGATACAATATATTGAAATTTATCAATTTTGCAATGCAACATTGAATAAATTAGGGTTTAATATTATGGTTTATAATTTTGGGTTTAGTGTTGATTGTCATTTATTATATTGTGTAAATAGTGTTTATATTATTAACACAACCACATTTACCAATGATAAACCATACTCACAACGACAAGCCATGGTAAACCATGTTTTTTTAGAGTTTATAATATTTATCTTGAGGTTTATATACCTTGTGTTTATAATTCCTTGTGTTTAAAAATATTAAAATTCTTGAAGTTTATGCTATTAATGTATTAATGGTTTAAAGTTTAATAATGGTTTATATTGTCTCTATGGTTTATATTGTATTAATATTATTGTATTTATAATAATGGATTATATTAATATGATAATGGTGTTTAATGTATTAATATTATTTACGTTTATAGTAATAATGTTAGGGCTTAATGGTTGAAGATGGTTCATCATCCCTTTGTGCAATAGATCGTATCAAAATGAAACTCAACCATGGAAAAACACAAACTCACATGTTTTTTAGATGAAATACAATTTTTTTTTTGGGATTTATATATGTTCACTTTATGTTATTTATTAGGGTTTACATTTTTCCCGTGGGATAAATATTTCTCCCGTGCATCTATAATCCATTTGATTTCTTGTATTAATATTCATCTTCAGGTTTGTATAACTTTGGTTTATAATATTTATCCCTTGGGTTTAATATTACTTCCTTTGGTTTATGATCTGTTGATAGCACCTTGGGTTTTTAGAATTAATCATTTTTGGTTTATTATTCCCTTGGGTTTATAATGTCAATCCCTTTGATTGATTAATATAAGGGTTCTTACTCCTAGGGTATAATATTTGCTTTTTGGTAAGTTAGGCTAAACTATATTGATTTGAAATAAAGCATTACATATGAAACAGGCTACATTGGTAAGCTGCACTTATCCAATCCCAACCTTCATTTCTTTCAAAGTAGCATAGGTATGGGGTTGCCTCCTTGGAGGAAACCAACCTTGTAATAACATCAGATAGGAAAGTAGAAAACATTTCGTGGCATTTTTGAAAGTAAAATTTCTCTGGTAAGAGCTAAAATAATAGAAAACTAAAAAGAGATGAGAGACCGCGTAGTCATGGTCTTTCCACATTATCCTCAGTGTCTGGGTCGTCCTGCTCGATACTGCAGTCATGCTCCTGTGCTGTGGCCTCCTCCTCAGAAGTAAGTTGGTGCGGAGGCCTGGAAGCAGGTGCATAGGGAATGGGAGAGACCGGGTACTCAATTTTTAGTATGTGCATCTAAGTTCCCTCCAAGTCTATGTTCCATATGTCGGTGTCTTCCTCCACTGCTCGCTTTTATGGGGCATGGGGTGCTCCTAGTGTGCTATGGTGGATTTCTTAAGTCTGCTTCCATCTCTCTCCATTTCTTGAATAGGGGCCTCCTCCTCTAGGTCATGTATAGGGTTCTGAGGGGCAGCCCCGGCATGAATGCTAGAAGAGGAGCCCTCAAAGGACTCCAAACAATTATCAGGCCCTTGCTAGTAACGTCTTGGGAATGCACCTCTTTGGCTGCTTCTGATTGTCAATTGGCGCAATCTTGGAGTCATGGGATAGTGAATATAAAGGGGAATGGGGGCTTGAGAGGTATAGATAATATGCTTAGTGCAGAGACAAGGAGTGCACAATGGAGATTTATTGAACTGGGTGGCACTTAGATGGGGGTTGTGCAGCTCAGGGAGCTTGATGATAAGAACACACAGTCGAAAGAAACTAGCAAGGCATGGGGAGCTGAAGGGAGTCACAGAGATAGGGAGGTGCTCTGTTGGGAGGGCCCCCAGTAACCTGGAATTGGAGGGGAGGCTGTGCAGTGGGAGGAGCATGCAGGTGGGCTAAAGCTAAAGTTGAAAGGCTAAGAGGGCATTGTGATCTAGAAGGAGTAGAATTTGAATAATAGTTTACAGAGGGATTCCCATTTTGTAGACTCATGCCAGAAGTGGAAATGTTGTGCATTATTGTGACAAACACATAATTTTATCCGGTAATAGTTCTCATGTGGTAGAATGTGCTTCTCTTTATGCTAGTGAGTCTAAACCATCCGAGAGCTTATTCAAATAATTGTAGCAGAGAGGTTCCACCTAGGGTTGTGACTGGCTTGTGTGTCATTGTGACAACTTTCCTTTGTCACCTCATGGGAATGATTGCAGGGAGATGGTTCCACTTCAAGTGAAGGCCTGCATTGTAGATCTTAATTAGCTCGAACATGGGAAGGAACGTCTTCATATGTGTGCATCAGGTCACCCACATTTGAGGAGAGATGGTCCCTTTTGGATGAAAAATTGGCATTCCATGTCTAAGGAGTCATCCTCAATCTGGGAGAGGTGGGAGTACTAGAGCATGTTATGGCTTGCCACTGCCTTGTTGGCCTGGAGATCCCAAATAGTGTTTAATTTTTTTGGCACATGGTGAAAATTTATTACCCTGTGATTTTGTATCAGTTATTCCATGAGTTTGAGCCTGTTAGCTAGCCTCAAGTTGGTGTAGACCTTTGAGGAGGAAAAGCCATGAAGAATACGAGTGGCAGCCTGAGTGATGATTTGCGAGTCTCCCTCCATTTCCAGTGGAAAATAATTGAATTCGATGGCTCCCGAGATGCACTAGATGAGCCCCTCTGACTCCACTGAGTTGTTGTTGTCCCATCCCATGTTTCTCTAGAAGACCAGAAGGGGATTACCCTGGGATTTCATGAATATACCTTTGAATATAGCATTCTCGGGGTTGCCTTTGGAGGCTCCATCAATGTTTCATTTGAAGAAACCATTTGTCGGGGGATTCCATTATTCAAGTTCAATGGTTCTTCCTATGTCCCCTGTGGGATTATCCAAGGGGGTGTTGATTCTTATATGCTAGTCATTCCAAATGTTGCATTCAACTGTAGTTGCAGGGAGGCCTTCCTTACTCCAGGGAGTTATGGCCATAGTTTATGTGAGATTGTTGTGGATCCTTGCCCAAATGCTCCTTTCTTTCCATATGTTATAAATGAGAAGGCCTAGAATTAGCTGCCAGAGTCTATTCAGAAGGTTTTTGGAATAGGGTTTATTCGTCCACTTGTTGATGGTGTTGATGATGTTACCCCTTTCTCATGATACTTTTGATGTGCTCTAGATCTCGTTTCACTAGTCCACCATTTACTTTTGTTTTGCAGACCTCTTTCCAGTTTACTAGTGCCCATTTTTTTTTCTCTTTAGTTCCTCCCCAGAGAAAATTCCTTCGCAGGTTGCGTGTAGCTTTGAGGACCAAATTTGGAGAGGATAGAAATGAGAAGAGATAGATGGGGAGAGAATGAAGGATCATTTTGATGAGTATCATACAACCATATATGTTAAGGGAATGGTAGGTCCAATTAGATAATTTGGTTTCCATTCTATCCAGCAACGCTCACCAAGAGGTGTGATTTATGGTTGTGTCTGTGAGAGGGGCTCCAAGCTCTTTAGAAGGCAAGAATAATATAGAGAAGTCTAAAATATGCCAGATGCTTCAAAGAAACAGTTGAGAAAGGATTTGAGGGATCAAGCTTCCCTAACCGAGGGGTGTCCCATTATCATGTTGTCATCCACAAATTTTTGGTGGGAGATGGGGGAGGGGGGGGGGGGGGGAATTGTGGAGGGGGATTCCCTAAAGGGTACCCAATTAGATAGAGTGTTTTAGCAGGAGTCCCAGACCTTCTACCATAATAATTAAAATGAAGAGTGAGAGAGGATCTCCTTCTCTGATTCCTCTAGAAGGATTGAAGGTTTCCAAAGGTATGACATTGACCATAATGGATAGAGAGGGTGAGGACATTAAGATCATTATCCATCAGACCGATGTGTGGCTGAAGCCAAATGGTATAAGGAATAACTTGATATAATCCCAACTGAGTTTGTCAAAATCCTTGGATAGATCAATTTTTAGAAGTGTACCATTTTTTTTGGAGATCTTAAGAGAATGGATGAATTTGTGGGTTCAAATGATGACATAAAGGATTTTCATGCCTTCTACAGATCCTATTTGCTCCAGGGAAATGAAGAAAGGTAGGATCTGCTCCATTCTGTTAGCTATAACTTTGGAAATGATTTTGTAAATAACATTGCAAAGAGCTATGGGTTTATACTTACTTTGTTTAGTGGCATCGTCTTCATTTGGTATGAGAGTGAGGAAGGTGGTGTTGAGAGTTGATAAAAGCCAGTGAGTGGTGTGAAATTCCTTTATGACATATGAAGCGTCTCGTTTGATGGTTTCCCAAAATAAGTGGAAGAATTTGGCAGTGAATCCATCTAGGCCAGGCGCCTTCCCTTCCTTTAGTTGAGAAACTACTAGTTCAACTTCTGCGAGAGTGGTAACCTTAAGGAACATGTGGTTATGTTCTTCCATGACCAATTCGGGTATGTGCTGAGTGATTCTTTCTATGGCTTCATGCCACTGGATGTTGGGTTATTGAAGGAGGTCCTTGAAATGATTGTGCAGCTCCTCCGTGATATCCTCTTTCTTTTCCAGTCTCTCCCCATTCTAATTTTTTAGGACTGTGATTCTGTTGTGCATCCTGTGCTAAATCGTGGAGCGATGGAAAAATTTTGTGTTTCTTTCTTCATCTTTGAGCCAGCATATCCTAAATTTTTGTTTCCACAGGATCTCTTCCCGGCTTCTTCTTTCTTCCAAATGGGCTACTATTGATTTCTTCTTATTCTCTGAGTCTGTCGAGCATCCTTCTGATATGATTTTTTGTTGGAGCTTATTCATTTTCTCTTCCAGTTCTCTTTGATCCTTGAAGATGTTGCCAAAGGTGGTATAGTTCCACACTTTCAGTTTCCCTTTGAGCATCCTCATTTTTATCTGGAACTGATACATTTTTGTGCCTTTGGGAAGTGTTAATGAGGACCACCAATCTGACATGGGTTCTTTGAACCCTAGATACTTGAGCCAATAGTGTTCAAAGCGGAAGGGTTTAGGCATGGGTGTACCTCGTCTAAGCCATTGTAGTTGTATCGGCCAGTGGTCAGAGAAAGACGCTATAATGATGGTGGCTACAAGGTATCCCCTAGATGTATGAAGTCTTTCATGATGTTAAAAATATCGAATCAGTAGGTGATCTGTTCGTTGCCTCCTCTTCTGTTGTGACAAGTGAATATGCCATTGGATGTTTGTAGATATATGAGATGATTGTCTTGGATGAAGTTCTTGAACCCATAGTTGTCCATATCTAGATGTGGAATTCCTTCTTTTTTTTCATGTACGTTGGTTATCATATTGAAATATCCTCCATGCAGCCAAAGAGGTAGAGTTCACTGGTTATTAAAATCAACAATCTTGTCCAAAAGCTCAGTTTTTTGCTGGATATTCTGGGGGAAGTAAATATTCGTAAGAAATCCATGGATGGTAGTTACAATAAAGTGAAATTTGGCTTGAATGAAGTTTATATTGGCATGGAAGTTTTTTAGGGTGATGATGTGGGGGTTCGAGATGATTTCTAGTCCTCTTAAAGCTCGATTGGCATCCACCGCTAGTCTTTTGTAGCCTTTCCATATCCTTTTGAAGATTGTATTGAGAGTAGAGATGGAAAATTTGGTTTCTTGCATGTAGAAAATTGCAGGGTGTTCCTACATAATTATTTTATTTATGATCCCGTTCTTTGTGAGGCCGTTGAGCCCTCCGATATTCCATGAGATGATATTCATTCAGGGGGATTGGGGTTAAAGGAATAGAATCAGGTTAACTTGGAAAATATTCCAGATTCTACCATCTCTTTGCCCATTTCTGTTGTACACTACAGATCTATTTTTCTGCCTCGTTTGCGGGATTCTTTCGACATAAATATGTTGTTCAGGAGCACACGTCATTGAATTACCAGGGAGGGGAGATGTTGTGCTCAAGTGAGGATTTCTTCCAACTTCTGGATCTATTGTTTGGGTATTGAGAGAAATTCCTTCTTGTTGCATGCATCATCTAACCCTATGATATCTAGGCACCCAAAGTCAGTGCCCTTTGGTTCTCCCTCCATGGATTCTGGGATTCGTTCTAATTCCGTTCCTTCACCTTTCATTGGAGAGTTGTCCCCTGCATGTGTATGGGTTTTGGGTATCATAAATGCTTCTGATTGGATCTTGGTTTGTTGGGTTTTTGAGGTATGGGGTTGCTCCTATGAAGATTTCCCTGCATCTTTCGGAGGTACATTCTCATTTTCATTCAGCCAAGCTAGGGCTTTGAAGTTGTTACTTGTGGATGGGGATTTTTTTACTCTGGTTAGAGTTTTACCTCTTGTTTTTCCTTTTCCCACTTGCTAATTTCATAAACCCTTTAGTGGTTTGATAATTTGATTCACTGTTAGCTGTCGCCTTTCGATTTAGGGGGAAATATCAAAATAGGTTCTTGTGCTGGTGACATCTCTGGCATATGAAGGGTACATGTTCATAATATATAGTTTTAATCCATTCATAATCATCACGCAAGAGACTTAACTCAACAGGGAGAGACTCTGCAATGCTCATATAGACACATATTCATGAGTATGTTGCATGTCGATTGATCCTTGTTTCCTTCGCTATTTTGATGAATTCTCCTACATCATTGCCTATGTCCCATAGAGTCATCTCCTCCCACTTGTAAGGTCCCACCTTACTCACCATAAAAAATATAGAGAAGTAGAGGTCACATTAATCACTAATACTCATTTGAACAAAATCCCAAAGAATTAGTCAATGAAAAATTGTTTTCAACAACAAGCCCCTTTTTATGAAATATTTAGATAATACAAGAGACAAATGTCTTATTCTCTATTCATACTTCAACAAATTATTAAATTCATTTTCACATTCATACCAAAAAATTGTAGACATAGGAAGCTACACAAATTAAATAGTTTATTTATAATTTATAGTAACATAAAAACAACAGTAACTAAGACTTTTACACTAACAATTTATATGCACAAAATCTATAGCCATTCAAGACTTTTGACAAACACTTTCCAAACATGCACTCTTCACTCATTGAGCCCTTATGACAAACACTTTGCAAGCATGCAATTAAAATTCATTGAGGCATTTTGTCAAGCACTTGGCAACAAGGAATTTAAGATTATTCTTCAACATATTTATCTCATAAAATTCAAAAATTGAAACTTTAAATGTTGCCATCTTAAAACAGGGACTAAATAATCTTAGTCTTTCATCAAACACTCAAAAATAGGTGCACATAACTCACAACATAAATCTGCAAAATTGCCCATATTTCTGAGCTGGGTTCTGAAAAGTATTTTTTATGGAAAGAAATCAGGGGTTACATGTCCATTAGGCATGGATAGCCCCTGATATTGGGCTTAATCGAATTAAAAATGCCTAGGAATGTGATTCTTGAAAACAAAAAACAAAATTATAGCCTAAATGTTTCATTTATGACTTTTGTCAAACATATGGAATGAAAACTTACAACTACTGCTCTACATGAGGGAAAACAACCCAGAGTTATGCTACTAAGATATCCTCATTGAATTCACACATTTCTAAATACACCATATGAGTTCTTGAAACATTTTACCACCCATAAGCTAATTCATTTGACATGATTTTATAAGATTTTTGCAACAATTGCTCCAATTTGAAAAACATATGCCAGCCCTGAATGCTACAAACATTAAGGCTTTCTGTCAAAATTCTGATAGTACTATTAAAACAACTTGAATAACAAAACATTGAATTATTGATAAGAATATGAAACATAAGCCATAACTGAAATTTATCTCCAACTTACCTCAAGCATTTGATCTTCCAAACCATATTTCAGTTGCCATTATTTTTGCATTTTATTTTAAGGGTTGATTATGTAATTCCTCTACGTATATTTTGGGCACATGTCCATTTTCTTACTTCTGATGTAAGCTGCAAGTTAGCACTTATTCATGCATAGATAAATTGATAACATTACTAATTCACGAATTTTGTCAAACACTTTGCAAACTATCCTAAAACCATTTCTAAAACATGCATCTAATTACTTGAAATAAAATCATAAATCGTGAAATACTTACCCAATTCCTTTGGAATTTATTTATTGTGATTACCTTCAACAATATTTGGCTTTCCTTTCTCAAATTCTACAATGCAAAGATTAGCACCATAAACTACACCAATGATAACTCCAATATTGAGATCTAAACATCCATACATATAGATTGATCTATTCTTCATTTTTAACTAATCAATAATATTCTAAATAACATAAGCCTAAACCAAAATTAGATGCTTACAACAATTTAAATGTCTACTTTTTATTTTATTCTAAAGCTATACTATAATTTTAGGACAATTGAAATTATACCTGAAGAGATATTTAGCTCCAATCGTTGAGAATATGATCCACCTTTGATCCCTTAACCAACTCATTTGAACCATCCGATTTTCCACCCAAACATATTCAGGGAGAACCCCTCCGCTGTAAAAGCTCGCAAATAGTACCAAAATATAGCAATAGAGAGAAAGGCAAGGCAAGTGGAGGAAGATAACTTTCAATTCCTCCAAATACCACTCATGTTTAGTTGTACCATGTCTAAATACTTAGTAATTTAGTTTAGGGATTTCAAATTCATTTCAAAAGAAATTGGCTACTCTCCAAATCCCTCCCTCTCATATTTTTTTTTCAAATCTCTCCAACTCTTTGTATCACCACGCACCGCCCACTAGTGAGAACACATGAGACACATATATAGGAGGAGAAACAAATTATTTTCATAAAGGAGGAGTAATATTAAAGCCTTGTATTCCATTTAGATGAGTGTAATTCATGCCATTAAGGAGAGGTATTCATGCCTTAATTAAGGAGAGTGTAACGTATGCATTAAATAGAGTGTAAGAGGAATATTCCATTCTTTGATGAGTGCATAAAAGAAAGTGTAATGTATTATTAAAAGAGAGAGAGAGATTTACATAGAGCCATGAGAATAATGAAGGAGAGAGGTGTGAAGTGATTGAGGAGATATAATTCCCTTTTAATAACAATATCATAGTCTCATAAAATATAATAATAATAATAATAATAATAATATTTAGGATTAAGTTGAGATTGAACTATTACAATTGATTAATCATAAGTTAAGTGATTTTCCTTCAAGTATACTTGTTTACCCATTGATTGGAGGTGATTTACTATTTTTGGAAAGTCATACTTGAAATGGTAGACATGACTTTCTATTTTTAGAAAGTCACTCCAAAATTGTTAGGAATGAGATTTTATTAAGGAAATTCATTTGTGAGATGCCCATGAGTGGTATTTTTCTTCGAGATAATAGGGATTCCACACCCCTATTGTATGCATCTCCATGCCTTAGTAGATTTAGGACTCTGCGCCCTGATCTACTCTAAAGATCGAAGATTCCACACCTTGATATTTTTAAATATTCAAGACCCTGCGTCCCAAAAATTTCATTATAGATTCAAGACTCCATGTCTTTATATTTTATGTGTTTAGGACTCTGTGCCCTAATCCTTTTATTATATATCCAAAACTCCACGTATTTATATTTCATGGATTTGGGACTCTACGCCCTAATTTTCATGGCTTCTCATCTACTCAGTTTTGAAACTCCACGTTCCACCATAAGGTACTGATTGTGAGCTCATACCCATCTGATAGTTCGTTGATAAGGTCTTCTTCCAAGAACTACACACATCACAATCTCATTGATCAAATAGATAAAATGAATTTCATAATTGACTTATTCAAATTTTACCAAATATTGTGCATGACTTCCACAATCATTTTGGTTTTGGAGAGATGACTTCCACAGTCATTCATAACTTTAGCATCCTTGTTGGAAATGACCAAGTCCCTTGCCACATCATTCTTAATATGATATTATGCACATATAATCATACAAACCATGTATCATCCGTAAATCATAATTAACCATATCTTCCACATAACCATGATCATCCATGGATCTATGTCTCAATTTTGAATCACCATTCATGTCATACACCTATGTCAAAAATAGGATACCAAAAGAGAAAACATCGCTAATATTCTCTTAACCAAAATCAATTATTGTGCACGCAACCATAGATATTGTCATAAGCAAACAACAACCAAGTGACCCAAACCAGGTCGTAGCATATAAGCATGTACATAAGTGTTTCATACATAATATTTTATCATTATATCAAAATTACCATCTCTAAGTGCCATCAAAGCTATCTCACTAAGAAGGGACACGACATACTCCCCCTCTTGGGCTAAACTTGTCCCGAAGTTTTTCCTACGACCATAAGATATTAAATTATTTTAGTTTATCCTATCAATAAGTTGTTAACCTTATGTATATGTATTTGATATATTTTTTTCTTCATGTCAATCCATAGTTTAATGTTTTCTAAATTGGAAGCAACTCCATGAAAACCAAACATACCATTCTTAATCAAGTAGAAAATATATCCATGCCATATTAGACATATTTTGATATAAAATACCAAAAATTTCTATATCAAAACCAGCCATACAATTTATAGTACCATATAAAAATATTGTTTTATGTAATTGATATGATATCTACTAAATTTGTCTATAATAATTTGATATTCTACATGTTTTTCTTTCTCGTAGTCTATATGAATCCTACTTGTGTCATCTTCAAGGTTCTGTATTATGTTGCCAAGCTATAAATAGAACACACATTGGTTATATACACAACAATGATGGTGCATACCATATCATAATCAAATTGGCATACAATAAGCTTAAAATAATCCACATAAAATTTGCAGTGAAATTACACAACAAAACATGATTTTATATATAAAACCCACTCTTACACAACAAAACATGACGTTATATATAAAACACACACTTACATCCCACTTGATTTATGTATTCTCAATCCAAATTTCCTCTTTTCATTCCATAAGGCATCCTTGCAATCGAAATATTTAGGATCTATATTTAGTTTTTACTAAATGTTACTCTTTAGGCAAAAATATAATTTAAGGTTCAAGGCACCATTTTTGTTTTTTTTTGTTTTTTTTTTAACTAACAACCTAAGGTTAAATAAAGTTCTCATTGACCCACTTATGTATTATAGATCATTCCTTTAGTTTGCATAATCTTCATTATTATTTACCTTTCTAACTTGAGAATCAAGTATGAATGAGTCTGTTAGAAGATCTTCATTATGAAAGTAGATTAATGATATATTTTTGAAAACAGCTTGCAATCAAGAACAACTCTCACAATTATGAAAATATGGTAACCTTGATAACTTTAAGTCAATTTTCTTTCCAACTATGAAATCTGTCGTGATTTCTATTCAGTAATTAATCAAAGCGTTTGATTTCATGTCTTATTCCTCACTATTAATACATACACAACAACAAGCTATGAAAACCATACATTTCTCAAAATGTGATGAATCTTGTATTTAAATAAGATTTAGACTATCACAAGGGAATTTCTAGCCTAAAGTTAGACATTTATTTTTAAGGATAATTACCACCCTCTCAAATTATTACAAAATTTTGTAGGACTAATAAATACTCATACAACTAGACATCCCAACAAAAAATTCCAAAATCCAATAAGATCTTCCATTCCACATACAATACACTCATCTTAGGCTTCTAAATCATTCAAGTATTCCAATTCATCAAAATGTGATCTCACTCTCCTTCAATTTCTCCCTCAAAAAATATCGCAAGCACATATTCTTGTAAAACAAGAACTCAACTAAGATTTTCATTAATGACATGCTTTTTTTCGTTAATTTCAAATAAAACAAGTTCTCAGCACATAAAACATTTACCTTCTAAACATGTTATTCTCTTCACAATTTATAAACAATTTGAATTTTGACGCAATCACCTAACTAAAAATAGTTTAGAGAAATACATGAGTTCAATCCTCATAATTTCTCTAATTAATTTCGTTAAATAGAATGCAACCAATATTCAACTAATGAAATCATTAAAGAGACTATGATGGCTTTCCTAGACCTAATTTGTCTTAAGCCAATAGAAAATTTATTTCATCAACTTATCACAATAATATTTTTCTACATTTCAAGAATTTGAAAGTCATTTTAATTCTACCTAAATTCAACACATACAAAAGTATTACAATACTAGAGGATAGATATCTAGTTCACACTTTACTCCATATATCAAAATCAATTATTCCAAACATTCTAAACGACCTAATGGTGTTCAGCATACCAATCTTAATATCTTCATTTGTAATAAAAAATAAAATAATGGATTTAAAGCTCAAGCAAATTTGTGTTTCAAATCTATATCCATTTAACATTAATTACACATAATCACTCCTTAATCATGAATATCATATTCCATCAAAATATTCTAACCAAAAGAATTACTTAGCTCATAGTTATATTTTAGTATGGATTCCACACCCATACCTTACCTCATTACTTATCTCATATATATATTCTAGTATGGATTCCATACCCATACATTTTCTCATAGATATATGCTAGTATGGTTTCCACACCCATACATTAGATCATAGATATATGTTAGTATGGATTCCACACCCATACATTTTCTCTCATATATATTCTAGTATGGATTCCACATCCATACATTAGCTTAAGGAAAACATAACATTCAAGTGTTCCTTAAAATGGCTTCCACAACCCTTCATGCACCAATCATTTAAGGCTCTTGTTTATTAGAAAGGTCATATCTCAACCTAGTATTTGAGTAATTTAAAGTTATTTGATGCCTAATGTCAACCCAAAATACACAAAATCATGTCAAAGAAAATAGATAAATTTCATTCTTACTCATTAATAATGTATTCCCAAATCATATTTTAACACATCTAATTATTACACATACATTACTCTTGAATCTACATTCACAGTTAAAAGTGACATCCTTCAAGGTAGATTTTAGTTAAGTTTCCTTTAGTGTAGGTACGAAAGGATTCAAAATTATTATGATGAACTCAATGATCATGTTAATGGAATCTCAACCTTACACTTGTTACTCATTCCCAAAGCATACACAACAAGGTCATCATACTATAGTCCAGATTAAGCCAATATTCTTCTTGGTAGATACAGTTTCGGCTAGTAAACATGGCTACTAAGCCCATATCACATTTAAAATGATCCATTAAAAATATATGACACCATGCGTTCACTCCCCCTATCTCACTCGTCAATTGAAAATCAAGTCGTCCACATACTTGGGTTTAGCACCAACTTTCTCAAGAACATCCTTTCCCAGCATGTCTTTAAGCATTTTATCACATTGTTGATAATATGTATTAACAAAAATATAAAGGAATATCAGGAGTAATTGTTTTTTCATGAATTTCTAAATGACATAATGATAATAATATCCTCTATGCAACCGATATGCTTCCTAGTCAAGATACACAAGAACTCAACATGCATGCAAAATAAACACTCATACATCATCAATTTACAAGTAAGCATGTTGGCCCATTAGGCCCTAGCATTGTAACTTGGCTCTGATACCATATGTAAGGTCCCACCTTACCCACCATAAAAAATATAGAGAAGTGGAGGTCACATTAATCACTAATACTCATTTTCACAAAATCCTAAAGAAATAGTCACTGAAAAATTGTTTCCAACAACAAGCCCCTTTTAATGAAATCTTTAGATAATACAAGAAAAAATGTCCTATTCTCTATTCATATTTCAACAAATTATTAAATTTATTTTCACATTCATACCAAAAACTTGCAGACATAGGAAGCTACACCCATTAAATAGTTTATTTATAAATTATAGTAACATAAAAACAGTAGTAACTAAGACCTTTACACTAAGAATTTATATGCACAAAAGATACAACCATTCAAGACTTTTCACAAACACTTTGCAGACATGCACTCTACACTCATTGAGCCCTTATGACAAACACTTTGCAAGCATGCAATTAAAATTCATTGAGGCATTTTGTCAAACACTTGGCAACAATGAATTTAAGATTATTCTTCAATATATTTATGACATAAATTTAGAAATTGAAACAGTAAATGTTGCCATCCTAAAATAGGGACTAAATAATCTTAATGTTTCATCAGAGACTCAACAACTGACGCACATAACTCACAACAACAATCTGCAAAATCGCCCAAATTTCTGAGCTAGGTTCTGAAAATTATTTTTTGGGAATGAAATCAGGGGTTACATGTTCATAAGGCATGGATAGCCCCTGATGTTAGGGTGAATCGAATTCAAACACCTAGGAATGTGATTCTTGAAAACAACAAAAATTTATAGCCTCAATGTTTGATTTATGACTTTTGTCAAACATATGGAATGAAAACTTACAAATATAGCTCTACATGAGGGAAAACAACCCAGAGTTATACTACTAAGATATGCTCACTGAATTCATACATTTCTAAATCCAACATATGAGTTATTGAAACATTTTACCACCCACAAGCTAATTCATTTGACATGATTTGACAAGATTTTTGAACCAATTGCTACAATTTCACAAACACATGGAAGCGCTTAATGCTATAACCATTAAGGCTTTCTGTCAAAATTCTGATAGTACTATTACAAAAAATTGAATCACAAAACATTGAATTATTGATATGAATATGAAACATAATCCATTACTTAAATTTATCTCCAACTTACCTCAAGCATTTGATCTTCCAAACCATATTTTAGTTGCCATCATTTTTGCATTTTATTTTAAGGATTGATTATGTAATTCCTCCGGGTATATTTTGGGTACATGTCCATTTTCTTACTTATGATGTAAGCTGCAAGTTAACATTTATTCATGCATAGATAAATTGATAACATTACTCATTAACTGATTTTGTCAAACACTTTGCAAAACATCCTAAAACCATTTCTAAAACATGCATCTAATTACTTGAAACAAAACCATAAATCTTGAAATACTTACCTAAGTCCTTCGAAGTTTATTTATTTCAATTACCTTCAAAAATATTTGGCTTTCCTTTCTCAAATGCTACAATACCAAGATTAGTACCATAAACTACACCAATAATAACTCCAATATTGAGATCTAAACATCGATACATATAGATTGATCTAGTCTTCATTTTTAACTAATTAATAATATTCTAGATAACATAAGCCTAAACCAAAATTAGATGCTTACAACAATTTAAATGTGTAAATTTTCTTTTATGCTACTATAATTTTAGGACAATGGAAATTATACCTGAAGAGATATTCAGCTTCAATCATTGAGAATATGATCCCTTAACCAACAAATTTGAACCATCCGGTTTTCCACCCAACAGTATCCAGGGAGAACTCCTCCCCTGGAACACCTGAGCTATAAAACCTCACAAACAATACCAAAATATAGAAGTACAGAGAAAACCAAGGCAAGTTGAGGAAGATACATTTCAATTCCTCCAAATACCACTCATGGTCAGCTGCACCGTGTATAAATACTTAGTAATTTAGTTTAGGGATTTTGAATTCATTTCAAAAGAAATTGGCTACTCTTTGTAATATTCCCAAATTTTCACATCATATTTGGAATATTAGAGTCCTTGATTTTCTTAATTAATTAAGTAAATAAAAGGGCGGAGGGACCCACAATCGTCAATAGGAATAAATATCCACTTTGTGTGTGTGAATGTGGATTAATTTAGCCTAGATCTGCAAAAGGAGGTAGTTGAACATCTACTAATGTGAATGAGATTGCAGATCATGTCTCATTTAATGAGAGAGATCAGGGAGGGTTGATTTAGTCAAGTAATATCTTGAAGATGTCAAACAAAGGATAATTGAGCATTAATGATCCAGTGGTGGAGGATCATGCACAAGTAAAGAACACATGATGGAGGAGGTGTACATTACACCTAGAATGATTGGTTGATTTGGTCAAACATCACAGTCCCACTTGGACGATCTTGTCCACATGAGACTACGAAGTTTAGATTAGGGCCAAGGCTTTAGGGGGCTCAATAATTATAAATGAGGTGAAGGAAAAGGTGAAAGGTATCTTGGATTATTTGATGTATGATCTCTTAGATCTGGAATTGTCAAGTGACATTCCACTGCATTCTTGGGATGTTTAGCAGAGATTGTAGGTGATGTTTAGCACAGGGTGCTCCCGAGCAGGAATCCCTCCTCTTTCTTTGTGTGATCTCTAAGGAAGAGGTTTGTACTTCATTGTACATCAAGCTTTAAGTGCCATTTCCTTTTTCTACTTTCTGCAAAACATTCATATTGAGAAATCTACAGATTTCTGAAGATCAGTTTGGAAGGTGGAAGTTGACTTAAGTACTTCAACTGGAGAACAAGATGAGCGATTATTATCATCACTTGGGCTTATATATCAACACCCCCAGAGCCACACTGAATATCTAGCATCAGGCCAAAATTTATTAACCACCTAGCAACAATATTCTTATTAACAATAACGCTGTCTGAAAGGAGGAATGAAGTTGCTAGTACTTCAGCTAACAATCCAGTGGAGGATCATTCCTCCACATTTCCATTAGTCTTACCATCAACCTGGAGTTTATTACAGTTTATTTCAGCAGGTAGAAGGCCTCTCTTTCCATCACAACATATTTTTTTAAGGCAGCTGTGTCGTAGCAGCTATAATTTTTTTTTTTTGAGGATTGAGAAGCTATATCTAGAGCTTCCAGCTCATAGATCCAAGGAAGGGATCAACCCTTAAAGCATAGATTTGATCTGAGAACACATTTTAGCCATATTTTTTTAGATATAGCTTCAGATCTGTATTTCCCAGCAAATCAAGGATCAAAATTTGCTGAGGTGATTTTTCCAAAGTTACAGAACTGGAAAATCCTTTGTGGCTTAACTCGGGAATCCATCACATTCCCCAGATCTTGAATCTTGGAATCATCAAAGCTCCAGTTTTGATTAGATCTAAATTTCCCTTTTCAGCCTGAAACTCTATGTTTATATTCTATTGAAGGGACAACACAGTATTTGCTACAGAGCCTCAACAGTTATGATGTACCTGCTTCATACATGTTTTTACGGTGATCCTAGATGATCTTTTTGGCTAGATCTACCTATATTTTGTACTTGTGTAACTGAATCATCTCCAATATAATAAAATGGCTCAGCTCTTTCTGCATATTTTGATTTTTACTTAGATTTATTTTTTATTTTGCTGTAAGTTGTCATATTCTGTGAAGTATTACTGCATTCTCCCATTTGGGGATATTACAGTGGTATCAAGGCATGATCTTTGTCTCAGCTTGTGGAAACTTCATATTTTTACATTGAAAGAAGAACAGATACATGAAATCTATCATGGAGGACGAAAAATTTGTCACCACTTTCTTTAGATCCATGCAATATCTCTCCAAAGATATCTATTAAATGGAGAAGGAAGAACAGATATAAGATCCAAGAAAAATATGTGATGAGGAAAGTACTTCCTATCAGTAGAAAAGAAGACCAGAGAATCATGGATCTCCTCATAGATCCACTTTTCCCAATTTCTTTGAATAAGGTGAGAGGTATAGAAGTGATGGAAGAAAGGAACCTGAGACTCATGAGACTCTCAGTCTATACCTTGAAGAGTACAAAGCATAGTCTAGATCCTTCAAGGAGAAGCTAACTCTCCAACAATTCTTCGAAATCAAAGAAGAAAGAGGATCCTATAGCAGTAATAGAAGGAAGAGGCATAATAGATTCTATTTTCCTAAATTTGATGGATCTTCCTCAAGAAATGTCAAGGCTTGGAGGAGGGAGTTAGATTCATTTTTCAAGCTACATCCTGTGGCTAAAGAAGTGGTTGTTCAAATTGTAGCACTTTATCTCTTAGATGAAGTAGAAGATTGGTGGTTTGGGCACATGGAACATGCAAAGGTGACCAAGTATTCAGATTTCTTTCACAAGTTGAGAAAGAAGATTAATAAGAGAGAGGATGTCAATCTAGACAAGAGGTCACTACTTTCACCACCTGGCGTAGAAGTACTTGTACCTAGAGAAGGGGCGCTTGCATATTCATAATATAGTCTTGCACTCTTGACATATGGAGTCCCATGCATAGTTCAGAAGATGCGTGAGGAGGCGGAGGAAGATACCAGCGCTGGTACACTTGAAGAAAAGAGACCATCACTCTTACCAGCAGTTGGAGACATTATTATTCCGGTTGGAGGAACTCTTGTGTTCTGTCAAGGGGTTCCTACATATCATTTGATCCAAGGTATTCGTAAAATATCAGCGCATATGGTTTCAAGATCAATACATAACCAAGGGTTAGAAAAAAATGCTGGTTTGAAGCAGAGACATTTCATAGCGCAGAGGACCCTTGATCTAACCAAGGAGGAGACTGAAAACTATCCCTATTCATCATTTTTGAGCTACATTCAACCCTTTGAGTTGAGATGTAGAGTTTCAGAAAATGGGATTAGCATTATCCTATGTACAATGACTGATTGTGAGATCAGTGTTGTAACTTTCTTTGAGACAGTGCATGTATTACCCTGCAGATGTACAGTGATGTCTATTAGTAGTTATGACATAGAAAGGGCTTCGTCGTTCTTGGACCATTCTCGAGGTAGCTTCACTCACGAAGAAATGGAAGCAAAGATGAAAAATTGTAGACATCTTGAAATGAGAAAATTTTTCTCCTTTCTAGATGATCCTTTCTCAATGAGCATGTCACTACTCAAAGAGAAACTTCTACTTTCAGTAAATCCAAAACTTCTTCGGTTTTGTAGGGCCTTTGATGGAGAGAGAATCTCATTAATAGATCTCGTTAGAGATGCATTTCAACATTTCAAGAAATTCAAAGTTATTCAAAAGTTTGGGAAGGATGGCATTGTCGAAAGGGAGGATGCCATGATTATGCAGTACCTCATTCATCACCCACATGGGAGTGAATGGGTGAGGATGATAAAGAAGGGGTTGCAAAACCACTTGCAGATTTTTATGGGCTAGCATGCCTGGTTACGCTGGTTTCCATTGGGATATTTCTATCACTCTCCAAAGGCACTTTTCTTTCTGATCCATGCCTTGAAAAACACATATAAGATGAGGGAGGAGGCATGGTTGTGCTGGATGCTCTTGGGTGAGTATGGATACCACCCAATAGCTCATGATTTTTTGATTCATTCCTTGTGTATCAATGATAGTATGCAGCAAAATAAGGCATGTTAATTTTTGTTTCACTTGAGGGAGTTTGTCCACCACATGACATTTCCTATGTCTATGTGTTTTGTATTGTTTAAAATTTGGCATAATGATCTCATGATGTGCATTGATGATGTTTCTTTTTATTGGTATGATGTGACATATCATATGTCTATTAGTATGCTTTTTATTCATGATGCACATGAGGAAGAGAGAAGGCAGCGAGATCTCTTGTTGCTTTGGTTTCTTATGGGGGAGTTTGGCTTGACCATCTTACGTGGAGGAGAAGGAGGATGGCAGCAAAGGGCCTTACTTCGATTGTTGTTGTTAGGAGAATATGGTTTGACATATTTTTCTACCCATATTACTTCTTCCCTTCTTGTTTTTCATAACTTTGAGATGATGGAATTTGGATCCAACAAGGCCAACAGGGCTAAGTATGGAAGCATATCAATGCTCAATCTAATTCATGAAACATGGGATGAAGATATGTATTGTATGATGAAGCTTATCCCTTGTGGAAAGAGCTACTTAATTTTATGTCTCTCATGTATTGTTTATTATTTTGGACATCGCATGGTTGTCACTTGGTACTTCATGATAGAAGGAGGACATCTAACCAAATAGTTGGAGGACATTCCTTATGTTTTTAAAACGCAACTTTGCAACCAAACATATATAACCTATTGCACCAAATAGAGGAAGCCTTCCTTATGTGGATGCAATATGGAGGGGAATAGATGGCCTTGCATCTTCTTTTGCAGTTGCTTGAGGACAAGCAACATTTTGCTAGGGGGGGGGACTGTAATATTCCCAAATTTTCACATCATATTTGGAATATTAGAGTCCTTGATTTTCTTAATGAATTAAGTACATAAAAGGATGGAGGGACCCACAATCCTCAATAAGAATAAATATCCAATTTGTATGTGTGAATGTGGATTAATTTAGCCTAGATCTGCAAAAGGGGTAGTTGAGCAACTACTAACGTGAATGAGATTGGATATCATGTCTCATTTAATGAGAGAGATCATGGAGGGTTGATTTAGTCAACCAAGATCTTGAAGATGTCAAACAAAGGATCATTGAGCATTAATGATAAAGTGGTGATGGATCATGTGCAAATGAAGCACACATGATGGAGGAGGTGTACATTGCACCTAGACTGATTGGTTGATTTGGTCAAATAGCGTAGTCCCACTTGGAGGATCTTGTTCACATGAGACTATGCAGTTGAGATTAGGGCCAAGGCTTGAGGGGTCTCAATCATTATAAAGGAGGTGAAGACAAAGGTGAAAGGTATCTTGGATTATTTGATGTATGATCTCTTAGATCTGGAATTGTTAAGTGACATTCCACTGCATTCTTCGGTTGTTTAGTAGAGATTGCAGGTGCTGTTTAGCACAGGGTTTTCTCTGGTGGGAATCCCTCCTCTTTCTTTGAGTGATCTCTAAGGAAGAGGTTTGTACTTCATTATACATCAGGCTTTAAGTGCCATTTCCTTTTTCTACTTTTTGCAGAACATTCATATTCAGAAATCTGTAGATTTCTGAAGATCAGTTTGGAAGGTAGAATTTGTCTTCAGTACTTCAGCTGGAGAACAAGGTGAGGGATTATTCGCATCACTTGGGCTTATAGATCAGCACCCGCAGAGCCACATCATAGATCAGGCATCATGCCAAAATTTATTAACCTCCTAGTAGCAGTATTCTTATTAAGAATAACGCTATCTGAAAGGAGGAAGGAAGTTTCTAGTACATCAGCTAGCAATCCAGTGGAGGATCATTCCTCCACATTGCCATCAATTTTACCATCAGCCTGGAGTTTATTGCAGCCAATTTCAGTAGGCATAAGGCCACTCTTTCCCTCTAAACACAATTTTTGAAGGCATTTGTGTTGTCGTAGCTAAAATCATCTTTTGGAGGATTGAGAAGCTAGATCTAGAGCTTCCAGCTCATATATCTGAGGAAGGGATCAGCCCTTCAAGCATAGATCTGATCTGAGCACACATTTCAGCCATATTTTCTTTAGATCTAGCTTCAGATATGTATTTCCTTGCAGATTAAAGATCAAACCTTAGGGAGGTGATTTTTCCAAAGTTGCACATCGGGAAAATCCTTTCTAGGTTAACTTGGGAATCCATCACATTGGCTAGATATTGAATCTTGGCATCATCAGTGCTCCAGTTCTGAGCAGATCTGTATTTCCCTTTTCAGCCTGCAACTCTATGTTTATATTCGGCTGAAAGGACAATGCAGTATTTGATGCAGATCCTCAACAGTTATGTTGTACTTGCTTCATACATGTTTTCAGGGAGATCCTAGCACATATTTTTCTCTAGATCTACCTATATTTTGTACTTGTCTAACTGAATCATCTCTAATATAATAAAATGGCTCAGATCTTTCTGCATATTCTGATTTGTACTTAGATTTATTGTTTATCTTGCTGTATCTTCTCATATTTTGTGAATTATTACTGCATTCTCCCATTTCTGGATATTACACTCTCCAAGTCCCTCCCTCTCATAATGTTTTTTCAAATCTCTCCAACTCTTGGTATCACCATGCACCACCCACAAGTGAGAACACATGAGACACATATATAGGAGCAGAAACAAATTCTTGTTGTAAAGGAGGAGTAATATGAATGCCTTGTATTCCATTTAGATGAGTGTAACTCATGCCATTAAGGAGATGTATGCATGCGTTAGTTAATGAGACTGTAACATATGCATTAAAGAGAGTGTAAGAGGAATCTTTTATGACATCTATTTAATGAGTGTAAGATGAATATGCCATTCTTTGATGAGTGCATAAAAGAGAGTGTAATGTATTATTAAAATAGAGAGAGAGAGTTACATAGAGCCATGAGAATCATCAAGGAGAGAGGTGTGAAGTGATTGAGGATATATAATCCCCTTTTAGTAATAATATCATAGTCTCATAAAATATAATAATAATATTATTAATATTAATAATATTGAGGATTAAGTCGAGTTTTAAATATTATTATTGATTAATCATAAGTTCAGTATACTTATGATTGGCCTTCAAGTATACTTGTTTACCCAATGATTGGAGGTGATTTACTATTTTTGGAAAGTCATACTTGAAATGGTAGACATGAGTTTCTATTTTTAGAAAGTCACTCCAAAATTGTTAGGAATGATATTTTATTAATGAAATTAATATGTGATCTACCCATGAGTGGTATTTTTCTTCTAAATAATAGAGGTTCTACACCCCTATTGTATGCCTCTCTGTGCCTTAGTAGATTGAGGACTCCGGGCCCTGATCTACTCTAAAGATCCAAGGTTCCACACCTTGATATTTTTAAATATTGAGGACTCCCTGCCCCAAACACTTCATTATAGATCAAAGAAAACATGTCTTTGTATTCAATCAATTTAGGACTCCATGCCCTAATCATTTTATTATATATCCAAGACACCACGTCTTTATATTTCATGGCTTCTCATCTACCCTACTTTGAAATTCTGAGTTTCACCTTAAGATAGTGATTGTGAGCTCATACCCATCTGATGGTTCATCGGTAAGGTCTTCTTCCAAGACCTGCACACATCATAATCTCATTGATCAAATAAATCAAATGAATTTCATAATTAACTTATTCAAATTTTACCAAATATTGTGCATGTCTTCCACAATCATTTTAGTTTTTGAGAAATGACTTCTGAAGTGACTTATAACTTGAGTATCCCTATTGGCAATGACCAAGTCCCCTGCCACATCGTGATTAATACGATATTATGCACATATAATCATACAAATCATGTATCATCCATTAATTTTAATTAACCATTTGTTCCACATAACCATGATCATCCATGGATCTGTGTCGCAATTCTGAATCACCATTCATGTCATACACCTATGTTTAAAATAGGATACCAAAAGAGAAAACATCTCTATTATGCTCTTAACCAAAATCAATTATTGTGCACGCAACCATCGATATTAGCATAAGCACACAAAAACCAAGTGACCCAAACCAGGTCATAGAATATAAGCATGTACATAAGTATTTCATACATAAGATTAAATAATTATATCAAAATCACCATCCCTAAGTGGCATGAAAGCTATCTCACCAAAAAGGGACACTACTCCAGTAGTCCTGGGGGAGGGTGTAGAGCCGGATCCAGAATGGAGCTCATTTGAGATCCTGCTTGTATGGATTGAAGCGTTCTATCGAGCTGCGTAGGTATAAACCTGTCGAGTTGAAGAAGTATGGACATTAGTCCATGATCCTATTTTTTTCTTCAATGCAGGTGCAGATCACATTGAATAAGCCTTTGGCACGCTGCTAAAGGTTGAATTGACACTTGGTCTTCCATTTGGAGGCAATCCATCCTAAGAGGACTTTTCCTATGGGCCAAAAACCCATGGTATGTCTTATTAGTGTATGGTCCTTCATGAAATAGATTCTTTCATTGATTCGATATGTAGTAGCTCGATCTTAGTTCTTGTGGAAGATTTGGGTATCCATGTAGATGAAGTGATGTTTGTTTCTTCTGCTTCTATTGTGGAGGTCGGTTTCACTGTGGGAGTTGCCCTAATTGTGTCATGAAGCGGGCCAGAGTTATGTTGACGATCGTTGTTAGCCCCTGTCATCGGTCCCGTGGGTGGAAGGCCTGAGGTGGGGGAATTTGTTGCCCCCCCACTAGTTTATGTCATGGTTGAGCCTATAGGCTCTCCAGGAGTATTTTCGCAGCCTCAAGGGGGAGGAGGGGTGTGTGCGAGGGGTAGCCTGCGCTGAAACCTCCAAACCCTAGATCATGGCGGTGCTTCTCGCTTCGACTCTGTCGCATTTTCCCTTCCAGCATGTCACTGAGGTTAGGGAATTTTACAAAGAGCCCTACCTCACCCATCAATATGAAGATTTAATATCCTAGGGTATAATATTAGTCATATGGATTTTCAATATTAATCGTTGTGTCAAATATAATTACCTTGGTTTATAATCACGGTAAACCATGATCCAAACTCGTATTGCTAAAAACATTTTCTCAATATGAATATCAGCCATGGATCAACATCGCAATGTGACAAAGAATGTCTCCATATGAAAATCAATCATGGTGTACCATGGTTCAATGTCACATTGTGAAAAATTTTGTCTCAATATGAAAATCAACCATCGTCATCCATGGTCCAATGTCACATTCTAACAAATATTGTCTAAATATGAAATATTATTCATAGGGTTTATAGTATTAATCCTACAGTTTAAAGTAAATCACTTGGGTTTATAACCATGGTTAACCATGTTCCATTGTCACATTGTGACAAACATTGACTCAATGTGAAAATAAAGCGTTGTCATCCATATGCAACCATGGTTGAACATATTATTGTGACAAAGATTATTTCAATATTAAAACCATCCATGGTCAACCATAGGTCAATGTCACATTGTGACAAATATTTTCTCTATATGAAAATCAGCCATGTTCAACCATGTTTATATTAGAGTTTATAATATTTATCTTACGGTTTATATACGTCGGGCTTATAATATTTATCCCTTTGCTTTAATATTATTGCCTTCGGTTTAATATTGTTTATTGGTGTAAAATATTTTTCATGTGCATTTATAATCCATTCGGTTTCCTCTATCAATATTTATCTTTTATTTATATACCTTGGGCTTATAATATTTATCCCTTCATTTTAATATTACTCCCTTCAATTTATGATCTCCCTGGATTTTAGTATTAATAATTTTGGTTTATTATTCATTTTGGTTCTTACTCCTAGGGTATAATATTATTCATATGGTTTATAGTATTAATCCTGGGGTCTAATATAAATCCCCTTAGATTATAATCATCGTCAACCATGGCCTAATGTCACATTGTGAAAAATATTTTCTCAATATGAAAATGAACCATGGTCAAATCTCGCATTATGGAAAAGAGTGTCTCAATATGAAATTAAATCACGGTGAACCATGGTGAAACCCCTTGGGTTTCTAGTATTAATCCCTTTGGTTTAGTATTCCCTTGGGTATATAATATCAATCCCTTACAATTATTAATCTAAGGATTCTTATTGCTAAGGTTTAATATTATTCATAGGGTTTATAATATTAATCCTTGGGGTCTAATATGAATCCTCTTGATTTAAAATCATGGTTAATCATAGTCTAACGTCACATTGTGAAATGAAAATTCTTACTATGAAAATGAACAATTGTCCAATGTTGCATTGTGGAAAATATTTTTTTGCATATGAAAATTAATAATGTCAAACATGGTCAACCATGGTGAAACATTGCATTGTCAAAATATTCTCTCAATATGAAAATCAACCATGGCCAACTATGATAATTCTAGGGTTTACAATATTTATCGTAGGTTTATATACGTTTGGTTTATATTATACCTTAGGATCCATTTATTAAGGTATAAAATCGGGACAAAGAGAAACGAGCCATTATCGAGTTGGCAGTAAGTGGCCCCATCCCAATTTCAATCGTAAACATCCTAAGCAACTCCCAGTTGACTTTGTCATAGAATTTTTTTTAAGATGTAATGCTAAAATGAGGGATTTGATATTTTTGTTCTTGATTGAATGAAGACAATCCTAACCTAAGACATTTTCCTCATGAATTTGTATTCGAGGCATGAAACCAAATTTCTCCTTAGAGATTCCTGAACCAAGTTTATCTTTATACCTATTAGCTATGGATTTGAAAATTATTTTATAGACCAAATTACACGGAGAAATGGTTCCAAATTGGTCAAAATAAATGGGTTTTGAGGATTGGGGAATCAAGGCAAGGAATATCACATTGACTGGGATGAAGACTCTCGATTTGACTCTATATTCCTCTACTACTTTCAAAATTTCCAGTGCGACTATCAAGACCAAAACTATTTTCTTTTGCAAAGGCATTCAGAATACATTCCAAATCTACTAAAAAAATCCTAACTGTCTATAGAATATACCTCCTCACCATAGAAAACAGGAGGAAAAATATTAAATTCCTAAATTTTTTCCATGAATTTATTGAAAAGTGACTACTTAGAAAGTTTGGACTAGTAAGATATCGTTGAATTTTATGTCATCGATATCGAAAGTGGCCAAATCATTAGGTCCATTGGGTTTCGAGTTTGAATTGGTTACTTTCATAAATGAAGGAAATTGATGAAAAAACTTTGAGTTACCATCACCTTTGGCTATCCAACTAATCATGATTTTGATTCTTCAGGCTACGTAGTTTATTCAACTTTATTGATTCAAGATTGCAAAGGTGCTCTTTTAATTTTGGCAAGAACATATCTTTCAAAAAAGAGGAATTGAAGAAATATATTTCATTTTCAATCAATCCAAGTTTAACATTTAGCTCTTTCTTTTTGTTTTCTCTCATTTAACCACCAAATTGTTCAACCTGTTTAACCTATATGAGAAATAATTTAGTTTTTGTTCATGAAAATGTGTCTCCAGAGAATTGCAAGCATCCCTAACGAGGTTGATAAAATATTGATCTTTAATCCACACTTGATTAAATCGAAAAATTCAGGGTGAAAAGGAGATAATAACCACAGATTCCGGGAAAATTTGTGGGATGTGACATAATATCTGGAGCAGTCCAAGGTCTATATTTTGTGAAACGTAGGATGAAACTAACTTCCAAGAAAAAAATATCCAGTCTTTTAGTTATCACTTCATTGGAAACTACCATTTTTTCAAGTGGGCATCGAGGGATCCATACATACATTTATTAACCCTACACTCTAGAATATAGAGTTAAATTACATGCACATGAGATCTGACCTAGATTTCCTACTCCATACTTCATTTGTAGAAAATGTTAGGTTTATATCTCCAAATATAATCAAATTGTTATTATTTAGGAGACCTCTATTCTGTAAAAAATCCCATAAATCCCTTATCTCATTATACTACGCATAGAAATTCAAAACATCTTCCATCCTAGAGAATCCCTTGAAATTCTATTTAAGAATAAGCTCCACCTTTTATTAGAAGGTAGAGAAGGATATTAAATAAGTATCCGAGACGACGAGATTTTGAGAGCCTCCTAAGGGACAAAAATTTGGATTTTCCTTCAATTTTCCTTATATTTAAGGAAAGTACTTCCATTATCAACTCCAAATAGTGGTAAATGTTTCTCCCACGGCCTGGGAGGAACATGCATCAAAGATTCCGTGAGGGGGAACTTCTCTAGTGAAATTATTTTTCTTATCTTTCTTCTTTTTCCTAACAGTGACAAAAGCTTCAGAGAGGGCAAAGACACTGAAATAATTATAGATCAATAGAGGGACATGGTTTACGATGTAATAATACTATGACGAGGAATGAGGAGGCCAATTTCTAGAGGAGACATGATCATTAGAGGAAACCAAGTGAAAAGGGACAATAGGAAGAGAAGGAAGGGAACTAAAGAAGATAAGATCAAATGGGGGAATTGATGGTCACAAAAGCTTCAGAGACGGTTGAGACACTGAAATAATTATATATCAATAGAGGGAAATGGTTTACAATGTCATAATACTACAAGGAGGAATGAAGAGGACAATTTCTAGAGGAGACAAGAGAATTGGAGGAAACCAAGGGAAAAGGGACAAAAGGAAGAGAAGGAAGGGAACTAAAGAAGATAATATCAAATGGGGGAATTGATGATGACGTAATTAAAGGGGGAAAAGGATATATATTTATATTTCCCAAAAATTTGTAATGATCTATAAGAGAGGAGGTACTAATGTAATTTCCAGTCAAGGAAGGACAAGGCAACGAAACAAGGCCTTCAAACCCTAAAGAGTGAAGCAACGAAGTGAAAACCTTCCTAGAAACGTCATATTTATTGACTATCGAACTCTTAAGAATGAGCTTAAGGCCAAGAGCCACAACATTGTTTGTCAATCTATTGATATCTAGTTGATATTTAGAACTAATTATAGAATAGGTTTTAATTTCATCAAGCACAATTAAGTATTGAGGAGAAATAAAATGAAATTAAAGAGTCTTGCATTGCATCTACCTCTGCAAAGAATGCATGTACATCCAAGGATCCCTGCAGATAATATTTTGAGGTGTCATTCATGACCCAAAGAATATTTTTAGATTTAGAATGGACAAAATAATGTTGCTATTGTGGCATTTAGAGACCTAATGTCTTGGTTACCCTCAAAGGAAACTATCGAGAAATAGTGACCACAATATCATTGGACCAACGATGGAACTCTCGATTGCTGGAAGGCTTCAAAATAATATCATGAATTGGGAAAAAATACCCCGTGTGCGGGAAGGACCTATAGTTGTGCCCAGAGTCAATCCAATAATGGTGCCCACTTCAGTCTTTATGAAGATTATTAGTTTGATGGAAACAAGGAGATCTGAAAGGGGTTTTCTAGTAATTGAAGGGATGAAATTAAATTCTACCTCTGTATGAAATTATTAGTTCCTCAAGAAGATTAGCCTCTGATTTCACTTCCACTAATACCCAGGTTACATGATTCATTGATTATGTTTGTTATATTTATTAGTTAATTAATAGTATGTAACATGAAATGGTTTGTAGCTATCATAATTACATTCTATTATTAACTAGTTTTATGTAACATGTACATGTTTGTAACTATTGTAATTACACTTTATTATTTTCACTAAATTACGAGGTAGAACAGATAAAAGATATCCAAAAATTTGATTCGATGGTGTATTTGATAAGTGACATACATAAAGTCGTGTTTTTTTCTATTTTATATAAATTTACTTTTACATAACTAAATAGTGAAACCACATGTTATGGTTTTGAGTTGTCTTTAGTGATACCTTTTGGAGGCATTTCCTGTAGATTTTTATTATCTAATTTCTTTAAAATCCGGTAGGAATTTATTGAAAACACAAGCTTGATGTGTAACCCCCACACAATTGAAGTTTCCTAGAGTTTTTTAGGGTGATAAATCTTTATATATAGTAAAAAAACCAGACTAAATAACAAAAATAATTTTTTCACCTCAAAATTTTACCTCGGATTATGTACCGAAAAGTTCAAAAAATTGCACAAAAAACACTCATTATTTTATTGTAGTTGTTAATTAATAATTTTGTGACAGATATTTATTCAATAAATATATATTTTGATAAATTTTTTTAAATCTAAAAATAAAATTACGTATCATAATAATGTAATTTTAATTACTCTCTTTTTATTTCTTGAGATTTGTAGAGAAATTATTTACCACGAAAAACCAAATTACAAGTACGAGATTTCCTATTCTTTATCATGGAAAGTAGGGAAACTATTGCAAGCCATTAATGTAAGGTTTCAAACTTTTAATAAACTATTGACAAGCCAATACTGTACATGTTCAACTTTTTCAAGTATATTTTTTTTATTATATTTATTTATAAAGATCATATAAAATTTATCAATGGGGTATAAAACTATTGAATTATTAAAATAATAATATTTATTTATAAAAATATATATATAAAAAGAAACTACTAAAAAATAGAAATTCTGACATTTGAAATTTATAAAACCAAAACATAATAATTGTGAAGTGTGAAATGTATAATCATTTTCTTATGATATTTTCTAACAATTAAAATAACACTTTTAAATAAATTATTTCATAGCAAAAACTGTATGGTTATTAAATTTTGATATGTTTTAATGTGGTTGGTTTTTTAGCTTGGAGATTACATTAGGATGAGCATAATAAGTAATTTATTTGTTTGTTTGGTTTATTATTATATGTAGGTAAGGTTCGATTCTCAACGTCCACAATGGATAATTACAATACCTAAATTTACCAATTGTTAAAGAATAAACTGACTAGATTATAAACATTAACAATAACTTTAATTTTTAACACAACTTTGAAAACACTATGCAATTCACAACCCTATGGCCATGACCTAGGGTTGGGTCTTCCCTCGAGGCTACAGACGCCTCCATAAGTTGTTTGTCTCAATTGGTTCCGCCTTGAAAAACCACTCGCGTTTGATAGGGCCTCTCTATGGTGGATCACAGTGGGGGGATTTTTGATCCCCCCTCCTCTAGCCTGCCATTCAATGGCGCGGTGGTAGAGTCTAACAATGCCGGTTAGCACAACTCTTCCCTGCTCTCCGCTCCTACATGGAGGCCTCCTGAAATCAGCAACCGTCCTAAAGGTGTTGTAGCTATAGAACATATTACCTCCTCCACTTGTATTCCAAAAGCAATAAAACTCGTAAATATTGTGCTTCCAGCTCACCAAATTAATGAAAAAATTCAATACATAAAGGATCATTCTTTGATTGGAAATTTTATGGGGTTCTGGCCGACTAAAAAGGCCCTCCTCAGATGGATCACCGCCAAATGGAAACCCAAAGGAAATATCGACCTACAACTTGGCTCAAATGATTGCTTCAGCATCATATTTACATGCACTGAAGACAAGAATAGAATCATGGACATTAGCCCCTACTTCAATTCACCTATTCTTTTTCTCTGAAATTGGGTCGAATACTTCAAACCCGTCAAGGAAAAATTTAGTTGGGCTTTGTTGTGGATCTGTCTCTATTCATTACCTCAAGACTATTGGGACGATCAAACCTTGAAATAGATTTGCAACATGCTCGAAGAATTCATTAAAATCACAAACGAGACAAGAGTCAACAATCATACAACCTATGCAAGGATCTACGTCTACATACACATAGCCAAAACTTTTCCAGATGGGGTAAGTATTCTTCATGACGATTTTGAATGGATACAAATAATGGATAATGAAAATGTGTTATTCATATGCTAAAAAATCCACATGTTGTGGCATATATTCAAATATTCCCTCTTAACCAAGATCCTTCATGAACAAGGACTCTACAACCAAATATTTATAGGGATTCACAAAAGTCACCAGTAGAAGAAGACATACAAGGAAGGCACGCACATCTCCTTCAACCAAACCTCCTTCAACCAAAAACAACTTTGATACTCTAGCTAATCTGAACTTGGAAACCTCTAATATTCTCAGCTCCTCAGATTTTCCCATGCAGGAAAAGGCACAACCACAAGAGCATCCAACGACTATGCAACCTCCTGACTTGTACGCACAATCTTAGACGCATAACCCTCCTTCTATAGACCCTGGGAAAGGAAAAGGCTCTGCATCTTAGCCACCTATAACTATGGATGAGGAACCAGAAATTAAAGACTATAGACATCTACGTATCCTAGGTCTTGAAGATGCATGCAAAATGGAAAGACTATCTCTCAATCCCCAACAAACAAATCCAAAAAATAGATGAATTCCTCTCTCTAGCCCAACAACTTCCCACTCTAGGCATTCAAGGGGGAATGTTTCTCAACACCAAGCACATTCTTAAATAATACAGGAAAATTTGAAGATGAACATATCTACATCGAGTTATTATTTTGTAAGAAGAACTCATAGGATATGGAAGATGTCCAGAGCTAACCAGGTTCTACTCCATCATTCTGCAAAGTTCTCAATGAAGATGATCTTATGGAATATAAGAAGGCTAAATAGTACTTCAAAGCATCAATTAATAAAAAAGATAATAGCTGAAGAAAATCCCACAATTTTCTTTGTGCAAGAAAGTAAATGTCTTGGCACCACCCTGGACACGATCCTTACAAAGCTATGGAGAGGTTGTCAAACTTTAACAGTAGATGCCTATAGGGCCTTGGGTGAGCTAGTGATGATCTCGAATCCACTATTAATAACTCTTAGAACTTCCATGCTACACGTAGTTGTATTCAAGCTTATTTTCATATTCTAGGCACAAACATACATAGAAATCTCGCAAATGTCTATTTTCCTCTTTGGGTGTTACGGGAAGACTTAAAAATGATTACGAGAATTCAAGAAAAGAAAGGTGGAAGGAAAAATTTGGATACTGACAGCTTCATATTCAAGGACTTCATTTGTGATGATCAACTAATAGACATCCATACTTACAATGGAATCTACACCTAGAACAATAGGCATGGAGGAACACACCAAACCGCTTCATGCCTGGACCATTTTCTGATTACAAATAATTTCATATATTTGGGAGGCAAGCTAGATGCCACTATCTCCCCAGTGACAGGATCTGATCATTGGCCTACCCAAATTCATTTGGTCAAACCTAACTTGGCGACTCGTAGGCCCTTCCGCTTTGAAAAATTCCAGTTCACGCATCCTAGATTCAAAGACCTTATCACGGAGTGGTGGTCCTCTCTCTCACCTCTAGATTGTTCCAAAATTTTATAATTCTAATAGAAGCCTAAACTGGTCAAAGGTAAACTGAAATTATCGAATGAAAATACCTCGGGAAAATTTTTCAATAACAAAAAGTATATCAAGAGGAAAATGGTGGATCTCCAACAAAAAATAATTCTAGAAGGGTGAACAACGGATTGCAGTGACTTGGAAACCAAGCAAATGGCCGAAATGGAGGACAACAGAATTCCAGAAGAAATCCTCTGGAAACATAAATCAAGGACTACATGGCTAAGGAAGATGAAAGAAACACTATATTTTTTCACTGATCAACCATTCAACATCGGATGCAAAAAAAAATTTTGTTTCTCAAATCTCAGAATGGTGAGTGTCTAAAGCATCACAAATATATTCAAAAGGAGCCCTTGGATTACTTCAAATACATCCTCAAGGAGCCCAACAATCAATGAAACAAGGCCACCGCAAATATAAACCAACATATCCCAAGGTTACTCACCGAAGAACACAACCAACTGCTTCTCAAACCAACTACCATGCAAGAAATAAAATTGACACTTTTCCAACTTAAGGAGGGTATATCCCCTGGGTTAGACGACTTCACTAACAATTTCTTTCATTACTTTTGGGATATCATCAAGCAGGAAGTCTGGGATCTAGTTGAAGAGTAACATAGCTCTCATTGGGTCCTTCCAGCACTAAATGCAACCTTTCTCTCACTCATTCCTAAGCAGGATCAGGGAGTGTCTCTAGGTAAATATAGACCTATCGCCCTTTGCAGTGTCATATATCAAATCATTTGCAAGGTTATTGCTAACCGTTTAAAGATGCTCCTTCCCCTGCTTATTTCTCCGGAGAAAATGGGATACGTTGAAGGTAGCCATATTCTCGATGGCAATATCGTCACCCATGAAGTCATCCAATCCCTCAAATTTATGAGAAAACCTAGAATACTATTGAATATTAAGTTATCCAAAGCCTTTGACAAGCGTATCTCGACCTACATTAGACAGGTTCTCCTTGCCTTTGGGTTATGCCATACTTGAGTTCACTAGATGATGAGTTTGCTCACTTCTCTCTTCTTATCTATCCTCGTTAATGTGATCCCTTCAACCACCTTGAGCCCATCTAGAAGCATTAGATAGGGATATCGAGTCTCTCCCTTCCTCTTTTTTTTTATGGCTAAATGCCTCAACTGTTTCATCAATACTATTTTCCAATCTCAAGCTCTTAAAGGAATTCTGATCCACAACCAACCGTCCATTTCACATCAATAATTTGTGGAAAACAACATGATCATGGGTCATTCCTCAGTGTAGGAAGCTAGAACTCTCAAATGTCTTCTTATCTACTTCTCTGATGCCTTCTAAACCACTTTCAATTCTAATAAATCCCAGAATTTCTTCTTCAATACGCCCATCCTTACTCAACATAATATTTCCAGGATCTTGGGATTCATAGTCGTTTCTCTCCCCTCCAAATTTCTTCGAGCCCCTTTTACCAACTCATCCATAAAGCACACCTCCTCGAAAGAGATGCTCGACAAGATGGAGGCCATACTGTCTTCTTGGACCTACAACTTCCTAAATATTGTAGGTCATTTGGTCGTAATAAAATTTATCCTACAGTCCTTGCCCCTTTATCACTTCCCTATTCTTGCGGCTCCAAAATGGGTTTGCAAATATATTCACTACTTTTAGAGAAACTTCTTGTGGAGAGGAAACAAGGATAATCGAAAATGGGCATTCGTTGGGTGGAAGGATGTCTGCACTCAAAAGTCTCAAGGCAGTCTTGGGCTGAGAGATCCAGAGCAAAGCAACACAATCATGGGAGCTTCTATCTAGTGGAAGTGGGTCTCCAACATTCATATGCCCTGGGGTCACTTATGGACTGGTAAATATGCTGCTACTTGGCCTCGAGAAGATTTAACCACATTTAATCAAGAGCCTAAGGGATTATTAATCTGGAATGCATCCAGTCAGCATAAATACCTCATTTAAGATCATAGCTTCTCATAAATTCAGCCAGGCATGCAAGCTTGTTTCTGGGAAGATACTTGGTAGTAGATGCCACGCCTTTATTCCATTTTCCATCGACCTCTTTGGAGCGCCAACCTACACAAGAGAGAGAATAATATGGTTCAAAACTACTAGGCTCAAGGGGTAACGGACGGATTCCGGAATTGGCTACCAACGAATAACTCGCAGGTAGACTGGCACGAGGAACGACACCTCGTGGCACCTTCTCGACCAAGGAAGCCTATCAGCTACCTCATCACCTGGATCATGGTCAAACAAATAATCTTTGAAGGAATATATAGAATGCAAAACTCTATCCTGAGGTTGCTACCTTTTTATGGCTACTCAACAAAAAAATAATCCTCACATGGGACAATATCCTGAAACGATGCTTTGTGGGGCCCTCACAATCCCCTCCTTTTCAAAATGACATTGAGACACCTATTAGAACAAGGTCCCCTAAAAGCTGTAATTTTGTAAAAGTTTTTTATATTTTGGTCTTAATTAGTCTAACTCATGGGCTTTAGGGTGGTTTAAAGACCCTAACACACTGTAACAGGTCAAGGGTATACCAAGAGTCTACAAACCATGGTTTGTGGATGTTGGCTTGAGGGGTCCTGACCCAAGTTCGGAGGTTAAGGTTTGCCAAAAAACCCCTAAACTACTTTCCCTTTCATTAGTGGGTTGCTTACATAGGGCAAAGTCTCACCCGAAGTAGTATGTGATGGTGATAGAACCAAGTTTCTGCACCCTGGGATAGGTCAGGTAAGTTAGGCAGGGTTGTGTTCAACTTGACAATTATCAAATCACATATTACAGAACCCAGATCTATCAGCTCCTCCACATCCATGTGTGAAATATCATGTATAATTGCAACAAATCATAGATATAGGAAAATAAGGCAACTATCACAGCTATTCTTGCATCAAGTCTAATAGATAGATTCAGATCAATGGTCAATGCAGCATAAACACGTAACACTAGTATTTGCGCAGATTAAATCAATGACATAGAGCATACAGAAACAAATATCAGAGATCCAATAGATTCAGAGATTTTAATAGCCTTACTCATTCATTAACTCTTCAGTTCCCTTTACAATACCCAAAACACCCAACCTGCGCATACAACAGTAGGGTCGGCACACTACAGGACCGAGGATCTTTGCACACCTAGCCAGCTGGAGTCCTTTCCCCAAAAACCCAAACAGATCTACTAATTCACAAGTTGCATCAATATTAATCCAAGTCTGTCTTACAACTCAAAAAGGTTTAACTACTTATACTATTTTAGCCTACACATCAAATGGTTCAGAAGACATGGTTTATGGACTCTTTGTCTACACTTAACCCACTTACAATGCATGAGGGGCTTTGACCCACCCCAAAATGCCTACGTTAGACTAAATATAATAAAAAATATACAAAAATGGACCATATTCATAGCTCTTGTAGGAGACCCTGTTCCAACAGTCCCGCAACACAATCTTGTGACTCGTCCTGAGTCACTTGTGGCATTGGGGTTTCCACCTGCGCTTGTATGGATACTCTAGCCATAGAGTCATTTGATCCGATACATTTTGAGCCGGATACCATTGATGTAGCCGTGGAGCATATCTCTGCATAGGGTAGCAAGCCTAACTACTCCGCCATCCGTGATATCCTTAACTGTGTAGGGACCAAGCCAGTGTTGCCGGAACTTCCTAGGATGCTTTGAAAACTAGATAATGCACAAGAGGACCAATTGGCCTTCTGAAAAACTCTTTTGGTGAATGTGTCAGTCATGCCAGGATTTATCGTGGGCCTTCTGGACTTGTTGATGGAAATTCGCAATAAACCGATCTTCCTTCAATGCCATAAGCTGCACTAATCGCACTTCCATGACGTCTAGTTCTGTCATGTTTCTAAATGCTGTGATATGCAGACTAGGAACAATATACTCCACGGGCATAATAGATTCTTTACCATAAACCATCCTAAATGGGGTATTTCCTGTTAACTTCTTGTAATTTGTTTGATAGGCCCAGAGGACCGAGGGGACGCACACATCCCAATCGCTGCGATCAACATTGCATACGTTGTTCAATGCATGCTCCAATATTTTATTAAAATCTTCAACTACGTCATTGACTTGGGGGTGATATGGCATGCTCTTCGCATGATGGATCCAGAATTCCTCAGTCAAGGCTTGGATTGTTTCATTAAGAAAGTGCATACCTCTGTCACTTATGAGAATCTTTGAACATCCAAACCTGGTCAGGATTTGCTAAAAGATGAAATGCGCACTGGTGTCTGCAGTACAATCTTTTAATGCTTGTGCTTCTACCCAACCGGTTACATAGTCAGTGGTCGTAATAATGTAGCGTCCACCTGTCTTTTTTCCTAGGGGGTTGATAGGCCTGATGAAGTCAATGGCCCACTTATCAAATGCTTGTAGGGCCATTTGTGGTTGAAGGGGAATTTCATCTCTATGTGATGGCCTCCTTGTTCGTTGGCACGTATCGTAGGCTTTACAATAGTCGTGGGCATTAGCATGCAGGGTTGTGTTGTGTCATAAAAAGGTATCTTTTAAACACCTAATTAGCCTACATTAATCATCAATCTGGGAGAGAATTTTTATTTTAAGAGTGTACTCTGTCTAAGGCTGCAATTATCTAAGAGTAATGCTATGAAGATGTAGTACAAAATTCTTGATACAAGAGTAAATGGATGCTTGTAAAGAAATCTAATTACAGTAACATAAATGGAAATGCCCTGAAATCTTAACTGCATCAATCTGCAACACATCAATCAGGGATACAATAGCAATAACTCCTTCACTTAGAAATCGATGCAACTAAAATCACACTGAGGCAAGATAACCAATTTGGGAACTTGGAAGCAGTAACCAATGTCCTCTACAGTTGGTGGTCTTGTTCTTAAAGCAATCAAAATGAAATCAAACTCAAACTACTGGCTGATGAAAATAACTGAAAGGAACTTCCTCTAATAACAAAAGCTGGAAAGGAATAGCAACTCGTAATTCCTATGTGTACCCAACAACTGTAACCAATGTATCTGCTAATCTGAATCTATGAATCAGAAATGAACAATAAACAAGAATGGAACAACAAACATGAATTGAACAACAATTCTAAACTTAACACAATCAGGCAACTAATCTTAATATTTCAACCCTGTCGACAGCCAATATTACGAAACAGTCAATCATAAAGAATCATAAACCAATAGAACAACAACTAGAATTGAATATAGAATAGAAAATGTTTATAAAGATAGCAAGCTAAATAAACAACGAATACACTTCTTGCAAATGATAAAACAGCAGTGCAGTTCGTTAATACTCACAACGAATCTGTATTCAATTCAAGAGAAATCAATCAACTCTATAATCGTAATGAATTTAAACACAACTTCACACAATAGTAAGAAAAGGTTAGAAATACAAATAGCAGGGTGATTTCACCAGGGTCGGGCCCTTAGCACCAGTGAAACACTGCTGGGCTACTTTAGAACTTGAGAGATGAAATGAAATGCATCTTTTATATTAATCGAGCATAAAGTATTACAAAGACTAATATGTAAAGCCGAGAGTCAATAAAACAATATTAGAAAGGAAATGTTTTGAATACAAGAATCTTTAACCCCCTTAATCACTAAAGGTGTTGCCTTATATATCATACCTTGACGGACAAGATGAGGAGTAAGATGAGGCTTGAATAGCGATCCCTCAGGATCGAAGCATCTTGAGGGATTCACTTCCCTTATTTTAGTTATCACATGATTTACTTTGACCGAAGCCAAGCTGTCCCTTGCCTTTTCCTAGTGATGTGTTCGGATTTCCTTATCTTTGGTAGGATTTGGTGTAACGCTAGAGGAATAGCAGTTGCATTCATCTCAGCCTCACCTTTGGTATAGTTGTTCACTTCGTCTAATTCCTGTTTTTATCAACAAAAAGCAATCTTTTGTCATCTTTTTACAATAAACATACATCTTTCCAATTCTACCATAATTTTTATAATAAATCACCTTTTTAAGGTAAAAAGGATTATGTATATAGTACAAGAATGAGAATATACATAGTGATTTCATACCTTTTCCACTGCTCAACATACCACCCTGCTTAATCTTTTTCATGTCCTCATGAAAACTATAGTTCACATGCAGAGTAGTTAAAGAGTAAGCCGGATAAGGTTTTTCATCAAAAGGCCTAAAGCCATGCAGTGCAGCTAATGCTTCGAAAACATGCTCTGTCTGTCCTTCGAGTAGTTCATAAATGGCTTTGTAGTCTGTAGTAGGATAATATGCAATGGAGCTTCGAAACTACACCCTAGCCAGAATGGTCCTTCTTTTAGAATGAGATTTCTATAGAAAACCAAGTGATCTGTAGCTAGCCAAAAGTTTTTATAGTTAAATGGTTCTCTATTTTGCACATTCCGATTGAAAATTCCCAATCGGACCTTAGCTGCTATGTAAGCCCGGTTTCTAATAGATAGGAAATAATCTATCCCATTCAAGATAATCAATTTATGGACAGGCCCCAATGCTTTGATAACACCTTCCTTTGTCATCAAACTCTTCTGCCTAGCCCAAAATTGAAATGGGTCTTGAGGTTCAATCCTAACCCACAAATCTAATTCATTTTCCTGACTTTGAAAAACAGTACAGGCTTTAAGCCATTTTAACTGATTAACAGGAAAGGAAATAAATGCCTGGTATTGGATATCTCCCACAAAAAGGCTAGGATTTGACTCACAATCATTTTCCAGTATTAGATTATGCAAATAGAACTCACACAAGAGGCGTTGTACCTTTACCCCATAGAGTTTGCAGCATGTTACAAAGTCATCTATAGTTTTTAGTTTTATATATTTTCCTGCTCTAATTGCCTTAATATTTAGCTGTAAATATATTTCTAATAAAAGTATATCGTAGTTCTTGGCAAGGCATCTACAAGCTAAAATATCAGTGTACAATGAGCAGAGAGTGTCCATTCGATTGTGGGCTAATTTTAATTGATTCATCACCTTTTCAGCCTTCTCTTCTGCTTTTCGACACTTCTCATGGGCTTCAGCTTCTTCTTCATGGATGGTCTTCATCTACTGCTTCATCTCCTGATATCTCTTCCTAGGGACAGTGTCTTATTCCAACTTTTCCCTTTCCTGTCGAGCTTGTGCCAACTCCTCTTGGAGTCTGGATAATTTAGGGTCACTAAAAGTATTTTGACTACTAGCTTGCATGTTTTCACTTAAAGTGGGTCCCTCTAGAATATCTTGTGCTGGAACAGCTGTTTTTTGTTTCGTATCTCCATAATTAGGGTCAACCATAACTTCTGCAACTTGGGGGTTCATCTTAGCGACCACTTTACTCTTTTTCGAAGTTCGCTTGGTGGCTATGCTTCTTCTCTTGGGGGATTGCTTAGGCATTTGTTTCATTCTAAGAACCCTAATGGTTTTCCTAAGTTGTTCCATGAGTCTCTGAAGCTTCATTCGTTCCCTTCGAAGCTTTTCAATCTCAGTTACTTTCTTCCTTTTTCTTAATGGAACGGATGTTCCCTTTTCTGAACCTGTTTGCTCAACAGGGTTTTGGTCCTCATTAGCCGTGGCTTCAGTTGGGTTCTCTTCTTGGTATTCTGCTTGGGGTTCTTCTTCAATATTCATATGCCCTTGGCTAAATTCTTCGAGAATTATACCCTTAATTGACTCTGCAATCCCCTGAGAACTTTCAGTTTGGGATATTGCTTCAGTGTTCTCCTTTTCTTGTTCATGCTTTTCAGGGGAAGCAACACTAGCTGATTCTATCACTTCGTTAGGGTTTGTTGTTTCATCTAGAATTTCTTCAGTTGTTTCTTTCTTGATAGCAGAGTGCTCCTGCAACTGATTGATATCAATGTTAAGGTCTAAAGGGCTATAAGGCTACACATAGTCACTCATATTGGCTAGAATTTGGGCCAATTGGTCTTTCCGTAATGGGCTTCGTGGTGAAATTACAGTAGTATTTTCGGGAGGCTCTGTTCCTTCTCTTTCACTGCTATGATTATCTTCGTCCTCCTCACAGGTATGATAGCTACCTTCTTCCTCATCTGAATATCGAATTTCTCCCTCAATTTCCTCTTCTTCATTATTTCCTTCTTCTGCAGTAGTTTGCTTCTCACCACTGGTGTGGTGGCTCATTTCTTCTTCATCCGAGTACCGAATTTCTCCCTTCATTTCCTCTTCTTCATCAGTACGAGGACTTCCTCCTTCCAATTGTGGAGGATGTCCATCCTCCGAGCTGGGAAATTCCAAGGGTTGGCTACTGCTACCCGTAAGTCCTTCTATCATTCCCCTACTTCGTTTTGAACGGAGGGATTGTCTCCGAATTGATGGCTCAACTGTTAAGCTAGCCATTCTCTTCCATTTTGGGGCAAGTAAAGCTAGCCCTCCATCAATGGAGAATATCAACTCTTCCCAGTTGGTCTGTTGTTGGGCGAGACTACGACTCACTATTAATCTGATTAGGAAATGGTGGTTGACCACCATGTCTGTATGCTGAACTTTTCTTATACTATGGGCAATATCATGCAGTAAGGAATTTAAAAATGCAGGAAAATTTACAGTGCATTTCTGCTTTAATACTGCCAATAACTTAAGGTGGCGAGGTCTTACGACGTCTTTCTTTCCGTCGCATGTTATATAGACCTGCACTATCTTGGCCAATTCCGTCCATGGTTCTCCCATGTCTGTGTTTGACTCTGAACTCCTTTGCCTTTGACGACCAATGTCTGTCTGTCATCCTGAAAAATCTTCATGGCTTCTTGAAGCTTGACCTTCTTCTGAGTCTATATAGTTCCTTGTGCTGGTATACCAGACACCTCTGCAATTATTTCATCTGTTATAGCTATCTGTCTTCCTCTAACCATGGAGTATCCTTCCTGCAAGTTTTGCAAAAATTCAGTGGCCACTGTTTCATGTGGTTGTTGCATCCTCGTGAAATATGTAATCCATCCCAATTTTTCCAAAATCTCCTGTGCAGCATCAGAAACAACTATTACTTGTGGCTCACTGTGAATTGGTCATCCTCCCATTGTCTCTGCACACTGTTACCTCTTTCCAAACACATAGTGATTGTAATGGAACAACATAGCACAGTGAATTGGAATAATGTCGTTAGGTTTTTGTTATTCCCTAGAATGTATGGATTTGATTCACATACAGGTAAAGAAATATCGGGATTTCATCTGCATGCAGACATCCACGCCCCCCTAAAGGATGATAGGTCATCCTCGACCGTCAATTAAGAAAGGCAAGTGTTGTGCAGTAGTTGTACAGCAGGAAAAAGCAGGCATAATTATGATACATTCAATCAAATTATAGCATTTACTGAAATCAATGCATGTGAGAAATCGTAAATAGATATAGAAATGTTTGTAATGATTCAAACATAAGGATAAGGGACAACTTAAGATAAACATAAGTATATATGTGTTTACTACCCACTCAAACTAATGTGATCGGTTTATGATGATTTTCATGTATAATAGGTTCGAAATCAAAGGTTAGGAATTCATACTTTCATTTGATGTTTAAATAGGGATATAAGAAAAAGGGTTTAATACTACTATTGATGTATATAAATGTGACTCCAATACCACCAGCAGAGCTCTGTTGCTCATATGTGTCCATAACCTTGACAAAGTTGATTTCTCGCCGTTGGAACAATTGTCCTTTATTTATGTTGAGGAAGTGCTTGTTAAATTTCATAACGAAGGCCATTGTGCTGGCTTGGTGACCAGATAAATCACAATGCCATTCACCAAGAAGAAGTGAAAAATGGGCAGGCCGGCTCGTGATGAGATCTCCTATTCCAAGGACTTCCTAATTTTTTCAATTGTCCATTGGACCGTATCCTTGGTTTGGTGGCCATGATGGGAATGCAACTTCACTTGCTTCCTTATAATCATGGTAGCTTGGATCTTGATGAGACTCCCTATCCTCCATCTACCAAATCATAAAATTATTAGTGAAATATGTAAATATTTTTGTTTTTCATATAACACTTTCCTACTTATACATAAAGGATGGCTCAACACTCCTTAAGAGTAGGGATGGTGGAAGAAGTCTAAACATCTCAATAGAAAATAATATGCCCTTATTCCTAATCCATAAGTAAAAATCAAAGAATGTTATAAAATATGGGAAAGGACCAACATGATAAGGATAATCGATCATATTAATTTAGTCGTAGTAAGACAACAAAATCATGTTATTGATTATGTCTCTTTTTCCTTTTTCTTATCATTACTAAACAACTTTCTTAAAAATGACGATTTCTTTTGATTTTCTGATTACAGGAAGCTTTAATTTGTATGGTTGTATATGAATAGTATGTTTGACTTTAGAAGAGTCATCGGAAATCCTCAAAATGTTGATATAAAACAAAAAAAAATCCACTCAAAAGGTGCTATTCCTTTAAAAATAACAGCAGAAACAATCTGCGGAAATGTTGTTCCTTCCGAAAGGAACAACAAAAATCTGCGAAACTGTTGTTCCTTTCGAAAGGAACAACATAAGTGTTGTTCCTTTGGAAAGGAACAAAAAAAACTCAAAATAAATGAAATAGACAGGGTTTTTGAAAAAAAAATAGAATTCTATGAAACAAACAACAAAAACTCAAAATAAATGAAATAAACAGAGGTTCGAAAAAAATGAATTCCATAAAACAAACAATCCAAATAAATGAACAATATTTATGTACAATTTAAAAAAAAAAAAATGATTTAATAAATGGGTGTCGAGGAGGAGTTATCCCCTTCAGCCAGAATTTTCATGGTAGAATCTTCCCGTAATTATTGGTAAAAGGATTCTCGGGTAGGCGGTTTATGATACAATTGTACTCGATGACCGTTTACTTTGAAGGAATGTCCAGATCCATCAATGGTGGTTAATGTAATAGTTCCATTGTCATGCACCTTTTGTATTTCATAAGGCCCGCACCATCGTGTCTGGAGTTTCCCTGGAAAACCCTGAAACCTAGAATCATATAGGAGTTCCCAATCTCCTTCGTGGAAGATCTTTTCTTTGATGAGGGAATCATGCCATTTTTCTCTCTGTTGTTGAATCAACGCTATGTGCTAAAGAGCAGAGACCCTAATTTCATCTAACTCATTAATTTTCTGCAGTCTTTTAGCCTGGGCTTCATTTAAATCTAGACCCACCTTTTGGGTTGTTCTTAATGTTTGAATTTGAAACTCTATTGGAAAGATGGGCTCTTTTCCAAATACCAATTGATATGATGAATATCCTGTAGTGGGTCTCCACGTTGTTTGGTATGCCCACAATGCTTCTGGAAATATGTAGGCCCAATCACATCTGTGTGAGGCAACCGTTTTTGTTCATATAGATTCAATCACTTTGTTCGTGCTCTCTACCTGCCCATTTTCCTGTGGGTGGTATGGGGTTGTAATCTTGTGCTGAATGTGGTAATTTTTTAGTGTTTCATCTAGTTTATTATCTATAAAATGCAGTCCTTCATCTGTGATTATGTCCCTTTGGAGGCCGTATCGCACAAATATTTGGAAAATAAATTGTATTACAGAGTCCTCTGTAGATTTTGAAATTTCCTTTGCTTCAACCCATTTGGTGAAATACTCGGCTGCAACTAGGATGTATGTTTTTTGGTTAGATGGAGGGCTAATAGGGCCAAAAAAATTGAGGGCCCGACGTTCAAACGGTTCAATTACTATTTTAGGGTTCAAAGGCATTTCATCAGACTGCCCAGGGAAACTTGCCCTTTGGCAGCTATCACAGGCCTGCACAAATTTTTTAGCATCTTTAAAGATGGTAGGCCAATAATAGCATGTTTGTAAAACCTTATGGGCAGTTCTACGATCTGCAAAGTGCCCGCCACACTTCCCATCATGGCATGCTTTCAAAATATCATTTACCTCGTCCTCCCGGACGCATCTTCTTATTTTCATATCTGCCCCTATGTGAAATAGATAGCCCCCAATCCAAGAGAATCGGGTACTACGTTGTATTATCTTCTTTCGTTCATTAATGGATAGATGTTTAGGTAGTTTACCTATTGCCAAATAATTTTCTATATCAGCATACCATGGGGTTTTGACAGTAACAATGAAAAAATGTTCATCTCAGAAGTGGTCTTCAACTGCTTCTGTGCCTAATGGCTTTTCCATTCTTGACAGAAAATGAGCTACAGGGTTCTCTTTTCGAGGTCAATCTTTGATTGAAATGTCGAATTCCTGCAATAAAATCAACCATATTGTCAATTTTCCAGTTGTAACAGGTTTATTTGCTAAGAATTTAATGGCAAAGTGATCAGTATATAGTACTACAGGATACCCAGTTATATAATGTCTAAACTTATTTACAGCATATACTACAGCTAAAAATTCCTTCTCAGTCACAGTATAATTTAATTCAGCAGGGGATAGATTTTTGATAATATAATAGATTGCATAAGGTTTATTCTCTTCCTCCTGCCCAAGTACTGCTCCAATTGTTGTGTCTAAGGCATCAGATGAAATTTGGAATGGAAAATTCCAATTTGGGCCCCTCAGCACTTGGGCCGTTGAAACAAGATTTTTCAGATCATTGAAGGCATTGTCACATTTATCTGTCCAAATAAAATCAACATTTCCAGTTAGTGCATATAAAGGTGCAGCTATTCGAGAATAATGTTCTATAAATCTCCTATAATAACTAGAAAATCCAAGAAAGCTACGTACCTCTGTTTGTGTGGTGGGTGTGGGTATTAACAAAATTATCTGAATTTTAGCTGGGCCCACCTGAATTCCAGCTGCTGAAATATAGTGCCCTAAGATAACTCCTTCGGTCATCATCATATGACACTTTTCATGGCTTAAACAAAGCCTAGTGTCAATACATCTTTGCAACACCTTTTCTAAATTTTCTAATGCTGGCTCAAAATCATCCCCATAGCCCTTCAATTATTAAGTCTGCAAAGATGCTAAGAATGGCCCTTTGGAATGTAGCAGGGGCATTGCATAGGCCAAAAGGTAAGACTCGGTAGGCAAATGTCCCCCATTGAAAGGTAAAAGTAGTTTTGTCTTGGTCTTCAGGGGAAATCTGGATTTGATTGTACCCACTGAAGCCATCGAGGAATGAAAATAATTTCTTTCCTACCAATGTGTCTAATGCCTAGTCAATGAAAGGAAGGGGAAAGTGGTATTTCTGGGTTGCCTTGTTAAGTTCACGATAATGTACACATATTCTCCACTTTTCGTTCTTCTTTGGTACCACTACTAATGGAGAGACCCACTTGCTATTAGATATTGGGTAGATGAAATTAACATCCAATAGCTTTTGTAATTCAGATTTCAGAATATCTCTAAGGTGACGGTTTAGTCTTCTTTGGGGTTGGCGAATCGCTCTCGCATATCTTTCAATATAGATTTGGTGTGTATATAATTGGGGGTCAATTCCCTTCATGTCTGGGTAATCCCATGCAAAGGCTGCTTTGTATTTACATAGTAATTGGACCCACTTCTCTTCTTGTTTAGAAGTCAGATTTTTGTTAATGCTTAGAGTTTTTCCCGACGCAATTTCTATAATATTACTATTGTACACAGAATTAGTGGGTATTAGTTCATCAGGAATGTCTTTCAGAGGATCTTCTTCTTCCTTATTATCAAATGTTTCCTTGATCATGTGACATTGTAGATGGGATCTGATTTGTGGTTTATTAATAAAACTATTGATGATATCATCCTCTGTTTGATCTTTAAAATCAAGAGCATTTTCTATAGTTAGAGGTGATCTCATATTTTCCATAAGATATGATACAAGTTGTTTTATTGTTTTGATTATTGATAGGCTTGGCTGGGATGGGGGATATAAAGCTAAATTCTTGACATAGTTTCCCCTTGTTATTGTCATGTTGCCTTGTCGGCATCCAATATAAGCATCGACATTTGCAAACAAGGTCTACCTAAGATTAATGGGTGTCCATATAGCCAGTTCTTTGGATTGATAACCAAGAATTCAACAGTGTATTCCTAGGAATATACTAATACCATTACATCTTGTAATGTACCCTCTGGTTTGACTATGGATCGGTCAGCCAATTCTAATAAGGTTGTTCTTGGTTCTAGCGATGTAATGCCAAGTTTTTGATAGGTGGTGGTTGTTAGGATATTGATTGCTGCTCCCAAATCAACTAAGGCATTTGGAAACAATTTCCCATGGATTTGCACTGTCACTATGGGATTTCTTGGGTCGTCATATTTTATGGGTGTTTCCATTCCTGATAATAAGTCAGATAAAGTACCGACTATTTGGACAGTTGTATTGGTGGTTGTTCTCCTCTTTGGATTTTTTATTCATAATTCCTTAATGGCTTTTGCATATATAGGGATGTCTTGGATAGCTTGGAGGAGAGGGATTTTTATACACAAATTTTTTAATTCTCCCAGAAGATCAAAATTAGGATGTTCTAATGGGTGTGGTATGATTAATCGTTCTTGGAACGGTGGAGAGGAAGTTGTTACTTGTTTTTTATTTTTTTATTGAACCTCCTTCTCTTTTTTTAATGTTTGTTCTATAGGTAATGGATCTTCAATATGAACATTATTGTTTCTCTCTGTTTCTACTATGCGCCCAGACCTTAATTGAAGGTCATTACACTCCCTCGGTTCAATTTCTAATTTTGGGGGTTCCATTATTTGGACAAACTGAACTGGCCTATATTTTGGGTTTGGGTTGGGCTGGGCTAAGAGTTGTGGTCTTAAGTTGGTCTGGGGGTTTGTATAGGGAGCTGGCAGTGTAGGTTGAGAGAGAGGGATTGTTCTAGCTTGCTGATTTGTAGGTATTTTCCAATTTGACTGCCAGGACCGACTCTGCGAAGTAGAGGGGGACCATTGTGTTGGATAAGTATTGTTTTTCCAAAATGGTGGGCAGAAAGGAAAACTAGGCGAATTAGTTTGATTTGTTTGATTTGGCCATGATGTTGTAGGGAATGGCTATTGTGACCAATTGGGAAAAGGTGGTTGATTTTTCCACATTCCATTATATTGCTAAGCATTGTACTAAGGAGGCTGAAAAGAAGAAAATGGATCAGTTGGCATACTTGATCGTCGTGGCTGCCATTCTCGGCACTGATTAAGCAGACATGCCACTTCTGATTCTTCTTCTGCCTCCTTATAAACTGATTTTAGGCTACGAAGCAAGGGAAATCCTTCTGTAGGGTCATATTTTGTGCAAATGGCGCAAACTTTGATTACATCCAGCGGGCACTCTTTGTGGCTGTGTTTATTCTTTCATCTAGGACAGAATATCGCCAAATTTTTCTCTGCCTCTACTTGCTTTTATTTTTCTTGAATAATTTCGAACTGCATTGTTAGAATCCCTATTATATCTATTTTAAAATCTTTCAACAGGCTTCCAATATCTGCACGAGTTACACCGTCATTAGAGGTCTTCTTGTCTCTTGTAATCATATCAAGTTCTGCTAATTTTAGCCTTGTGTTGCCCCTCGAACTCCTGATACACAAATCAATGATGTTAGCATAGCTTTCTTGATATATATCCCCTTTTCCCATAATATTCAATGTTTCAACCCATTGATCTTTCATTCCCCTAATTAATGTATTTTTCAACACATTATTCGGTAAGGGTAAGGATGCATAAGGAGATCTCTGAAGATTGTATTGAAACCATTCCACATATTCTTCCAAGGTTTCATTTGGTTTTCCTGTCATTTATAATATTTCTTCTTTCAGTTCCCGAGACCTACAATAATCTTGATACTTCTTTAAAAACGCAGCTTTCATCTGATCCCAATCAGTTATGACACACCCACCTAATCCCATAAACCATCGTAAGGCTGCTCCTTTTAATGTAGAAGGAAATAGTTTTAATTTTTGGGGATCGGTGGTATAATCATATTCCCTACATAACACATCGAATTCAAACAAAAATGCATCTGGATATTCCGTTGCTAAGCCATGAAATGTGGGAATATGTTGAAGGGAAATTGCCTCCATAGGTGCATTGACTGCAGTATCTACTATAGGATATTGCAGCGTAGAGGTTTGCTGGGGTGTCTGTTGGTTCTGGTTTTGGTTTTGGGCCATTTGGTAAAAGATGTGCCAATATCCTTCTAGGATCTGAAGGGAATTCCTAGGCTGACTAGAAGGAGCAGGAATGGCCTTGACAACACTTCCCTGGTCTGGAACAATAAGTATTCCTTATTGACCTACTGTTTGAGGTGATTCAAGACCTTGGTTTTGAATGAGTTTAATAGCACTTCCCTTATCTGGACTGCTTACTGTTTGGGCTATTTCAATAGGAGATTTTGGTTCTGTTTCTCCTGTTTCCCCTTCTCTTTCACGGAGATTACTAGAGTTCCCTTCTTGAGGGGAAATTATGAAAGGATTCTCAATTTCTTGGAAATATTGCTCAATTCCCACTGTTTGAATATGTATCTCAGCAAAGGCTTCAGATGGTGACTCTGTAGCCTGAAGGGAACTAGTAGGCTATCTAGAGATAACTTTCCTAGGTCATAATGATGGCTGAGATTCGGTCCTTTTAAGGATTTCGTCAATAAAAGTTGTTCACCCAAGGGTCACCGGTCCCTTATGTTTTTCAATTTTAGGAGGAATTTTGTTTTGCTTAGTTGGTTTATTCATTCAATAAAACAAGCCTTCATTCCTACCTAAAGAGAGAAACTTACCTAACTCTGCTGTGAAGCGGGCTGTGAGAAAGTGTGTTTCTTGCCTAGTGCATAGGTTCTTACCTTCCATATTTAATACACAATTCTTCGTAATCAGAAGAAAATCAATTGTGCATTACTCCTTTGAAATGGCATACAATCTCCCTGGCAACAGCGCCAAAATGTTGGGTCATAAAAGGGTATCTTTTAAACACCTAATTAGCCTACATTAATCATGAATCCGGGAGCGAATTTTTATTTCAAGAGTGTACTCTATCTGAGGCTGCAATTAAATAAGAGTAATGCTATGAAGATGTAGTATAGAATTCTTAATACAAGAGATAACGGATGCTTGTAAAGAAATCTAATTACATTAACATAAATGGAAATGCTCTGAAATCTTAACTGCATCATTCTACAAAACATTGATCAAGGATATAGTAGCAATAAATCCTGCCCTTAGAAATCGATGTAGCTGAAATCACACTGAGGCAAGATAACCAATATGGGAACTTGGAAGCAGTAACCAATGTCCTCTATAGTTGGTGGTCTTGTTCTTAAAGCAGTCAAAATGAAATCAAACTCAAACTACTTGCTGATGAAAATAACTGAAAGGAATTTCCTCTAATAACAAAAGCTAGTAAGGAACAACAACTTGTAATTCCTATGCGTACACAACAACTGTAACCAATCTATCTGCTAATCTGAATCTATGAATCAGAAATGAACAATAAAAAGGAATGGAACAACAAACATGAATTGAACAAAAATTCTAAACTTAACACAAGCAGGCAACTAATATTAATATTTCAACCCTATTGATAGCCAATACTACGAAATAGTCAATCATAAAGAATCATAAACCAATAGAACAGAAAATAGAATAGAATATAGAACAACAAAGCTTTATAAATATAACAAGCTAAATAAATAGTGAATACACTTTTTGAAAATGATAAAACAATAGTGCAGTTCGTTAATACTCATAACAAATTTGTATTCAATTCAACAGCAATAAATCAACTCTGTAATCGTAATGAATTTAAACACAACTTCACACAACAGTAAGCAAAGGTTAGAAATATAAACAGTAGGGTGATTTCACCAAGTTCGGGCCCTTAGCACCAGTGAAACACTGCTGGGCTACTTCAGAACTTGAGAGATGAAATGAAACGCGTCTTTAATATTAATCGAGCATAAAGTATTACAGAGACCGCTCTCTAAAGCCGAGAGTCAATAAAACAATATTACAGAGGAAATGTTTTGAATAAAAGAATCTCTGACCCCCTTAATCACTAAAGGTGTTCCCTTATATATCAGACCCTGATAGACAAGACGAGGAATAAGATGAGGCTTGAACAACGATCCCTCAGGATCGAAGGATCCTAAGGGATTCGCTTCCCTTCTTTTAGTTATCACATGATTTACTTTGACCGAAGTTGAGTTGTCCCTTGCCTTTTCTTAGCGATGCGTTCGGATTTCCTTATCTTTGGCAGGATTTGTTCTAACGTTGGAGGAACAACAGTTGCATTCATCTCAGCCTCACCTTTGGTATAGCTTTTCACTTTATCTAATTCCTGTTTTTATCAACAAAAAAGAAAACTTTCATCATCTTTTTACAATAAACATACATCTTTCCAATTCTACCATAATTCTTATAATAAATCACCTTTATAAGGTAAAAATGATTATTTCTATAGTAAAAGAATGAGAAAATACACAATGATTTCATACCTTTTCCATTGCTCAATAGGTTGGCCAACATAACCCAGCCGTCAAGATCTTCTGCGCTGTTGCTTTCCCTATGTAGTCACCTCCTGCTACTCTGTCATGAGTGTCGGTCAAGACATCATGCCTTTCGTGCTCCAAAACATATCGCCACAATACTTCATATGCCCCCATATTATATAAATGTCCTGCGATGATGGTAAAGTCTCCTGCCCAGGTGACTAGCTCTTTTTCTGCTGTATAGAGTACTCTAGAGGTTTGGTCCCGATAGTCAAGAGCTGAATGATATTAGTGAAGTGTGCATCGACTACCCTGATAGAAAATCGTTGCATGTTAGTAAATATAGCTTCTAGGTTAGTTGGCTCCTCGTCGCTCTCTATTCGGGACAAGTGGTCCGGCCCAGCATTCAAATTTCTCGGCTTGACTATGATTTCAAAGTCATACTCCTGAAATAGCAGTAGCCACCGGTATATTTTCCCCCCCAACATAGGCTTTTTGACCGGGTATTTTAAGGCTGAATGGTCTGTGAACATTTTGAAGTGACCTCCTAGTAAGTAATGCCGATATTTCTACAATGCGTAAACCATTGCCAATCCCTCCCTCTTGGTGGTGGACTAGTTGTGTTCCGCTCCATACAACTTCCTACATGCAAAGAAAACCAAATGGTCAATATATCCTTCCCTTAGCTGTGTAAGGACAACCCCGAGAGCAATGCCTAATGCAACAACATGAACATGAAATACCTTCTCCCAATCCGAAAATATGAGAATAGGTGTCGAGACCATATTTTCCTTTAGTAGCTCGAAGCTCCTTTGGCATTCATCATTCCAAAAGAATGAAACGTCCTTCTTGAGAAATTTTTCCATAGGGGTAGTAATCAGTGCATAGCCTTGAATGAATTTCCTGTAGTAGCCCATGTGTCCAAGGATCAAGTGCAACTATTTCTCCATGGTTGGTACTGGAAAATTTATGATAACTATGATTTTGGCAGGATCTACCATTAGTCCTTACTGACAACTACGTGGTCGAGAAAGATTCCGAAGGGTACACAGAAGATACACTTCTCGATATTTAGGGAAATTTGGTGTTTCCAACAGGAATCCAACATCATGCGCAAGTTTGAGACGTGTGCCTTGACCAGGCCAAAGACAGTGCAATCATCGAAGTACACCTCGAGGAACTTGTGAATGAATTCTTTGAACACTTGGACTATGATACAGGAGAAGATCGCAGGGGTGTTTTTGAGTCCAAACTACATGAAAATATAGTGAAAATATCCCCACTCAGTGGTGAGCATGGTTTTGTTGCGGTCCTCAGGTCTGATTCTTATCTGATGGTATCCTGAGAACCCATCTGTGAAAGAGTATGCTTCTTGTCCTCCTACATTGTCTAAGATTTTGTCTGAGAATGGCATTGGGAATGGATCATGAATGTAGGCATCATTTAACTTGCATAGGTCCACACAAATTCGAATCTCTCCCTTAGTTTTTTTCTCCTGAACCACCATTGGACTGATCTACCCTGATTGTTGAAGAGGTTTGATGATCCCTACAACAAGAATTTTATCGAGCTCCTCCTTGACGTTCTGCTTATATTTGGGGTTCAACCTATAAGGTCACTTCTTTATGCGCCACGCATCGGTTTTGAGAGTGATATGCATGACCCCTAAGTCCACTATGATCCCCTTTAGCTCGCAAAAGTTTGTAGGGAACAAGTCCTTATATTCTATAAGTAATTCAACTACTTTACCTATTGTATTCTCATCCCAGTAGTCCCTGATCTTAGCCAATTTAGGGTGCTCTTTCATCCCAATGTTTACTTCGCATAGTTTGAGAGGCTTAGTGACATCCACTTCCCTTAGTGGAGGTCCTTCAATGACGCGCTCCCCTTTTGACTCTAGGATAGAGATAGACCACAGATCATCTTCAGCTTCCTTAAGTGCCAAGCTGCGGCAGTTGACAATATCTTGCATCTGTGTTTCCCATGTCGGCATTCTAAATATTGCAGAAGAGCTGGTCTTGCCAAAAATGAATGTATCTATGTCATGTATTGCTTTGTCAAGCACCTCGGAACCCCCTATCAACCCAAATGTTCCTATAAAGTCATTCTTCAAAGTTTCCCAGTGGCGAGTGCGTTGATGTAGCTTCGCATCTAGGTAGCAGGAAGTGTGGATTGGAACCAATGTGTGAATGAATAAGTGAACCCACTCCCCTGTAGTTTGGTCGTCCCACGCCTCCATCCATGCAACCACGTGTTCATGCGGATCCCCTGGGCCAAGGAACAGATTGACCCGTACCTCCGCTGGGGTCTCATATCGCAAGAGCACCCTGCCCCAACAATCCTCCCATGCCGGGAACACTTCCTTATCCGTCTCCCACCATCGTGCAAGGGTTGCGGTTATTGCTATGTTAAGGGCCCATAACCTTTGTTCCTTGGGAACCTTGACTTAAAATTCCCACAAAAAGTCCCTAACATTACCAGAACCATCGAAATAAGGTAGATCTCTTACCTCGGAGGAGATGTAGTGGAAGGTCCTCAGGCGGCTGCAAGGTAGATGCCTCTTCCTCATCAAAGTCCTTGCAAGTCATGATATATGGTTATTTCTCCTTTTCTAGATCCAAACTTTCCTGTTTGCTAACTGTTGGTTGTATCATAGGCTCGTTTGTCGTTTTCTTCCTAGGCCCCCCAGTAGCCATCCCACTACGTGTTATGACATTTACGCTTGAATCTTTGTCTCGTAGTTCGGACTTAACCCTCTGCACATTCTGCGTAGGTGTCGGCTGCCTTTCCAGCATCTTCACTATCAAGACTAGACAGTCTTCAATCGCATGGTCTAGCTACCTGCAATACCGGTAGGTCTGTCTTGTGGGGCTTGGACAGTCCCTGGAAAATTTCCCTATCTCTCGACAGTTATAACAGATGAGTTTCCCTCGTCCCCGACCTGCGCTTCCACTTCTTCTGCCTTCCTTGCCCCTTGCCGGGGAGCCCTCTGCACTCAGGAGCGATTTGGGTGATGATGGGTCTGACTGCACCCTATAGAGATTCCCCTAATCGATCATCAAATCATACATCTGGTAGTTCTATTCATCATGTCCTACAAACCTATAGAACCTGTACCATTGTTGTTTTACTTCTGGGATGTACGCCGCAAGGCGGGGAGTGTGGTTCGTGTCGTGCAGCCCTGCAATGTGGAAATCATCACACCATAGTGCTGGCCCACTTGGTCTTGCCACTTCCCTAGGGCGTAACAGACTAGGTCCCCCAGCCTGCATATAGTCTATTAACAACAGGAAGTTATCCTTGGTGTGACCATTCATCCTGCAACATATGCACCATATTTTCAGGCTAGCCTCTATGCCTCACTCCTTTTGCAGGTTCTGGATCTCCACCTGCATCACCTCTAGTTGCCCTTGGATCTGCTGGACACCTAGCTGGGCATCGTCTCTAGGCACAGCTTCTAACTTCATAGAGACCTCTAGGGCTTTTTCTGGTGATTTGAAAGTTTGGTGACCCATAGGTACGCGCAGGTGAGGCAGCAACATAGAAATGAACCACTCCATGTGCTGTTTGTCATCACACTGAAATCCTCCTTCCCTGATCACCTACTTCAGCTATTGATCGACCTCCCATACAGATTTAGAAGGCCCTTGCTTGAAATCCTTTAGAATGACCACTATTTGAGAATAGGACTTAGGCTTCTTGAACTGTTGTTTTAAGGCATTCTTGACCTCTTTGATGGTTGAGTTTGTATGTTATCCGATGTATCCCATGTACCAATCCAAAGCTCTTCCTTCGAAGGAAAGGGATAGTTGTGGCCTCTTCACCACGTCACTAGCTATGTTCTGCGTAGTCCATACCAATTCTGCGACAAACCATAACTGGTCCATGTCCTCATCTCCCACACCCTTAAAGGTAGGAAATTTCATGTGCGTAGCCATGTTGTCTTCTGGTGGTGGATGTGTAGGTGAATTCTTACCCCTATGGTGGTTTGATAGTGGTGTGGCTGGAAAACTCTGCGCAGCTACTTCTCTTATCGGGCTGTAGACAGATCTACCTCCTTCTAGGTTGGTCCGATACAATTTGCTGCTTTGCGTCGTACTTCCATCCGGATCAGCGGTCATTCACTTAGTGTGGCTACACAGAATACTTTTTTCACACAGTAATATCTTAATCAACAATCGTAAAGTCTTCAGAAACTTACCCCTAAATCCTTTTAAAGAATCTGTGATCTACTTCGGAGTAGGAGATGAATTGGTCAATGGTAAAGTCCATCACGAATCCTCCCAAAATTCTGTCCACCCAATGATCTATAGTGAGAGTGATGGTTTTATCCGCCTTCTCTAACTGCTAGATCAATTCTGGGGTCTACTGTGTGACCCTCTTGCCCTTCCAACACTTCTGAAATTTGAACAACCTTGTGAGCCACTACTGGAGCTTGATCGAAATAGTTACGAAGAAGATCTCGTAGATCTCTATGAAAATATACCCATTTTTCCACTCTTTGGTGGTCAACCTCCTATTGCGGTTTTATTTCACTGCGAATTCTTGAACTTTCCATTCGAACCATTCATCAATTTATTTTCTTTCAGGTTTCCAGTACGGCCTTGGCATTATCCAATCCCTCCCTCAAAATGCTCCCAGTCCTGGCAAGGAAACCATTTTTTGGCCCAAGGAGTCCTGACCCAGGTTCGGAGGTTAAGGTTTGCCAACAAACCTCTATACTACTGGCCCTTTCGGTAGTGGCCTGCGCAAAGTCTCACTCGAAGTAGTACGGGAGGGTGCTAGAACCAAGTTTCCGCACCCTAGGAGAGGTCAGGTAAGTCAGGAAGGGCTATGTTCAACTTGACAATTATCAAATCACATATTATAGAACCCATATCTATTAGCTCCTCCGCATCCACGTGTGCAATATCATGTATAATTGCAACAAATCATAGATATAGGAAAATAAGGCAACTATCCTAGCTATTCTTGCATCAAGTATAATAAATAGATTCAGATCATTGGTCAATGCAGCATAAAAATGTAACACCAATATTTGCGCAGCTTAAATCAATGACACAGAGCATACATAAACAAATATCACAGATCCAATAGATTCAGAGATTTTAACAACCTTCCGCATTCATTAACCCTTCAGTTCCTTGCACACAGTAGCAGGGCCCGCACACAACAATACTAAGGATCTCCGTGCACACAGCCAACAGGAGTCCTTTCCCCAAAAACCCAAATAGATCTACTAATTCGCAATTTGCATCAATCTTAATCCAAGTCTATGTTACAACTCAAAAATGTTCAACTACTTATACTATTTTAGCCTACACATCTAATGGTATGCAAACTATGGTTTGCGGACTCTTGGTCTACCCTTGACCCAATTACAATGCATGAGGGGCTTTGACCCACCCCAAAAACCCTGCGTTAGACTAAATATAATAAAAAAATGTATAAAACCAGACCATATTTGCACCTCTTGTAGGAGACCCTGTTCCAACAGCAGGCCATTGGATGCATAGGCTAAAGTAGTATATGTAGATGAACCTTTTTGCATCACAAGTAGAAGAGAATAGAGATTGATGATAGTTGCAAATTTTTAGATCTATTTGCATTACTAGGGAAAGGAATCCTGCTGGCTGTGTGCGTGGAGATCCTCAGTCCTGTTGTGTGTAGACCATGCTGGATGTGTGCGCAGGTTGGATGAGATTTTATTGGGTTTTGGGATACAAATATATGTGAATCTGGTTAGAGTATCTCTGCATTATCTGAGTTTATGTATTATTGTTACGACTGTTGGATCTATGGTTGGTTATCCATTATTATTATGGATCTATCTTTGTTTCTATTGTTTATGAATTTATGATATTACTTGTGATATTGTTGATGCAAGGGTGCTAGTTTGATCTATGATTGATAGTAACTATGGTAAATGTGGACTACAACTGACTAGAAAACCTGCAAATAGATTTTTTTTATAGCTGAGAGAATATCATTTATATGAATCTATGATTTGTTGGTTGCTACGAGTGTAGTTGTTGTACTGATATATCGATGCTATGCACATGGATGCGAAGTAGATATGAACTCTACGATATAATTCTATAGCTAGATACGTAGCTCTGTTGACTTACCTGCTCTCTCTCAAGGTGCGAAAACCTGGTTCCAACACCCTCCCATACTGCTTCGAGTGAGACTTTGGCCTGTGCAAATAGGTGACTACCGAAAGGGCTAGTAGTATAGGGGTTTGTTGGCAAACCTTAAGCTCCAAAACTGGGTTAGGACCCCTCGAGCCAACAAATGGTTTTGTTGCTCGGACCAAGAGTATTTCGGGAGAGATTGAATAATGCCAAGAACACATTAGAGACTTCAGAAGAAATATATCAACGAGTGGTTCAGGAAGAAAATTCAGGAATTCACAGTAAGAGAGAATCACAGTACAAGGCTAACCAAAGAAGAGTGGAAGAATAAGTACATTTTCACCAAGATCTACAAAATTCTCTTCGTCAAATTTAAGATCGAGTTTCTGGAGTGGCTCGCAAGGCTCATAGATTTCCAGAAGTGTTGGAGGGATGAAAGAGTTACACAGTGGACTCCAGAGCTGATCCAACAGTTAGAAAAGACTGATAACACCATCACACGCATAGTAGATCACTGGGTGGACAGTGTGATAGGAGGATTTATGACGGAATTTGTAATTGATCAATTTGTCTCCCACTCTAAGGCAAAGCGAATATCTTTCAAGGGGTTTCGGGGTAAGTTTCTAAAAACACTACCATTGCTGATTAAGATATTGTTGTGCAAAAAAACCATCCTATGTAGCCACACAGAGTGAATGAGCTCTAATAAAAGTGAGGGTACAATGCACAATGATAAATACTACAGAACCAATAAAGAGGGAGATCATTTTGTCTACATTCCAGTAAGAAGTTCTGCTGCGCATAGCTCTCCGTCTATGCCACCATCGAACCCCCATAGGGGTAACAACTCACCACCTCCACCACCGGAAGACAATATGGCTTCGCACATGAAGCTATCCACCTTCAAAGGCATAGGAGATGAGGATATGGATCGGTTTTGGTTCGTCGCAGGATCCATATGGACTACGTAGAATGTAGCTAGTGATGCGATGAAGAGGGTGCAACTATCACTTTCCTTTGAAGGAAGGGCCTTGGACTGGTATATGTGTAAATCGATCAACATGTGAACACAACCATCGAAGAGATTAAGAATGCTTTGAAACAAGAGTTCAAAATTCCCAAGTCCTACTTGCAGATAGTGAACAATCTTAAGGATTTCAAGCAAGGACCATCCGAGTCTGTATGGGAGGCTGACCAATGGTTAAAGAATGTAATTAGAGAAGGAAAATTTCAGTACGATGACAGGTAGCAGACGAAGTGGTTCATTGCTATGCTGCTTACCCACTTGCACGTGCCAATGGGGCATCAAGCCATTGAATCGCAGGAAAAGACCTCGGAAATTGTGATGAAGCTAGAAGATGCGCCAAGAGATGATACCCAGTTATGGGTACAATAGATACAAGGCCAACTAGAAGAAATGCATATGGAGATCCAGAATCTGTGGAAGGAGAGAGGAACAGAGGCTAGCCCTGAAATATGGTGCATATGATGCAGGGTGAATCGACACACCAAGGATAATTTTCCTCTGCTAGCAGACTACATACAGGCTGGGGAACCTAGCCCGTTGCGACCTAGGGAAGCTGCAGGACCCAGTTCGGTGCTTTGTTCCGATGATTGTCGTGTTTTTGGGCTACATGGTACCAACCACTACCCCCACCTTATCGCATATGTCCCATAAATAGAGAAACAATTGTGTAGTTCTGTTGATCTGTAGGCCATGATGAACATAACCCTCGAACGTACAATCTAATGATAGATCGAGGGAATCTGTATAGGATACAGGCGGATGCATCATCACCGAGATCCCCCTCAGGCCTAGGCGAATCCCTAGCTAGGGGTGGGGGAGGAGGTTGAGGTCGAGGCGCAGGTAGGGGGAGAGAACAACAGGTTTTCTAAAACTATGGAGAAGTAGGGCACTTTGCAAGCAACTGTGTAAACCCTGCAAGACAATCCTGCAGATATTGTAGATAGCTAGATCATGTGATCGAAGATTTCTTGATTTTGATGGCCAAAATGTAGGAGAAGTAGAAGACACCTACGCAGAATGTACAAAGGGTTAAGGTAGAACCTGAAGATGAAGGACCAAGTGTTAATGTTATCACACGCAGCGGCATGGCCACTGGGGGAGCTGTAGAAAAAGCTAAGGCGGAGCCTCTCATCCATAAAATGGTTGTTAACCAAGAAGGTTTGGACATACAAGAAGAAAAATAAGACTTCGTCGCAGCTCGCCAAGACTTTGCTAAGGCTGAGGCACCTACTCCCCAGGCCCATGTAGATGATGAGGTTAAACCATTCCTACATGCATGTATAAAGCTGCTATGCAACCAAAAGACCATAGAAAACCTCCAAGCTTTGATAGATAGCTGCACAGAAAATACAACCCCAGCTATGAAAATTAAGGACATACAAAAAATCTATAAGCATAAGAGACGCAATGCCAGGCAGATGCAGTTAACTGCGTAGATTGGTGACTATGAAATGCATCAGGTTATCCTAGACCTAGGATTAGATGCAAACATACTACCTAAGGAAACCTCGCAACGAATGGGGGAACCTAAGTTGGAATGGTCCACTATCCAGCTGCGCATGGCTAATGAACAGAAGATCATAGCTTTAGGAAGGTTATCAAAGATCGTGGTAGACATTGTAGGGGTCAAATTTCAGGCTGATTTTGAGGTCATCCAAATTGTAGAAGATGCAGACCCCTATCCTGTGCTCCTAGGATTGGACTGGGCCATAGATATGGGTGGTATTATCAACTTAAAAAAGAGGAGCATGGTATTTGAAAGTGAAGGAACACAGGTGATAGTATCACTAAATCCCGCAGAAGGAGAGAGGTATACAGAGTCAATGCGTGAGAAAGAAGAGGTGGATCACATCTATAAGTTAACTGCAACGGATGAAGACTGGGTCAATCCTACAGCTGAGGGTATGGTTTGCTAGGAAATATATAGTGAATGCTTCTCGGACTCCAATGAGGAAATGAAAAATTGGAAAAAATCGGTTGCATGATGTCCCTATGCTGCGCTACCTATGAATTATAAGGGACTTCCATTGCATATCTTCAGAGGTAATAGAAGTGCCATACTCTGATCAATCTGGTAGTATAAAAAAATGCGATGTGGATCCACACAATGTATCTATTCCTGAGTCAGGGGGGAGCACGCAATTGCGGGACCTCCACTACACACTACGGAAGTTCCAAAGCATCAGAAACAACTGCGTTCGATCCCTTGACTTACGATTTACTACAGAAAATTCATTCCAGGATAAGCACTGACCACCACACCTCTAGAAAAATTTCATAGGAAAATAGTTTCATTATTTTGGGATGATGAGTGCCAGACGAGATTTGAGCTACTCTGGGAAGGGATGGTATCTGAAGTTACTCTTAATTATCTCAATGGGGTGAAGGAATGTCATGTACATGTTGATGCGTCAAAGATTTCCCAGGGAACGGTCCCTATGCAGCTTGGTGCCAGAGACAGTGATCACCCAGTCACGTTTGCTAGTCAAGAGCTCTCGAGTATGAATAACAATTCGGCCACTGCAAAGAGTGAAGGGTTGGCCATGATCTATGCACTACAGAAGTATCAGCACTATATGGTGACAGGACACTTTAAGATGTTGATGAATCACTTGCCTTTCAAGTCCCTAATGCATAAACCTGTGTTGGGGGGGATAGTCTGCAGGTGGCTGCTAATGGTTCAGTAATATGATTTTGAAGTCATGGTCAAGCCAACGAACCTGAATGTGGGGCCACATCACTTGTTCCGACTTGAGATGGGAAGGAGACCCACTAACTTGAGGGAATGATTGCATGATGCGGAGTGGTTCGCTATAAGGGTCATTGATGTGTACTTCACTAATATCATTCATCCCCTGACTACAGGCATGGCATCTGTAGAATATTCGGTACGACAAAAGGAGTTGGTTACCTGGGCAGCGGATTTTACTATTATCATAGGTACTTTATATAAAGTAGGCATTGGTGAAGTGTTGTGAAAATATTTTCTGGAGCATGGAGGGCATGCTATCTTGGCAGAAGCTCACAAAGGCATAGAAGGAGGTCACTACACATGTAAGGCAATGGAAAAATGAATCTGGTGGGATGGGCTATGGCGACATAGAATTACATTTGGAAGAAATAAGCTCAGGCTGTAGCTGGTGCGCTGGGAGCGTAGGGGGAATTCTCCACACACAGAGGTGCACTGGGAGTGGAGGTGTATTCTAAGCACACCCAAGGTACAAAAACTAGTCACTGGAACAATCAAATTGGGAAAAAAGAAAAAAATAATGTTGGATGGGATGGGCGGACGAAATTTAATGAGGTGATTTCTTGGATGGGCGGATGAAATTTAATGAGGTGATTTCTGGAGATTTTTTACTGTTAATGTTAGGAATCTGTAATTAGAAAGATTCGCAAAGTCCAATCACAGAGACAACATCCTTTCAACCACTTTTGGATTCTAGGATCTAGCCCTCCTGAATCCGTAGAGGGATCTCTCCAATAAGTGCAAAGATGGATTTGTCTTTGAAGTTTTATGGTAATGATATTAGGCTAGTTATGAAGGCCGAGGGTTTGTTTTGTTTTTTGGATGGTTGAGCATGATTACTGTTTGAGGTGGAGAATTCTAAAATGCAAAGAGTTTCAAAGGTGAGAAGTTGCAAGCAGATAGAGCAAGCTTTGGCCAGTCATGGGGCAAGCCATCTATGTCTAAGGATCTCTTTAAAGTTTGATTTATGGAATGAAGTGATACAACAAGAAGGGGAATCAAACAGATGAAGAACAAAGAGCAACCTAAGATCTGGTAAGTACTTCTAAACTAGCCAGCTTTTGACATACACTTAATAAAGACATGAAATTAAACTAGGATCTGGTAAGTACTTTTAAACTAGCTAGCCTTTGATACACTTTGAATAGAAAACATTTTAAAACAAAAGGAAACTTGAAGGAAACTGTTGGAGTAGAAACTAGTGGGCCAGGCCCACCACAAATCCTCTCTTAGATCTACTCTACCTGGTAAATTTCAAGACAAAGACAAAGATAGCACATAATGGCCTAAGATCTGGTAAGTACTTTCAAACTAGCTAGATTTTAACACATTCCAAGGGAAACATTCAGACAGTCTTTGGGGATAAAACTAGGACCAGGGCACACCATATCTTCCTTAGTTCAACTCTACTTAACATGAAATGAAAGTAACATCCAAGAACAATATTCAGCTAAGACAATAAGATGAGGGAACACGAGCATTCCTATGCTTAAACTGAATTAAACCATTCATAAATAACATAGATTTGGAAGAAAACATGAAGATAAAGATTTTGAGTCAGAGAAGGGTACTGATATACAGTAGATCCTAACTCTATGCATGTTGTTCTTTATAAGAGAAGATGAACACAGTGAAAACAGAAATAAAACAACAAGTTACAATGAAAAAAACATCACCGTCAACATAGACCAGGATCCCATAAATCAACTTGTATTGATGCTCCAAACCAGTTACAACTTTAAGTCCAATGCTTTAGTTTAGCAATAATCTACACTTCCCAGACTAACTTATCTATCACAAGCAGAGCTCCAAGAGCCAGTGAAAACTATTTACAAGTAGAAGTGTCAAGCTCAATTACATTTCAAAGTTTAGAAACCAACTCAACCAACAATTTCTCACCTTCTACAGAAGTATTTATAGAAGAATGAGGAGGCGAGATCTGATAAAACATCTCCTGCGTCAATTAATACAGACTTAATGGCTTCTTGGCCTTTGAGGGGCTTGATGAGGAAGTTTACAGATGTTTCTGTCGGTAATAATTGTTTTACGTTTAAGATGAAGCTCAGTGGGAGCTTTTGTTGACTTTTGAGGCTCTGCATCATGCTATAGTAACTCTGCTGATATCTTTGTCATTAAATTCTTTAAGCAGAATTAATTGGTCGGCTGCGTTTGAGGCAAATATCTGATCTTGATCAATAACTTTGGCCTCTGTTTGAATGCTTTGAAGCACATGTGGCTTTGTGGTAGCTGGGAGGAATCAATTTTCCTCAGATGGGGCAGTGGAGGCCGTTCTGTCTGATAAACACTTATGATTATCTTTGACTATGTTTTAATTTGGAGGATTAGGCTTTTGATAATCAATATTAGCCATAATCCCCAAAAATCTATCTTCAATCTTTTGTTTCTGGTATGTTTTAATCTTTGACACTGATACTCTTTTGATTAATTTAATAACACTGTGTCTTGTTGATCTGCAGGCCGCGTAGGGATCGTATGGCATCAATGCCTCATGAAGCATTGATGAGACGTGGAAATTGAACCCATGGAGGGTTTCCCTTTAATGAATCGAAGGTGTGAGAATCATCACTCTCAGCCTTCGGCTTTTTCTTCAATACAATGGAAAACCTTTAATCCTTGCAAAACACAAAACTAATTTAAGAAATCCTGTGTTATTTGGGGTAAACTGCTTAGAAGGCGTGGGGAGGAGCGTGGTCATCAAATGGCATCATCCAATGGTTGATATTAGTTAAGAGAGGGTAAAAAAGGAAAGCAGGGGGAAGAATAAGTCAAAACCTTTGATCACGCAGAGATCAACGGTGGGGATTACGTGCTTAAAATCCTCTTGGTGGAGAGTGGAGGGTGATGAAACCATGAGGAAAGATCTGGGACCGTCCGATCTTGACACGTGGATAGTCTAGATCCGATCGTAGGATTGCAATCGGCGGGGAAATTATTTTTTTTTAAATGCACCTGATGAAAAGATCCAATGCGATCAAATGTGAACCGTTGATCTGAGGATCAGATGAACAGTGGGGAGCGAATCGGAGGGATGTCAATCTGAGGTGGAGAAATGTAAAGGCGTAATAGACATCTCCGACGTGATTATGTGATCGGGGCATCACAATCGAAGATGGGGGAAAAACATATAAAAAGGAACCTGGTGAAAACATGCGATGCGACTAGGCAGTGATCGTTGATCAGACCAAGATCAACAGTCAATAACGTTTGAAGACTTTGCACCGGCGGAAAAACTTTATAAGATGAAAATCAAAAAAATTTAATATAATACAAAGGTTTTATGCTTTGGGGGTGGGATATATATATGAAATGGTTGGCATCCGTCTGTGGGGCTGTGGGTTTATATGAAGAGTCATAGGCCCAAGGCTTTTTATAATAAAGGGCCAATCGCATCGGAGAAATGAAGCGGGTCTATTTCAATAAACCCATTTTTATATTAAAAACATAACTCCGGCGCATTAGACCAATACTTTCGGTAAATGGTTTTTCGATTTAACAAAGGGAGAAGGCAACCCAGAATGATTTATAGAATTTTTTTAGCGCCCGACTGCTGGCACAAGGGTTTATGAAGTGATAATGTGATCGGGGGATGTAACACACAGGGCCAATCGCATCGAAACTTTTTATTTAACCAAAAAACTTGTGCGCTTGGTTTTCTGCGATGCAATTAAGCGCTTGAATGGTTCAGTGCTTCGTTCCAGGGTGTGGGCACGTGAAGGGGAAGTGGTTTAGGACTTAGCCCAAGGGGGCTTAAGTCCGTAATACAAAAATGGGTTTTTTTATAGATTTTCAATGGTTTTCAAAGGATTTTGAGGGTTTTGATAAGGCAAAAAAAAAGTCTTAAACCTTATCAAATGGGTTTTAATGGAGTGGAAAGGGGAAAAATATGAAAATGCAGGATTTTTATGGGGAATAAAGGGGTAAAAAATGAGTTTAGTTTTGGAAGTGGAAGGAGGGGGAAACTGGCCTTTGGAGCAGTATTTCCTCAATGAAATCAATAGAATTTCAAAGTTTTTAAGATGGAAACAGTAGTGAAGATTTGGACAGAGGCATGAGGCCTTCAAGAGTCTTCAAGAGATAAAAAATTTTAGCAATAAAACTTGTTTCTTGAAGGCTCCAAAAATGATTTAGCCACCTTTTGGTATAAAATTTTTTATAGGTGGCTAATAGTGGCTCCACTTGGGGATGGTGCCTTCTTGAAGGCATCAAGAACTTCAGACTTGCATTCTCTGGGAGGCTGATCAGTGCCTCATCCATTGGGCTGCCTTTCTTTCCTTGAATGATCTTCTCTTTCTCTAAAAACATATTAGAAGCCATAAAAACAATGGATCTTTCATCAACAAGCTTTCTACCTACCAAATCCTACAGATATAACATTTTTTCTTCTTTAGAGTGCACTTGGATTGGAAAACTCTTTTACAACATTTTATTCTTTTGAAAGCAGGAAATCTAATCTATTTCTACTCCTTGTTTTTCCATGGACTCATATTAAACATTTGAGCCCATATGATTCTCTACCTAATCTACCATCTATTGGGATTAAACCGTCCAACAGATTTTTATTCTCTAAATTATAAAACAAAAATTTAAAAGCATGCAAGTCAAGATTGAACAATCTAACTTGTTGCTGATCTATGGCATAAAAACCAAGCTCCACATAGATCTTATTTTTTAGAAAATTAAATCAAAATGGAAGGCTTGAGATCTGAAAATTCAAAGCACTTCCTTCATCTTTTCACAGCTCTGTTTTAACTTTTGTTTGAGTTGTTTTTCCTTTGTTAACTGGTTCATATTTTGAACATGTTTGAACCTTTAATTTCTATCCTAAACTATCTACTGATAAGAGAAGATTAAACAGTTTGGCAAATTGAATTCACTATCCTATCAGCAGAAAATTTAAAACTAATTAGTCAATATTAGGCTATTTGACTAACTAGAAGTGTGTTCTTTCGGAGTGGCATTTGAGCTTGCACACTTTCAGATTTGTTTCTCTTTTTGGTATGGGGCTGTACCTTTCTTTTTTCACAATCTTTCCTCTTTTCTTTCTTTCTTTGTTTTCTTATTTTTTATTTTTATAACTTTCAATGCAATGATGGGTGAAGTTTTTACAATGAGAAAAAATATAAAAGGATTTTAGAACATAACATGGATCAAGATAAGTAATGCTTAAGGATCCTGCCATTGACAGGACCCCCAAACAATTCTTCTCCATTCAACTCTTGTAAGAAAAATGCATTGTTACCAGCAGTCGAATGGATGGAGTAAGGGCCAAGCCATAAGTTGTTAAATTTTCCATGCTTTCCCTTGTCTTCCCTCCTTGTGTCCCACTTCAAAAATTTGTCCCTAATATTGAAATTGCTGGCCTTTGTTCTTCTTTCGAAAAGCTTTTTAATGCTGTCCTAGTTCTGTAATTCTTTGTTATAAACTTCCTCTCTGGTTTGCTAAAGATGAATGGTCTGATTTGTTCTTCTGATGAAGTCATTATCTTCAGTTTGCAACTCTTGAATCAACTTCATCACTGGTACACCCAGGTTGGTTGGAAAACTTCCATCAATACCATACATAAGTTGGTAGGGTGACATGCCAATAGATTTCTTCAAAGTCAATCTGTCAGCCCAAAGTGCATGAACTAGCTTTGTGTGCCAAGACCTTTTGTTGTCCTCCAACAACTTAGTCCCCACGAATTTTATAATAATAGAATCATTGGCCTGCCTACAAGGTATGTCTTCTATCCACTTAGTGAAATAGTCTGTGGCGGTGAGAATCCATCTATGCTGAGCAGAAAATGGTGGATGGATTTCTCCTATGAATTCAAGTCCCCACTGTCGAAAAAGGGCTTCAACAGTGATTGGAGGCAAAGGTAGGGGTAGAAGTTTTCTTTTGCCTTCAAAATGTTGAAATTTTTGACAAGCAATGATCATCTTGTGTATATCAGGAAAGAGAGTAGGCCAATAGAAACCAGCCCTCAAAATTTTATTGGCTCTTGTCTTCCAATATAAATTACCTCCACACTCTCCTTCATGGAACTCATGCTTAACCTTCTCTGCATCATACTCAGGAAAACATTTAAGCAATACACCACTTTCATTTTTCCAATAAAGAAATATATCTATAATGCAATAGTTTATAGCTTTCAATTTTAGGAACCTTTCCTTCTTCTTTTTTCAAACCAGGAGGTGTATTTAAACTAAGTAAAACATAAATAATATCAGAATACCAAGAGGGGTTCATGAAATGATCTTCAACAATGGGAGTCTAGATTTCCTCTTGTTCATCTAAAGCATTAATCATATTAATATCAAGAACTTCAAAATTTGATTCAGCCATTAATCTAGCCAGACCTTGGCCTTTGATGAGTTTAGTGGATTTTATCTCTAGATCATATTCAAGGATAACAGTAATCCACTTACCTCTATTACCATTTGGGTCCTGTGTTATAATGTCTTTCACAACTGAATTTGGGACAAAGGCAATGATGTGTCAGTGAAGGATGTATACTCTGAAGTCTTTCAAATCTTTAACCAAAGCAAAAGCTTTCTTCTCCATAATTTTATACTTCAAAGGGGCATCTCTCAATGCCTTACTAAAGAATGCAATAGGCTGCTCTTGTCCTTGTGGATTTTTCTGTAAAAGAACAACAGCTATGGTATGTTCTGATGCAAATGAAAAAATACAAAAATATTTTGAAAAATCAGGACTTATTAGAACTGGTGTTTTATTTAACACTTGTTTCACCAGCTCAAAGGATTTCTTTGCTTCCAAGGTCCATTTTACCCCTTGCTCCTTCTTCAACATGGTTTTTATATTCCTAAGGAGCTCAGCCAAGTTGGGGATGAACCTTCTCAAAAAGTTAATCTTTAAAATGAAACACTGCAACTCTTTGACGTTTCGAGGATGAGATATTTGCAATATGGCCTTAATCCTCTTTGGGTTTATCTTAATACCCTCTTCTGAAATAATGTGCCCAAGAATTTTACCTTCTTGGAGACCAAATAGTGTCTTCTTAGGGTTTAAAGATATTCCGAACTTTCTGCATTTCTCTAAAACTTTTCTTAAGTGTTCTAAGTGCTCTTCATCTATTTTTGAAAACACGGTGACATAATCAAGGTATATAATGATGAAGTAGCCCAGTTCTTCCGAGAATGCTATGTCCATGGCTCGCTGAAAAGTTGCTCCAGCATTCATTAGACAAAAGGGAATTTTCTCATACATGAAAGTGCCCCAAGGTGTAGTAAACACTATCTTTAATTGATCATCAGGGTTGACTAAGATCTGGTTGTACCCTGAATAGCCATCAAGCAAATAAATTCTTCTAGACCCTACCACCCTTTGTAGAATATGGTCCATCTTAGGTAAAGGGTAGTTGTCTTTCAATGAAGTTTTGTTTAAGTCTCTAAAGTCTATACAAAGCCTAATCTCTCATGTTTTCTTCCTGACTGACACCAGATTAGACACCCACTCAGAATATCTAATAGGGACAGTAATACCAGCATCGTACATTTTCATGATATCCTTCTGAACCAAAGGCAAATGAATAGAGTTTATTCTGCGCAGTTTTTATTTGAATGGTTTTTGGATTTCTTTGAGAGGAATTTTGTGCTGTATTATTTCAGTGTCATAGGATTTCAGATCTTTGTAACTCCACGCAAAAACATCGAAAAATTATTTAAACAACTCTATTTATTTAAGTTTAATGTGAGCTAGTAAGGTTTTAGATAGTTTAATCATCTTCGGTTTAAGTTCACTGCCTATATTTGACTCTTCCACTTCAGTCTTTACAGGTTCCTGTTTTGGCTTCTTAGCCACATCGTTAAAATCAAACAACTCTTCTAAAGGTATCAGACCGCTTGGAAAACTTTCATCTTTAGATTGCAGAGTTTCTAACTCCTCTATTTGTAACTCTGCATTTAATTTTGTCTTGTTTTTAAGTTTGCTAGAAAGTAGATTTATATTGGCAAGTTCAGGAGACAATTCTTCTTCACCAAGAAAATTTTCTTCACTACAGTCTGTATCATAATCTAAGTCCAAACTGTGTAGTTTGAATTCATTTGTGAATTGCATGAAGTCTTCTATTTGTTTGTCTCCGTCAAACACCTCCCAATACTTCTCATTATCAGGCACGACTGGTCTAAATTTTATCTGAGTTGTGCAGTCTTTGGTTTCATATGGCGTTAAGCATGTTATAGCTGCAAAGGTTAAATTGTGGGCTGCAATATTCCTTTTTCTTGGGACAAAAATTAGTTTGGACTCCTCGAATGTTTTTAAAAGGTCCATGACATCATTTCGGTAGGCTCTAAGTCTGGGATGATTTGTGTTATACTCCCCATTGACTTGCCTAATGAATAACTCTGAATCCCCATACGCTTTGATTCTTTTGGCTCCTAACTTCTTCAAAAAACGTAAGCCTGAAAAAATGGATTCATATTCTGCTATGTTGTTAGAATACTGAAAGTTTAATTTGCAGGAAATGATTTCTATATGGTTGCTTTCAGTGTTGTAGATCTAGACACCTGCACCAGCGTTGTTCCTAGTGCATGACCTGTCAAAATACATACTTCATAGAGGACTATTTTCGGTTTCATCTATTTTGTGTTTGTCCTCTTCAACTAAAATTCTTACGGGTTGTCGTGGAATATCGGCACTTAGTTGAATTTGTTTCAACACCTTAGCCTTTTCACTGTGTTGAGGGTTGTTCTCTTGACTGTCAAGGTTAAAGAGCAATGGACGCATCACTTGTATCTCAAGACCTTTATTTGGTTTGCTAATGTTTTTGAATGTAGAAAACTGTTTTGACACTCCTGCATTGTGTTCCTCTTCCTCCCTATTGGCCATTAATCCTATTAAAGTGACATGTTCACTAAGTGTTTCGTTGTTAAACATAATAAAAGAATCAAGGCCTGTATTCATAGAATACAAAGGAGAGTTTTGTGGTCGGTCTTGACCTGTAACTGTGTATTGCATATGGGACTCCCTGTAAAGTCTTATAGTATGATTGAAAATAGGGATAGCCGCATAGGTCATGTCCATCTTCATAGTCCCTTGTAACTTAGCCCCCCAGGATCTAGATAATAACATTCCATACTTTGGGGGCACATCAACCACAACAATATCCATTATTAAGCATTTGGTTGGAATTTGGGCTAAGTTAACGCGGAGGTCTTTGATTATTCCTAAACATTTTACTCTGCTAGAGTAAAAGGAGTAAAGGTCTTTATAAGGTCTGGTGATTTCTAAACCAAGGCTCTCCATTATAGCTTTAGGCATTAAATTATGAGAAGCCCCAGAATCATGCATAGCATTCTGCAAAATCTTGTCATGAACATTTAAACTCACATAAAAGGGAGGAATAGGTCCCTCTTGATATCTACCTTCAATCTTAGGACCAAAAATAAGCTCTGGCTGGTCATCGTTAAGATTGAAAATATCCTCATTTTCCTCTATATTTAAAGCCTTCAAAATTTGGGTTCTATATACAATTTAGGTAGCTAACTCAGTAAGGGGAATACAGATTTTAATTTTGGAAATTTCCTGCTCCAGGCTGAAAGGAATTTGACTCTTTAAAGCGCTGGTCTCAGCCTTACTATCTGCTAGTCTATCAGCAACATCAACTTGCTGAGTTGTTGTATTTACGTTTGAAAAAATGGTCTTAACAAGAGTACTAGCTGAAGTGTTAGCACTGCTCATGTCTGCACTCTGTTTTTCATTGTTTTGAGTGGCTTTCTCTCTAATTTTATCAGAATTAATAGCCACTGTTTTGTCCTTTTGTTTGACAACTTTAGGCTTGGTTGTAGTGTTGTTTTGTGAATATTTGTTAGAGGTTTTGGTGTTGGGAGTTTGTTGACTAGTTTTGTTTCTAATGTCATATTGTCTTTGAGAATCTATGATGACATTTTCCATGTCTTGATAATAATTTTCATCATCATCTCTTTTTTCATCATAAGGTGTGTATAGACCTTGTTTTCTATCATAATGAATTTCAAAGTCATCATTATCTATCCCTAACATGTTGATATCATCTTCCTCTGTTATCTCATCTGTTTCTTCAACCTCACTTACATAGTTTTGATGAAAGGGAGGAGTGATCTGTTGATCATCTTCCCTAGGTCTGTTTGGAGGTTGGTTCCTTCTAAAATTCTGATTCTAGTTCTGGTTTTTGTTTTGAGGAGAATTTTGGTTTAGGCTTGCTTGTGCTCTCTTAATTATGCTCATCTCTTTCATCATATCCTCCATCATTCTCTCCATATTTGAGTTGCAAGCAGAAGGTGTGGATTCCTCTCTAAAGGACACTCTCTTCTCATTTTTCATTCTTGCTCTCTTCTCCATCAAGTTGACTTCCACAGTAAGAGCACCTTTTTTCATCTCTTCAAGTGTTGCAGGATCTCTCTCTTTGAGCTGATAGGCCATCTCAAGGTCAACCCCTTCAGGAAACTTGTTTAAAGCTGAGCCTTGTGAAGGTTTTAGATCTGGGGAAAGTGCATTATATACACTATTAAATCTGGTACAATAGTCTTGTACACTTTCCCCTGTGTTTCTATGGAGGTTCTTGTAATCAGAGAGGACTTGGAGAGGATTTTTCTTCACTTCCCATTTGTTTAAGAATGTCTGATGGAAGGCTTGGTGATCATTGATACTATGGGGGGTTAAGCCTTTAAACCATTTTCTTACTTCTCCACCTAGACTCTGAGCAAATAATCTAAGCTTGATAGAATCATCATCAATTTAATTTCTTTCAAAGTAGTCATTCATCTTATCCACATGTTGTGATGCAGTTGTAGCATTACTAGCATCATAGAATGGAATTTTGGACTAATAGTCCTATGGAAGATTGACTAATGGTACAGGAAGGAATAAGGGAGCATACCGTGCTGCCATGATATGTGGTGGTGGTGGATTCAGAAGAGGTGGATTAACAAAAGGAAAAGTGGGTTGGAATGGAGTGGTTTGAATAGTGGATGTAGGGTGAGCAGAAGTGGATGGACCAGGAGTAGATTGCTGAGCTGATCTTGGATGAGACACACCTAAGTTGTGAAGGAAATGTAAATTAGGAGGTGTTGTTTCTCTGCTACCAGGATGTTCACTTGTTTCAGGAGATGAAAGTGAAGACTCAGAATCTAATTGATCTAAATAATCAAGAGACCTAGTTCTAAAGGGATTTACTAAGTCAACTTGTGATTGTTGTAGAGCTGAAGGATTTTCAAGAACTGAATTAGCTCTCAAGGGTGCTCTGAAAAAAGTTGAAGATTTTATTTTAGGAGACTTCCTAAGGATACTTTTTCCGTTATCAACTATCTCAGGTGGATCATGGTCAGAATAGGCTCTAGTTTGAATCCTTCTAGGAGCCACAATGTTGTGTTTTTTTAGAGCCAAATAAACAAGAAAAGTTCAACCAGGTATGACAGTCTTTTAAAAGGTCAACTAATTTGTTTACACGAGTTTAATCCTACAATCCTCTAACTGAGTTTGAATGATATTACAATGATAAGGGTTCTTCCCAGTGGAGTCTTAAGGTCTATTCAGGATTGTGGAGTCGCCAAGTGGAATTTCTTAGCTCATAAGTAGGTAAAAGGTTTTATGGCCCACCACCATGTTTATTGGATACCAATCTGAAATATTTTTGGGTTTTCTGAGTTATTTTTTAGTTGTGTGGTTTCTAAGAGTGTCCTAAATCTATTTCAAAACTTAGCTATGGTTATGAGACAAAGACAATCTACTCTTATGGCTACGCCAGCTGATCTTTCAAGGTTAGATAAAGTCTTATGAGAATCCTAGGGTTTTGCCTAGTTTGTCACTGATTCAAACAATTTTTATCATGATTACCATTACTTAGTAGTGCTTGAAAAGGCTACTTCTTACTTACAAGGTTTTATGAAGTTTTTAAGGGAACCTAAGAGGAAAATTCGACTCTGTCCCCAGTGGAGTCGCTAGAAATGTTAGGAATCTGTAATTAGCAAGATTGGCAAAGTCTGATCACGGAGACAACATCGTTTCAACCACTTTGGGATTCTACGATCTAGCCCTCCTGAATCCGGAGAGGGATCTCTCCAATAAGTGCAAATATGGATTTGTCTTTGAAGTTTTATTATAATGATATTAGGCTAGTTATGAAGGCCAAGGGTTTGTTTTTTTTTTTGAATGGTTGAGCATGATTACTGTTTGAGGTGGAGAGTTCTAATATGCAAAGAGTTTCAAAGGTGAGAAGTTGCAACCAGATAGAAAATGTTTTGGCCAGGAAGAAAGATAATTGCAGGTTTTAGTCTATTGGGCTATGGAGTCATAATAGGGTTTAATTGAAAAAATCAGGTTCAAGAGTGGTCCATGGGGCAAGTCATCTATGTCTAAGGATCTCTTTAAAGTTGGATTTATGGAATGAAGTGATACAACAAGAAGGGGAATTAAACAGATGAATAACAAAGACCAGCCTAAGATCTGGTAAGTACTTCTAAACTAACCAGCTTCTGACATACACTTAAGAAAGACATGAAATTAAACTAGGATTTGGTAAGTAATTTTAAACTAGATAGCCTTTGATACACTTTCAATAGAAAACATTTTAAAACAAAGGGAAACTTGAAGGCAACTGCTGGAGTAGAAACTAGCGGGCCGGGCTCACCAGAAATCCTCTCCTAGCTCTACTCTACTTGGTAACTTTCAAGACAAACACAAACATAACACAGAATGGCCTAAGATCTGGTAAGTACTTTCAACCTAGCCAGCGTTTAACACATTCCAAAGGAAACATTCAGACAGTCTTTGGAGATAAAACTAGGACCAGGGCACACCATGTCTTCCTTAGTTCATCTCTACTTAACATGAAATGAAAGTAGCATCCAAGAACAATATTCAGCTAAGACAATAAGAGGAGGGAACACCAACATTCATATGCTTAAACTGAATTAAACCATTCTTAAATAACACAGATTTGGAAGAAAACATGAAGATAAAGAGTTTTAGTCATAGAAGGGTACTGATATACAGTAGATCCTAACTCTATGCATGTTGTTCTTTATAAGAGAAGATGAACATAGTGAAAACAGAAATAAAACAACAAGTTACAATGAGAAAAACATCACTGTCAACATAGACCAGGATCCAATAAATCAACTTGTATTGATGCTCCAAACCAGTTACAGCTTTAAGTCCAATGCTTTAGTTTAGCAATCATCTACACTTCCCAGACTAACTTATATATCAAAAGCAGAGCTCCAAGAACCAGTGAACACTATTTACAAGTAGAAATATCAAGCTCAATCACATTTCAAAGTTTAGTAACGAACTCAACCAACAATTTCTCGTCTTCTACTGAAGTATTTATAGAAGAATGAGGAGGTGAGATTTGATAAAAGATCTCTTGGGTCAATTAATACAGACTTAATGGCTTCTTGGCCTTTGAGGGGATCAATGAGGAATTTTACAGATGTTTCTATTTGTATTAATTGTTTTATGTTTAAGATTAAGCTCGGTGGGGGCTTTTGTTGAATTTTGAGGCTCTGCGTCATACTATAATAACTCTGCTGATATCTTTGTCATTAAATTCTTTCAGCAGAATTAATTTTTCGACTGCGTTTGAGGCAAATATCTGATCTTGATCAATAAATTCAGCCTTTGTTTGAATGCTTTGAGGCACAGGTGGCTTTGTGGTAGTTGGGAGGAATCAATTTGCCTCAGATGGGGTGGTGGAGGCCTTTCTGTCTGATAAACACTTATGATTATCTTTGATTTTGTTTTAATTTGGAGGATTAGGCTTTTGATAATCAATCTTAGCCGTAATCTGCAAAAATCTGTCTTCAATCTTCTATTTATGGTATGTTTTAATCTTTGACACTGATAATCTTTTGATTCATTTAATAACACTGTGTCTTGTTGATGTGCAAGCTGTGTAGGGCTCGTATGGCATCAATGCCTCATGAAACATTGATGAGACGTGGAAATTGAACCCATGGATGGTTTCCCTTTAATGAATCGAAGGTGTGAGAATCATCACCCTCAGACTTCGGCTTTTTCTTCAATACAATGGAAAACCTTTAATCCCTGTAAAACACGAAACTAATTTAAGAAATCTTGCATTATTTGGGGTAAACTGCTTAGAAGGCGTGGGGAGGAGCGTGGCTGTCGGATGGCATCATCCAATGGTCTAAGTTAGTTAAGAGAAGGTAAAAAAGGGGAGCAGAGGGAAGAATAAGTCAAAACCGTTGATCGTGCAGAGATCAACGGTGGGGATTACGTGCTTAAAATCCTCTTGGTGGAGAGCGGAGAGTGATGAAACCATGAGGAAAGATCTGGGACCTTCTGATATGGACACGTGGACAGTCCAGATCCAATCGTAGGATCACAATTGGTGGGGAAAAACAAATGTTTAAAATGCACCCGATGAAAAGATCCGATGCGATCAAATGTGAACCGTTGATCTGAGGATCAGATCAACGATGGGGAGTGAATTAGAGGGATGTCAATTGGAGGTGGAGAAATGTAAAGGTGAAATAGACATCTCCGACATAATTATGCGATGGGGGCATTGCAATCAGAGATGGGGGGAAACATATAAAAAGGCACCCGGCAAAAACTTGCGATGAAACTTGGTAGTGATCGTTGATCAGACCAAGATCAATGGTCAATAACATTTGAAGACTTCACACCGGCGGAAAAAACTTTATAAGATGAAAAACCCAAAAATTTAATATAATACAAAGGTTTTATGCTTTGGGGGTGGGATATATATATGAAATGGTTGGCGATCATCTGCAAGGCCGTGGGTTTATATGAAGAGTCATAGGCCCGAGGCTTTTTATAATAAAGGGCCAATCGCATCGGAGAAATGAAGTGGGTCTATTTCAATCAACCCATTTCTATATTAAAAACATAACTCCAGCGCATTAGACCAATACTTTCGGTAAATGGTTTTTCGATTTTACAAATGGAAAAGGTAATAGGGAATGATTCATATAATGTGTTTAATGCCCGACTGTGGGCACAAGGGTTTATGAAGTGATAATGTGATCGGGGGATGTAACACACAGGGTCAATCGCATTGGAACTTTTTATTTAACCAAAATACTTCTGCGCTTGGTTTTTTGCGATGCGATTAAGCGATTGAATGGTTCAGTACTTGGTTCCAGGGTGTGGGCACATGAAGGGGAAGTGGTTTAGGACTTAGCCCAAGGGGGCTTAAGTCTGTAATACAAAAATGGGTTTTTTATAGATTTTCAATGGTTTTCAAAGGATTTTGAGGGTTTCGATAAGGCAAAGAAAAAGTCTTAAACCTTATCAAAGGGGTTTTAATGGAGGGGAAAGGGGAAAAATATGAAAATGAAGGATTTTTATGGGGAATAAAGGGGTAAAAAATGAGGTTAGTTTTGGAAGTGGAAGGGGGGGGAAAATGGCCTTTGGAGCAGTATTTCCTTAATGAAATCAATAGAATTTTAGATTTTTTAAGATGGAAACAGTAGTGAAGATTTGGACAGAGGCATGAGGCCTTCAAGAGTCTTCAAGAGATAACATTTGTTAGCAATAAAACTTGTTTCTTGAAGACTCCAAAAATGATTTAGCCTTTTGGTATAACAAATTTAATAGGTGGCTAATAGTTTACTTGGTGGTAAGTTCCACGTGAAATATAACCTACCATTGGGCGATCGAAAAAGCTATAAAACAGGTGGGCTAGAGTAGACCAGGGTTCTATATCACTTGAATAACTCGTACTTGGCATTTTTGTCCCAAACAAAGTTGTATTGTAAGAATCTCTGTGCCCCTAGCATCTATTTCCTATCTGAGCAACCTGTCCCCTCGGACAATAGCAATCATGATTTTTCCTTTCGTGCCAAGATGATGGTTACACCCTCGGAACTAGTAATCTCAGCAAAACTGGGCACTGAGGTAGTGGAAATTGAGTTTGAGGTTGAAGAAGTCTTCTCCACCTCAATTAATAAGATGGGAAAGGAACAAGCAGAAGACTTTGGGAAACCACAGAAACCCATGAAATGGGTTAAGCGAAAACCTCGTGCTTCACCACGGAGTGTAATAGCCCCAAAGGCGGCACCCCGGGCACGAGCTGCTCAGGAGGGGGCCCAGACTACTGGACCGATCAATTGGTTACCTCCCTTTGTCCAGTCATTCTGACCCTCGAGGCGCACGCCAAAGAACCTCGATGGCCTGGTGACTTATTTACAGATGTCGCTTACCCTTGGAGAAGTCCTTATCATTGGTGACCCTGTTGGGAAGCTGCACGAGATCAAATTTTGACGATCATGAATTGGCTAGTCTAGAGGCCATTCCTGAGTTGGCACCTAAATTATACCTTGACACGATTCAAGAATACGATGGGATAAAAATTGTTCATCGGCACTGAGTACGTGGATTGGCCAGGTCTGGGCTCCTGAACTTGCTAAGGATGCATGACTTTGGCCACTATACCGTTTCGGACCGGCTAGCCCGATAGTTGCTTGCCCTAATTCATGATGGCTACCTATGGATCTAGGATAGGATCCCCATCAAAAATGCAATGGTTCACAAAATTACTAACCTTGACATGCATGACCCCAACCCTCTGGAGCGCGTGGGTAAAAATTATGAGGCGGAAATGGCTGAGTATATGCGTAAGACCTACCATGTGGAGCATAATACTCGGTCTTTTATAATCAAGTCTATCAGTGACCAAGGCAAGCAACTGGGCACGATGTTGATGGTGTGCAAATTGATGAGAAAATGTTAGGTCTCCTCTTTCACAGCCTACGTAATTCAGTTAGCGGGCCGATGTGGGAAAAGAGTATGTTTTAATTGGTCCCAATATTTGTTCGATGAGTTTCTGACTAATGTTCGCGAGTCCTAGGAGTTGGGCCGCACCTTTGGTTATTCCTTGTTACTGCTCCTCATAGCGTTGGTTGCCTAGCAAGCCCCCAAGGAGTCAGTCCTTCCTAAACTTACCCCGGACATGTGCAAAGGGGCTCTCTATGCGCACTAGTGGGATTCTAAGGACCCGCAGTATCTCGAGGATAACCAAGTTTTTCTATGTCCTCTTTGAGAGTATCCTGGCCGCAGCCATTAACTCCTAACCACGGTTTTCCCCTGCCACGTATGACAGGTATAGGGATATTGCAACATTTCATATCACTATATACAATGTCCAGATCAAAGCACACAAGGATAAAGCCTGGACTTCGCTCTCTTATATGGTGGCAAAGGAAGAAATTGACAACGTTATTGCGCTCTAGCCTCCTAACTAGAATATCAGCTTCAATACTGGTGTGAAGGGTGTTGAAGTAACTAGCACATCAAAATTCACCTCCTTTATCATCCTCAAGGATACCATAGGTGCAAACAAGAGTACCAAAAAATATACGGTCACAGCCGCAAAAAAAGGATGTGCAGTAGATGCAGACCTTTGACAAGGACGTCGAGGTGGAGACTTAGGTCGATTCGTAACTAGACCAAGGAACACAAGGACTGCATGTATAAGGACTCGCCTCCCCCCGCGACACAAAGCGAATAAGCGAACCTATGAAAACGCCCTACAGGAAGCAACACTCTCAATGGACGGCGATGAGAAAATCATAGTGACTGATGGGTACCTTGAAAAAATCACTGATGCAGTCATTCTGGGCACAAAGGATATATGGATATCCTTAGAGGAGTAGCAAGAAGTTACAGTTGATACAATTAATGTCAAGCTTTGGGTGCTACAAATGAAGACAGATATGTGGCAGAACACCACAAAGCACGCAGACCTCGAGAACATGATTCACCAAATATGCGCAGATGTTACCATAGAGATCCTGGCCACAGCCGCCCCTTAGGCAAAGGTTTAAAGGCTGGTCACAGCACTGAAGGCCTCCTGCAAGGAAGTTTAGATGGTCAAGGCACGAATGGAGCAACAGATCGTTGACCTCCAGGTTAAGTTGCAGCCTGGAACACCTCCGGAGGTACGGGCCCAGCAAACTACGGTTGTCACTGAGGCTACGAACACCATTACAAAGAAAATTGCGCAGGGTGCCCAATTATTAGAAATTTCCATGCAGCTATGGACCAAGGTCCAGCGCTATCCACTCCTAGGAAGCATTAACAGGACCTGCGACAGAAAGAAGAAGAGTTTGTGACATTAGAAGCTGCCCTGTCCACTTTAGTTACTGATCAATGGTTGACATGGATGTGCACCAGTCACACCCTCCAAGCTGATATTGATGAATTTTGGCAAAATAAAAATGCCCTCAGCGACTGCCTGAAGCCTTGGGCTATAGAGGCCCTCAAGCTTTCACAAGATGTGGATGTTGCGGTTAAATAGTTAAACCGGAATCTGGAGAGTGTCAATGTTGCGATGGAAGGCTCGATTTCAAAAATGTTGGTAGAGATTCCATAGAATGTTGTTGCTCAAAGCGAAGGTGTGTTGCCTCCATTAGCCAAGGCAATCAAATTTTTACAGGCGCAGGTGGAGAACCCACCATCTCAGGGACTCGAGATGAGTCACAAGATTGTGTTTGGGGACTGTTGGAACAAGGTCCCCTAAAAGCTGTGATTTTGTATAATTTCTGTATATTTTGGTCTTAATTAGTGTAATTCTAGGATTTTGGGGTGGGTCAAAGCCTTTAATGCATTGTAACGGGTCAAGGGTAGACCAAGAGTCCACAAACCACGATTTGCGGACCATTGGAAGTATAGGCTAAAAAATTATAACTAGATGAACCTTTTTGAGTCATAGGTAGAAGAGAATAGAGATTGATGGTAGTTGCAAATTGTTATATCTATTTTAGTTTCTAGGGAAAGTACTCCTACTGGCATGTGTGCGGGGATTCTTAGTCCTACTGTGTGCGGACCCTTGTAATATTCCCAAATGGGAAAACTCAGCAATACATGCCAAAATAACGCACTTATCATAAATGTATGCAATGAAAATTAAACGCAGCCCATGGATCCATTAGATCTGATATTATAGCGACTATATCTAAAAATAAATCAGAAACAAATAACTATTACATAGTTAAACAGGTCTCCCATGCCATAAATAGCCCAAAATCATGTAAAAATAGGGATTGCAACTATGTATAAAAGCTGGAATACCATGACAGTGTTATTTTATTACCTCTACAATAGAAGTAGTTTATACATCAGATATAGAGCAATTATTTGGTTATAAAGTTAGATCTATAGTACATCCATGCACTATACAAGATCCTTTATCAATCCCCCTTGGGGTTTTCAGCAAAACACCATGTACAAAGTGTAGATCTAAGCTCTAAGATTCCAGATCTATGGAAATATTTAGATCTAGAAAGTGGATCTTATCTGATATAGACAAGAAAATGATCTCCTCCAACAGATCTCCAAAGTGAAGGGCAGATCCCCAACACTCAGAAAATCAGCACTCCAAATGGTGCACTGAATCACCCTGCAACAGCTCCGCAAGAAATAACTTATATTTGGACTTCTCCTACACAGTAGGGGAAAAAATAATGTTGGCCTACAACCAATATATGGAAATGAAGCTCAACTCTTCCAATACTATCCTTTGAATGGAGTATAATCATCCTCCACTAAAAAGAAGCACTGAAATGGCCTAGATATGAAGATGTAGCCTCCACTTGCTGCAACTTACTGAAATAGTCCAAACCTCGATAGGATCTGTGCATTCAAAGGAATATGAAGCTTCACCTCAAGCCAAATAGTCGAAAATATGGTGAAATACTCCTCCAAGAGCTCCTCAAGGAAAGAGAAGGAATTCCTAAACAAGAAGACCTTGTGCTAAACAACACTCTATATCAGCTAAAAAACCAGAGAAAGAAATATGTCTAAATAGACCATATACTTAGAAAATCATAATCATAAGCTAACCTCATATGGCTTCCATCCTCCTCCTTATAAACAATTTGAGCCTTTTCACCTTTGGTCCCACTCACTAGGGTTTCCATCTTCATGCAATGAATCTCCCTCCAAAACTGCATTGCCCCGTCATCAATACCACTCCTCCATAACAATGCTAATGGATTTGGTCAATATTGACTGGATATCCATGGAAAGTATTCTTCTGCACTCAAGGTGGCTTTATTCTAACTATTTAAAAAGATCTATATTCCCATTGAGTTATCTTCATTAATGTTCAGCATCCTCCATCTTAGCTTTGTTGACTTGGTCAAACTTGACATTCTCCACATGCATTTAGCTTTGTTCACACATGAAGGTGTTTTATCCTGCTATGAATATGATCCCTTCCCCATTAAGAGGGTTTTAATTGCTGCTAAGAAGATTTATGGCCTTCCCTACCCATTTATTCATCTAATTATGTGTTTAGATCAAAATTTAATATTCCAATTAGTTGCATGCTAATGTAGGAATATTACAGTCCTCCCCTCCCAAATGTTGATTGTCCCCAAGAAACTGCAAGGATAGAACTGAAGAGCATCCCCTCTTATTCTTGTAGCATCTTGAAGTGCCTCCCCTCTTCTTCTTGTAGCATCCTAAAGTCATAAGTTCCTCCAAAGAACAAGATGCTTTCTCAACAATATGCCCTCAAGTTGTTCCTCCCATGTCTAAAAGTATGCCTTTGGTGAAAATTCCAAATGGCTCTCAACATGAAAAAGTGGGGTATACATGGAAAAAACTATACATAGTCTAGAGGCCTTGTTGAGGCATGGAATTAGAAATATATTGGGAATCATCATCCCCATGTGAAGCCTCCATCCCCAAGCTATCATCCACAAAATGTGAGTCACCCTTCAACATGGAAATTCATGAAACATCTCCTCCACATTAGGCTCCTGCAAAGAAGGTGGGTTCTATGGTTGAATATGTGGGACTAAAATGTCCATCCCATGGTGCTTCTCTCTCCACTTGTGATATGTCTGGGGCTGGTGCTAACCTTGGGCTAAAATATAACGGTCTTCAAGCATTACCCAAGTCACCCCTCCAATAAAAACATCCATGAAGTGCCTCTCCCAAGAACTCAAGTTCTCCAAATGGCTCCTCCCACATGAAGACAAGAGGTGTAGTGTGGAAATCATGGCTTGCTCATTGTTTCTCCTGAAACATGTAACATATGAAGCATGGAGAATCATACTCTGAATGGGCACCTCCAACTGTAGTGCCATCCTCCCAACAAAGCTTCCCATAAGAACAAGAACATCATCAATATATGGAAGCAAAAATAGATAGAAACAAGTTGCCATATGACAACCAGGAGGTGGATCATAGTTGCATATGTGGAACCAGTGCAATGTATCCCTTTCCTGCCTCAATAAAATGTATAAAAAGTGTCTTTTCAACCAATTTTTTTCTGCCACAATCATTCTACAAGATGAAATCACGAAAGTAACATTTGGTGCCAATGGTGCACACCAAAAATCATATGGCATCCCCCACAAACCAAAAATAGAATGGCCAAATTCAATGCTACAAATGCCCTCAAGTACATCACAATACAATATACAAGAAGGAAAGATCCCCCTTGGTATGATATTTTTCTCATAAAAAATAAAGGAGTACAAATCATAAAGCATAAATATACATCCCCTATCATGTACTTTATTCATTGAGCTGAAATGGCTCAATTGAAATTTCTCCCTCACTCTAAATGAGTAGGGAAGTGTTTGTGACAACCTCTCCATCATCATCCGGGATATGCATCTCCCCATATGCTGATATACATCCTATTGGATTCCCTCCCAAGTGAACTCCTCGAGTAAGGAATGATATGCATCAAGGTGCATGAAAAGAAAGCCCACAAGTGCTACATATAGATCTCTCTTCTTATGCTTGAAAATCCAAGTCAAGAAGATCATATCATGGTAATACATGCCTCCATCCACTACTACATCACTATCATCTCCTACATGCCTCCTTAGTGCATCATATGTGCAGTGATCTTGGGAACACTCCATCAAACAACCCAAGCTCCCAAGTGACAATGTTGTTGGCCTTTGTAATAAGGCTCCTGTCATCTCATAGTTCCATCCTTTGACATCCCCCATGTCCAAGTAATCATCAAACATAATGCTACTATATGTGAGAGATCCCTCCCAAAGTGGAAGCACCTCCTCATCTTCCAAGGTTAAAGAGTAGCCCCTTTTCACCATGATAGTGCCATCTCCTACTCTTGCAACATCATGCAAAGTATGGGATAAGCTCAGCCCATACTCTCTCAATAACAACAAAAGAAACAATAGCTCTAGTTGCCTCCCCACACCAACATCATAAAGATCATGGAGAAATGTTATCATAGTTGATATGAAATATATCACATCATCCCAATACATCAAAACTCCTTCCTACCATGTGATGTAAGTGCTATGCCAAATTCCATCCACCCACATACCCCTTGAAGAAGGATATGTCTCATGATGGCCAAATTTTCTCGACAGTATCCAACGGAGTCTTGCCTCCTACTGCCCAGTATCATTAATATACAAGTGGCTTTCCAACCTCTTTCTCATCAGCATCACTCATCCAACCCATGGTGAGTTTCTATCATCATGTCCAAAAGTGGCATTCCTCCAATGGAGAACACCATCCTCCCAAATCAGATTTATGTCTTTTCATTTCATGGGATGTTGAAATGCAATCTCGTGGAGATCTCTGAATGAATACCACTCATCAATGACCAAATTGACCACATAAGGATCCAAATAGGTGGTAGGCAGAAACCTCCCATCGTGATGTGAAAGACCCGTCAAGAAATATCCATCACTACCATGAGAGATGTTATTCATCATAATATGTCCCCCAACAACTATCTACCCATCCTTTTTCATACATATGGGAAGGTCATTGGAATGCTCCAACAATGGTTTGGGCCCCAACTCATCATTGTTTCTCAATGACAGTGCTGTTGATTTCCATGATGGTGCAACTACTGCCTCAAGATCATGTCCAATGTTGAACACGCAGTTTTGAAATCTATTGTTCAAGATAATACTCATCCCATCGTCCAAGAATTTACACCCAAACCCCAAAGGTTGTCTGCAACTCAACAATGATACACCAAGATGATTGTTTGTCTCTTTCTTGAATAAATCAACGCTACTCAACACAGTGAAAGTTTTCTGCTCCAAATCAGAAAAATATTTTGACCCTTGGTCATGCAATGCTATATTCCCATCATCCTCCATATGATGTATTGAAATAATAGGAAATGGAAACATATGCATACCTTGGTATAGCTTGGGAACACCTTGTACTACTACAAGGGTTCCTTTTTCTGGTGCAATGGCTTCTCCAACTACTAATGATGATGGTTTCACTTCTATGGCTTCATCAACGCTGGTACAAGTCTCCTCCTCCTCATGCATCTCCAGAGTAGTGCATGGGACTCTAGATGTCAAGAGATGAAGACTACTTTGCAAAGGTGCAAGTATATTTCCTCTTGATGTAAGTGATCCTATAGTAAGTGGTGCTAAAGGCTTCTTCTCCTGTAATTTCTTCTTATCAAGCTTCTTGATCAACCTTTGAGTAAAATCTGCATATGCATTCACTTTTGCATGAATCAAATGGCTAAACCACCAATTTTTTGCTTCACCTTGAAGGGGTAGTGCTCCAATCTCAACAACTTCTTTCTCTACTACTGGATGTAGGAGAAAAAATGGATCCAAGTTCTTTCCCCAAACATTTTCTGTGCATGAGGATGACCCATCAAAGGTAGAAAATCAAAATCTATTGCCCTTCATTCTTCTATTGTTGTAAGGTCTCCTTTCTTCTTTAACTTGAATGAACTGTGGAAGTGTTAGATTCTTCTTGATAGCCCTAGGCCGAGACTTATATTCTGCAAGATATTCACTTAGAATCTCATGATCTAAGTATTCTTCATTTATATGACTCTTATATTTCAAAGAAAAGGCCATAGTGTGTTTCTTCGGAGCATTATACAATACCAGATCTTATTTTTGCTAATAGGAAGTAGATGGACCTTCCTCATCTTGAAACCCTATGGTGGCTTCACTTTCTTTCTCCAATTTTCTTTTATTGACCTCCTTGGTGAGGTCCTTCTTAGATATGAAAAGAGATGAGATGAAACTCATTGCTCCCATGATTATGGTCTCTTTCTTCTTATTATAGCGTCTTGGTTTGAAGTTCACAGGCTGAGCCAAAGATCATGCTTTGATACCACTGTAATATTCCCAAATGGGAAAACTCAACGATATATGCCAAAATAACACATTTTTCAGAAATGTATGTGATGAAAATTAAGTGCAGCCCATGGATCCATTAGATCTAATATTATAGTGACTAGATCTGAAAGGAAATCATAAACAAATCATTATTGCATAGTTAAACTAGTCTCCCATGCCATAAATAGCCAAAAATCATGAAAAAATAGGGAATGCAACTATGTCTAAAAGCTGGAATACCATGACAACGTTATTTTATTTCCTCTATAATAGAAGTAGGTTATACATCAGATCTAGAGCAAGTATGTGGACAAAAAAATAGATCTATAGCAGATCCATGCACTATACAAGCTCCTTTATCAATCCCCCTTGGGATTTTTAGCAAAACACCATGTACAAAGTGTAGATATGAGACCTAAGACTGTAGATCTATGGAAATATTCAGATGTAAAAATTGAATCTAACCTGACATAAACAAGAAAATGATCTCCTCCAACAGATCTCCAAAGTGAAGGGCAGATCCCGAGCACTCCGAAAATCAACTCTCGAAATGGTGCACTGAACCACCCTGCAATAGATCCTCAAGAAATAATGTAGATCTGCACTTCTCCTATGATGTAGGGGAAAAAATAATGCTGGCCTATAGCCAAGATATGGAAATGAAGCTCAACTCTTCCAATATTGTCCTCTAAATGGAGTAGAATTCTCCTCCACTGAAAAGAAGCATTGAAATGGCATAGATCTGAAGATCTAGCCTCTAGTTGCTACAACCTACTGAAACAGTCAAACCCTCAATAGGATCTATGTTGTCAAAGGAAGATGAAGCTTGGCCTCAAGCCAGATAGTGGACAATATGGTGCAAGACTCCTCCAAGAGCTCCTCAAGGAAAGAGAAGGAATTCCTAAACAGGAAGACCTTGTGCTAAACAACACTCTATCTCAGCTAAACAGCCAGAGAAAGAAATATGTCTAAATAGATTATACAGTCAGAAAATCATAATCATAATATAACCTCATATGGCTGCCATCCTCCTCATAAAAGATGTGAGCCTTTTCACCTTGGGTCCCACTCATTAGGGTTTCTATCTTCATGCAATGAATCTCCCTCCAAAACTGCGTTGTCCCATCATAAATACCACTCCTCCATAACAACACTGATGGATTTGGTCAATCTTGACTGGATCTCCATGCAAAGTCCTCTTCCATACTCAAGGTGGCTTTATTCTAACTATCTAAAAAGATCTATATTCCCACTAAGTTATCTTCATTAATGTTCCACATCCTCCATCTTAGATTTGTTGCCATGGTCAAAATTGACCTTTTCCACACGCATTTAGCTTTGTTCACAGATGAAGGTGTTTTATCCACCTATGAATATGATCCCTTCCCCATTAAAAGGGTTTTTATTGTAGCTAGAAAGGTTTATGGGCTTCCCTAACCATATATTCATCTAACTATGAGTTTAGAGAAAAATTTAATATTCCAATTAGGTGCATGCTAATGTAGGAATATTACAACCCTGCTGGTTGTGTGCGCACATTGGATGAGATTGTATTTGGTTTTGGGATACTGATATATGCGAATATGGTTAGAGTATCTATGCGTTATCTGAGTTTATGTATTACTATTGTGACTATTGAATCTATGGTTGGTTATCCATTTTTGCTATGGATTTGTCTTTGTTTCTATTGTTTATGCATTTATGATATTACTTGTGATATTGCTGATGCGAGGGTGCTGGTTTGATCTATGACTCATAGTAAATCTGGTAACTGTGGACTACAACCTACTAGCAAACCTGCAAATAGATCTGTTTTATAGCTGCAAGAATATCTTTAATATGAATCTATGATATGTTGATTACTGCGAGTATAGTTAATGTAATGATAGGTCAGTGTTACGCACGGGGATGTGAAATAGATATGAACTCTACGATATAAATTTGTAGCTAGATCTGGTAATTATGAAGCTTATATATTGGGAATGCAGCTCTGTTGACTTACCTACTCTCTCTCAGGGTGCGGAAACCTCATTCCAACACCCTCCCATACTGCTTCGTGTGAGAATTTGGCCTGTGTAAGAAGGTCACTGCTCAAAGGGACAGTAGTATATGGGTTTTTTGGAAAACGTTAAGCTTCGAACCTCGGTGAGGACCACTCGAGCCAACAAAAACTGACCATCTTCTGGACATATTTCCAATCTCCAACATATTCTAGGATAGGATCATGACCTTGTGCAGAAGAGCCGATAGAGCTCAGGGAAACATCATCCAAATGCTCAGCCACTGGAATGATTCCCCATTCTCCAGAAGCCTCCTTAATCACCTCTGGCAGCTCATCCCAGGGCTTCTAACTTGGACTCTCTGGGAGGAACGGAACAAAATAATATTCAAGGGCATCATTGCCACTCAGGAGATGATTTGGACAAAATTTTGTGATTACTTGAAGAAGACTCTGGCCCTCTCTGTGTGGGAAAATTCAGACCTACTACCAACCACTGTTGATCGCCTAATATGGAATAATTGGGGTCTGGGTCTAACCCACTTCCCCGTTTCCTCCCCTAAGCTCAAGGCTCCATCCATATCTCCGGACAGACGGTCGCCTCCCCCAACTTGCTTCGTCAATCACAATTTTTATGGCGCCTATAAAGGAAATCCTCAGGAAGCCAAATTTCGAGGAATTTTCAAAGATTCTAATGGTGACCCTTCGCACATTTTCTTTGGTGTTATCAGTTGGGATATAAAAAACTTGACATAGCTGGAGGGACTCATCGAGGGCATAACCAAAGATATTGAGCTCAACTTCTTCCCATTGGAAGTGAAAGGGTATTCCCAGGTCATCATCCAAGCCACCACTCATCTCTTATCTGGGTTTTCATCCATAAAAGTTAGTAATAGTTGGAGACTGGAATTCTACTTCAAGCATTTGGAGCATTAGCTTCAACAACACAAGGCCATAAGATTTCTCCATTGTGCGAAGAAAAAATAATGCAATTGCAGACTTCTTAGCCAACAAAGGGGTTGATTACCTCCATCGACTTTTCACCTCCAAGTTTGATTCCATCATGGATGAGACCCTGCGTATGAATTGCATTAATCTCTTGAAAAAGGATAGTGAACCCCTGAATCTAGGTGACATCTGTCGCGAGCCAATTATCAGGCCTCCCAGTGCCCAAGCCAGCGACTCCTCACGTGAAAGGCTTCCTTCGAAGCCCACTACTGCTCAACCTCCCACGGATGCTGCTGAATCAGCATAACTTGAAATAGTGTTGCCATCGATGGTTGCAACCTCCTCACTGCAACAATTGGTGAATTTACACCACCATGGTAGAATATATTTCCCATCCTCAAGTTTGTACAAAGCCATCCTGCCATCACCTGAATTAGTTAATTCTTTCCATTACTTAAACTTGGGTTTTTCATTGGATGCTCCATCATTTGTACCTTCACTCAGAACCTCCTTTGAGATCTACCACTCTTTGCATCTCCTACAACCTACACAAGTGCTTCGCCCTCATTCTGTGCCATTTCCTCGCTATCTCTCACACTTGCTGCACCATGCCTCCTCGCCAGTGCCACAACCCTCACTGATGCAATGTGAGGCTCTCCCTACTCATTTTGGTCTAGATAAGGCAAATTGTCACTTGGGAATTGTTCCTGATTCCTTTTTTGACTCCAATTCCCAACCGACAGTTCCTTCTCTTGTAACTCTAAGCGTGGACGTCTCCCTTGACACTCGCCTTGAACCCTCAATTCTTGGTCTATCCAATGCTAAGCACAGGTGTAGTAAATCGACAATCCCACGCTCCTTGTCACCTCTACCATGGAAGCTTGAAAGTTTACTGGTGAAGACTCCTTCTACATAGGAGAAAGGAGTCTCGAACGTGTCGTCTCATTGAACATGGCATAGGGACGATAATGTTTAGGCCTAGGTTGTGTATGATCGTCCTCCACCTCCACCAAGGGTTCTGCACATCCTCACAACTGAAGAGGAAGATATTGTGTGCATATATGGATGTGACAGAAGAAGACCCAGCAGGAATTGAAGACGTGACAGTTTTACCTCATGCTACCTTGTCTTTTTTTGGATACACCTATTAAACTTAGTTTTTCTAGTTTTTAGTAGCATTTCAAATCTTCTAGTTATCTTTCACCTTTCTAGATTGTTAATGGGCTTGTTTCCCCATGAGGGTAAGCCCGTATTTTTGATATTTTGGAGATAAACTTAGGGAGGGATTGGCTAATCTCCTTAGCCACCTCTAACCCCTGCTTTGTACAATATTTTTTTGCCTAATTAATAGATTTTAGTCCAGCTTACAAAAAAACACTAACTTGAATTTAATATTTTTACTTCAATTTGGCTATATTTAAATAAGAGGTACATAGTGGGTACTAAGTAGCACTTTTTCCCTTAATAGGTTCTTTTTAGTTCAAACTATTACTTCAATGGTTGGGAATAATCATTGTTATCTACCAATCAATATGATTGACATGATGATGAGAAATATTTTTGTAAACCCTCCATACTATCCAATATAAATAGCCATGTATTAAAATTTTAAACTCTAGAATTTAAATTAGAAATAGAAAATTTCAATTTCAACCATATACATATTATATAAATATTTCCTCAGGTTTTGAAATCATAAAGATGATTGCATATTGATATATTTAATTCATCTCAACAAGTAAGAGCACAAAGGAATTAGATCTCTCCACTTGCAAGTGTTTCCTCAAATTTGTTCGCATATAAGAGAGATTTTATTTATGTGGTCACTTGATAAATCAAAAGTTAAGATGGATCTATGTCAATAGTAGTAGTCACAAATCAAAAGTTGATATTTATTTAGAAGTAGCTATGCCTTTTTATTTAAATTCGTTAATTAAAAAAATGTCATGGTTTTTGGGAAATGTGGTATTAGCAGGCCATGCTATTGTAACAATGTCAATTTAGGCATGAAGGATGTTCATGGTGAGCAATAGTGTCACATACATTTTTAAATTTATATATGTTTAACTCATATATATTTTTTATCATATAAAATTAACAATAATAATTTAAAATTGAGTTATAATTTCATTATTTTTTTTGTCTTTTAAGAATATTCTCACTGTAAGAAATATGATAAGTTAAGTATTATAAGGTAAGAATTTTCATGTTTATCCATGTTTAGTAATCATTACATGGATATCCATGTCTATTAAGTGGAAGGTAGACATTTTATTTTAGACTGAATATGAATATTTTTAGTACACACAAATCAGAAGCCAAAATCTACTTCTGAAGTAGATATGCCCTTTTTCCTCTTTTAATTAAACTCATTAACTAAAAAATCTTGATTCAAACAAGTGTTGTATGAAGTGATTTATGGTTTTTTGGGCATGTGGTATGCTAAGCTGGCTTATTGGCCCATGGTAAATTAATATAACCTATTTACATAAAATGAAGGAGATATATATCCAATCTATAAATGTTTAACTTACATATTATTTTTTTTTATTGTTAACAATAAAATAATAGCAATTTCAAATAAAGTTATAATTTAACTTTATTTAAGAATACATATAATATAAAAATGATATTAAAGAGTTATGCAAATAAAGAGAGTAAAATGCGTCCTTTTCATAGTATTAAAATCCCATCATGTTGAGTGGTAAGTATGAGATTGAAGGAGAGAATGTAAGCGTGAATGCCGTGGTTCATGCTTGTGAAGTCATAAAACAAAAACAAAATGAAGCTTTCGTTTGTTCCTATGACTGAGGAGGCGTGGCATGAATCAACTATCATCGTTGAGGTGAGGGAGGTTATCCTACGCTTAGTGTGTTGTACACGTTAGCGTCCAGCTGGCCTCCAAACTGGGGGTTTCCCCTATATTCCCAAGGTTTTTATTTTTGAGTTGAAATTGAGACTTACTCAGGTTAGCTTGTTATACACGTTAGCCCCCAGCTGGCCTCCAAACTGGGGGTTTCCCTACATTCCTATGGGTTTTCTTTTTAGTTGAAATTGAGACTTACTCAGGTTATAAACATTGAATTTGTTTGAGGTTATAACAATGAATTTGTTTGTTTTATCCAGACAAGACTGTGTGCAGTTATTATTTTGCTCAGTTATTATTTTGCTCAGTTATGCTTCCCAAAATGTTTTTTCTCTTTCTATATTGAAACCCCCAATTTTCTGGTCATAACTCTGTAATTTGAGTAACACTTATATGGTGAAGAAATAGTAGCTACTAGTAAGTACTAAGACGTTCTGATTGTAGATCTTTTTACATGATTCTTGATTTGTTTGTTCCGATATTGTGGAGTTACTATGGTTACAGTAGTGGTAATTCAATCAGTTAAATTTCTAGATATCTTTTATTAAAAGTGTTTAATAGTTATTACTGCATATTTTATTTCTTTATGCTTAATATACTTTTTTTTTCTTATGTTAATGATTGTTTATTTTTAGATAAAGAATATTTCAAGATTGGATGGCTGGGAAGCCATGTCGAAATAATAACGTTGGAAATTATTTAAGAAAGAAGTGGAAACAATTGTAGATGGTTAAATTCAATTCTTGCCCAGGAAACAAAATCTTCATCTAAGTATCTCCTAAAAAGTCCTAAAAAATGCTTAAGAGAAAAAGGAAATATGAAAGATATAATATGATGGGAGAAAGATATTATTATAAAAAATAAAGTTTATAATAACAATAATTATATTATAAATCTGTTTATAATAAATATTTCTATTAAATTTATATTTTTATAAATATTTTATTTAAGATTTTTAAATTAGTTTATAAATAAGTATTTTCTTATAAAGAAAAACTTAAATACAAATTACTATTAATAATAACAATAACATTTAAATTAACATTAGAAAGAGTTTTGTTGAGAATAATATTAATAACATCAGTAATACTATATTAATGATGTTTAAAAAAAATTATTAATAATATTATTGATGATAATAATTTTTAAAAATTATTAATAATTAATGTGGTAAACCAAATAATATTAAAATTATTAATTACATTTAAATTGTGATATTAATATTAATATTAATTTATTTCTTTTAAATGTGCTTATTTTACATTTGTTAATGAACAATCAATTTACAAATCTCAATCTATTAGTAACACAACTCATTTCTAAAGCACATGTTTTTTTTTTCTAAATTAGTTTAATCTATTAAGAAAATAAAAATATTTTACATCTTTACCTCAACCCTGTCTTTGCCTATGAGAGAGGCATATTCAACAAAAAACGCACAAAACAGACTCTCCATAATGGGAAACTAGTCCAGACCAGACATAAATCTACCATACTGCCCGTGCAAGGGCGACGATAATGCAGTCCACTGTAAAGTTCCAAGTTGATAACTATGGAACTAAGACTACTGAAATTTAAAACATGAAAGTCAAAAACAATCCCATCCCAAAGGGAATCCTGAAACAAAATACAAACACTGATGAAATTACTAAGCATCATGCTGAGGAGAGGTTTCCTCCAAGATAAAGCACCTGTAAGCATCCATACTATCTTCTTCCTGTTGCTTGTCCGCACCCGGGTTGTCACTTTTCTTGGAGCATATAACATCAGCCTTCTCCTCTCCCGCAAGTGTTTTTCCTTTATCCTTGGGCTCTTGCTGCAGCGGCTTGTCGAATTCTTGAGCAAGAACTGAAGAAGCTCCTGTCTGATGCTCCCTGGGAAAAACTTGCTAGGATTCTTCCATGAACACAACCGAAATCGAGGCTATGATACAGGCCCTGTTCAGAGAAAAATTAAAGAAAAATTTGGTTGTTTGAGGAGCGTTGGATGAAAGATTGACACAGGGGTGCTGAGCAAGGTTGACAGGGTGGGATCTCCCTCGCCCACTGTGAGTATCTGGATATCTACCAAAAAAGTACTTCGAGGAGGGTGAAGAGGAATCTGAGTTGGAGGTGGAGGGTGTGCAATGGGCTTAGCCCCTGAAGCTTCCTCTTTGACATCTCATGTGATGTCTCAGGCACGGCATGGTGGAGGGCGAAGACGAAGGCAACAAGGGAGGCAAAATGACAAAGCTGGACAGGGAGAGGAGAAAATCCAGAGTGACAACAGCTCTATTGCAGTGGCATGTGCGAGAGAGGTGGAACCCATCCCCAAGATCAATACAACAACTGAGATAGGTGTTTTTTCCAGTGGCAGTGCCAACGCAGGGTTGCATTGCCAAGGCTGAGCAAATTCTCTGCAACGGTGGTGGAGGAATGTCTGGACCTCGATTGCCAACATCCATCTTTAAGCTCTGGGTGTCTCTATATCGAGGCTCTCCCTTCTTTAAAACCTCATTAAAGTTCACAGTTGTGATGTGCAGAGAATTCATAATGGAAGAACGAGCGAGCATATTGGAATGATCTCGACTTCGGCTGGGAATTAATGTTGTATGGTTAATTGCGCCTACAATGATCTTGACTTGAATGCCTGTATGTTGAGTGAGCTGGCTTAAACTAATGGTGGGATCGTGGGTGGCCAAGTGGCTTCCCCACTTGCTATACCCACATCCCATTATCCCCCTTTCATATGTTTGCACCCGCATCCAGGATTTCTAAAGCACATGTTAAATTGTATTGGTAATACATATATGTTCAATCTTATTGAAACAATTAATATTTACATTTATAAATCTAAGGTAATAATAAAATTAATAATAATAATTTTATGGTGTTAAGTTTTAATATTTAATTAATATAAAGTTGAACACAAACAACATATTTTTTCTTTTTCAATAAATTAAATTGGAATGTTTCATATAGGTTGATAGCATAATATTTAATATTCAAAAAAATAAAAATATGTAATAGTTATAATATTAAATATCATGTTAGTAAATGATAAATGTTATTGCACACGTTTTTATAATTGTAAGTTATTAATTATTAAAAACATAAATATATAAATTACTAAATATCAACTTTATAAAGGTGATGGGTTTGTTTCTTAAGATTAGATTTTTGATTTTAGAGTTTTTATAAGAAATTAGATATTTTGGGGGTAATTTTTTATTTTTATAAATTTAATTTTTTAGGTCTTTATAATTTTATTTTGGTTGTGAGCATAAGGATGAGATTGAGAGTTGCAGTGCCATGACCTAGGGTTTGAAGGTGCCCTTGAGCTTAGAGTCAGCCTCTTGTACCATCCGAAGATCTCTCTATTGTTGGCATGGTCCCATTTCATCGGCATGACTCAATGTTCTCCTCCATGGAAGATTCCATCGGGGAATCGAGGTTCCCCCCTTCTCGCTTTCACATCAATGGTGTGATGACAGAGTGTGACACCGCCTGTAAGAAACCCTCTGTTGCACACTCTCGCCTTACAGGTACGTCTCACCCTATGAATAATTCAATAACTCGTGCAACTCATCGAGCCATAGTAACCTCATCCATATGCATTCCAAAAGCCACAGAAAGACCAAAATTTTTTCTTCCAGCACATCAAATCAATGGGAAAATCAAATTCATGAAGGATCATGCCCTGATCAGAAAGTTCATGGGATTCTGGCCCACGGAAAAAGCCCTTCTGGGATGGATCACGTCAAAGTGGAAACCGAAAGGCCACATGTATCTCCAACTTGGATCAAAGGGCTTCTTCAATGTCATCTTCACCTGCACCAATGACAAGAAACATATCATAGATGGAGGTCCCTACCTATTTAACTCTATAGGGATCTATCTCAGAAACTGGGTCGAATGCTTGAATCCTGACAAAGAATATTTCAGCTCGGCACATGTCTAGGTTAGGTTATAATCTCTACTACAAGATTATTGGGATTACCTAACCCTGAAGGATATTGACAACACTGTATCCAAATTCCCCTATACCAGCAACAAATTTGATTCTATAGGAAATATAAACCATGATGCTCCTACTATACCTAGCACCTTAAATCACCCTTGAATGAAAAATCAACCCCTCTTGTTTCTCCTAGACCACAAAAACTCTTGAATAACTCTGAGAAACTCCAACCCACCGACCCCTCTGCTACTATCTCTTATAAATGCAAAGGCATTAATATTGAGACACCTTCAACTATGGATGAAGAGCAGGAAAGAGTAGAATATGGCGACCTTGACATCTTAAGCCTTGAATAGGCATGCAAACGAAAATACTATCTTTTGATCCCAAATCAACATATTCAACAGTTGGAGGAAGTCCTATGTAGAGCATAGTAGCCATAGTATTAAAAACCAAAACCGATGATCAGACCAGTGGACCTAGTGAACACGTAACGAGACTGAAATAGGTCTAACTGGTACTGGTCAGGTCTAAATGAACCGGTTTTTAAAGAAATATATTAAATAATTATTTTTTACTAAAAAAACTATTTTTAAGATTTGCAACCATGATTCCAAACCAATAGAGACAAAATAGGCAATGTTTTCTCATTTACATGCCATGCCAAGGTGAATATATCAAAATGGCACCAATTGCAATAAATAACATTGAAAATTACATAAGAAATTAGGCTCCAAATGGCCCATAAAGTCCAAAAACAGTGCTACAAGCTATGAGGCCATTGGCCTAATACAATACTGCACATGAATTATGATCAATCATCAAATTCATGATCACTACTAGACACAAGATCAACATCAACAGCTGCATAGACATCATCTAGATCAGAGTTTGAGGATGCCTCAGCCTTAGGCTCATCTGCAACCTCAATACCACTGCCAACAATAACAATAGAAGTGGACCTAATGGAAGCACAAGTTACTCGAGCTGAATGACTAGTGCCTTACACTGGTTGTTTGCCTTTCCTTGATGCAGCTACAAATCTTGGATCTCCGTCCAAGGGTGCCACCAAATCTCCTTCAAATTCACCCCCCGCTAATGCTACATGAAAATCAAAATCTTCCTTAAACACTCGATCTTTAGTCTCCTCCACTCATTCTGATATTATATCAATATCATCCAACAAAATGGGATCTATATGAGGTGTTTTGTTCATCAGTTGGTTCCGCCTCAAGCGAAGGTTGTATTGCACAAAAATAAGATCATTTAACTGTTTATGTTCCAAACAGTTTCTCTTCTTTGTGTGTATGTGCTCAAAAGGAGACCAATTGTACTCACAACCTGAAGCACTGCAAGTTTGGCTAAGGATTCTAATTGCAACCTTTTGCATTTGAGGACATTGGCTACCAAATTACTCCCATCAATGTGCTACAAATAAAAATACATTAATTAGTAACATATTTCACTTCATTACTTATGTACAAAAAATTTAACTTGAAAAGAAAACAAAATTGGAATTGCTTACCTGGCTCATCCACATCTCTTACCATTTTTTCCAAGTTCTTTTCGAAGGTACCAGGTGCCATACTAAAAGGAGTAAATTGTTTATGTGTTTCCAAAAGTTTTGCATGGATAGGGACCATGCACTCCAAGCAATCAATCAATCCCAATCTGACCTCCCCATCCTTCTTATCTCCTAGTCGATCTTTATAATGATAATTTCGGTTAAAAAAATACCCAGCTGCATGTATACGAAGATGGAGTTGATTGTTCCATCTGTTATCAAGTATCTCCCAAATCCGACCATATTTAGCTAACATGTCCCTGTAAACTTCCCATATCTACTCCTTTGCATGATCTATAGCCTCATAAATGTATCGCATTGCCAGGTTTTCCCTATCCACCATCCTTAGCACCTTAATAAGGGGATCAATGATTTTTACCAGCTGTGAAGACCTTTTCCAAAAATAATTTTTGAAGACTTTATTTTTGGTGTCTTTTCCATCTTGTCTACAAGCCCACTAGGATTCATTCCAATCATTCGAAGAAAACATTTTTGCAAGTCTTTTTGTTGAGAAATGAGACATTGAAATGTGAGGAAGTGAGTTGGAAATCTCGTAATTGTAGGCCTAACAAACCTTTTCCCCCAATGTTTTTCCTCATTAGGCTCAATACCCATTAGTGGCTATAAATGTATTTTGTAATGAAATTTCCATGCTCTACAGAGTTTTTTACCCACTGCACTTTTCCTATGTCCTCAAGCATGAGGTCTATGCAATGTGCAACACATGGAGTGCAAAATATGGTATTATACTTGGACTCAAGAATATTTTCAGCAAGAACATAGTTTGAGGCATTATATATGATGACCTGCACAACATTCTACTCCCCCACTTCCTCAATAATCTCATCCAAAAGCTCAAATAGATGGGTTACATCCTTCACTCTATCAGATGCATTAACTGATCTCAAAGACATTGTTCTTGATGACAATAAATAAGGAAGTTAATGACAACGTAGTTCTTTCCATATTTCCATCCATATGACATGAAGGAACAACCATTTTTGATCCATGACTCCTTATAGTCAGCCAAATACTCATCAATATTACAAATATATTGTTGCAAAACAGATCCCCTCAAGTCATGCACAGTAGGGCCTTTGAAACCCTTTCCTGTAGCTAAAACAAAGTTCCACATAGCTTGGTAATAAGGTGAGTGGGCAGCATTAAATGGGATATCTGCATCACACCACAATCTATAAATGTAATGATAAGAAGTTTCTTTGCATTATTTTTTCCAATGTTGATCCGAAGTGGGTTGATCACTTGGCTAGGAGGAAGTGGCTGTGGGATTAACAATCAATGAGAAATAAATCTAGATGTTGGGTCTCTTTATTAGTTTTTATTTTTGGCCAATAGGAGGAACATATTGAAAGGGGTCATTGGCGGAAGGGATAGAAGTGGAGTCTTGAATCTCATAATAATCATACCCACTCTCTCTCATCATTTGTATTAGTTCCTTCTTCCTTGCAATTTCATCTTGGATGGCCTTCTCCTTAGCCTTAGTCTCCTCAAACTTTTCAGAATTGGCAAGGTATTCTTCCCTAACCGGACCTCTCACTTCATTAGGTGCATCACATGACTTTACTTGGCCTCTTACCCCAGCCAAGTGTTGTTTCAATCTAAGAATACCCCCACCTCCAATAGATTTTTCACAAAAATTGCATATCATCTTTCCATTAGCCACATCACAATGGGCCCATGCACTGTCGTTGGTTTTTGCAGCCATCTTGACTTGAAATAACTTAAATTTGGAAATAAATCTTCAATTTAAAAAATTTGCAGCTAAGATAAATGGACAACCAAGGCTAATTTTACGAAACAAAATGCACATTCAAACATACAAAATTTGATAGTATAGGACTAGATATTTGAGAGCAATAGCATAGCTAAACACATGAGAAAATAAATACATGAACAATAATGAAATGATGGATTTTTCAATTGAAAATCCTTACCTGGCAATGCAAACTAGCTTCCTTAGCGTCTTATTGAAGATGCCAACTCTACTGACAACTCCAAACTATCTCCAAGATAGATCCAACTCCAACTCCAAAGCCTCCAAGATCACTGCCCCAGCAAACACTTAACACTCTCCAAGATCTCAATCAAACTCACAAACTGTAACTGAGATGGTGTGAGACAAAGGAGAGGCTGTCCATGCTTATAAAGGATTTGGGAGGGTTTTTTTGGAAGGAAACAACCCTCCCCTTCCCTCCAAATTAGTGCTAAACCTCCTTGGTAGATGCGCATGTGTCCCTACAACAAATTTGGTGCTGACTGAATGGTTAAGGATGGAACCGAGAAATTTATTTACAATCTAGTCAATTCCATCCTTAACTAGCCAGTCAACACTGGTTAACAATAAATTTCAGGCGACACGCAGGGGTTGACTAGGTTTTTCATCCAGTTTGGATTGACCAAGGTTCTGACCGGCCAGTTTGACTAGTTTTCAGTTTGACTTGACCAGTTTTTAATACTATGATAGAAGCTACCCTCATTAGGCATTCAAGGAGGCACACTTCTTGACACCAAAACAATACTAAAAGAATCTAAGAAAGGAGGTAGGAAAATATATCTGCAACGTGTGGTCATTATAGGAGGAAAACTTGTAGAATTCGAAAGATATTTAAAGTTAACCCAGTTCTACTCGATTATCCCACCGAATACTCAATGAATTTGATCTTAGGTAATATTAGAGGAATAAATAGTGCCTCCAAGCACCATCTTATCAAGAAAATAATAGCTAAATAAAACCCCCCAATTTTCATCATGCAAGAAATCAAATGCTCCAGTACCACCGTGGATACGATTCTTCCTAGACTCTACAAAGGATGTCACTCTATAGTTGTTGACTCTTGTGGATCCTCGAGCGGTCTCACGATCATCTAGAGCCTGAATCTTGTTGAACTCGAGAGCTTCCATGCCACCAAAAACTTCCTACAAGCCACCTTCCACCTCTTGGGGACCAATATTCATGGAAATATTATAAACGTCTACTTCCCCCAAGAGACGACGCAAAAAATCAATCTACTAGATACCATTGATCATCTCAAACTTCAACACACGTATTCTCTTTGGGTGATTGGGGGAGACTTCAATATGATAACAAGCCTAATGGAAGAAAAGGGAGGTTAACCTCATCTTGAGATTTATAGCACCATATTCAAAGACTTCATCCAAAGTAACCAAATAATTAGACTAAAAAACTTCAATGCGGCTTTCACTTGGAACAATAAGCAAGGGGGATCGCACTAAATAGGTTCATGCGTGGATTGATTTCTTATCTCACACAACTCCTTTCATCTCAGAGATGATCTTGTTACTACCATCTTACATGCTTCAAACTCGAACCATTAGCCTATTCATTTAGAATGGGCCAGACTAGGCCTTGTTATCCATAAGCCTTTCCACTTTGAAAAATTTCGGCTCACTCATTCAGGTTTCAAAGACCTCATGTTTGATTGGCAGTCCAACCTGGACCCTCCCGATGGGTAAAAAATGTAGCGGTTCGAGAAAAAGCTAAAAATTCTCAGAGTCAAATTAAAATTCTGGAGTTAAACCTCTTTCAGCAACATCATGAAAGGCCAAAAAGAGATTGAGAAAAAAATGGCTGAGCTCCAGCAAAACATTATTCTCGGTGGAAGGAAATAAGACTCAAACTCTCAGCAAGCCTATCTAGCCACAAAACTGGAGGACATAAGACATCAAGAAGACCTCTTATGGAAAAACAAATCTAGGATCTGATGGCTCAAGGTAGGAGAGAGGAATTTAAAGTTCTTTCAATTCTCCACCGTCGAGCACCTAATGCATAAAAAAATCTCTGTCCTCAAGACCCAAAATGGTCAATGTTTGCAAATTTATGAGGAAATCAAAGAATAATTATTGGATTAATTGAAATATATTCTAAAAGAGCCCAATTATCATTTCCATGCAGCCATTTAGAACATATTTCAACATATCCCAAATTTAGTCACTAAAGAGCACAACCAGATGCTGGTGAAACCCACTAGCATGCAAGAAGTTCAAAAAGTGGTGCTTTAGATTAAGGATGGAAAAGCCCATGGGCCGGATGGCTTCACCACCAATTTCTTCCACTTATTCTAGAATGTCATAAAGCAATAACTCTGGGAGATGGTTGAAGAGACTGGAAACACTCAATGGGTTATACTGGCTCTTAACTCAACCTCTCTCACTGTAATTCCCAAGGATGAATAGGACACCACTCCAAGTAAGTACAAACCATAGGCCTATGCAATGTCATTTTCAAAATAATTTCCAATTTTTTTGCTAACAGGCTCAAGCCACTCCTCCTCCTGCTAATTTCATTAGAGAAAACAAGATATGTGGAGAAATGAAGATCTTGAATGGTATCAGCCTAACTCAATAATTCATAGAGTTCTCGAAGATTCTAAAAGAAAAGTAGAATGCTCCTCAAGATATATCTTTCTAAGGCTTTTGATAAGCTCCTAGACATATATCTGACATTTCCTCCTCTCCTTTGGTTTCTACCATAGTCGGGTTAGATGGATCATGAGCATGATATCCTCCCCTTCCTTCTCTATCTTGGTCAATGGGCTTCCCTCAGCTACCTTTTCCCCTTCAAAAGGTATCGAGGAAGGATATCTGTTATCTCCTTTTCCTTTTATGGTAATGGTTGAAGGTCTTGGCTGATTAATCAATCATGTGGTATCCACTCACACTCTCAGAGGCATTTTTCTTCACAATAATCACCGTCAATCCCACCAACAATTTGTGGATGATAATATTCTCATGGGTCATCCATCTATTCAAGAAGGTAGAAAACTCAGGTATCTTCTATACTCTTTCTCTGAAGCCTCTAGAACCACTGTCAAATCTTTAAAATCCCAAATCTTCTTCATTAACACTCCCTCCCTCTCTCAATGGAACATTGCTAGGATTTTCGGCTTCATGATTGCCTCCCTTCCTTCCAAATATTTGGGTGCTCCTCTCAGAGACTTGACCATCAATCACACCTCTTGGAAAGAAGTGTTGGACAAGCTTGAAGCTAGTCTTACCCCGTGGACCTAGCATTCACTCAATATTGTCGCCTGCCTTGTTCATCTGAAATCAGTTTTATAGTGTTTTCCTCCTTATCTATTTTTTGTTCTCGCCAGCCCCAAATGGGTCCTCAAGTCCATCCACAATATCCATTGAACATTTGTCTTTGAAGGCCACAAATATTGTTGACACCAACCCTTGTTGGATTCTTTAAACGCATTTTTGGTGGGGCCTCTAAAGAAAACCAAGGGGAAGTAGGATTTGGAGGAATCTAAATTTCTTACCCCTTGAAGCAGAAGGAGATTCTCAAGTAATTATTCAAGTAGCCACTCGCCTTCTCCTTAGCACACCCTATTCAAAGTTTACCAATAGTTGGTGCTTGTGTGTGAATTTTAATCAATTCGAACAATGGATGCAAAACTTCAAGGCCATTTCCTTCCTTCATGTCCGTAGAAAAGCCAATATAGTGGCTGATTTCCTAGCCAATAAAAGTGTTGATTAAAATTCCCCAATCCTATCCACGAGCTTCCATTCAATAGTGTATGAGTCTCTTCGAACCTGCTACAACAACCTTATGCAAAAGGACCTAGAATCACACAAAGGGATTGATAATCAAGGCACTCTTGACATGGGTCCCTCACATGACACTTGAGATGAAGATCATCGTGGAGGACACCCATCATTATATTATCACCTTAATGGCATGAAGGTTGATGGAGAAGTCCATTAAAAAGGCTAGCTCTCCTCTAACATAAGGGAGGAATCCATGATAATCCTAGAGATTTGTCCTTAAAATGCTAAAAAACAGATATGCAATCTGAGACTGTCAAAACCATTTCCATCCTAACCTTTCAACCATATATGTTCCGTCTTTGTCTCTGTTTATGTCTGAGAGTCAAATTCCTTACATTGATGTTGCGAGGTGACAAATTTCCAAGTATCTCCCAGAATTCAAATGGGAAGCATATGATTTCCCCTCTTACTCCCTGTTTCTTTCCTTTCCTCCCATGTCTACAGCTTGGCTCATATTTTCTATGTGATTTATTCTGATCTAATGGTTTCATTTTTTCATAGATGAAAAGGTGTAGCATATCTGCTCCAAAATATTTTAATTCTTCTAATATGTACCAGAACGTGTTGACTTGCATGAAGATAAAGTAGGACCAATTCACTTTTGGCACCGTTTTGGTAGTGTGTGCTGAACATGCAACTCTAAAATAAGTGAGGGAGGTACATGCCCACCTTATGCCTATATTTGTATCACATGTTATCATGGGGAGTGCGCTTGTTGACATGTATGTAAAGTGTGGGGATGTAGAGGATTCACTGAAGTTTTTGAGAAAATTCTTGAAAGAAATGTGGTTTCATGAAATGCCATAATTTCTATATGTGCTCAGCATGGATGAGGTAAAGGGTTTCTCAAAATGTTTGGGTAGATGATGGAAGCATGAATATGTCTCGATTCAGTCACCTTTGTAAGTGTTCTCTATGCTTGCGGAAATGGTGGTCTAGTGGACAAAGGTTGTAAAATTTTCAATTTGATAAGTGAAAAGTATGGTGTCATTACTGCAGTAGAGCACTTTGGTTGCATGGTCCACCTTCCTGGACATTTTGGGCACTCGAATGATGGGGAAGAATCTATCAACAAAATTGCAGTTGAAACTGATCCTCTTGTGTGGGGAGCATTGTTAGGTGGGTGCAAAATTCATGACAATATGGAAATAGGTAGACATGTAGCAAATGGCGTTCTCGCATTGCAACAACATAACCATGGAACGTATGTCCTCATAGCATATATTTTTTCTGCCATTGAAATGTGGGATGAACTAGGAAAGATAAGAATAGTGGTGAAAGACAAGGTATTTAAAAAGTCACCAGGAAGTAGTTGTATTAAAGTCAAAAACCAAAAGCCCATATTTTTCATAAGTGATAAAAATCATCCACAAAAGGAGGATATTTATTCATATATGAAAAAATTGGGTAGGAAGATGAAGGCAGAAGGACATGTATCAAAACGTGAATATTAAGAATGTGATGCACTATGTGGAGGAGGATCAAAAGCAACAAATTCTCTGCAAGAATTCTGAGAAGTTGGCCATTGCTTTTGGACTCATTAGCACATCGCCTTGAACAAATAAGAATCTTGAAGAATGTTTGTGTTTGTGTTGACTGTCACATCACTGTCAAGTTGTCTCTGGGATTGCCACGATAGTGATTGTTTTGAGGGATTAAAATCATTTTCATCATTTTAAGGATGGGTAGTGCTCTTGCAAATATTATTGGTGCTCCGAGATGAGAATGAAATTCATCAATGTTTTATTTTTTATTTGGAATAAATAATGTACTTCTTTTGAAAGCTACTAATATCTCAAGAAATACAGGGATTATATATAAGCATGTGATAATGCTAACTCAACTAGATGTTAAGTTTCCTACTAGGATTGGTTCAATTAAATAATTTTGTGAAGGACCCGACTATTTAAAATCTTGGTGTGTTCTAGCAACTTGTTTCAGACCCCATTGGCCTAGAAAGTATTGGGATTCACCCGCAGACCCTATGAACCATTTTTCTTGCTTTACATTCAACCTCCAACCTTGACCTAGTCTTGTTAGGATTTTGAGGTTAGATTTATTTTGTAGGACCCTTGAACAATATTTAACTTTAGGTGTGACACCCAATAGATGAACTTATCTATACCAAACACAAAACCACATGAAGCAAACATACTATTATATACTTATTTGAAAATAGTGCTTGGCCTTTGATTAGTTCCCTTATCTCCATAACAGAATGGAGATAATTTACCCTTCCATGGATATTTGTGGACATTACCTAGAAAATATTACCTTATATGATATGATATGCCTATACTTAGCAGGTTTTATAAGCATTAAGTTACATTTACTGAAGCTTTGTGTGAGAAGATTGATAAGCCATTTTATTTTGGTTAGATCGATTAAAAGCAGATGAATCATTTGCATATTCAATCTTCGATGATGATATCATTTTGTACTCCATGTTATTATTTGATGCTAAAATAGTGAACTCAAATGATTTATCTCTCCAAAGTCCTCATTTTTTTTTAGTGTTCATATTACTCCAGGTACAAAATATTCTTGATGACTCAAATTTGACACAACTAGAATTATCAGGTGAACTAGTCAGTCAACACAAATGTATGGGAACTACAAAGGTTTCAATTATAATGTAAATTTTATGATGGATAAAAAAATCATGCATCCTATCAGGTATGGGCAGCATGGAATATCATATAATGCCAGATCATACAATTTGAATAACACATCATATTTTCCTCCTCTCTCTACAAGTGTTTTGTATATGTGCAAGTGCAAGTTTGATATGGCAATGATGGAAAGCTACACAGTTAGCATCTAGGAGGTCAAATCCCTAACTAATAATTGATATAAAAAAAGGACACCAAGTCACCAAGAAGAGTTTCACACTAATGGATTTCTCCTTGAAGAAGCACGAAATGTAAGTCTAGTACCAACCACCAAAATGATCTAGCAAAATTGCACTGGTAGATACTGAGTACTTTTGAGTTACAAGCATTTATGAAGTGATTTAAGAATTTAATTCACATTTGTTTTCTTTATGACTGCATTGTCCAGTGGCACTCATCTACCTTACATCTCTCTCTCATGGAGATATCATTGTGTATCGATAAGTAAACATTGAATACTATATCAAATGTCCCTACTCTCATTACAAGTGTTCTGCACATGTGCATGTGAAACATTAATATGGTATTTATTTTAAGCTAGAAAATCAGCATATGTCACATATCAATAGAGGAAGTATGTAAATGTTTAAAAGTAAGTGCTAGGGACTAGAAGATTTGGTGACAGGTAAAATTATTATATCAAATAAAATCAGGAAACAGTAGTATTATGGAAAATTTTATAATAGCTTCATGACTAAGATCAAGGATCACCAAAATATGCACTGCATGTTGAAGGGAGATATGCACCTCTCATAAAATTATTGAGAATTTCAGGACAACCTCACTTCCCATGCCACTAATAAAGGAAGATTGTTTATCTTTTAACAGATAGCTTTATGCACCTGGTTTTTAGACTTTCTTCCACTCAAGCTCCATCCGACATACCAAAATTCCAACAATTCCCATAATAGAATCTTAGTTGTTCACTGAGTCTTCAAATACACATCCAAGCACATGAACTTTTAATATTAGGTGAAGCTAGTCCTACACTAGTAATCTTCCCAAACGAATATAATGCAATAGTAATCAGTTGCCCTCCAACTCTCAAAAGTATGTCACCAACATATCTTGTTGAAAAATATTCAAAGTCATGGCATTGTCTTGTAGCTCTAAGGCCTCCAACATGGATTCCAATAATAATTTTATAAAATCACTTTGAATAATGTAAGAGGTAATGTCAAAGTAGATCCCAAAATATTCCAAAATTTATTTTGAGTCCTTAAAACAAAGTGAGGTCTGCCCTACAGCTTAACTGAATGCAATCCCACCATACCAGAATACGTATGGAAACAAAACGCTTTAATTCTTATTATAAATTAAGATAATTATTTGAAATAGTTCATTCATTTCTTTGATAAACCCTTGAATGAATCCTCAACAAAAATGTCCACAACACCTTCAATACCGTATCCTAAAGGTCCTCTATAACCCCTAATTTTCAGTGATTTCATTAAAAATTCCCCAGAGTCTTCCTTATGAAAGGTAAATCTGTGTCTCCCACAGATGATTTCAAAAAAAAAAATTAGACCCTCAATTACCATCTGAGATTCATCATGGAATATGTCTCTTTTATACTCAAATATATATTCAATGTTGACTACCAGCTACAGACTGCCCTTTAAAAGCTCATCTGCATATATATTAAGTTCCCCTATGAATGGGAAGGAATGGTATGTTAGAGAAACTATGTTCCATGATCTTGACCTATTGAAGAATTGGCTACAGTTTTAGGTTTTTGTACTATATCTTCCTTTTATACATTTTTGTATCTTCTCAGAATCCTCATATACCTCCACCTTAGGGATCCCTTTGTCTGCTGCCAATTTTAGTAGGAATTTAAATGCACGCAGCCTAACATAATTATTTTTTCCCATGACTGCTTTGAAGACCAAAAAATGTTTATCAATGATATACAAAGTTGAATCAATTTCTTGCATGAAAAACAAATACTTTGTCTTGACTCAATTAATAAAATAAGCCCAAGGACATTGACCAAACTGGGCAAAAAGTGTCTTTATTTTCACCACTCCTGCAATAGTCACCATTTTATATTTTTCATAGATATGTGTGAAATTATTAGTTCTCTGAGTTTTTTCATGGAAGAAAATGATAATTTCATCTTCCTTTGGCATTTTCCAGACAATATTAATGTTATTGCAATAATTCATAAACTGGTGGAAAACACTACTGTTGTTAACCCTTTGATCTAGGTATATTGCGTGGCTCTCAGGTCTCCAATTCTTCATACCAGACATGAGGCTATCCTTTACTAAGTAGGTCTGAAAGGCTATTCTTCCACTATCTTGAGATCAAGAATATTAGCAAGAGGCATCCTAGTTAAAGTGTAAAAAGAAATGGTTTGAAGATAAATCTATCAAACATAGCTCTCTTCATCTTATTTCACTTAGTGCGATTTGGTCAAAAAATAAATCTAGGATCTTCTAGCAGGATTTTTCTCCATTTCATGGTCAACAACAAATCAAATAACTCTATTATGGAATAAATATATCATAAATCCAAAATTCCCTCTTCGTGGAATGGGCCATACTCACCATGAAGATTCTCAAATACATTGACATCATTGATATTTGCAATAGACATCATCATTAAAATATGGAAGAATAAAGCATATAGCCAACATTCTTCATGCTAAAAACATGCAAGAGAATGGAGGAAAAGAAATGACAAGAGTGTGAAAATAGAGCATTCACCACAAAGGGAAAAAAAGACAATGAAAGAGAAGACATAGACCTTGCCTCTGATATATGCAACAAATGATGATTAAGGTATCCTTTAAAATCCCCTTCAAGTTCTTCGTAAACCATAGCCATGATTTGGAAGGCTATTAAGACCCTCCGTTAGGCCTCTCATCAAAACAATCCTACAAATGTTAACTTTTGTAAAATAAATTTCACTAAGCATAAGAATGCTTTATGATAATTTTTTTAATGGTGAGAGCACTCCTTGTCACTCATGAAAACCTCTAAGATCAGTTAGGGAGTAATTTAATTTCCTTGTTTTCATTCCAAAAGCACTAGATATGTGCACTTCAGAGAGCATGTTCTATGGAGTTATGGAACACTCCTTCATACCCTAAAGAGTGCTCCCAAATAATTTTGTCACAATATTGTTCTATCAAAGGTTATTCGAAGACTCTCACACTCAAAACACTCAAAAAGGTCAAGAATCAACAGTTGTGGGAACAATACATTTAAGAAAAAATACAAAATTAAAACTAACCAAATAGCATGAGGTAGCAACAAAAGGTAGTTACTCACTATCATGATTAAAATTTATGCATGAAAAATTATGGAAAACCATAATTTAGAACAAGGTCAATGTATCTCAATTATTCTACCTTGGGCCCTCATAATCAAAATCAAGAAAAATTATATATGAATAAGTTCAATGCATCTCAATTATTCTAGCTTGGGTCCAGATAATCAAAATTAAGAAAAACCAAATGGTCACAAGGCTATCGAGATACATGCACAACAACCAACAATAGTAATAAATATCAATGAATTTGTAGCTCGATTGCTTGACTATGAACTCTATACTGAATTTAGCATCCTTTACATTCACATCTACAAATCATGCAAAGTGATGAGGGCTTCAAACATTGCAAGATTCTTAAAGAATTATTTTATAGAAAAGACTTGGGAGTTAAGAATTCCCAATAACATTATATACACATATATTTATATTTTATATACTAAAATCCATAAACTTTCAATTAAAACAGGCTTGTACAATAGGAACTAACTCATTGGTAGAGAAAGGGTGGTGATATCCCTCCACCCCAGCCACCGTAATTACCAAAAACAAAAAAAAAACATCTTAGCCCCTTAAAATCCACCATGTTTGTGAAAATGGAATGAATATTATGATAAATAGATTTCCTAGCATTAGTGCCAATACCTTAAAATAAAATTTATAGAATGCCAAATTAGTTGTGGAGAATGTAAAGTTTGATGCTAATAATAGGCAATACGATATTATTAAGATCTTAGAAATTTGATTCAAAGTAGATTAGAACATTAAGGATTTATTATAAGTCTCAATAATTTGTAACTACTGGTAAACTATTTAGAAGTTAGAGATTCAAAAGAAATAGCATGAATTAGAATAGTAAATGAAATTGAACCAAATAACATCAGCCATTCAGAAATTGTAAAAGTTATGAACCAGATTGAAAGGTGTAGAATATGAAATGTAATAGGCCATCGTCACCAAAGAGTTATAGAATGTATACAATAATGTTTAAAAGATAGGCCATGTGCCTAATTTATAAAATATATAGTGGAAACTAAAAAATAAATAGAGTTGAAGTCTTTTACAAGTAATGCAACAAAAAATAAAAATAAAAACACAAAAAATTCTACTATCTATTCTTGACTTTTCTTTCCATGAGGAATTATCAAAACACTAACAAGCAATGAATCAAATGAGTCGTTGAAAATTGGAATAATAAAATAATATGGATTGGAGCTTTTATAAGCTCTAAACCAACGTCCATAGTGTTTGGGGCCTACTAGGGCCCTCACATAGTTCACAATATTTTTAGAAAAATGAAAATATTTAGTCATGTTTCAACCATATTGGGAGTGTTCCCATGAGTGCTAGAAACACTCTTGGTAGTACTTGGAGGTGTAGCTTCCCAAGTCAATCACACACTCCTACAACATCATATCCTACAGAAGAACGAGAGGGGAAAATGAACTCCCATGTAATATAAGTTTCTACTAGGCCCTCCACAATTTTCCCTTGAGAAATTCTTCTTGGAGGCTCCAATGAAATTGACCCTCAAAAGCCGAATTGTAGGATTTCTCTGAAGGGACTAAAGAAAAAAAATATGATAAATATCCAATAATACTCCCATGAATATATTATTGTATTAAATATGGATTTCTACGTTGGAATCAGGAATGATGTCCTAGAGGTTTTCAAGACAATAAAAAAATCCAAATCACAGTAATCAGAAAAAGTCTTCCTTACAACTATTTTGGACAAGGGAAATAGTGAACAATTTGATTGAACAAAAATAAAGCATTTTGAGGTTTATATGTTTCTCAATCGACAAAACTAAAGCATTCTATGGTTGATTTATTTTGAAAAAAATCAAAACCATCTTCTTATTGCTTACTGCCTTGATTATTATTTCCATGACAAAAATTCCATTAAGAAAAAAATTGTCCATGTGACTTATCTTTATTTTGTTGCAAATCCACTTGCTGAGGTTGCTTATTCATTGATGCATGTTTTAGTCACCAGAACATTTGAGTAGGAAGATTCAAATCTACATGTTTTTCTTTTGCAATGCGGCCTTTTCGAAAGAAGATAATAACCTGGATTCCACAAAATTTATGGTATTGTGAATGTTGAAAAGTTTTGAAGGAATGGATTCCTTGATCTATGCCTTGATTCAAGGAATCGATTTGGAGATATTATTAGTCATGTGTGAGTTCCTGTGATCAAGACGAGTTGAATAAATAGTTTGACTAGTGCAATTATGTAAAAGATGGGTTAAATGTCCTCTAGTGTGAGTTAAATTGGGGACTGAGTGAACAAGTGGAGTTAGCTTCGAAAATTTTAAAGTGCATTAGAGTGTGTTGAATTTTGTTAACTAGAAAAGTTCCAGTTCAACTCCTAATTTAGAAAAATCACTAACAATAGCATAATCGAAAATCTTGTAAGGAGGACGAAGGAACATAATTAATCAGAGAATTCTTGAGCACGAATTTGTGAGCAAGAGAGCTTGTAGAGGAATGAACCAAGTGTTCCTTGTGTGAATTGTTGAGGAAAGAAATTTTATCTTTGGAGTGCATATAGAAATAGGGGAAATCCCTATTTATTAGGATCTCAACCAGTGCTAGGAAATAGGAGATTATTTCCTAGCATTTTGTGCTCAGAAAAAATCAGAGCCTCTAGTACGTATAGGAGGAGGAAGCAGGTCAACTATCAGGAAGAGGTTTGAAGCCTAGAACAGGCAAGAAAAATCTAGTAATTTTATATTGGAACTAGCTTGTACGCATATCAGATTTGTTGCTCAATTCTCCTTAATAAAATTTTGAAGCAAGCGAGGGTTTTCCATATTGGGTTTCATAGAAAAATTACGTGTTTTGTTGTGTGAATTTTGTGAAAGTATTTACGTTCTATTCCATTTCTATTTGGTAGAGAAATACTATGTCTATGTGAAAATAAAATTTTATTTCAAATTGTTCATAACATCAGATCAGAATTTTGTTGAAAATCTACATGGTATTAGAGTTGTGAATAGGAACCGATTAGCGTAAGAGTCTTCAAGTTTTCAATATGAAAACACATATATTATTGAGATTGAGATATCATGATAGATTGGATGGCTCCTTAATTTTTTGGTGTTTTTAAGGTCCACATATTGTTCTTTTTGGTCGAGTAAGGTGTAAAGGAATTCACTGAGAAAGGTGTTGGAGAACCTTCAGATCTAAACGAGTTGAGGCTCTTCCAAAAGCAGATCATGAAGGCCAAGAGGATGATCCTGGATGGAATTGAGGATCATGTAGTCCCTCATCTTGCACTAAAATATATAGCTAAGGAAATGTGTTTTTCCTTAGTCTATCTCTACCAAAATTCTTCTGAGAATCGAAAGATGTTCGTCAAAGAGAACCTGAGGAAAATCAAGATGCATAAGGGTGATTGTGTCACTTCCTATCTCACTAGAGTTTGGGAATTCTATGATGAGCTAGAAAAAATTGGAGAGGATCATATAGAAACTAAGATAGTGCGTGTGGCTTTGAATGGGTTTACCAAATATTGGCATACTTATTTTCAGAGTATTACTAGATGAGATAAGTTGTCAAATTGGGAACGCCTATGGAGTGAATTCATCTAGGAGGAGCTAAGGCTTAGAATAGTTGAGACATCTAGAAATAATGGAAAGGGTTCCAAGTTCAAGAAGGAGGAAGATAATATTGTTATTGCAAGTAAATTCAAAGGAAGGAAAGGAAAAGGGAAGAGCGAAAATAGTCAAAAGGGTGACAAGAAGAATACATATCCAAGTTAGGTCAAATGCCTCCATTGCCATACTTTTGGACACTATGCTTCCATGTGTCCTAATGCGAAGAAGAAGGGTTCAAATAAGGAGCATGTAGTTGCATCAACTGAGGTAGATAAGTTTTCCTCTCAATTTGAGAAGGACTTCTCATTGATACCTTGCATGGAAATCTTAGTAGGGAGAAATACTTGGTATATTGATTCAAGATCCTCTTTCCATATCACTAGAAATGAAGATTGTTTCAGCTAGTTGGATGAGAGTGATATGAAGGTAAATATCGAGCTTGGAGATAATGGAAAGTATGATGCTAAGGGAATTGGTATTGTCATATTTGAAATGGAGTTAGGTAATACTCTTCATCTCAAAGGTGTTCTCTATGTTCCACGACTGAATAAGAACTTGGTTTCTATAGATGTCATTGAGGATAAAGGATATGATGTCACCTTCAACAATGTTAAGTCTTACCTCTTCTGGATGTAAGAAGTAGATGGGTCTGAGGGTGAAAAATATCTACAAGTTTCATGTAGAGACTGGTGTGACCTTAAGCAACAAGGCGAGATGTGCATATGTATGTGAATTTTGGCACAAATGCATGTGACACTTGCATTCTTGAGAAAATTACCACAAGATTAACAAAACAGGTCTATACAAGAGTGCAATGTGCAAGGGATGCAAGATTGGAAAGTATTGCAACTCTTCCTTCCACGGTTAGGACAACAGGGACAAACATATTTTGGAGTTGGTGCATTCAAATGTGTATAGGCCCTTCTCTTCTCCAACACTAATGATACACAGTTATTATGTTACTTTCAATGATCATTTTTCTTAGAAAACTTGGATATATTTTATGAAAAAGAAAGATGAGGTCTTAAAAAGGAGTTTAAGGCCTTGGTAGAGAAGCAAATTTAGGAAGAAAATGAAGGGGATGAGAAGTGACAATGGTGTATAATATATATCCAATTCCTTTAAGGGTTTTTATGCCAAGGAAGGGATTAGGAGAGATTTGATATAACCTCATAACCCCCAACATAATGGGCTCGTTGAGAGGAAGAACATGAGTATTGTTGAAACAACAAAAGCTATGTTGCATGACTGATATTTTCCTAGGTTCTTGTGGGAAAAAGGATGCAACACTATAGTATTTATACATAATGGGAGTCCACACAGGGTGCTTGGAGGAGCTACACTAGAGGAGGTCCTCACAAGAAAGAAGCCTTATTTTTCACACTTCTGAATGTTTAGCAAAAATTTCTACTATCATGTTTATATATATAACAGGAAAAATTCAGATGCCACAACAAAGAAGAGTATCTTTCTAGGGTAGAACAAGACATATAAGGAATACATGGTGTATCTTCCAGGATCCAGGACAATAGTTCTCAAGATATATGTGAGAATCCAAGAGGATTAGGCTCTAATAGTTTCTTTAGAGCGTAAGAATATTGCCGTGCCTAAGGAGGAGATACTCACTCTGAAAGAGGAGCCACAACCAACACCTTAAAGTCAACCACAACCACATTCTAGTTGCAAAAGGGTAGCATAGCAGGATGAGGAGGACAAACCAAGCTGACAAAAAAACAAATCAGTGAGAGCGAGCCACCAGATGGAGGAATAAGGCCAAGTGGGTCGAGAGGCTGATCCAAAAGGCTCAAGAGCAGGTCGAGGCTCCTAGCACCATTTTTAGGCAGAGTAAAGTTTAAACAACCACATGGGTACATAAGTTATATGACATTAATGGTGAAATTGGTGGACACCAATTCTTCTTCTTATTAGTAGGCAACTCCTCAATAGGTTTGGTGGAGTATTCCTCTATCATGAAGATTGATGTCTAGGAGGTTGTTCCATGAGCTGAGAGAGGAAAATCGTAGTTGGATCTATATGGGTGTACAATTTGAAGCATGGAGCAGATGGGAGTGTGGAGAAGTTCAAGGCCAATATTGTGTCCAAAGAATTTTCACAAAATAAGGGCATAGACTCACAAGAGACATTTGCCCCAGTAGCACAATATTCATCCATGAGAACTATTCTAGCACTTACAACATATATGGGGTGGAATATCCACCAGATGGACATGAAGACAACATTCCTCAATGTAGTTGTTTAGGATAAGATCTATATAGAGAATCCAATGGGGTTTGAGTACTTCAGTAGAGACAGACATGTGTGTAGGCTGAACAGATCTATTTATGGGATCAAGTAAGCTCTAAGAGCATGGTACACTTAAATTGACAACTGCCTTTGAGGATTGAGCTTCACTAAGAATGAGGCATATGAAAACCTGTACTACATCATGCTTGGAGGGCTTCCTTTCATTCTAGTTCTATATGTCAACGACCTTATATTGACCACAGATTAGAAATTAATTCGGGATTGCAAGGACGACCCTACAAAGGAGTTTGAGATGAAGGATATGGGGCTTGTTCATTATTTCCTTGTCTTGGAGAAGATGACAGTGATATCTTTATGGTACAGGGAAATTACGTAGCAGAGATTCTCCACAAATTTATATGCAAGATTGCAGGCCCATGGCCAAACCTCTACTCACAAATTAGAGGAATATGGTTACTACTACAACAGAGTAAGTGAATCTTAGAGTATTCAGGCAACTGAGTGGATCATTGATGTACTTGGTTAGCACACAACTTGATATTTGTTTTGCAATCAATCGGCTAAGTCAGTTCATGGTTGAACCAACAAGAGTGAATTGGATTGCTGCAAAGCATGTCTTGGGATATCTCAAAGGCTCAACATACTATGGATTGTGGTACAAATAGGTTTATTGAGGCTTGTGGGCTTCATTGATGTAAATTGGGTAGGGAGCTCCATAGACATGAAGAGTACTTCAGGTAGTGTCTCTGGCATTGGGTCAGCTATATCTTCTTGGTAAAACAGGAAGAAGAGATCAGTTACACTCAGCTCAATAGAGTCCAAGTACATGGCTGCTAGTTAGGCAGTTCGCAATGCTATTTGTATGAGGAGTTTACTTGCGGGACTTTCTCATACAAAGGATGGATACTACCATGATACATTGTGATAATCAGAGTTGCATTAAAGTCTCTGATAATCCTTTGTTTCATGATCGCTCGAAGCATATCAAAATCTCGTATCACCATCTTAGAGATTGTGTGTAGAAGGGGAATCAAGCTATAATATGTTCCAATGATGGATCAGACGATAAAAATCATGAACAAGGCATTGGAAAGAGGTTGTTTTTTTCATCACATAGATAAGTTGGGAGTTGTACAAAATCCCTTCCTCGCTAAGAGGGAGTGTTGAGAAGTAGCGAAGGAATGGCTTCCTTGATCTATGTCTTGATTCAATGAATCAATTTGGAGTTTTTCTTAGAAATCTATGAGTTCTAATGATGAGTACAAGTTCAAGAAGTAGTTTTACTAGTGTGAGTTTGTGGAGGATGAGTTATCTATCTTCTATTTTGAGTTAATCAGGGAATTGAGTGAATAAGTTGGGTTATCCTCCTAAATTTTTGTAGGATTCAGTTTACTAAGAATGTTGACTTTTTTTAACTAGAAAAGCTCCAGTTCAAATCATAATTTAGGAAAATAACTAAAAGTATCCTAATTGAAAAGTTTATAAGAATATCAAAGACACACAATTAATCAATCAATTCCTTGGCATGATTTTGTGAACAAGAGATATTGTGGAGGAATGATTCAAGTGTTCCTTGCGCGAATTATTGAGGAAGGAAATTTTATCTTTATAGTGTGCAAATAAATAGGGAAAATCCATATTTAATAGAATCTTAGCCAACGATAGGAAATAGGAGATTATTTCCTAAGATTTTGTGTTGGAAAATTAAATCCTCTAGTGCTTATAGGAGAAGGAAGATGGTTGACTATCAGGAAGAAATTTCAGGCCTAGGACAAGCATGAAAATTCTTCTATTTTTAGATTAGAACTAGCTTGTATGTGTATCGGATCTGTTGCTCAATTTTCCTTAGTAAAATTATGAAGACATCGAGGGTTTCCTTGTTGGGTTCCCTAGAAATTTGTGTGTTTTATTGTGTAAATTTTATGAAATTATTTATGTTCTATTGTGTTGTTATTTGGTAGAGAAATTTTGTTTCTATGTGGAAATAAAAATTTCCTTAATATTTTTCATAGCAACATATCATAATTTTGTGGAAAATCTACAATGAATGCCACATTAAATAAATAAATAAATATGATAAACTCTCGAGAAAATGAATCTAATGTGATCTATTAGTTAAAGATGATATATATTTATCCCTGAAACAAAGTCATTCATTTGGGAAGTTATAAAATGTATTGATACTTTATAAGAAATATCTTCGTCTGAAATAACGTAAACTATGAATTTTGTCAAGATTTCATGCCAAAGACTCAAGTGTGCCCATTTGATGAAAGGGTAGTAAGTTCAAAATCCTATCAGCTATGTTTCAAGTTTCTTTATAGCATACGTTTGTAGAAGTGTGACCCCATGAGCTAGTAAATGTCCATTCCATGTCATCATCATTGATTGATATTATAACATGTAGGGATTCCTTAAAAAGGCTTGTTACATTAACAGTAAATTTTTGAAAAGTTGAATTTGGTGAAACTTCATGGGTCTAATAGTGCCATCCGAAAAATTTTGTCATTACTAACATATTTTTTTGTTTTTTAGAATACAGATCATGTAATTTTCACATTTCTATACTGATTTCATGGTTACTGTTAATATATTTTTGTTATCCTAGTAATATTCAAATTCATTCGATTTAAAAATACAATATAAAAACCTACTACTATAAGAAGCAAGAACAAACAAGTAACACAAAAAATATGTACGGAAAAGAAAAAAACCACAAATATTATGAGCTCTGAGCAACAAACCTATACTGAATCTAGAAAATTCCCTTCGTCTTTGCATAAAATTCCAAAATTCATGAGGGAAAAATCATTCTAGGGGTCAAGCGCTATAGCTTCTGCAAAGCATTCATATGCCTTCAGAATGAGACCTTTTATTTGGAGACAAATTCCATTTCCAATGTGAGTCACGATGGTGATAGGCTCTGTTTCCAGTGAAAATTTATAAATACCAAGTGCATCGCAAACTTATTCCTCAATTATAGTATATTAACATATGACAATGCATCCTTCCATTAAAACCTTCTTAGTGACGAGGACAATTGGGAGCAGAGAGGGAGAAGAGAAGAAGAGAAAGTAAGGCTTGTACTATAAGTTCTACTGATTTTATGAGGGTTCACTGAATAATGACTCACTGCTCCATCAACATTTCAAAGTGATGGCCAATGTGAGTGCTCATTGTTTCCTGCAACATCCCCACTCTCTTACAGCATTAACTATATGAGATTGAGGAGATTGAATCACTACACCATCGGCATCAGAAGGTAATCGCCTCTGTGAGTGCTCATTGTTTCCTGCAACATCCTCACTCTCTTCCAGCATTTATTGTCTGAGACTGAGTGAATTGAGGTTGTATCCCTACCATCACATGACACATTCCACTCCTCAACGTACCCACTTTTCCATACTACTCCACTTCACAAGCCCGATTTACCAAACTAAAAAAGCGTGCACATAGTTACAAAATTATTTCAAAAAATCATATAGTAACCCCATTGAAAACCATTACCAGCGACTGATTAATAACCCTAGTGAAAACCATTACCAACGATGGACTAAATCCTCCTGTAACATCTCACGCAAATTTATTAGAACAAAAGACATTCAAAATAAAGACCCTAATCGGAATAGAAAATGCACACAACGTTTGGGATGATTTCCTTACGGTCAGGAAGAACAGAGTCCAATAGGATGATTAATTTACGATATGGAAAGACAGAGTTGAAAAATAATTTCAAACAATGAAATTTTAAACTCCCACCAAATTAATAAAAGAGTAGAGGGAAATATAAAAGCCAAAAACAAAGTCGAGATCACTTCTAAAAAAATTGAAGAGGGGAACAAGGAGGGCTCTATTAACTCTTAATTGGGTGAAAAATGGGTAATGAAGAGAGAATGTTATAGATTATAATAAGGAAGATACTTTTAAATAATATTTCTTTTACTTATTCATTTTTCTAGTTTTTTGTCTTGAAGAGGGTGGAATATATTGTTAGAAGGAAGAGATTATATATCACGCACATTATTAGATTTATATTTCTTTTAGATTTATTTTAAATAGTCTTTCTATTTTTTATTTTTATAAATTTTTTATTTTCTATGTTATTAGGAAAATTTTAGTAGATATTTAAAATAAATCTCTCTAAAATAAAATGATTGAAAAATAAAATATTAATAGATGTTCATATAAAGGAATGGAAATAAATTCTTGGAAGATTACAAAAGAAGGAAAAGATCAAATGTGAGAGTGTAACATGAGATGTGGACCTTAAAAGCTACACATGTCTTCTTTAATGGATATTTAGTCTTAAGTCAGGATATGGGCGCCATAGGAGGCATTTATCATCACATGTCAGAGTTAGTGTCTATGTTTTGGTTAGGAGATGGCAACAAGGGCCTTAGTCCCTAAATTAATATTTATCGTGCTCAATTTCCCTGAACAATACCTCTAGATAGGAATATGGCCAATTATGATGTTCTGTATGATAAGAATGGGTCTCATGGACTTTACTGTGGTGAAGGAAGCAAAAAAAAGGAATTAAGTCCTAAATAATCAGTGACCATGTTTCAAATGATTACATTAATTATATTCTCTAAGGGATATTACATGGATTCTAGGAGGGATGTGTCAACCATTCAAAGGCTTTGCACACCTCAAATTTTTCTTGGAGCCTCATCATTGGACCTTAATGAAATCGGGAGGCTTTCAAATCACATATGATGATTACACTTGTATAAAGAGCACATTTAACAAGGTTTGAGGGAACGTTGTATAAAAATCATAATGTATATTAGGGGGAAAATGGTTTCTAGTGCTATGATCTACTCACGCAAAAGACCCCGTAAATTTGTGCTTTGGGATATCCCTAGTATTCAATAAGTAATCCAAAGTGAGAGGATTTGTTGCTAAGTTATTGATAGTAGAAACAACTCTCTAGTGTGAAACTTTAGAGAGAAAAGGGTATTCAAAATTTTTAACACTGTAGATGGATTCAAATACCCCTCTAGTGAAATGTGACACTTTAGTATCAAAATTGAAATTTTCCATTTCCGAAGTGACAAAATTAAAAATTACTAACACAAATGACTAGTTCATATACATGTACTTTTTATTTCGTCATATTTTTTTTTCTTTGACTATAATAGTCATTTACGTTAATCATTATTATTTTTTTCACTTATATCTTGTCATATATTTTATTCCTAGACTAAATTAGTCATTTAAGTTAGTCACTTTTTGTTTAGTCACTAATTATCTAGTCATATATTTTAGTCAAAGACTAAATTAGTCATTTAAGTTAGTCACTTTTTGTTTAGTCACTAATTATCTAGTCATATATTTTAGTCAAAGACTAAATTAGTCATTTAAGTTAGTAATTTTTAGTTCGGTAACTTAAAATTTCTCAAATTTAGTGGTAATTCACTTGAAATAATTGCGGTGACTAACATTTTTAGTCATCTTGTCACTAATTTCATCATTTTCTACTAGTTTAAATTGAATAGATTATAAACCTTAACACAAACTTGAATTTTTAAGACAACTTTGAAAACTCTCTGCAATGTGCAACCCTATGGCCATCACCTATGGTGGGGTCTACACTTAGGCCTACGACCACCTTCGTAAGTTATTTGTCTCGATTGGTTCTACCTTGACCACCGACTTGCGTTTGACATGACCTCTCCATGGAATATCACAGTGGGGGGATTTTGGATCCCCCCTCCTCTAACCTCCCATTCAATGGCGTGGCGACATAGTCTAATAGCATCTGTCATCACAACATTTTCCCACACTCCAATCCTATAGGGACGCCTCCTGCACTGAAAATTAGTCCTAAAGTTGCTGGAGTTGCACCAATTATTACCCCCTCCACCTGTATTCCAAATGATCATGCACAAGATCATGCTTCCATAACATCAAATTAATTAAAAAATTCAATACATGAAGGATCATGCTTTGATCGACACGTTTATGGGATTCTGGCTGACTAAAAAGGTCCTCTTTGAATGCATCGCTGCGAAATGAAAATCCAACAGAAATATAAAACTACAACTTAGCTCAAAGGATTTCTTCAACATCATATTTACTTGCACTTAGCACAAGAATAGAATCATGTACGATGACCCCTAATTCTTCAATTCATCCAGCCTTTTCCTCCAAAATTTGGTTGAGTGCTTTAAACCTGACAAGGAATAATTTAGCTGGGCTTTAGTGTAGATCCCTCTCTATTCATTAGCTGAGGACTATTGGGATGATCATACACTGAAAGATATTAGCAACATGCTCAGAGAATTCGTTAAAATCATAGACGAGAAAAGAATCAACAAGCATACAACCTATGCAAACATCTGCATCTACATGCACATAGCCAAAACTATTATGAGTGAGGTAAGTCTTCTTCATGACGATTTTGAATGGATACAAATCGTGGAAAATGAACATGTGTCATTTAGATGGCCAAAATGATACATGCATGGGCATATATTCAAATTTTTCCCTCTTAATCCAAGCTCCTCCATGAACAAGGACTCAATAGTGAAATATTGAGAGGGAGTCACAAAATTCACTAGCAGACAAGGACATACGAGGAAGCCACACACTGCACTTTCCACAAGATATGCTTCAACCAAAAACAACTTTTATACTCTAGATAATATGAAGTTAGAAACCTCTAATATTCCTTGCTCCTTAGATCCTCCCATGCAGGAAAAGCCATAGCTAGAAGAGAATCCAACGACTATGCAACCTCCTAACATGCACACACAATCTTAGTGCTAGAACCCTCCTTCTACAGACTCTAGAAAAGGAAAAGTATCTGCATCTGATCCACCAACAATGATGGATGAGGAGCCAAAAAGTATAGACTATGGAGATATAGATATCATAGGTCTTAAAGATGCATGAAAATGGAAATAATATCTCTCAATCCCCAACCAACAGATCTAAAAGATGGATGAAGTCCTCTTCTGAGCCAAAAAACTTCCCACTCTAGGCATTCAAGGTGTAATTTTTCTCAACACCACACACATTTTGAAAGAATCGAGGAGAGGTGGAAGAAGAATAGACCTACAACGATTTATTGTTTTGGGAGAAGAACTCATAGGATCTAGCAGATATCCAAAGCTAACTAGTTTCTACTCCATTATTCTTCAAAGTTCTCAATGAAGCTCATCTCATGCAATATAAGAGGGATAAATATTCCTTTGAACCATCAATTAATAAAGAAGAGAATAGCTGAAGAAAATACCATAATTTTATTTATGCAAGAAAGTAAATGTCATGGGATGAGCTTGGACATGATCCTTACAAAGCTATGAAGAGGTTGTCAAACTGTAGTAATATATGCCTATGGGGCATCGGGTAGGCTAGCGATAATTTGGAATCCACTATTAATAACTCTTGAGAACTTCCATGCTACTTGCAATTTTATTGAAGCCTCTTTTCATCTTCTAGGCACAAACATAAATGGACATCTCGCTGATGTCTATTTTCTTGAGGAAACTACCGAAAAAATAGATCTATTGAACTACATCAAGTACCATAACCTTCAAATCAATTTTCCTCTTTGGGTGTTAGGGGGATACGCCAACATAATTACAAGCATTCAAGAAAAGAAAGGAGGAAGGCCAAATCTGGATACTGATAGCTTTAGATTCAAAGACATCATTCATGATAATCAAATGATAGACCTCTATACCTCCAATGGAGTCTACACTTAGAAAAATAGGCATGGAGAAACACACTAGATTGCTTCACTCCTGGATCATTTCTGACTAAAAATAATTTCATATATTTTGGACACAAGCTAGATGCCACTATCTCCCCTATGGGAGGATTTGATCAGTGGCCTATCCAACTTCAGTGGGTCAAACCTGGCTTGGCGACTCTTAGGCCCTTCTGATTTGAAAATTTCTAGTTCACACATCCCAGATTCAAAGAGCTCATCATGGAATGGTGGTCCTCTTTCTTGCCTAAGGATGGTTCGAAAATGTTCCAATTCTAGCAAAATCTTAAACTAATCAAAGGTAAACTGAAATTCTGAAATCAAAATACCTTTGGCAACATTTTCAATCGCCAAAAAGATATTGAGAGGAAAATGTTGGATCTCCAAAAAAAAAAAATCCTAGAAGGTCGAACAGCATATTCCAATGACTTCGAAACCAAGCTAATGACCCAAATGGAGCACAACGGACTTCCAGAAGAAATCCTCTGGAAACAAAAATCAAGGATTAAATGGATAAACTAAGGCAAAAGGAACACTAGATTTTTTCACCACTGAACCATTCAACACTGGATGCACAAAAGAACTCCATTTTTAAAATCTTAGAATGCTGAGCATCTAGAGCGTCATGAAAATTTTCAATAAAAACTCCTGGATTACTTCAAAGACATCCTTAAGGAGCCCGAAAATCAACGAAAGGTGGTCGTCCCGAATATAAACAAGTGCATCCCAAGGTTAGTCACCAAGGAACACATCCAACTGCTTCTCAAATGAACAACCATGAATGAAATAAAACTGGCAATTTTCCAGCTTAAGGAGGGTAAAGACCCTCGGCCAGCCAACTTAACTACAAATTTCGTTCATTACTTTTGGGAGGTCATCAAGTAGGAAGTCTGGGATCTAGCTTAAGAGTCATCAAAATCTCATCGGGTCCTTCCAACTCTAAATGAAACGTTTCTCTCACTAATTCCAAAGGAGGATCAGGCAATGTCTCCATGTAAATATAGACCTATCACTCTTTGCAATGTAATATATAAAATCATTTCCAAGGTTATTTCTAACCATCTAAAGTGGCTCCTTCCCCTGCTTATTTCTCCGCAGCAAACATGATATGTTGAAGGTAGGCATATTCTTGATGCCATTATCCTCACCCATGAATTCATCCACTCCCTCAAATTTTTGAAAAAACCTGGAATACTTCTCAATATTTAACTATCCAAAGCCTTTGAAAAGCTTAGCTGGACCTACATTAGACAAGTTCTCCTTCCTTTTGGTTTATGCAATAATTGGGTTGACAGGGCCATGAGTTTGCTCACTTCTCCATTCTTCTTTATCACCGTTAATGGGATCCCTTCAACCACCTTCACCCAATCCAGAGCCATTAGACAAGGATATCGACTCTCTCCCTTTCTCTTTCTTCTTAGGACTGAAGGCCTTCATCGTCTCATCAATAATTTTGTCCAATCTCAAGCTCTAAAATGAATTCTAATCGAGAACCAACCACCCATTTCCCATAAAAAATATGTGGAAAAAAACATGATCAATGGTCATTCCTCAGTGCAGGAAGCGATACCTCGCAAATATCTGCTATATTGTTTCTTTCATGCCTTAGGAACCACTGTTGAATCCAAGAAATCCCATATTTTCTTCTTCAATATGCCCATCATTACTTAACGTAATATTGCTAGAATATTGGGATTCATGGTTGTTTCTCTCCCCTCCAAATATCTTGAAACCCCTCTTACTGAAGTCTCAGTTGTCAAGCACACCTCCTGGAAAGCGATGCTCTATAAGATGGAAGCCACACTCCCTTATTAGACTTACCCCTCCCTAAATATTGTGAGTCATTTGGTACTAATAAAATCCATCTTACAGTCCTTACCCCTTTATCTCTTCTGTTTAATTATGGCTGCAAAATGGGTTCTCAAATACATTAAAAACCTTCAGAGTATTGTCTTGGGGAGAGGCAACAAGGATAAGTGAAATTCGGCGTTGGTTGGGTGGAAGGATTTATGCACTCTAAAGGGTCAAGGTGGTCTCGAGGTGAGAGATATAGAGAAAAGAAACAAAATCATGGGAGCTTCTATCTAGTGGAATTAGGTCTCCAACACTCACGTGCCTTGGGCTGACTTATGGACTACTAAATATGCTCCTACTTGCTCTTGAGAAGACTTAAGGACATTCAATCAAGAGCATAAGGGCTCCTTGATCTGAAATGCAGCCAATCAACATAAATACCTCATTCAAGCTTAGAGATTATGGTAAATTCTGTCAGGAATGCAGGCTCATTTTTGGGAATATTCTGGGTAGCAGATGCCATTCCTTTATTTAATTTTCCATCTTCCTCTATAAAGTGCTAATATGGATGAGAGGGAGAAGAATAAGGTTCAAAACTTTTGGGCTCAAGAGGCAAGTCACGGATTCTGGAACTGGCTACCAACGAATAAATGGCATGAAAAATAGCACATGGATACACATAATGAAGGAATGACTAGATATTCCACACTGAAAATACACACCTCATGGCACCTTCTCAACCAAGGAAGCCTATCAGTTACTTCATCACCTGGATCGTGGTCAAATGAATAATATTTGGAGAAAGATCTGGAATGAAAAACTTTGGCCCAAATTTGCCACCTTTTTATGGCTAGTCAGAAAAAAAAGAATCCTCACCTAGGAGAATATCCTAAAATGAGGCTTTGTGGGGCCCTCACAATCCCCTCTTTGTCAAAATAACACTGAGACAAATAAATTTTTTTTGGACCTCTTCCCAATATCAAACATCTTCTCGAACAGGATCGTGACCTTATGCAGAAGAACCAATAGAGCTCAGGGCCACATCATCCAAATGCTTGGCGACTGGAATGAGTCCCCATTCTCACTTGTACTCTATGGTAGGAATGAAATAGAAAAATCTTCAAGGACATCAGTGCCACTAAGGAAACGATTTGGATAGAATTTTGCGTTTATTTGAAGGACGCTTTGGCCCTCTCTTTGTGGGAAATCTGGGACCTACTGAAAACCACTGTTGATCACCTAATTTGCAATAATTGGGTCTCAGTATCACCCACTTCCCCGTCTCCTCCACACAGCTCAAGGCTCCATGTCAAATCCCTATTTTTACTGGTTTTATTAGTTAGTTGAACAATCCTAAAGGTTTAGTGGGCCTAAAGGAAAACAATTATTGTGGAAATATTTTATTATTTTAAATTTAATAAATGTGGAATTCGAATTATTGTGTAAAGAATAGAGTATAAATGGAGACCAGCATTTCAATTCCATGAGGATGGATAACATTCTGAAGACTTTCCCATATTCGCAAAATCTCCTAGGAGAAAATAAATAAAAATTGAATATTATATTGTAGATAAAAATCTAAAAATATACCTCAGTAAAGTGGAAAGTTACTAAGAAGAGGTGAAATAAAACTAGAAAGAGGAAAAAGCTAGTTTTAAAGTACTTTTGTGGAAAAAACAAAAGGAAATCCTAGGAAAAAAGGAAAACAACATCGTGATTAACTGGACACAGTTATGGAAACATGTTGAGGGGAAAGAAAGATTAAATAAGACATTCCTGGGTAGAGAAGAGGTTGTCTACACCTCGGAGGAATTGGTCTCTGCTCGGGAGAGCTATGTAGAGAAAGCTCAAGGTTGGGTGGAAAATAGTCTTACAAAAATTGGTATGTACAAAGAAATTCAATTTTCTGCTATGAATTTTTTTATGACAGAATGTGTGAGATTATCTATTTGTATTGAATTAGATTTTAATTCTATTAGATAGAAGTGCTTAAGAAAGGTCAATTTTGTACATGATTAAATACTGTATAAATTGGTGAATTTCTGTGTAAAGTTTAGTCATATAGTATGATGTATTTAAGAGTCCACAACTATAAAATTAGTAGTTTATCTGTATGGTTACACAGACAAGTATAATTATTCACCAACACTTACAAGTTCTAATCTCCATTAATGGGTTTAAATTAGAGGTTAGGTGTTAAATAATATTTCTATAGGGACATACAATATAGATAAATACATTAAAGAGAAGGAAACTTAGTTTATATATCAGAAATGTATTATTGACATGACTATGTGAATTCCAGATAATATCTACTATCATAAAAGAAGTTTGAATACAATTACAACTTATTGCATATTATCAGAAATAACATAAAAGAAAAAACTGAAGGAAATACACACATGAAATAAAAATTCAGCGAAATTTTTGAGAATGAGTACACAGTACAATAGTGTAATAATGTAAGCCATGATAGTGTATGGTACACATATTCCAATTTAATTCTGTCATAAATTATAGACAAAATTCATAGTCCCAAATTAAATAGTACAATAGGATTATGAAATTATATTTAGTTTAGAGTTATATAGGCTAGATTATTCAAAGGGATATAAACCAACCTGTATAGAAGAAACCATAGTCTATTGTCAAGGTATGAGTCCTTGATGTACTCATGAAACTAGAGAAGAATAAGTAAAATGTAGCCATGTACAGGGAGTCAGAGGGATTACTTGTACATACAAAAATATAAATGAGTTAAAATGAATACAAATTGTCTTTGAAATTAATTAAAGACATAAGGATTAACTCCAGGAGAATAGAAGTTAAAAAAAATATTATTACCTTATTGGTCATAATTTGAAAGTGGTATTAAATCTGCAAATAAAAATGTGGAAAATAATTACTAAAGAAATTGGACGAAAACATAAGAGGAATAGGAAAGTAAATTAACGAAATAGAAGGAAGTGTACCTTGATTCTTGTTGATAGAGTGAAATGGAGAAACTCTGAGAATATGGGAATCAATGAAACAATTCCTGTATAACAGAGAATTTTATTAATTGAGGGAATTAATAAAATCTTACGTAAATTAAATCCATATTATTTTCACCTAATCTATGGGTATAAAATGTGAAGTTACTGGAGAAACTGAATTTATAAAATCAGATATATATAACTATTTATTTATATAAGGTTTGAATAACCGCAGTGATTTTTTATGAATAAATATTCATAAAATATAACTATGTTTCAAATATAAATCATTAAAACAGATGCATAGAATATATATTGAACTATTCCAAATTTTGTTACCAAATTAATAAAACAATAACTTAGCAATTATTCTTGCAAAGGAATTATTTCAAAAAGAGGTGAAGTGTTACAAATTCCTAGCTATAAATTCGATTTATAATCGAAATGGAAGAAAGGCATTTCTAAAATTATCATGAAGGTTAAATAAATTGATTGTGATAACGTTAAGCTAAATAGCAATTTGGGGAAATGTTTCAATTTGAATTCTCATAGAAAGAGAAAACCTGAAGCAAATGAAACAATTTCTTGAACCGAAAATGAAAGTGGGAACGAATAAGAAGATATCCATATAATATTTCAAACTCAGAAATTTTTCGTTCGAATAGATGTGAATAAAGTGAATATTGAAAGAAATTGCATAGAGGTATACATTGGTAGAAGTCTCCATAACTAAATTGTAAACCAAAACAAAAGTATGTATATAATATCCACACTGCGGCATCTATATATATATATATATATATATATATATATGACTTCATTACCAACGATAATTAAAAATAGTGATAAATGATCGAAGGTTAACCAAGAAACAACCTCGAGTATCTTATTTCCAGATTGATGGAATAGAATGGAAATCATTAAATTAAGAAAAAATTCAGAAGTTGGGACATATTTGTTCAAAAAATAAAAAATATGTAACCTGGAATGGCGTTGGTAAGACTTAGAATTATAACTCGATTGACCATCAAAATTCTTACCACACTGTTCCAAGAGATAGGGAACTGATATGAAAATGAATTCAATGAAACCAAAACATGGGGAAAGAGTTAATTAGGAGTTCATTGCAGACCTGCAATAGAAAATGTAAAGGCTAATTGCATAGAAAGAAAAATATGGGAAATTCCAAACCATGAAATGATATTATCTCTCGTCTAAAACTAAAGCAAAATCTTAGCTGAGAGAAAGAGAGGGCCTCATGAGGATAATTCCATGTATCATGGTAGAGGTTGCCATCTGTTCCATTTATTGGACCTGTGTAATCATTGAGACAGTCATTCCTAAGGCCACGACTACGTGAAGCAACGAGGGTTTGTAGAGCAGAAGACTAAGAGTTCCAAAATGAAAAATGACCAACATTGGTTAAGGTTTGGTTGTCATAAAATCTCACAGGGAATACGACTTGATCCAAACCATACATGTCGCTTCAATCCAATTTCAAAACAATAACGAGCCATGTGAACTCAATTAATTCAAATGTACTATAATATGGGAAAATCGTGAAACTTATAAATTACATAAATGCAATGATGAGAACGAAATTTGGAGAGTAAATTTTGAATCACCAAACCTGTATATGATTATACTTGCAATTAATAAGTGTCATAGATATTAATGAATGGAGAGATTAGTATAATATACATATCAAGTCAAAAATCATGAAATCGTTTTCACAATGTATGGTTTGAACAGATATCAATTAACAAAGAAATTTTAAAATGATACAACGTTGGTATGTGTGAATAGTGGATGGACCACGTGGATAATAAAAAACCTTATATGATATTTCCTAACTATGTCTATTCTAATTTTGAATTAGTAACATGGTATACAAATTGATATTACAAAAGGGTGAGAAAATCCTTGTAATATAATGGTATATTAAGAAAGGAATGAAATCCTTTACATAGATTAGAAATACCTATAACTTTCTAAAAAAGAGTATATGTAGGTATTTATGAGGAATGACCATATGATGGTAATATAAAATACCATAAGATATTTAAATTATACCTTAATGTAATAGGTGGAAAATACTATTACAAGGTTAACTTACAATGGAGAGTATAAAGAGTATAAGTATACAAAATTTAATATACATATTATAATAATGATTGTAATAGAATGAGATAATGACGATGTATTGTCAAGTGGAAACAACAAGGAAAACTAACTATAAAATAGTTAAGTTATAGAAGTATAAGAAATGGTAGAAATGTTATACTTGGATCTATGAATGATAAATGGAAAAAAAAAATTTGGTGAGTGCAGTTGTTACAAATGGTACCAGAGCCCATGTTGAAACACGGGGTATATATGTGTCCTCACAAATGAAATTAAATTCCAAAATTTTGCTGCGGTAAATTTTGTTTTTGAAAACATTTTGCACTAATTAAATTTCTATGTATAGTGATTTAGTGCAGAAAGTACAACTATCATTATGAGCGATGGAGGAGGTATATTTGTAGATATTGGTGGTGAAGGAAATCAACTAGATAAAAATTTTTAGTTTTTGGATATGTTATGGAAAATGCAACCAGAATTGGTTCATCTAAGAACCAGTAATGAATTACTGTTGCTAGCTAGCGAAGAACAAGAGAGATTGATTAAGTAATTAATGCCAAGGTCTAATCACTAAAGTGAATACCCAGGAAGAGAAAAAAGAAGAAGTTGAAACCCACTAAGAAGGGTCTGAGGATGGTGAAGTAATTGGACATCAGTCCAGAAAGAAAAATGAATTAGAAGGAGAATTCCAAAAAATTAAACCTCCGACTAATGATGTTGAAAAGCAGGAAGATGTTGAAGCTTGTCTTCTTAATATGGTAAAATACTTTCAAATATATGAATATGGAAGTAACATGAAATCCATATTGGCTATTTACCAACTACAAGGTAAGGCTACCTTGTGGTAAGAAGAAACAAAAATGGTGCATGTATTAGATGAGAAAAATGTGACTTGGGGTGATTCCAAAATAAATTTAAATCTAGACATCTGAATGAAAGATACTATGATGACAAAGCCAAAGAGTGTCATGGGTTGAGATTGGGAAAACTCAAAATTGATGAGTTTGTTACCAAATTCACAAACCTGCTATGCTATGTACCTTATATTAGAGAATATAAGGCCAAGGTACAAAGATTTTTAAACTGCCTACCTATTATCTACAAGGAGAGAATATAATTTGACAATCCTAAGAGAATGGATTAAGTGGTGCACAAAATAATACTATGTTATCAGGGGTTCAAAGGTAGAAAATATCAGTTGAAAATTTGGAAAAACAAAGAAAAAGGGAAAGGTGACTCTAGTGGTAAGAGAATAAAACCAACATACTTGAAAAACCTTGGGAAAAATCATCAAAGTAAGAAGTTTAACAAAACTTGATAAAATCAACCAGCCTAATCACAAACTATGTTGGGCCACTAATTTATATTATTATTATCACCTCTTAATATCCATTTCATCCATTTCTAATGTTCTTTTATCACATTATTCATCATAATCTATTATATAATTCCATTTCATAATTATTTATACTCTTTTGGATAAATAATACCTATTCTCCTTTATTTTAATAAATTAATGATTATTATGCATGATTTTTCCAATGATGATTTATTAATGAATTTGTTATAACATCATTCACTATTTCAGCCTCCAATACCTCTTCTAGATTGTAGATTTGATCTTCAGCTAATAATTAAATATTCCAACTCAGAAATACACTGGAATAACAAAGGACAAATTTGCATTGAACGTTTCAGGCAAACGAAGAAGAATCCTGAAAATATGAAGCATGGGTTTTGTGCAGAACTCACCAAATTTATTTTCAAGAAAGTTGTTTTCCCAAATTCGGTCTTGATTGAGAGAAACGCAAGGTTCTTCGAAGGACAGATTTGTAGATTTTCTATTGTGGCTATTTTCCCAATTACCCCAATTGTAATTGTCAGATTCGACTTGTGCCAACTGAATCATGATGGAAAGATCTTTCAGATCTCATTTTGATTATTTCCCCTTTGTTGTTTGGTTTAAAAGGGCACAAATCAGAGAGAAGGGGGAGGATATAAGGTAGGATAGAATGCATAGGAGATAACGCATAAAGGATTGGCTATGCAAGGAATGGAGCCATGTAACAGAACATTATTTGATAAAGTTAATGTAAGTTAATTTCATGTTAGTTTTGTGAGTTTTGAGCATATCACAGCCCTAATCAGAGAGTTGGACCCACTCTCCGATCAGGTTTTGTGTATTGCATGTATATTGTTAATTCTATTTTCTATTTTGCATATTTCGTAATTTCCATGAGAATAGATGTAATTGTTGGTATCTCTATTTTTGTGAATGCATTGCAACATTTACAATTATTACTACTATTTCTTTATTGGTTGTTATAGTGATTGTTTTTGAATATCAAATCTAAAATTAATATAGAATTGTTCTATTGTCATCTTCATATATTGTGTGCGTTATCCTTGCAATAACCAATGCACCTGGATTGATAATTAAAATGGAAAAGGGATTGAATATTCATTCACACTTGGACACCAACATTTTGGTGTTGTTGCCGGGGAGGCTAACAAAGGTGCAAGAACACGACTCATATTGATGTAAGGATCAATCTCTCATCCTAGGGAGGGAAATGCTACCCTACTCTAGGTCTTGAGCGTAGTTGTTTTGTTTTCCTTTTCGATTGATTTCTTAGGAACTAATCTCTCGTCCTAGGGAGGGAAATTCTACCCTGGTCTAGGTCATGAGAGTTAGTCTTTTATTTTCTTTTCTTTTCTTTCTATTGATTTCTTAGGAACCAGTCTCTCGTCCTACGGAGGGAAATTCTACCATTCTCTAGGTCCTAAGTGTTAGTTATTTTTTTTTCTTTCTTTCATTTTCCTAATCTCCTAGGAAATATTATCTCATCCTAGGGAGGGAAATGTTACCCTGCTCCAGGTCCCAAGATTAATATTTCATTAATTTTCTTTCTTTCTTTGTGTTTAAACACCCAATATTGCCTCCTGGGAAGGGAAGGTTCACCTAGCTCCAGGTCCGGAGCTTTAAGAATTGTTTGAATTTTTTTTCCTTCCTTCAGTTCTATGAACATAGATATAAACAAAAAGGCACAGGAAGACCCCCAAAACTCACGGGATGAGGTCAAGGAAGAAGCCATCAACACAATGTGGAACTCAGTCGAGGAACTTCAATATGTGACAAATATGGGAAATCAAGATTATATTGAACATTGGTTTCACTCTATTTTTTTCTTGTAGCATCACTCCACACTTCAACAACTCTTGGCACCATCCTTAATAGGGAAGTTTGTGTCTCATACCCATGTATTTATTAACATACACTTTTCAAATATAGGTATGTGCATAATTGAGGCATTATTTCAAAAATGGCTTCTCTAGAAGTACTCTTATATGTAATTATATTTTATTTTTCAAAGTAGATTATTGTAGTGTAAAATGTATAATTAATAAAGACATAAATAAATAAATTTCTTGAGATGTAAAAATAGTTTCTTTTGTTCCAACAGGCTGTGAAAATTAACATTGGTGATAAATATTTGAATTTATTTATGTACGTAGATTTATTATATTCGAAAATAAAATTTATACAAAAACTCATATTCATTTTGATCACCTTCTTGGAAAAATTCCTTAATTATCATATCTTATGGCTTGCGGGCATGATGAAATTTCTGGAAAAACAGCTGGGACAATCATGCTTTGAGGGACCAAATGGGCATATTTTCAAGACTTGTTTCTATCCTATATATACATTTATTTTTAATTTCTAACCCAATTTTAATCACTCGATTTCGATTTGAAATGAAAAATTTATGAACAAAACAATGACAGGATGTCTGGAAGGAAGATCAGGAATATAGTTGGGACAGTTCGTTTTTGGAGGCCTAAGTGAGTAGATTTTAGAAACCTGTTCCTATGTTATATTTAGCTATTAATATAGTTTACAACACAATTTAAATCACTTTATTTCGATATCATATGAAGAAGTTATGACCAAAATATTGACTGTTTATTGTAAATCAACACTCTCGAAACTCTATTTTCCTGGTTGTTCACTATAGGATTTGACCCACCAATTATTATTTCCTTAAAAACCTATTTCTATTGGAGATATTAAAAATAATCTACTTTAATATTCAATTTGAATCGGTTAAATCCGTCATGAAATGAAAACGTTATGCTTGAAATATCAAGTGTTGGTTTGAGATGGAAAATCGAAAATGACTCTATTATTTAGGTTGTTCTACAAAAATTAAACATACCATTACATGGATTTTTTAGAATTCTCTTTTAATTCACTTTCATTTGGCTTTGGAATCACTCAAATCGGATGAAAAACAAAGAAGTTATCATTGAAACACTGTTGGTTAGTATGGTTGGCCACAACTATCCCGCAGATAATAAATTAATTTTACTTTGTTATTATTTTCCCATGGATTTGTTTTATAGAGTAACTAATTGTTTTTTTTTAATATTTATTGGATTAGGAGAGCCTGATCACCTCTCTTCTTCCATGATTTCATGTTTTATTACAGGTAGACACTCCTTTTTTTTCGCAGGTCCCACGAGAATAAATGATGTCAATTTATGAACAAGTCATTCTTGAAGGCAATGATAATGAAATACAAACATTTTCAGAGACATTTCCTCACACAGAGAAAAAAAACACGAATACTTTTCATCAATAAATGGATTTATAACATGAGAAATGGGGAATTGATTTCTATTTGAAAATCCCAGTCATTTACGAGAAATAATTTTTGCATTCATTCACCATTCATAAACAACATTGCTGCAACAAAAATCATAACCATTGTAACTTAAGTATTTATTTATTTATTGGTTTTCAATAAAAAGTAATTTATTTTCTGATTTCTCTTATGTTTTTATGCTTCAGGTATTGTTTACTTCAAAGTCACATTTTTTAGTTTCGTGATGTTGTACTCTTGATGTTGCTACTCGTGATGATGTTACTCCTTGGATGCTGCTACTCCGTGATGTTGTTACTCTGGATGCTGCTACTCATGATGTTGTTACTCCTTGGATGTTGCTACTCTGTAATAATGCTACTCCTTGGTTTTTGTTACTCCTCAGAGGTTATTACTCCGAATGCTGCTACTGAGGATGTTGTTACTCCTGGGATGCTTCTACTCCACGATGTTGTTACTCTGCGATGTTGCTACTCCATGATGTTGTTACTCCTTGGATGCTGCTACTCTATGATGTTATTACTCTATATGTTGCTACTCATGATGATGTTACCCATTGGATGCTGCTACTCCGTAATGTTTTGAATCTGTCACTACTATTACTCCGTTAGTTTTGTGAATCTGTCAGTGTTGTTGCTCTGTCACTGCTGTGAATATGTCACTACTATTACTTCATCGGCGCTGTGAATCAAATTTCGTTACTCCTTCAGTGCTGTTACTCCTTCGATGCTTTTACTCCAGGAAAATTTCTAAGTTTTCGGCACTATTACTCCTCTGATGTCGTTACTCCTCCAGTGATTTTATTCCATTGTGATATTTTTCTAAGTAATTGGGGTTGTTACTCCTCCAGTGTTGTTACTCCACTAAGGTAGGTATCCAGGTACGTCCTCGACGAACTCCATAGATTTAATTGTTATTTTACTTATGACCTGACCAACTATGACTAATGACAGACATACTTTAGTTGAGGTGGAGGTCTCGTATTTAGTAATAAGGATGATTGTTATGGTAAGTCTTGTCAGGAATGATTCACTATTAATTCCGCATTATTTTGTAAAGTGACTAATACTCCTTCATGTCACCTTCCTAACATCGTTATTTTTCCCTTTTCCCTGTTATTACCTAAGTCATGGTTGTTGTTACCTAAGTCACAACTATTGTTTTTGGCCATTTTTCACGTTGGATTCAACATGTATACATCTTTCTGATTTGTTTTTCTCTTTGGTGAATGAGAAATATTTTAATTGGTCTAGGCCCTCTTTCACATAATGATTGGGTAGTCAATTTATCTTTGTTTATCTATAAACATAATCTTATTTTTAAAGAATAATTATGAAAAGATGATTTCATCATGCCATCTTTCAACTTTCCTAATTGATCAAGTCCTTGATCTTGTAAAATTTCTGATGATGACCACATAATTGTATTTAAATATTTCCTCCATTATCTAATGAATTATTGCTCAATCCCAATCTCAACAATGAAAAATATATTTATCAACAGTCATTTGAAGGTTATTATTTTTTCAGAAGAAAAACTATCAAATTTGAAAATAGTTACTACACAACTTTTTACGCTATCCCTAGCTCTTAAGGAGCTAACCTACCACCCCATTTATTAAGTAATATTTATTGATTAACAATAACCATAGTTGAATATTAGACATAAATGGTAAACTAGAGGATAGGAGGTTTCATCATGAGCCGACCTACCATGATCATAGGTCCTAATAATGTGACATTACCACTGCTAGTCACCAAGCCACGGTAATGGCCTTCAGTCATAAAAATGAAGGACAAGAGGTCTCATAGTGAGTCGGATTTTTCACTTTTATTAACTCCTATAAATGGAATTGTTATTATCGGTTACCACGCCATAAAAATGATCTTCAATTGACATCTAAGTAAATTTAAAGTCTTTTGTAACTATGCAATTATTTCGAATAGATGGGACACTGACATCTCAATGGGTTAAAAAGGCATCCCTGTCAAGGCTATGGACGCCTGTTGGCAGCAGTGGCGATGCCTATGGTATAGAAGTTAATTTAATACTATAATTTACTTGGTTACCTTGTATTCTCAAAGCTAATTTATGATAAAGCTAACTGTTGCATATGCAAGGTTTTACGGAACTCATGGTTCATGGGGTAATATTTAATCAGTTCTTAGATGATGGTGGTTATGGTTTATATCTATTATTGAGTTATAAATATTTACTTTACATGTCATGGATGTAACTTTTAGAATGTTTGATATTTGACATTCTGTATCATCTAATCCATCATTATTTATTCTTCAAGTATCATATCTTTAACCAAAGATAATTTCTTGCCCAATCAATAACCATTTATTCATATCTTAACAACACCACTAAGAGGCCTGATTCTGATTTTGAATCCCAGACAATTGGACAGATCTTGAGAAGCAAATACTGAGATAACTAATTCTCATAATTTATGTGCTCATAACAACAAAAGTGTAGCATATTTTCCCTTCTTATCCATTATTATTCCATGTCATTCATAATATGATTATGTCACTTTTATATGTAATGGGGTAATTGAGGTGATGGATTACTGATTAAGGATACTCATGAGATTTTTTTATAGATGATAGGGAAACAAATTAGTTTGGTGGAAGGAAATCCTGCTACACTTTCTGATTACTTTTTTTATCCTGCATGGCTTCCAAATTTCACATCACTTTCAACATCATCTCAGTCTACATCAGATTCATGAAATGTTAATCCTTACATGCCATTCCACATTTTTTTTTTATGGAGGTAAGACTTGAGGTAAAACAACATAAGTTTTTTCTTTATTAAAAGTTTAGTAGAATGTCATGAAAAACCATTGATCATTATTCACTTATATTTTTCAACCATTATTTCCCTTGCTTTACCACTTACCATTTTTAAGAGACACAAAATATTTCAGTTTGGGGGAGTGTTACTTTCATTATCATGAACATGCCATTAATATTTTTTATCATCCATCGATCTCCTTATTCATTCTCAAAATCTCCTTTATTCCATGTTTTTATAAACCAAGCAAAGATTTCAACCATGATTATAGAAACCATCTGAATTTGTCTTCTAGTGTAGCATGAGGGCATGCTAATTATCTAGTTTGCGGGAAGGGTTGCTATGCATGATGAACAATTTCTCATTTATTCCTCATTTAAGGTATACAATCCTAAAAGTTATTTGTGTATATCATTAAAACTATCAACTCGATTCTTGTTATTTTTTTGGACAACAAAGAGGTATCATTAAACCCAGAAATTTTGAGGCTAAAACAACTTGTTAATTCCAAAAAAATAATGCATTATTACCTACAACCATTTTTCTAATATATTGAAATCAGTTCATTGCATTGATTTATTTTTGGATTGGAGAAGCATTTGTATAGTATAAATTTTCTTAGAACATTTAAGAAAAATTTGGTTTGTAATGACGTATACAGAAAACTTGATACTTTGCCGCAACTTTATACACACATGGTTGAAAGTATGCATGAAGAATTGTTTTAAGGAAGCATTTGGGGAGGAACCCTTGTGTTCCATCAATATCATGTGCTGGGGTGATCATTTTCATTATTGTACAACAACTTGGTTAATACAAAGGCATTGGGTTGCATGAGGACATGCAACATGTTTATTTTGGGGGAGATGTTGGGCCACTAATTTGTATTATTATTATGACTTCCTAGCATCTATTTCATCCATTTATAATGTTATTTTATCGCATTATTTATTATAATTTATTATATAATTCCATTTAATAATTATTTATGCTCTTTTGGATAAATACTATTTTTTTCTCCTTTATTTTAATAAATTAATGATTATTATGCATGATTTGGCCAATGATGGTTTATTATTGAATTCGTTATAACATCACTAAATATTTTAGCCTACAAGATCTCTTCCAGATTGCAAATTTGATCTTCAGCTGATAGTAAAAATATTCCAACTCGGAAATTTGCTGGAATAATAAGAGACAGTTTTACGTTGAATGTTTTAGGCAAATGAAGAAGAATCCTGAAAATCCAAAACCTAGTTTTTGTGTAGAACGGACCAAATTAATATTATTTGAAGCCATTTATCCAAATTTAGTATTGATTGAGAGAAAAACAAGGTTCTGCAAAGGACAAATTTGCATATTTTCTGTTGTGCCCATTTTCCAAATTTTCCCAATTGTAGTTGTCAGATTCGACTTCTGCCAGCTGAATCATGATGGAAATATATTTCAGATCTCATATTGGTTATTTATATTTTTTAATCATTTTATTTCCTCTTTGTTGTTTGTATATTTAAAAGGGCACAAATCAGAGAGAAGGGGGAGGATAGAACGCATAAGAGATAACGCATACAGGATTATCTACACAAGGAATGGAGCTGTGTAGGAGAACATTATTTGATCAAGTTAATGCAAGTTAATTTCCTATTACTTCTGTGAGTTGTGGGCATATCGTAGCCCTGATTAGAGAGTTGGGCCCACTCTCCGATCAGGTGCTATGTATTTCCTGTATATTGTCAAAATTATATTTCATGTTTTTCATCTTTCGTAATTACTGTGAGAATAGATGTAATTGCTGGTATCTTTATTGTTGTGAATGCATTGTAATATTTACAATTATTACTGCTATTTCTTTATTGGTTGTTATAGTGAATTTTTTAATATCAAATCTACAATTAATATAGAATTCTTCTACTGTCATCTGCATATATTGTGCCCATTAGCCTTATGATAACCAATGCACCCAGATTGATAGTTAATGTGGGAAAGGGTTTGAATATTCATTCACACTTGGACACCAACAAACTGTATCTAAACAGATGGACATAAACAACAAGAAAGAAGGAACCCTAAAAATGAAGGAACCATTAAAGTGTTGGGGTTGTGGAGAACCTCATCTATTACATGAATGTCCTCATCACACAGTTCAAAATATTCAAGTATTGAGAGAAGAGACTACTATAAATGATGTTTCTAGAAACATTCCACGAATCAGTTTTGCACTAGAGGATCACCAAGATGAACACTAATCAACCACGATCGAAATCGAAGGTATGATTGTTGAAAAATATGTTTTTTTTTTTATAGATATAGGAGAAAATATAAGCTATATAATTCCAGAAATGGTGGAAAAATGAGAAATGAAATTAGAAAAAGTTCAGCAAGCATGGTTAGTTCAGTTAACCACTTAAACAAAAATAAAAGTGACCCATAAATAACCAAATATTGCTATAAATTTAAATGGGTATGAAACAGAACTGAATTTAAATATTTTACCTCTAGGTTCATATGATGTTTTAGTGGGCGTGGATTGGTTAGAAAAATAGAAAGAAATAGTTAATTTCTTAGATAAAATAGTTCATTGTGTAGATGGTGAGGGAAAACTAGTGATAGATAGTAAAGGGAAAACCCAAACCAATATCAGTAAGATATATTTCAGCTCTATAGTTAAAAGGAACAGTAAGGAAAGGCTTCAAGTGTATGTTGTGTAAGTGGAGGAATTAGGACAACAAACTGAAAAAGAATTTGTAGAAAATTTACCAGTAATTAGAGTATTCAAAGATGTATTTCTCGAGGAAATTCCTCAATTACCCTCTAAAATAGAAATTTATTTTTCAATTGAATTGGTATCTAGAGATACACATGTCTCTAGAGCACCGTACACAATGAATACTCCTGAGTTGTTATAATTAAAACTACAACTACAAGATTTTTTGGACCGAGGTTATATCTGGCCAAGTGTGTCTCCATGGGGAGCACCTGTATCATTTGTTAAAAATAAATAGGGCACATTTAGAATGTGCATAGACTATAGACAACTGAATAAATTGACTATAAAGAATAGGTATCCTCTACCTAGAATAGATAAATTATTTGATCAAGTGAGAGGATCTACTATATTTTCAAAGATTGATCTAAGAATAAGGCTCCTACCATCAACGGAGGATTAAGGATGAATACATAAACAAAATTTCAATCAGAACTAGGTACGGGAACTATGAGTTTGTAGTTCTACCTTTTGGGTTGACCAATGCACCTGCTACATTCATATTTCTAATGAACAATGTGTTAGATAAGTATCTAGATAAAAAAAAATTGGTGTTTATTGATGATATTTTGGTATATTCCAAGAATGAATCATAACATAAAGAACATCTAAGAGTTGTCTTACAAACACTTAGAGAACATAAGTTATATGCCAAACTTAGCAAATTTGAATTTAATAAAGATAAAATTTAGCATTTAGGTCATGTAATTTCATAAGAAGGACTGGCACTAGACCTAGAGAAGATACAAGCTATCATGTATTGGCCTGTACTTACTGATGTTCCAGCCATAAGATCATTCATGGGAATCAGAAGATACTATAGGATATTTGTAGATGGATTTTCAGCTTCAGCTTATCCTATTACATCTCTACAGAAGAAGGGAGTGAAGTTTGAGTGGAAAACAAAATGTCAACATAGTTTTGAATAGTTAAAACTTAAATTAACAACTTCTCCTATTTTGAAGATTGCTGATCCAAACAAAGAATTTGTAGTGTGTAGAGATGCTTGTGTAGAAGGATTAGGATGAATATTATTACAGGAAAACTGAGTCATAGTCTATGAGTCAATAAATCTAAAGAAACATGAACAAAACTACACTGTATATGACTTAGAGTTAGTTGTTGTCATACATGCTTTGAATATGTGTAGACATTATCTGCTAAGAAAGAGGTTTGTGTTGCTAACGGATCACATAAGTTTAAAATACTTTTTCACACAACCTGATTTGAATGTTAGACAAGATAGATGGTTTTCTTTCCTTAGTGAGTTTGACGTAGAAATCAAACATATTAAAGGAAATCAAAATAATATTCCAGATGATTTGAGTAGGAATTCTCATAAAATATTGAATATTGTTGGAAGTAGTGCAAACTTTGACATTGAAGGATTAATACAAGAAGTAATGATTCGAAATTCAAGCTAGGAAAAACTTCAACAAAAATTGCAAAATACCGAGATATTGGGATATACTCAAAACCATAAATGGTTAATTTATTATAAAAACAGATTGTACATTCCAAATGTGAAGTCATTAAAACATGAAATTTTAGATGAGTATCATAAATGACCATATGCAAGACACCCTGGTTATCAAAATTTGTTTTCAGCAGTGAGAAAGAATATGTTTTGAAGAGGTATGAAGAAGGATGTGGCTGATTATTTAGCTAGATATTTGGAATCTCAATATGTAAAAGTAGAACTTTGACATCCAACATGACTATTGAATACTTTACCTATTCTAGATTGGAAGTGGGAAATAGTTTCCATAGATTTTATAAGTAGTTTGCCTAGAACTAAATATCAACATGATTCTATAATGGTTGTTGTAGGCACATTGACTAAAGTTGCACACTTTTTACCAGTACAATCTACTTTTGATACAACTCAAGTAGCTAGTTTATTTATAAAAGAGATTGTAAAGCTACATGGTATTCCAAAAAATGATTATATCAGAGAGAAATGCCATGTTTACTTCAGCTTTTTGGAAGACTATGTTTGGATTAATGGGTGCTAAATTGAACTTTAGTACAGCCTACCATCCCCAAAAAGGTGGAAAAATGAAAGAAAAAACTAGATTTTAGAAGACATGTTACGAATATATGTTATGGACATACCTAGAAGATGGGAAGTTTTTCTGCATCTGACAGAATTTGTATATAATAATAGTTATCAAGACTCAGTAAAGATGAATCCTTTTGAAGAATTTTATGGAAGAAAGTTCCACACTCCGCTTAGTTGGAGTCAACCATAGGATGAGTTAATCCTTGGACCGGATGCACTGCAAGAGAGGGAAATAACTATGAAGAAAATTTAGTAAAGCATTAAGACAACTCAAGACATAGAAAAGAGCTATGCAAACAAAAAGATAATTCAAAGATAATTCAAAGTGGGAGACAAGAAGAAGCTAGTTGTGAGCGAGAATAAGAGATGAAGGAAAAATATCGATCATTGTTTGAAAAGTAAATTAATATTTTACAAAACTGAGGACAATGTTTTTTTTTACAGGGGGAATATGTAATATCCCTATTTTTATTTCTTTTATTAGACAATTGAACAATTATAAAGGTTAAGTGGACCTAAAGAAAAATAATTATTGTGGACATATTTTATTCTTTTAGATTTAATAAATGTGAAATTGGAATTATTGTCCAAAGACTAGAGTATAAATGGAGACCAGGATTTAAAGTCCATGAGGATGGATAAGGTTCCAAAGACATTCCGAGATTCTCAAAAAATCCTTGAAGAATATAAATTCAAATTGAATATTAGATTGAAGATAATAATTTGAAAAGATACCTCAGTAAGGTGGAAATTTACTGAGAAGAGTTGAAATAAAATTATAAAGAGGAAAAAGGTAGTTTTAAAGTACTTTTGTGGAAATGAAAAAAGAAAAGCCTAGGAAAAAAGGAAAACAGCATCTTAATTAGCCGGACATAGTTATGGAAATATGTTGAAAAGAAAGAAAGCTTAAATAATTCATTCCTGGGTAGACAAGAGGTTGTCTACACCTTGGAGGAATTGGTCTCTGGTAGGGGGGAGCTGTGGAGAGAAAGCTCAAGGTTTGGTGGAAAATAGTCTTACCAAAATTGCTATGCACAAAGAAATTAAATTAGGTGTTATGAATTTTATTATGACATAAAGTGTGAGATTATGTATTTATATTGAATTAAATTTTAATTCTCTTATATAGAAGTGGAAAAGAAAGGTTTATTTTGTGCATGATTAAATATTATATAAATTGGTGAATTTTTTTCTAAATTTTAGTCATTTTGTCTGATGTATTTAACAGACCACAAATATACAAATATTAGTTGATCTTTATGGTTACACAGACAAGTCGAATTATACACCAAAACTAATAAGGTCTAAACCCCATTAATAGGTTTAAATCTCAGGTTAGGTGTTCAATAATATTTCTATAAAGTCATTCAATATAGATAAATACATTAGAGAGACAGAAACTTAGTGTATATATCATAAATGTATTGTTAACATGACTATGTAAATTCCAAATAATATCTACTATGATAAAAAAAGTTTGAATAGAATTACAACTTATTGCATATTCTCAGAAATACCATAAAAGACAAAATTAAAGGAAATAGATACATGAAATTAAAATTTAGCTAAGCAATAATGTAAGCCATGATAGTGTATGGTACACATATTACAATTTAATTATGTCATAAATTATAGACTGAATTCACAGTCCCAAATTAAACAGTACAATAGGTTTATGAAATTATATAGGATGGATTCTTCAAAGGGATACAGACAAACCTGTATGGAAGACACCATAACTATTGTCAAGGTATGATTCATTGAAGTACTCATGAAATTAGAGAAAAATAATTAAATTGTAGCCATGTATAGGGAATCAGAGGGAGTGCCTCTACATACAAAAATATAAATGAGTTAAAATGAATACAAACTATCTTTTAAATTAATTAAAGATATAAATATTAACTGAAGGAGAATAGAAGTTAAAAAAGAGATTATTAAATTACTGTTCTTAATTTGAAAGTAGTATTAAATCTGCAAATAAAAAGTGGAGAATCATTAGTGAGGAAAGTTGAAGAAAACATAAGAGGAATAGGAAAGTAAATTAACGAAATAGAAGGAAGTGTACCTTGCTTCTCATTAATAGAGTGAAATGGAGAAACTCTAAGAATCTGGGAATCAATGAAATTATTCGTGTATAAAATATAATTTTATTAATTGAGGGAATTAATAAAATTCTACAAAGATTATATCCATATTATTATAACCTAATCTATGGGTATAAAATGTGAATTTAATGCACAAAGAGAATTTATAAAATCTGATATATATAACAATTTAGTTATATAAGGGTTGAATAACCATAGTTATTATTTTATGAACAAATATTCATAAAATCTAAATAATTTTCAAATAGAAATCATTAAAACAGAGTATAGAATATATATGGAATTATGTTAAATTTTGTTACCAAATTATTAACACAACAACATAGCAAATATTCTTGCAAAGTAATTATTTTAAAATGAGGCGAAGTGTTAGAAATGCCTAACTATAAATTCGATTTATAATCGAAATGGAAGAAAGGAATTACTAGAATTATGAGGAAGATGTCAAGAAATTGATTGTCATAACGTTAAGCTAAACAACAATTTAGGGAAATGTTACAAGTGAAATTCTCACAGAAACAGAAAGCCTGAAGAAAAGGAAACAATTTCTTGAACCAAAAACAAAGTGGAAACGAATAAGCAGATATGCATATAACATTTCAAACCCAGAAATTTCTCATTTGGATAAATGAGAATAAAATCAATATTGAAATAGATTACAAAGAGGTATAGGTTGGTAGAAGTCTCCATAGCTAAATCATAAATCAAACATAAGTATGGAGTAAATATCCACACCGTGGCATATATATATATATATATATATATATATATATATATATATATGACTTCATTACCAACGATAATTAAAAATAGTGAGAAATTACTAAAGGTTAAGCAAGAAACAACCTTGTCTATCTTACTTCTAGTGTGATAGAATATAATGGAAATCATTAAATTGAGAACACATTCAGAAGTTGGGACAAATTTGTTCCAAAAATTAAGAATATGTAACTTGGAATAGCGTTGGTAAGCCTTGGAAATATAACTCGATTGACCATCAAGATAGCGAATGCAGGAGATAGCGAAGTTAAATGAAAATGAATTCAATGAAACAAAAATGTGGGGAAAGACTCCATTAAGAGTTCATTGCAGACTTGTAACAAAAAACGAGAAGGTAAATTGCATAGAAAGAAAAATATGGAAAATTTGAAACCAAAGAACGAGACTATCTTTGGTCCAAAACTGAAAGAAAATATTACCTGAGAGAGATAGGGCCTAGTGAAGATAATGCCAAATATCATGGCATAAGTTTCCATTAATTGCATTTATTTGACCTCTGTAATCATTGAGACAATCCTTCCTAAGGCCACAACAGCGTGAAGCAATGAGGGTTTGCAGAGCCAAAGGCTCAGAGTTGCATAATGAAAAATGACCAACCTTGGATAGGGTTTGGTTTTTGTAAAATACCACAGGGAATACAACTTAATCCATGCCATACATGTGGCTTCACGAATGCCAAAACAATAACGAGCCATGTGAATTAAATTAATTCAAATCTATTGTAAGATGGGGAAATCCAAAAGCTTATAAATCACATAAAAACAATGACTACTATAAAAATAGGAGGTTAAATTCCAAATCACGAAAAATGTATATGATTATCCTTACAATTAATAAGTGACACAGATATTAATCAATGGAGAGATTAATATAATATGTGTCAAGTCAAAAATCAAGAAATCGTCTTCACACCATATGGTTTGAACACTTATCAATTAACAAAGAAATATTAAAATGATATAACGTTGGTACGTGTGAATAGTGGATGGAGCACATGGATAATAAAAACCTTATATTATATTTCCTAGCTATGTGTATTCGAATTTTGAGTTCGTAACATGGTATATAAATCGATATTACGAAAGGGTGAGAAAATCCTAGTAATATAATGGTATATTATATTAAGAAAGGAATGCAATCATTTACATAGATTAGAAATACCTCTAACTTTATTAAACGAGTATATGTAGGTATTTATGAGGAGTGATCATATGATGGTAATATTATAAAATACCATAACATATTTATGTTAGAGCTTAATGTAATAGGTGGAGAATACTATTACAAGGTTAACTTACAATGGAGAGTATAAAGAGTATAACATATAAAATTTAATATACATATTATAATAATGATTGTAATAGAATGAGATAATGATGATGTATCGTCAAGTCGAAATGACAAGGAAAAATAACTATGAAATAGTCAAGTTATACAAGCATAACTAATGGCAAAAATGTTATACTTGCATCCATGAATGATAAATGGAAAAGAACAATGTGTGGTGATTGGAGTTTTTACACTCCATCCATTTCTTGGGATAGATGGTCACATTCCCCAATCAGCTTTGTCAAACTCAATTTTTGAGGGCGTCTCTAAAAGAAATACTGGGGAAGTCGAATTTGGAAGCATTTCCAGATATTTTGATGGTGACCCTTTGCACATTTTCTTTGGTGCTATCTTTTGGGGCATGACCAAATAAATTGAGCTCAACTTCTTCTTATTGGAAGTGGAAGGGGATTCCTAGGTCATCATCCAAGCCACCATTCATCTTTTATCTAGGTCTTCATCCACAAAATTTAATAATAGCTAGAGATTGTCTTTCCGCTTTAAGAATCTGTAGCATTGGCTTCAACAACACAAGGCCATGAAATTTCTCCATGTGAAAAGAAAAGCTAATGCAATTGTATACTTCTTAGCTAACAAAGGGTTTGATTACAACCATTCACTTTTCACCTCCAACTTCCAATCCATAATAGAGAATACCCTGCGTTTGAATTGCATTAATCTCTTGCACAAGTATTATGAACTCCATGATTCGGGTGATATTCGTCACGAGCTAGTTATCATGCCTCCCAGTGCCCAAGCCACTGGCTCCTCCCGTGAAAGGCATCATTCAAAGCCCATTTCTGCTCAACCTCCCACAAATGTAGCTGACTCAACATAACTTGAATTGACATTGCCATGGGTGGTTGCCACCTCCTTACTAAAAGAGTTGGTGAATCTACACCATCCTAACAGAATTTATTTCCCATCCTAAATTTGGTACAAGACCATCCTGTTGTCAGTTGAATTAGTTAATTCTTTCCATTACTTCAACTCGGGTTTATGACCGGATGCTCCATCATTTGGACCTTCACTTGGCTCCTCCTTTGCGCTCTGCCTCTCTTTGCATCTTCTACAATCTGCATAGGTGCTCCTCCTTTGCTCTATGTCATTGCCTCGCTATCTCTCACACCTATTGCACCATGCCTCCTCACCAGTGCGAGAAGCCCCATCGAGGAAATGTGACGGGAGCTCTCCCTGCTCGTTTGCGTTGAGATAATGTGCATTAGCATTTGGGAATTGTTCCTCATTCCTCTGTCGATTCCAATTTCCAGTCAATAGCTCTACCTCTTAGCACTATAGGCGTGGACATCTCCCTTGATAGTAGCCTTGAACCCTCAATTCCTAGTCTATCCAATGCTGAACGCAAGTGCTGTAAATAAAAAATTCTCCACCCCTTGTCACCTCTACCATAGAAGCTCTAAATTTTATCAGTGAAAACTCCATCTGCACAGGAGACAGGAGTCTTAAACCTGTCAACTCATGAAACATGGCATAGGAATGATAATGTTGAGGTCCCAATTTTGTATGGACCTCCTCCACCTCCACCAAGGGTTCAACACATCCTTATGGCTAAAGAGGAAGAGATTGCATGCATATATATGTCCAATGCTAGAAGAAGACCCTACAGGAATTGAAGATGTCCATAATGAAGCCGCCAAAAATACCTGATGTTTGTTCCTCGTGCTACCACAAAATAGGTCCATCATCCAAAAAATTTACTAATAGCTAGAGATTATATTTCTACTTCAAACATCTCGAGCATTGGATTTAACAACACAAGCCCATAACATTTTTCCATGTGCGAATAAAAATTAATGTAGTTGCAGACTTCTTAGCCAACAAAGGGGTTGATTACAACCATCTACTTTTCACGTCCAATTTCATTTCCATCATAGAGGAGACCCTTCATTTGAATTTCATTAATCTCCTGCACAAGGATAGTGAAACGTCAGATCCACGTGATATCAACTGCGAGCAAGTTATCAGGCCTCCCAGCACCCAAGCCACTAGCTTCTCCCACGAAATGCCTCCTTTGAATTCCACTTCCGCTCAACCTTCCACGGATGCAGATGACTCAACATAACTTGATTTGGCGTTCCCATGGGTGGTTTCAACCTCTTCACTGCAACAACTAGCAAATTTACACCACCCTAACAGAATTTATTTCCCATCCTCAAGTTGGTACAAGGCCATCCCACCATCACCTCAATTAGTTAATGCTTGCGATTAATTCAAATCGGGTTTATCACCTGATGATCCATCATTTGGAACTTCACTCAGCTCCTCCTTCAAGCTCCACCCCTCTTTGCATGTCTTACAACCTTCACAAGCGCTCTACCCTCACTCTACGCCATTGTGTCACTATATCTCGCACCTGATACACCATGCCTCCTCGCTAGGGCCAAAAGCCCCACCGAGGCAATGTGAGAGGAGCTCTCCCTACTTGTCTGCCTCGAGATAATGTGCATCAAAATTTGGGAAATGTTCCTAATTCCTCTATCGACTCATATATCCAGTTGACAACTCCTCCTCTTGGAACTCTAGGTGTGGACGTGTAACATCCTTGTTTCAAAGAAAAATATATATATTCATGGAATTTTTAATATTCCCACACAATAGATTTAATATGGTTAGACAAATTCTGAAAAATATTATCTGCCAACCTTTTTAGTTGTTGTACTTTTAATCAATTTATTTGTCAATTTCTTGTTCAATACTTATTAAGACTTATAACATCCTTGATCGTGGTTCTATATAACCACACCTCTTTCATAATTAGAACATATAACCTTTGGGACTAAAATTCCCATTCAATAATTCCAATGTGACTCTATGTTTATGCACCAATCTCATTTTATTTTACATGGAAACTGGTAGGTTAACAGTTAAAGTCCACCTTTAACTATTACTAACCCACTTATTTTTACACTTTAACCACCTCTAATTCTTCTAAGTCTATACCCCAATCATATAGACAGTATTTTAGTAAGTTATGAATTATACCTAACCTTTTGAAAATATAAAAATCTACATAATAGAACTTACCTTTATTATGGCATTGTTCTAGGTAATCTCACTCCACATAATTCGAAATTTATACATAACCCTTACTAAGATTTCACATTACTTTTCTATGGGGTTGCATTCAATTTTATTCTAACCCATAGTATAAATGAATATTAACCTTTAATCGAAATTATATTTCAATTGGGTCTCATATGAAACTCTCTTCACTTACATCACATTTCCACCTACGTTTCACGAAGTTTGACTTTATACATGTCACTATTTAACATATATGATATTTATCAAATTCTCACTTTGCATTCACATATGATAATTTGAGTTATATGTAATCCACATCACCAGAGTTAACCATGTCAGTATATATACAAGGATTGGGTAATTACTATGGTTTAATATGACTCCATCTCCGTATGGTTGTACACCAACCCTCTGTATGCAAAATTTCCTCGGGATGTATATTAATTAAATTGAAGGTACCTTGTTCACATTTCTCTTCCATGGTTTGATTTAAACTTTAAATCTGTGGGAATTTCTCCAGCCCTAGATTTCATACATCTTGACGGTCAGGATCTTCTTGGAATTTGGTTTAGGGTTTCCATTTAATCATTTGGTTTTTGTTTGAGACTTTCTTTTAACTCTGAGGTCTCAGTTGCGAGTTTTATTTTTGGCTCTACAATTGCATTCCTTTCTGTAGCTATGAGAACTCTATCTATTATGCAGAGAATGAACTCGTTAGTCTCGTCACCAACTCGGTAAAATGACTGCATTAGTGTTGGTTTTTTTTCCCATCGTTTTCAGCTCTCGATTTCACTTTTATATGTATTTTCGTTTCAATAATGAGGTGAATGTTTGGTCTTTCTCCAATGCCGAGAGCGAGCTAGGAAACCTCATCTCTCTTCTCAGGTAAGACGTTTCTATTTTTATTTGTTCATTTATACCTCATAACTTAGTTACAACCCTACATTTTCTCTTTAACTATTTTGGCTTCCCTTGTCACTATTACAGAGAGGAGTTCCTCTCTTCACTCACCACATTACTCGCTTCAAGGTTCTGGTTCTAGATTGATTGTCGAAATGCAACTTTGACCGATAGCTTCTTTGTAGCCATTACACCTTTAAACGCTTCTGTATATACTCAATTCCCCAATACAGTTATTCCTTTCTTTTGTTTTTTACGAATTAATCTTGAATGTTTGTTACTTTGATTACTGTCAAAAAATTTCAATTATTGTTTTCGTCATAAACATTTTTAACATTATTTTTGTATTATATGCAGGGAATGGAATCGTGGAATTCTTCATGCTTCCCGTATCAGCTCAATTTTTTTTTTCCTTACGAATTCACCATTTACTACAGGTAGCATCCATGTACCTTTCCTCCTCTCTCTCCATTACAATTTATGTGTTTATGTTATGGTCATGCTCCCTCGACTTGGATTTTCTGAGACCTCTACGGGGTTAAGGAATTAGTTATTTTCCTTTAACAATTTCTTTGTTAAATTTTACTTTTAAAACATTACTTGGGAATGTATTCCCATTTTCCAGAATACAAGATTTGGTCTTATGCTACCTTGAGAATTTTTTATTTCTCTTCCAACATTCTCTTATGTATATGTTGCATCCTTTAGCTCATAATAGTATAACTTTATAATTATACTAATTTTATATACTAGTTCCTACTATTTAAACCCTTTCTTAGGTAGGTATTGTTATGGATCACATTTTAATTTATTTTTCTGACTTAATTAATACCTTTATTTCTTTGTAAATTGTACAAAAATCCCCATTCCATGTAATAATTAAATTTTCTCTTGTTATTGCAGGTTGGATTTTCCATCTCTGTACATAAGGTAATTCCTTATCCCTTTGGTGTTGAAATCTATTACTTATTTTTATGTTTATATTCATGATCCAGAACTAATTCATTGTTTTTTGTCCTCTGCACGTACTCTCTACATCTTACTTGGTTTGAATATTTCTGATAGCAGTTTCCTATCCAATCATAACTATGGACATTTTCCTTTTCGGGTTGGTTGAGTAACCCATTTGGGGATTTATGATATACTATATCTACATAATTTCCATAGAGGTTATAAATTTTATTATATATGGGAAAGACTTTCCCAATTTGTATAATTTATTTAGACCAAAGTTGAATTCGACTTTATAACTACATGGATTTATATCCTTGAATTTACATAATTCTGTAATATATTTAACATACTCTTTTCTCTTTTATGCAAGTTATGGTTGTAATTCCCATGTAATACTTTTCTTAAAATTTGTGTTTCACTTGTGGTAATAATTTATGAGTTCCTCCTTGAAAATTATTACTCTCACTCTCTATATGTCTCAGTTCTCGTATTACATTATTCATTCCACCAAAACATAAAATCTACTTGAATGTTCTAATTTTACATTAACTATCATACATATTTGTTTTCATTATATAGTAGTTTATTCCCAGAATTTTCTAATATGTTAAATAATGCTAAGACAATCATATGATTCAAAATATATTCTGAGAGTTCACCTAACCTCATATTTAAACCTTCATGAAGGTTTAGACATTCTGAGAATTGGTACTCTTCATGTTATTATCTGTACAACAATATATAGTAATGCTATATTTATTATATACTACTCTGTTAATGTACAGACCTACTAGTTCACTGCAACTTAGTATTTTTAAAATTATTTTCATATACAACATCTACTCTTAAACAAATTCAGTCAAGTCCTTTACTACTAATTAATCTTCACAACAATAATAATAAAATTTTAGGTTGAAATGAATTAACTTTAGCATAGAAAATAATTTATACTAGTTTCCACCCAACCATGATCTCTTTTTCTACATTTACCCCTGATCAGAGATCAAATTTTCCAGTAGTAGACATCCTCTTGTCTATCCAGAATTTTCTTATTTAAGCTTGCTTTCGCATTATCTTATTTCCTTAACTGTGTCGAGTTAATCAAGATGTTGTTTTCATTTTTGCCTATGCTTTCCTTTTGTTTCTTCCAAAAAAGTACTTCAAAACTAGATTTTCCTCTTTCTAGTTTTATTCCACCTCTTCCCAATAGCTTTCCTCTTTACTGGGGTAGATTTTTTAGATTTTTATCTCCAAGCTAAAATTCAATATTTAATTTATTTTCTCTAGGGATTTTTGGAGAACTAGGAACGTCTTATGAACCTTATCCATCCTCATGGGTTTCTATTCCTCATCTCTAACCATAATCTAGTATTTTCACAATTAATTCCATTTTCATTTTATTAAATTAAAGTAATAAAATAAGTCCACAATAATTTGTTTCCTTGGGGTCCACTTTACCCTTTAGGACTGTTCAACTGTCTAGTAAAAGTAGAGAAACTGGGGACATTACATGATGTCTCCCTTAACATCAGCCTTGAACCCTGACTTCCTCATTTTTCCAATGCTAAACAAAGGTGTCGTAAATTGACAATCTTATGGTCCTTGTCGCATGTGCTGTGGAAGCTCGAAAATTTACTCGTGAAGACTCCCTCAGCACAGGGGAGAGGATATCGAACTTGTCGGCTGATGGAACATGGCGCAAGGAGGATAATGCTAAGGTCCCAGTTGTGTATGGTTGTCCACCACCTCCACCTAGGGTTCTGCACATCCTTATGACTCAAGAGGAATATATTGTGAGCATATATTTATGTGGACTGATAAAAGAAGACCGGACACCAATTGAAGCTGTCTAGGATGAAGATGCGAAAAAGACCTGATGGTTCTGCCTCATGCTAAGTAGTCTTTTTTTGTATGTACATGTTAAACATGGGTTTTCTAGGTTTTAGTAGCATTTCAAATCTGCTATTTCTCTTTTGCCTTTCTAGATTGTTAAGGGGTTGGTTTTCTTGTGAGGGGAAACACCTATTTTTGATATTTTGGAGATAAAATCAGACAAGGATTGGCTAATCTCCTTATCCACCTCTACTCCCTGCATTGTAAAATATTTTTTGCCTAATTAATAGATTTAAGTCCATCTTACAAAAAAAAGAAAAAAAAGAAAAAAAAAACTAACTTGAATTTAACATTTTTACATTAATTTAGCTATATTTAAATAACAGGTAGATACTCACTACTATGTACCACTTGTTCCCTTAATAGGTTCTTTTTAATCCAAGGTATTACCTTCAATGGTTAGGAATAATAATTGTTATCTACCAATCAATAGGATTGACATGATGATGAGAAATATTTTTGTAAAACCTCCATACTTTCCAATATAAAGGGGCATGTATTAAAATGTTAATTTCTAGAACTTAAATTAGAAATATAAAATTTTAGTTTCAACCATATAGATATTATATAAATATTTACTCAAGTTTTGAAATAAAAAAGAGGTTTTCATATAGAGAGATTTTATTTTATGTGGTCACTTTATAAATCCAAAGTTAAGATGGATATATGTTAATCGTAGTAGTGATAAATGAAAAGTTTATATTTATTTAGAATTAGCTATGTATTTTTATTTAAATTATTTAATTAGGAAAATGTCATGGTTTTTGGTACATGTGGTATTAGCAAGCCATGCTGTTGTAACAATGCCAATTTAGGCATGCAAGTATGTTCATGGTGAGTAATAATGTCACATACCTTTTTAAATATATATATGTTTAAAACATACATACTTTTTTATCATAGAAAACTAACAATAATAATTTAAAATTAAGTTATAATTTAGTTTTTTTTATTCTTTTTAAAATCTTCTGATTCTAAGAAGTATTATAAGGTAAGTATTTTGATGTGTATCCATGTTTAAATTAGGTTATAATTTAGTTATTTTTTTTGTATTTTTAAAATCTTCTGATTCTAAGAAGTATTATAAGGTAAGCATTTTGATGTGTATCCATGTTTACGAGTTCGTACATGAATATGCATGTTTATTAGGTGGATGGTAGATATTTACCTTAGAGGCAATATTTTAAGTTGTAGACACAAGTCAAAAGTTAAAATTTACTTGGGAAGTAGTTATGCTCTTTTTCCTCTATTAATTAAAATGATTAACTAAAAAATGTGATTTCAACAAGTGCCATATGAAGTGAATTAAGGTTTTTTTGGCATGTGGTATATTAAGCCACAGTATTGGCCCATGGTAAATTAATATAGATTATATACATAAAGTGGAGGAGATATATATCCAATCTATAAATGTTTCAGCTTGTATATTAATTCTTTTTATTGTTAATAATAAAATAATAGCAATTTAAAATAAAAAAATAATTTTATTATTTTTTTGTTATATTTTTATTTTTAGTTAGTAAGTGTTTTCATGCCTATTATGCATTGATGTTGATATCATTATATGAATTTAATGTATATGACTACATTAATTATAGGTTCTCCACAATAAAATGATGAAATGACTAATTATAATATGAATGACTATTTTTAATGGCTTGAGAAAAACATTACAAAATGTTTATTTATGAGAAACACATAGTTTTTTTAATTGATTTGAAATGGGGAATGAAAAGTGGTGAATTTCTCATGAATGTGAAAGTCAGTTCAAAAAAATAATTTTTTAAATTATAAAATGTTTATGTATGAGAAACACATATATTTTTTAATTGATTTGAAATGGGGAATTAAAAGTGGTCAGCTTCTCATGAATTTGAAAAAGCCACTCCAAAAATTTATGAACTAAAGAGTTATGTTGTATTAATTTTTTTGGATGAGACTTCTCTTTTCACCACAATGATTGCCCAAACAAAATGAAATACATACCTCTCATAATAAGTGAAATATATTTTCATAATAATTTTTATAAATCAAATTTTAAAATCTTTTTATTTTAAAATTATATTACATTTAAGCCTATTAAAATACTAAATCTAGTAATATGAAAATGATATTAAAGAGTTATTTAAATAAAAAGAGTAAAATGCATCACTTTCATAGTATTAAAATACTAAATCTACCACATAAAAATGATATTAAAGTGTTATTTAAATAAAAAGAGTAAAATGCATCCTTTTGATAGTATTAAAATCCCATCATGTTGAGTGGTAAGTATGGGATTGAAGGACAGATTGTAAGCGTGAATGTCGTGGTTCATGCTTGTGAAGTCATAAAACAAAATGAAGCTTTTGTTTGTTCATATGACTGAGGATCCGTAGCATCAATCAAATACTAAATGTAGTAATATAAAAATGATATTGAAGAGTTATTTAAATAAAGAGACTAAAATGCATCCTTTTCATAGTATTAAAATCCCATCATGTTGAGTGGTGAGTGTGAGATTAAAGGACATAATGTAAGCGTGGATGCCGTGGTTCATGCTTGTGAAGTCGTAAAACAAAATGAAGCAATTGTTTGTTGATATGACTGAGGAAGCGTGGCATGAATCAAGTACTAAATCTAGAAATATAAAAATGATATTAAAGAGTTATGCAAATAAAGAGAGTAAAATGCATCCTTTTCATAGTTTTCATAAAGAACAAAATGTAAGCGTGAATGCTGTGGCATGAATCAACTATTAAATCTAGAAATATAAAAATGATATTAAAGAGTCATGCAAATAAAGAGAGTAAAATGCATCCTTTCGTAGTTTTAAAATCCCATCATATTGAGTGGTAAGTATGAGAATGAAGAACAAAATTGTTGGAATTTCTTAACAATTCTAAACAATAGAGAAGAAAATAATTCCTCTTATACAACACAGAGATAAAAAACTAAAATTTAAATTTTAGTCATAGAGATGAAATATGAAACTCTATTTCAATTAAAACACACTGTGTTACAATATTAAAATTCTTCAGAACAAGGTTCTCGATTCACAGTGGAAAAAATTTCTTGGCTATTACACACACAATGCTTACAATATTTCTCTCTGTATTTCTGTTTTCAGCCTTCGGGCATAAAATAAAAATTACTTAGTACATATATTACAATGCAATTTTAACCTCTATATATTCACTAACCGACTATAGAAATTCATTACAAACCTAATGCTATTGAATGCCATTAATTGACACAACAACAAAATTGACCGCTTGAACATTGTATTGATGGCCTCTTAACTATGGTGGCGTTGCCTCGACATTGCATTGATGTCGAATTTTTTGGTGGCGACAGTGGTGGTGCTACAGTAGTTAGCAGGTGGTGACACCACTTAATTAGGCGGCGACATCCCCTTCTGGTGGTTGCGGAGGCACCCCTCCGTGGGTTCCAAACGATCGGGCTCTGCTACCATAGTAAGCCACAACCCTTGATCTCTAGTCAACATGAGATGGGGTGGTGAACTGTCGAGGCACCCCCTTGGCATAAAAAACGGGCTAGTTGTGCTCCTACAAACCATTGATCTTAGATCGAACGATGATCACACTGCCAACATGCGCGAACAATAACACATCGCTGATTTCAAAAAACTCTTTTAACTTCTGTTGAATCCATGTCGCGTCCGGCTTCACATCGGCACATTCGCTTGGTAGGTGATGTTTCCTTTGGTGCTTGCGATCGCCGATATTGAGATGGAGCGACATGCGATGATGACGTGGTAGTCTGTCGCATCGGCGATCGACGATCGATGATAGAAGACCTGACCCTTTGCACTGGCGATGTGCGATGTCTGGTGGGGACCACATTGCATTGCAAGTACAACGGCGGACCAGATCTGGTGTATAGGAACTAGAGATGTGCGATATGCGATGTGAGATATCGCATTGAGACACAAGCCTTGCGGTTTGGGCGGATGCTGATGGGCTCCACACGGCTGATGTGGCCAGTTATAACTTAAAACAAAAAAAAAAAAACAAAAATTGGACTTATGCTGTGCTTCCTCTACGTAGTTGGATTTAATATTTCCAACACTCCCCCTTAAATACAACTGGTGGGTTTTTCTTGCATACCGAGGCATTTTCTGAAATAATAAAACTTTTCCGTGTTAACGATTTTGTAAGAATATCAACAAACTCTTCTTCAGTTTTGCAATGTTTCAAAATTATTTCTCCATTATTCACTAGCTCTCTGATGTAGTGAAACTTGGTATCAATGTGTTTTGTTCTTTTGTGAAACATGGAATTCTTTAACAAAGCTATGGCTGAGCTATTATTACAATAAATCACTGTGCCCTTTATCTGTTCATGACACAAATCTCTGAGAACTCTTCTCAGCCATACTGCTTGGCATGTTGCTACTGTTACTGCCACATATTCTACCTCTGTTGTTGATAAGGCAACTACTAGTTGCTTCTTAGAAGCCCATGAAATGACTCCTGATCCTAAATGAAACACATATCCAGATGTGCTCTCCCTGTCATCTACACTTCGAGTCCAATCACTGTCAGTGTAACTTGTCAATTCAAAATTTTCGGATGAGGAGTAGAAAATACCATACCCCTTCGTTCCATTCACATACTTTAGAATCCTCTTGGCTGCCTACCAATGAGTTTCTTTCGGCCTTTCCATAAATCTAGAGATTAAGCTTACAACATGCATTATATCCGGCCTTGTTCCAGTCAAATACATAAGGCTACCAACTATGCTTTTATATAATTTTGGATCAAAATCCTTGCTGATGTCTTCTTTTCTCAATTTCAACCCCATTACAGTTGGAGTTACATCTGCTTTGTTGTTCATCAGGTTGAACCCTTTCAACACTTAATCAACATATTTTTCTTGGGAAATGAAAATATCATTTTCATTTTGTTGTACTTCAATTCCCAGAAAATATCTTAGAAAATCCAAATCAGTGATTTCAAATTCACTCTTCTTGACTGCTTTAAAATTAGCAATTAGAAAATCTTCATTACCAGTAAAAATTAAATCATCTACATATAAAACAACAATAAGTACCTTACCATCATTTTCCTTTATGTAGAGTGTGTGTTCTCCATCACATTTCTCAAATCCATTCTCAATCAGGTAAGAATCTATCTTGATGTACCAAGCTCTCGGTGCTTGCTTCAACCCACAAAGAGCATTCCTTAATTTACATACTTTCTGCTCTTGGCCTTCAATTTCATAGCCTGGAGGTTGTTCAACTTATACCTCTTCTTTTAACACTCCATTCAGGAATACAGATTTCACATCCATATGGTAAACCTTCCATTTCTGTTGTGCTGCTATGGACAACACCATTCTAACTATTTCCATCCTTGCAACTAGTGCAAAGGTTTCATCATCGTCTCTTCCTTATTGCTGTTTGTAGCCTTTGACAACAAGTCTGGCCTTATGCCTTTGAATCTTGCCTTCAGCATTTCTCTTGTTCTTGTAGACCCATTTAACTCCAATGACTTCTTTTCCTTTAGGGAGGTCCACTAACTCCCATATTTTACTCTTTTCAATTGCACCAATTTCTTCATCCATTGCTTCAATCCATTTTTCTTAATTTACAACATCTTCAAAATGAATTGGGTCATCAACATGACAATATAAAGAAAATAAAGATTTCAGACCAGCATTATCATTTACCTCTGCTTGTTCATAAATATCACTCATATTTTTGAATCTTGGTCTTCCTGGTGTACATGGAGTTCCACTTGAACTCGAGGGTGTTTCTGTTCTTTGTGGTGTGCTTGAAGAAGCACTTCCTTGACTTCTCAAGGCTGTTCTATTTCCAGCTTGTGGTGTGGTTTTTTGTGCTTGTGGTGGTGGAGGAGGAGCCACCAAGGAAGGATTATTTGTCATTTTCCCTTCCTCTTCTACTTCATGAGACACACTAGTCTTCACGTTCAATTTTTTCTCTAAACTTCCATCCCAAGCTTCCTATTCAATAAACTGCACATCTCTGCTAATTATAGCTTTCTTGGTGGACGAATTATAGAGTTTGTATGCTTTGGACTCATCACTGTATCCAACAAAGATACACTTCTCCCCCTTACTGTCCAATTTCTTTCTCAACTGATCCAGAACGTGTGCATATGCCACACAGCCAAATAATTTCATGTCGGTGACAAACTATTTTTTGCCACTCCACGCTTCTTCCAGAATTCTGTTCATGGCAACTTTAGTTGGGCATCTATTCAAGATGTACGCTGCACAATTGACAGCTTCAGCCCAATACTCATTTGGAAAATGTTTTGCCTTCAACATACTTCTGACCATGTCCATGATGGTCCTATTCTTCCTTTCTGCAACACCATTTTCCTGAGGTCAGAACCTCGTGGCTAATTGCTTCTGTATGCCGTTATTTTTGCAAAAATGCAGAAACTCTTTGGAGATGTACTCGCCACCTCTGTCAGTTCTTAGCACTTTGATATACTGCCCACTCTGCTTCTCAACAAGAGTTTTTAAGTGGCGGAATTTATCAAACACTTCACTCTTTTAATTCAGGAAATACACCCATGCCTTTCTCGTGTAATCATCTATCAATGTTAAAACATATGTATTGCCACGTAAAGATGGCGTTTGCATTGGTCCACACAAATCAGAGTGGACAATCTCTAAGGGTGCTTGTGCCCTTATACTCTTCCCTGCTAGAAAACTTTCTCTGTGTTGTTTGCCCAAGATGCAGCCTTCACAAAGGCTGTCTGGTTTCTCAATCAATGGTAATCCTCTTACCACTCCCTTCTTGTGCAACAAGTTCAGGCCTCCAAAATTGAGATCTCCAAATCTCAAGTGCCATAACCAATTTTCATCTTTCACTTCTTTTTGAAAGACCTCTTGTGTTACAACTGTTACATTTCTTCGTTCTTTCAAGTCTTCTCTGAGCTTAAGAGGAAACATCCTATTGCTTGTCATCTACACCTCTGCAATGACTTTCTTGCTTGGAGGTGTGTCCATGATTGTGCACACATCATCTTTGAAAAATACATTGTAGCCCTTGTCAATGAGTTGTCCAATGCTTAACAAGTTACATTTCAAGCCAGGTACATAGTCTACATCTGGCACAAACTTATGTTCTCCATTTCTTACTAGGATACTGACTCTGCCTTTTCATTTAACAGATATATTACTATCAATTCGTGTTGTTACCTCAGATTTAACATTTTCATCAAGATTGACAAACATTGCTATGTTTGCTGTCATGTTGTTACTACAACCTGAGTCTAAGAACCATACATCATCTTGTTTATCTTGTGCTATATTACATGTTAACAGCACATTCTTCTGGTTCTTATTTTCTTCTTTTTTAAAATTAGCATTCTGCCTATTATTCATGTCGTTTTTCTTTTTCCTACATTCATTTTCATAATGCCCATATTTCTTGCAATAATGACATTGAACTTGGGATTTATCATACCTTTTTCCATTAGCTTGTTGTTGGCTCGAGCCTTCATTTTGTTTTTTATTGCGGCTACTTCCACTCAAACTTGCTGGGCCGTTTCTCCCTCTGTTTTGGCTTCTGCCTCTCCCTTTACCTCTGCCTTGACCTCTGCCTTGGAAAAATACATTTGGGTCTTGAAAGCTTGTTCCAACGAGGAATTATATCCTATGTTCAGTATGTGTTCATGAGACATCCGGGATGCACTCCGCTCATCCACTATAAATTGTGAGAGATCCTTTGTCTCTTCTATTGCCACTACTATGGCATGAAATCTTGAGGGTAAACTTCTCAAGATTTTCTCCACTATTCTTCTGTCTTTAAGTGTCTCTCCATGAGACCTTATCTGGGTAACCAACCCAATAACGTGAGGGAAAAATGAGTCTATAGTGTCAGACTCTTTCATACAGAGAGTTTCAATATCTCTCCTCAACATCTGGAACTTTGTTGTCTTTACCTTCTCCATGCCTTGATAGGCAGTCTTGAGAATATCCCATGCCTACTTAGATTTTGTTGCTACTGCAATCCGTGGGAAAATACTCTCATGTATTGATTGAAAGAGATAAAATAGGGCTTTGAAGTCCTTCCTCCTATTATCTCTTAACAGGTCTCTTTCTACTGCTGTCAAAGCAACCAACGCTGTTGCATCTGCTGGTTCTAGGAAAGCATTTTCAACTAGCTCCCATATATCCTGTGAAGCGAACAGGGCTCTCATAGTGATTGCCTAATATTCATGATTCTTCCCATTAAAATATGGAAGTTGGGGATTTGTTAGAATGGTGCCTGCTGCTGCCATTCTCAACTGTGCAAGCAAAACAAACATTAGCCTTTTCTGCTAGAGAGAAACCGCTTCAACTAGCTTCTTACAGCTTCTGCAGTGAAGAGAAAACTCTACTGCGTTCACTGAGTGCCTAGACAAGATTTGATACCATGTTGGAATTTCTAAAAAATTCCGAACAACAGAGAAGAAAATAATTCCTCTCCCACAACACAGAGATATAAAACTAAAATTTAAATTTCAGTCACAGAGATGAAATATGAAACTCTATTTCAATTAAAACAAACTCTGTTACAATACTAAAATTCTTCATAACAAGGTTCTGGATTCACAGCGGAAAAAATTTCTTGGCTGTTACACACACAACGCTTACAATATTTCTCTCTGTCTTTCTGTTTTCAGCCTTGGGCATAAAATCAAAATTACTGAGTACATATATTACAATGTAATTTTAACCTATATATACTCACTAACCGACTATAGAAATTCATTAAAAGCCTAGTGCTATTGAATGCCATTAATTGACACAACAATAAAATTCACTGATTGAACATTGTATTGATGGCCTGATAACTATGGCAGCACCGGTTAGAAATCGCATTGATGTCGAACTGCTTGGTGGTGACAGTGGTGGTGCTACGGTGGTTAGCAGGCGGCGACACCACTTAATCACGTGGCGACATCCCCTTCTGGTCGTTGCGGAGACACCCCTTCGTGGGTTCCAAATGATGGGGCTATGCTACCGCAGTAAGCCACAGCCGTTGATCTCTGGTCAACATGAGATGGGGCGATCAACTGCGGAGGCACCCCCTTGGCATAAACAGCGGGCTATTTGTGCTCTCGCAAACCATTGATCTTAGATCGAACAATGATCGCAATGCCAACATGCACGATCAGTAACACATCGTAGAATTCAAAAAATTATTTTAACTTCTCCTAAATCCATATCGCATCTAGCTTCACATCGTCACATTGGCTTGGTAGGTGACTTTTCCTTTGGTTCTTGCGATCGCCGATATTGCGATGGAGTGACATGCGATGATGATGTGGTAGTCTATCGCATAGGCGATTGGCAATCGACGGTGGAAGACCTGACCCTTTGCACCGGCGATGTGCGATGTGTGGTGGGGACCACATCGCATCGCAAGTGCGACGGTGGAGCTGCTGTGGTGCATAAGAACTAGCAATGTGTGATATCCGATTTTCGATATCGCATCGCGGTTGACGAAAGCCTTGTAGTTTGGGAGGATGGTGATGGGCTCCACATGGCTGATGTGGCCGATTATAACTTAAAAAAAAAAACAACAAAAATTAGACTTCTCTACGCACTTGGATTTATATTTCCAACAAGAATGTAAGCGTGAATGCCATGGTTCATGATTGTGAAGTCATAAAACAAAATGAAGCTTTTGTTTGTTCATATCACTGAGGAAGCATGGCATGAATCAACTACTAAACCTAATAATACAAAAATGATATTAAAGAGTTATGGAAATAAAGAGAGTAAAATGCATCCCTTTCATAGTATTAAAATCCAATCATGTTGAGTGGTAAGTATGAGATTGAAGAACAGAATGTATGCGTGCACGCATACATTATGTTCTTCAATCTCATACTTCATGCATACATTATGTTCTTCAATCTCATACTTACCACTCAACATGGTGGAATTTTAATACTATGGAAAGGATGAATTTTACTCTCTTTATTCGCATAACCCTTTAATATCATTTTTATATTATTATATTACTAGATTTAGTAGTTGATTCATGCCATGCTTCCTCAGTCACAAGAACAAACAAAAGATTCATTTTGTTTTATGTCTTCACAAGCATGAACCACGCATACATTCTGTTCTTCAATCTCATACTTCATGCATACATTATGTTCTTCAATCTCATACTTACCACTCAACATGGTGGAATTTTAATACTATGGAAAGGATGAATTTTACTCTCTTTATTCGCATAACCCTTTAATATCATTTTTATATTATTATATTACTAGATTTAGTAGTTGATTCATGCCATGCTTCCTCAGTCACAAGAACAAACAAAAGATTCATTTTGTTTTATGTCTTCACAAGCATGAACCACAACATTAATGCCGTGGTTCATGCTTGTGTTTTATAGCCCTCGGTGGAGAGGGTTGTGTGTGTAGGATAACCTCCCTCACGTCAACGATGATAGTTGATTCATGCCACGCCTCATAGGAACAAACAAAAGATTCATTTTGTTTTATGTCTTCACAAGCATGAACCACGGCATTGATTTTGTTTTGTTAAGAATGCCGTGGTTCATGCTTCTGTTTTATAGCCCTCGGTGGACAGGGTTGCATGTGTAGGATAACCTCCCTCACCTCAACGATGATAGTTGATTCATGCCATGCCTCATAGGAACAAACAAAAGATTCATTTTGTTTTATGTCTTCACAAGCATGAACCACGGCATTCGTTTTGTTTTGTGAAGAATGCCGTGGTTCATGCTTGTGTTTTATAGCCCTCGGTTGACAGGGTTGCGTGTGTAGGATAACCTCCCTCACCTCAACGATGATAGTTGATTCATGCCACGCCTCATATGAACAAACAAAAGATTCATTTTGTTTTATGTCTTCACAAGCATGAACCACGGCATTCATTTTGTTCTCCCTCACCTCAACGATGATAGTTGATTCATGCCACGCCTCATAGGAACAAACAAAAGATTCATTTTGTTTTATGTCTTTGTGAAGAATGCCGTGGTTCATGCTTGTGTTTTATAGCCCTCGGTGGACAGGGTTGCGTGTGTACGATAACCTCCCTCACCTCAACGATGATAGTTGATTCATGCCACGTCTCATAGGAACAAACAAAAGATTCATCTTGTTTTATGTCTTCACAAGCATGAACCACGGCATTCATTTTGTTCTCCCTCACCTCAACGATGATAGTTGATTCATGCCACGCCTCATAGGAACAAACAAAAGATTCATTTTGTTTTATGTCTTCACAAGCATGAACCGATGATAGTTGATTCATGCCACGCCTCATAGGAACAAACAAAAGATTCATTTTGTTTTATGTCTTCACAAGCATGAACGGTTCATGCTTGTGAAGACATAAAACAAAATGAATCTTTTGTTTGTTCCTATGCGGCGTGGCATGAATCAACTATCATCGTTGAGGTTATCCTACACACGCAACCCTGTCCACCGAGGGCTATAAAACGTGGACATCGTGAGCAAATTGATAGCGTTTGCGAGTGAGGGGATTATTTATTATTATTAGAGGTGTTACTATTTCATTTGAAGCAACCATGACGATTAGGTCATTTGGCTTTGCTTGAGCTATAATGTTAGTACTGGTGGTGGTTGGTGCCTAAAACACACCACTCGAGTGGGTGTGGTTTAGTGCCATTCTTCTATACTCTGGAGAACTTGCTCAACGATATGCAGCGAAAAACGCCCCTCAACGGTTACGGTACGAGTGGGGATAAGTTCTCGATAGTATAGAAGAAATAAGTATTGAGACATCACTGCCACTGGCAGGGTGAACTCTGCGCGTCAACCACCACGACCAGTATTATTACAGTTTAAGGAAATCCAAATGACCTCATCGTCATGATCCCTTCAAGTGGCGAACGTTATCGTGAGGACCCCCTCACGGGACAGCGTTGTGTGGGTAAGATAACCTCAATGCCGATGGTGGTTTAGTGCCACACTTCATCAGTCGTAGAAGCAAACAAAATCTCCATTTGTGAAAACCACGGCGTTTTCAAAATTATCCTTACATTCTGTACTTTAATATCATCATTAAGTAACCCAACGGCATGGGATTTTTAAACAAAATTACACCGGTTCTCAGGTAAGGCTGAGGAGTTGGTCAAGTTTCTTAGCGCAATTAGCCATCAGGGTTACTGCAATTTTAAATTGTACGTTTTAACTATAATCTTGCATAATTTCTTACCCCAGCGGTGGTAGGCTAGGCGCCGAATCCCTTCGAGGTTTTGAGTTCAGTTTTTCTTTTTACACGATATGCTTACAGACCTTTATTGCGATTTCCTTTTTTCGCAAGGGTTAAATCTCCTCTTTGCTATATGTAGGAATTTATTCAGGTTAGAATTCTCACGGTTCTTTTTCTTACAAGCCTAAATGTTGGAAAAAATCATCAGTCTAGCATTCCATTCTTACAGAAGCTTCTTCTCTTAGGTTTCTCCGAAATTTTTCTCTTGTTAAATTGAAGACCTATCTCATAGGCTTAGAGTGTTATACACGTAGCCCCCAGCAGGCCTCCAAACTGCGGTTTACACCCTATATTCCTAGGGTTTTTCTTTTTGAATTGAAATTGAGACTTACTCACGTTAGCGTGCTATACAATTTAGCCCCCAGCTAGCCTCCAAACTGGGGATTTCCCCTATATTTCTATGGTTTTTCTTTTTGAGTTGAATATTCCTAGGTTTTTTTTTTTTTTAAGTTGAAATTGAGACTTGCTGAGGTTAGCTTGTTATGCACGTTAGCCCCCATCTGGCCTCCAAACTGAGGTTTCCCCATAGGGTTCTTCTTTTTCAGTTGAAATTGAGACTTACTGAGGTTATAACAATGAATTTGTTTGAGGTTATAACCATGAATTTGTTTGTTTTGTCTAGACAAGACTCTGTGCAGTGATTAATTTGCTGAGTTATGCTTCCCAAAATGTTCTTTTTCTTTCCATATTGAAACCTCCAATTTTCAGGTGATAACTCTGTAATTTGAGTAACACTTATATGGTGAAGAAATAGAGTAACAATTGGTGAAGAAATAGTACCTATTACTAAGTTCTAAGACTATTGTAGATCTGTTTTATATGATTCTTGATTTTTTTGTTTCCATATTGTCTAGTTACTATGCTTACAGTCCTAATTTAATGATTTAAATTTTTAGATATCTTATATTAAAAGTGTTTGATAATTATTACTGAATATTTTATTTCTTTATGTCTATTGCATCTGTCTTTTTTCTATGTTAATGATTGTTTATTTTTAGACATGAAATATTTCAAGGTTGGATGGCTAGGGAATCATGTTAAACAGATAAAAAAAATATTTTGTGATGTAATTACTTAATTATTGTTAATAAATAATAATGTTGAAAATTATTTAAGAAAGAAGTGGAAACAAGTGTAGGTGGTTAAGTTAAATTCTTGCCAAATGGAAACAAAATCTTCACCTAAATATCTCCTTAAAGTGTCTTAAAAATGCTTAAGAGGAAATATAAAGGATTTAGTATGATGGGATAGAAGGATCTTATTATAAAAAATAAATATTATAATAATTATTATTATATTGTAAATAAGTTTATAATAAATATTTCTATTAAATTTATATTCGGGAAGCTCTTTAAAAAATGATTTACTTTAGATTTTTAAATTAGTTTATAAATAACTATTCTCTCATAAAAAAAACCTTAAATAAAAATTACTATTAATAATAACAATAACATTCAATTACTTAAATCTCCTTAAAATGAAGGACATGATTAAAGAACTAGAAGAAAAAAGTTAACAATAGTGTCACCCTAAATAGTGGGGCAGGTAAATTAGATATCAAATAAATTAAAGATTAAATGAAAAAATTGATCGAATTAGACCATGAGTGTAACAAAAGGGCCTTGAACCACGTGTCTCATAGAAGGAACAAGGTTAGGGAAATAAACGAATAATAAAGGAAGGCTGATCCAAATAAAGGTGAGCTCTACTCACCATAAATATGACATACTTAGTAAAACTTGAAGTCTAAAAGGAACGGGAATATTTATAAACTAAGATCTCATTCCGGAAGATCAAGTAGTATTGAGAAAAGAGGTTCAAAAGGTAAAAGAAGCTAGGAAGGAAGGAAAATGGGCAATAATCAAAAATAGAAAAGTCGTTATTCGAGATAGAAACAAAAAATATAGTAATAAATATCAATTCAGCATGCTCCGAATTGTTTCTTGGAACTTTTGGGGCTTTCCATGGAACAAAGGACCCAAACTAAGTTGGATCTCAAATGATGTTGATATTATATTGCTTGTTGAAGCTTGGGAGCACGCATAATCTAAGGTCCCTAACATAGATGGCTTTGCACTATTATCTACCTGGAACAAAATGATGCTCCTGTAGAGGCATTGAGGGCATAGCTTGCTACATTAAGAAGAACATCTCCCCCCATGCAAGGATTTATAAAAATGACCCTTAAAACCAATATCGTTGGATTGAGATTACTGACATTAATGATAAAAAGACCCACATAGCAATCTATTATTTTTCCCCCATTAATTCTAACTTCTATAAGAAAAATAATCTAGATAAAAATAGTCCTTACAATGGTTTAGAGAATGATATTTCTAGCCCAAGGAATGAAGGTAATATCTTTTTAGTGGGTGACTTTAATGCTCGAACTTCAAGAAACCAAGCTATTCTTCTAAGAAATCATTACAACCCCGATCCTCTTTGGTTAGACGAAGACCTTACTCTAGCTAGCCGGTACAAAAGGAGCTCGGAAGACCTCGGGGATAATTTGTTTGGGTCGGAGCTAGTTAAGCTCTGTAGTGCTTCGGATCTCATAATTTGCAACGGTCTAAAGAAGTGGCCCAATTCTAGCGAGATGACATGCATCCATGGGCTTGGCAGCAGTGTGGTAAACTATGTTATTTCTGATCTCCCTTTATATAATGAGATAGTAAGTTTTGACATCTTAGATGACCACGAGCCTCACTCTAATCATAGGCCTTTAATCATAACTCTCAATTTTGTGATGCATAGAGATCCCATAGAAGATAATCCTTATAGTCAAAAGAACTTAATCTTTGATAGAAATAAAAATTATCTGTTTTTAAATGAATGAAAAACTAATTTGCTTCATTTATCTAGTATAGAAAACATAGATGACCTTTATCATAATTTTACTACAACCCTCTCATATTCTATTAACAAGTTCTCAATTGAAGTCTCAAGTAATAAAAGAAATAGAAAAACCAACCCATGGTATGACAAAGATTTTAAAAGTGCGAGGAGAGCAATTAAGGATGTTGTTGATAAATCTCTCAAAATTGACAAGATAAAAATCTACAAAGCGCTAACTAAAAGGAAAAAAGGCAATATATTTGTAAAAGACAAGAGAATATCTTACACCTCTCTAAGGTGGCTCCTAAGAAATTCTGGAGGTAGATTCTAACTAGGAAAACTAAAGAGAATAATAAAATTACTTTACACGACTGGAATTCCTATCTTAAAAAGCTTTAGGAATCTCCAAATGCGAGGGATTTTCAAACCATGCTCACAACGAAAGAATTTTTCTCATTAGAAGACATTGATTTTGGGGTTAAATGCCTGGAAAATGGGAAAGCTAAAGACATTGAAGATTACCAGGTGGAAATCTTAAAAATTGGAGGTCTTGTCCTCATCCCCACATCCACAAGCTTTTCAACCAAGCATTCAAGCAGGGTTTCCCTAAACCTTGGACTCAAAGCATCATTATCCCTATTTTTAAAAGTTGGGATACAAATAACCCCTCTAATTATCAGACAATTATGATCAGCCCTCTCTTAGCCAAGTTATATGGTATTATTTTGGAAAAGAAGTTGAGCATTTGGCTTGAAAGTGAAGGTAAGTGGGCTAAAGGCCAAGCAGGTTTTAGAAGGCAGCACTCAACAACGGACCACCTCGTTATGCTTAGGATCATTGTGGAGGAATTTCACAATGATAAATCCAATCTCTTTTGTTGCTTTGTGGACTTGAGAAAGGCTTTCGATACGGTTCCTAGAAAAAACCTATGGAATAGATTAGAAGAGATAAATGTTCCTTTCGAACTATGAGCGGCCGCTATAAGGTTATATGAGAATGTAATTGCCAATTTCAAGAGAAATGAGGGGTGGTCGAAAGATATTAAGTGTAATATCAGAGTTAAACAAGGTTTCCCCCTCTCCCCTACCCTATTTGGAATTTACATCGACAAGCTAGAAGGTTGTTTAGAGGAAGCAAGATGTGCTAGCACGACCTTAGCTGGGATAGTCATCATCCTTCTTCTCTATGCTGACGATATTTTTCTTCTCGCAAGTTTTCCATCTGATATTGATAAGAAACTTAGACTTGTTAAGGAGTTTTGCTCTATCATGGGTATGTCTGTTAACATTGACAAAAAAAAAGTTAAGATTATCAAATCCAAAAAGGACACTTACACTAATTTTATGTATGACAATAGTAACTTGGAGGAACTGTCTTCTTACAAGTACCTAGGAATTGATATTCATCACAAGCTCAACTAGAACTATAGCATTCAGAAAAGGATTAATGGGGGGTGGAAAGCTTATTTTGGTATTGAAAATAATTGTAAACCGGAAAACCTCGTAATGTGGGATAGAAGAAGTTCCTCTTTGAAACTTTAGTAACTCCTGTTATCTTATATGGATGTGAGGTTTGGGGTTGCAGCATCTCTAGAGAATCCTCGAGAAAGATTGAGAAAATCCAGAAGCGTTTTATAATTTATAACCTTAAAATTAAAAACAATACACCCTATCCTATTCTCCTTATAGAAGTGGGTCTTTCCCCTATCGAGAGCCTAGCTATGACTAGGCTTCTGTTGTACAAGCACAATTTCAATAGCATAGGAGATCATAGACTTCCTAAGCTAGCTTTAAATTCTATCCAAAACCACCTAAGGCTTAAACAAGGTTGGTATAAAGACATCAGGGCCTAGTTAAACCATTGGGAGATCGACGAGAATGTTGCATTGGAAAAAATTAATAACATTAAAAAAAATTCTTACTTGTAAGTTCAAAGAAAAAATGTGGTGTGAGAAATATCTAGCAACTGAAAGAAAATTAAGATATTATAAGGAGGTCATCAACCCCACCCTAGAAGATCAAAAGTATCTATGTGTTTTAACTAGCTCAAGGAAGAAAATTAATATAGACAAGATTAGAAAGAACTCTCATGAGCCCCATACTGAAACAGGTCGTTGGACAGTTCCTAAAACACCATGGATGGAAAGGATCTGCCATCTCTATGAGAATATGAACATCGAGGATGAAAATCACTTCCTCCTAGAGTGCCCCACGTATAACCACATTAGAGCTCAATTTCATAATCTTTGTTGCAATACTGACCTTCCTAGCCTTTTAAGATGTCAAAATTATAGTGAGCTCGGGAGGCTTCTCTCCAAGCTTTTTGAGCATAGGAATAAAATCTTAAATCAAACTAAATAACTCTTTTCTTTAGGTCTGATAGACCAAAGATTGGTCTCAGTGGACGTTAACCACCATCATAATCATCATCATCATCAAATTAACATTAGAAAAAGTATTATTAATGATAATATTAATAACATTATTAATACAATATTAATGATGTTTAAAAAAATAACATTCAAATTAATATTAGAAAAAGTATTATTATATTAATAACATCATTAATACAATATTAATGACGTTTAATTTTTTTTTAATAATATTTTTTATCATAATAATGTTTAAAAATATTAATAATTAACGTTATTAACCCAATAACATTAAAATTATTAATAACATTTAAATTATGCCATTAATAATAATATTGTGTTATTAATTTTTTAAATGTGCTTATTTTACATGTGTTTAGATAAAACAATTGATATCCAAAACTCAATCTATTAATAACATAACTCATTTGTACAACACATGTTAAATTCTATTTGTAATACATATATGTTCAATCTTATTCAATAATATTCAATCTTATTCAAATAATTATTATTTACATTTATAAATTTAAGTTAATAATAAAAATAATATAATAATTTTTTGTTGTTAAGTTTTAATATTTAATTAATATCAAGTTGAACAAAAAAACATATTTCTCTTCTTCCAATAAATTAAATTGAAATGTTTCATATAGCTTGATAGCATAAAATTTAATATTTAAAAAATAAAAAAATCTAATATCTATAATATTAAATATCATCTTAAATGATAAATGTTATTACATGAGCTTTTATAATTGCAAGTTATTAAATATTAAAAACATAAATATTTAGATTACTAAATATCAACTTGATAAATGTGATCGGTTCATTTCTTAATTTTAGATTTTAGAGTTTTTATAAGATATTAGTTTTTTGGGGGGTAATATTTGGTTTTTATAATTTAATTTTTTAGATATATATAATTTTTTTTGTTTTACTATACGGAGGAGATTCATAGTTATGGCGCCATGACCTAGGGTTTGAAGTTGCCCTCCGGCTTGCAATCAACATCTTCTACCATCCCAAGGTCTCTTTGTTGTTGGCATCGTATCATTCCATTGACACGACTAAGCATTCTCCTCCATGGTAGATTCCATTAGGGGGATCTACGATCCCCCCCCCCCCCCCCCCCCCCCCCCCCCAACCTTCTGCCAATGGTGTGACAACGGAGTCTGACATCATCCGTGAGTAACCCTCTACTCCACACTATAGCCCTAAAGCGGCGTCTCACCCTATGAATAATTCAACAACTGACGCAACTCACCCAACCATAGTAACCTCATGCACATGCATTCCCAAAGCCACAGAAAGAGAGAAAAGTTTCCTTCGATCGCGTCGAATCAATGGGAAAATCTAATTCATGAAGGATCATGCCCTCATCGGAAAGTTCATGGGCTTCCGACCCACAAAAAAATCCCTTCTACGATGGATTGCCACAAAGTGGAAAGAAAAAGGCCACATCGATATCCAGCTAGGATCAAAGGGCTTCTTCAATGTTATCTTCACCTGCATAAAAGACAAGAACCAGATCATGCATGGAGGTCCCTACTTCTTTAACTCTGCAGAGCTATATCTCATAAACTGGGTGGAATGCTTGAATCCTCACAAATAATATTTCAGTTGGACACCTGTATCGGTTAGGTTATAATCTCTACCACAAGATTTTTGGGATGACCTAACCCTGAAGGATATCGAAAACACTCTAGGGGAATTCATAAAAGTGGCACATGGAACAAGAATCAACAAGTACGCACCCTATGCCACAATTTACATCTACATGCACATTGTAAAAACCCTTCCAGATATGGTAAATCTACTCCACGATGATTTCGAGTGGGTTAAAACTGTAGATTAAAAGCATGTTCGTTTTATATGTCGGAAATTCCCACACAACTCTCGTGTTCTTTAGAACATTCAATTTGTGCAGGACACAACCACAGTGAATATTGTTGCCCAAAAAATTCCCCAAAGCAACGCTACATTGGAATACTGACAAATTGAGCATCAATCAACTATGATTAAAATTGAAGGTATCATTTCTGACCAAACTGTGTCTCTTTTAATTGATCCTCGAGTTAGTTTAAGTTGTATTAGTCCACATTCTCGAAAAATGCAAACTACAAAAAGAAAAATTTCAACACCCTTGGCTAGTGCAGTTGGCTATAAGAACCAAACGCAAGGTCACCTATAAATTGCACAAGTATCCTGTAAAATTAAATGGGTACATCACACATTTAAATATGAATATCCTTTCTTTAGGATATTATGACATCCTATTTGGTATGAATTAGTTGGAACAACAAAAGGAAATAGTAAATTGTTTGGAAAAAATAGTACATTCTACTAATGCACTAGGACAACCAGTGGTGGTAAGATGGAAACCGAAAACTATATTTTTTAGGAAAATTTCGGCATTACAGTTGAATCAGACAACAAGGAAGGGTTTTCTAGTGTATGTTGTCCAAATTGAGGATCTGTAACAACAAGAATAAAAATAACCTATAGAGAATTTATTAGTGATTAAAGACTTCCCAGATGTATTTCATGGAGCAATTCCTCAACTTCCCCCTAAGAGAGATATTGACTTCTCTAGGGGGCCACCTAGTTACTTGAGCTCCATATAGAATGATCACTCCAGAACTATTAGACATGACAATTAAGTTGCTAGAATTATTAAACAAGGGGCATATCTGAACAACTGTGTCTCCATTGGGAGTGCCAATTTTATTTGTCAAGTAGAAGGATTGAACCCTCAGGATGTGCGTAGACTATAGACAATTAAACAAGTTAACTAGCAAGAATCACTACCCCTTCTAGGAATAGATGATATATTTCACCAAGTAAGGGGGGCAACTGTATTCTCAAAAATTTTCTTCTGAACTCATTATCACCACCTTTGCATCAAAGACAAAGAGATACACAAAACCTCTTTCCAAACTCAGTATGGACATTATGAGTTCATATTTCTACCATTTGGACTCACAAATTCCCATGATACTTTCATGTGACTCATGAATAGAGTTCCACACAAACATATGGATAAGTTTGCTCTATTATTCATAGATGTTATTCTAGTGTACTCTAAGAACTAAGAGGAACACTGGAAACATCTTCAAATAGTTCTTAAACACTCATAGAATACCAATTGTATGAAAAACTTAGCAGGTGTGAGATTTACAAGCCCAAGATTCAATATATGGGACATGTTATTTTTAATGAAGGATTGGCGGTAGATTTGAAAAAGGTACAAGCATTCCCCAAGCCACAGAAAGACCAAAAATTCTCATTAGAGCGTGTCGAATCAGTGGTAAAATCCAATTCATGAAGAATCATGCCCTCATCGGAAAGTTCATGGGCTTTCGGCCCATTGAAGAATCCCTTCTAGGATGGATTGCCTCAAAGTGGAAACCAAAAGGCCACATCGATCTCTAGGTGGGATCAAAGGGCTTCTTCAATTTTATCTTCACCTGGATAAAAGACAAGTACTGGATCATGGACGAAGGTTCCTACTTATTTAACTCTGCAGGGCTCTATCTCAGAAACTGGGTCGAATGCTTAAACCCTCACAAAGAAGATTTTATTTGGACAACTGTCTCAGTTAGGTTATAATATCTACTGCAAGATTATTGGGATGACCTAACCCTGAAGGAGATAGGCAACACTCTCGGGGAATTCATAAAAGTGGTAGATGGAACAAGAAGAAAAAAGTACACACCCTATGACACGATTTGCATCTAAATGCACATTGTCAAAACCCTTTAAGATATGGTAAGTCTGCTCCATGATGATTTCGAGTGGGTTAAAACTGTAGATAGAAAACATGTGCCTTCTATATGTCGAAAATTCCCACACAACACTCATGTTGTTGAGAACATTCAAGTTGTGCGGGACACAACCACAATGAATATTGTTGCCAGAAACATTCCCCAAATCAGCGCTGCATAGGAATATTGATAGGCTGAGCATCAATCAACTATGATTGAAATTTAAGGTATCATTTCTAACCAAACTCCGTCTGTTTTAATTGATCGTCGAGCTAGTTTAAGTTATATTAGTCCACATTCTCGAAAAATATAAATTGCAGACATTAAAATTTCATCACTCTTGGCTAGTGTAGTTGGCTACAGGAACCAAACAGAAGGTCACCCATAAATTGCACAAGTATACTGTAAACTTGAATGGGTACATCACACATCTAAATCTAGAAATATTTCCCTTAGGATATTATGACATCCTATTTGATATGGATTGGTTGGAACAAAAAAAAGAAAGAGTAAATTGTTTGTAAAAAATAGTACATTTTACTAATGAACTAGGACAGTCAGTGGTGGTAAGATGGAAACCGAAAGCTATATCTATTAGGAAAATCTTGGCATTACAGTTGAATCAGAAAATAAGGAATGTTTGTCTAGTGTATGTTGTCCAAATTGAGGATCTATAACAACAAGCATAAAAAGAACCTTTAGAGAATTTACTAGTGATTAAATACTTCCAGGATGTATTTCCTGGAGCAATTCCTCAGCTTCCCCCTCAGAGTCATATTGATTTCTCTAGGGGGAAACCCAGTTCCTTGAGTCCCATATAGAATGATCACTCCGAAAATATTAGACATGACACTTTAGTTTCTGAAATTATTAAACAAGGGGCATATCTGAACAAGTGTGTCTCCATGGGGAGTGCTAGCTTTATTGGTCAAGAAGAAGGATTGAACCCTAAAGATGTGCAAAGGCTATACACAATTAAACAAGTTAAATAGCAAGAATCGCTACCCCTTCCACAAATAGATGATTTGTTTCCCCAAGGGGGGAAACTATATTCTCAAAAATTGACTTCTGAACTCATTATCACCACCTTCACATCAAAGACAAAGAGATACACAAAACCTCTTTCTCAACTCGGTATGGACATTATGAGTTCATATTTCTACCATCTGGACTCACAAATTCTCGTGATACTTTCATGTGAGTCATGAGTAGCATTCTACATAAACATATCGATAATTTTTTTCTATTCTTCATAGATGTTATTCTAGTGTACTCTAAGAACTAAGAGGAACACCAACAACATCTTCAAATAGTTCTTAAATGCTCATAGAATACCAATTTTATGAAAAAATAAGCAAGTGTGAGTTTTACAAGCCCAAGATTCAATATATTGGACATGTTATTTCTAATGAAGGATTGGCGGTAGATTCAAAAGAGATACAAGAAGTTTTAAATTGGAATGTACCCACAGATATATGAGAAATATGTTTCTTCATCGGTATTGATAGATATTACCACAGATTTGTTGAAGGATTTAATGCATTGGCTTATTCTATTACCTCCTTGCAGAAAAAAAAGGTGTGAAGTTTGAATAAAAAGCCATGTGCAAAGAGGGCCTTAAGCATTTGAAAGAAAAATGAACTACTGCACCCATCTTAGAAATTTTTGATCCAACAAAATAATTTGCTATGTGCACTGATGCTTGTATAAAAGGATTTGGATGAGTAGTTCTGCAAGATAATGTATTGAAAGTCTACGAGTCTAGAAATTTCAAGAAACATGAGAAAAATTATGTATTTTATGACTTAAAATTAGTTGCTATCATACATGCATTAAAAATGTGTCTATGTTACCTATTGGGTAAGAAATTTGTGTTGATGAGTGATCATATCAGCGTGGAATATTTCTTTAGTCAGCCATATTTGAATGCAAGGAGACCAAGATGGTTAGGTTTCCTTAGCATATTTGATGTGGAGATCAAACACATTAAAGGAAAGGAAAACCGAATTGTTTATGCTTTAAGCAGGCATTCCCATAAAAATTTGTCTTACAAAGGTAGCAGTGAAAAATTTAATGTGGAGGAATAGATCAAAGAAATGTTGTCATAAGATTCCTGATATTTGAAATTGCAGGAAGAATTACTGCAAGCTGAAATTATAGGATACACCATGAATCTAAAAGGATTAATAAGTTATAAGGACATGATGTATATTCCTAATTTACCTACCTTGAAATAGATAAATTTAGATGAATACCATAAGACACATTATTTAGGTCATCGAGGTTATTGAAACATGGTGACAGCCTTCTAGAATAATATGTTTTGGCAGGGAATGAAGAAAGAAATAGTTTTTTACTTAGCAAAATGTTTGGAGTTCCAGCAGGTTAAGGTAGAGCATCAACATCCTACAGGTTCACTGAACTCTCTTCCAATTCCAGAATTGAAGTGGGAGGTGGTATCCATGGATTTTATTACTAGACTACCACTTACCAAATACCAACAGGACTCCATTATGGTGGTGGCGGACACACTAAATAAGGCAACACATTTTATTCTAGTGCAATCCACTTTCGGGACAACCAAAGGGACCGATGTGTTTATGAAGGAAATCCTTAAACCTCATGAAATACCAAAGCTGATCATCTCTGATAGGGAGAGAAAGTTCACCTTATCCTTCTGGAAGACATTATTTCTTGGAATGTGAACAAAGATGAACTTTAGAAAAACCCATCATCCTCAAACAAATGGGTAGACCTAAAGGAAAAATGAAATATTAGAGGACATGCTTCGCATGTATGTAATGGAGAGACCCACCATGTGGGAGGATTTTCTACATTTGACATACATTTCTTACAACAACAGTATCAAAGCCTCTATTAAAAATAGTCTATTTGATGCTTTGTATGAAAGGATATTCCATACTCCACTTATCTGCAGTCAACGACAGGAAAAAATGGTACTTGGACCTGAAGTACTACATGAGATGGAATAGACACTAAAAAAATTCAACAAAACATCAAAGTAGCTCAAGACCGCTAGAATAGTTATGCGGATAAGAAAATAATTCACACGAAATTTAAGGTTAGTGATCATGTATACTTGAGGATCAAACCTCACAAGAGTACCTTGCACACTAGAAGTTGTGCTAAGTTAGCACCCTAGTACTGCGGGCCCTTTGAGGTTTTGGAACGATTCAGGCCAGTAACTTATAAATTGGCTCTACCTAGTCATATTAAAGTTCATAATGTTTTTCATGTATCATTACTGGAAAAATATGTTCATGAATATTCTCATGTGGTTGACTTGAATTTCATACATGTGGAAATAAAAGGGGACTTTCTTCCAGTACCACTTCGTATATTGTAACGGAAAGAAACCACCCTCCTCAATATGACAGTTGCTTAGGTAAAATTGTAATGGAAGCACTTTACACCTGAAGAGGATACCTAGGAGTGGGAAGAAAGTATGAAGGAATAATTTCCAACATTGTTCAAGGAATAAACATAATTTGCTGCTAACACCGTGGACGATAATTTTTTTTTAGGGGGAGATTATGTAATACCCCTGATTTACAACTTTTATCTTGTGAAAATAAGACGAAGGTGTAGGTGGACCTATGGAACAATTATGTTATGGAAATAATTATTCTAAGCTAATAATTATTCATGAAAGAAATTTAAATGTTGTAAAGTCAGGGTTATATAGTTTGGGAAATTATTATACATGAGGATGGAATAGAATTTCAAACGTTCCCAAAATTATCCAGAAAATCCTTTGAGAAAATTAAATAAATAATTAAATTAGATGGAAGAAAAATATCTAATAAAAATCCCCAGTAAAGTGGAAAGTTACTGAGAAGAGGTAAGAAAAAATGTGCTAAGGAAAATAAAATTTTAAAGCAATATTTTGTGGAAAAAACAAAAGAAAATCCTAGGCTATCGGAAATAGTAGCTGATAATAACAAGACGCTCTTACGGAAACTTTCTAAGGGAACAGAGACTTAAAAGTGCCATAACTAGTGTGACAAGAGGTTTTCAACACTGGGAAATGTTTTTCTCTTCTCGAGGGAGAGCTCTGAGGAGAAGCTCGTGGTTGGGAGGAAAATTCATGTTTACACATTGGTATACTATGTGCAGAGGTTTTATATTAAATTTCTGATGTTGATTAGCAATGGCTAGATTTGAATTCTAGTTTAAAATATTAGGAAAGTTCCTACATTGAAATTATGAAGCTGTAATATAGTAAGATTTTATATATGTTTCTATCATACAACTTATTGGACTACATGTTTATGTCATGTTATCTAAAACAAGAGTGTAAATAGTAAATAAAATATTCGATAATTAGTTATGTGTATTGCATAGTTTCCACACTGTAATTAAATGCAATGAAGGTAAGGTTTTTCTTACACAGAATAAGTTATTGATAGTAGATAAAATCATATTTTGTGAATTATAAACCCAAGGGGGTTATATTTTGATAAACATTTCTATGCATATATGCTCAGATAAATTGTTGTAAAGTAGTTCAACCAAAAATTACTGGGAAATTCAAATACATATAAATGAAAAAGATATATACATGCAAAATCTACTATAAAAACACCAAGTGGGAAATAATTATATAAACAAGAGAATTCTGGAAAATTTTGATAATATATTAAATAATTGAGAACTACATGAGGTCGTACACCTCTGAAAAGTAAAAGTAGTTACATGAACATGATAAATATAAACTGTCTCAGCACAACAATTCTTAAAGATCCTTGAGAATCTCACTATGATATACATATCTATGTGACTAATTAAAAATTGAGGAATATTGGAGCAATATAAATTATGGTCAAAGACCAACCATGGCCTTGACACAGAAACTCTAAAAGTACTAGAGTAAACTGGGTGCCACAAGAAGAGGCATGATGGAACAATAGGTATCCGACCTTTGAAAGAAAGCATAAAATTGTAAATATGCATGGCATAGGAAGTAGATGTGTCATGCAACTCAATGAAACATTATAAGAAAATACCCACAAAAGATAACAGAAGAATTAGAAAGCAATCCAATTGACTACTAAAAATTAAATACATTGTCAATGCTTGAAGAAGACTTACCTAAGTATACTATTCCACCATTGTCTTCTTCACCTGTACATATAGATTGAGAATGTTGTAAGTAATATTTTTTCAACATGTGCATTGGGAGTTTATAAACATGGACTAGATAATAATTGAATAAGTTGGACTAACCTGAAGAGGGGAGAATGTCCACTTCTGGATCACTTCTCTGGATCTGAGGAAAAGTTGTAATACTAGGTGATATAAACCCATATTAAAACTCATATAAAAAATACAAAATAAAATGAATTATAAATTACAAAATTATGCATAAGAGTAATTGGAAAATGTAGAAGATTGATAATTAAAAAGGACTATACAAAACCTCAATACAAGATCACACCTATATGAAGAGATTGTGTGTTACATTAAGAGGAATAAATCTAGCTCACATTACACATCTTTCATACACAACCTAAAAGTAAGAGGAATTAATAAAATTATCAACACAACTAATCTGAACCATGAGAGTAAGAGAATCTCAAGGTTGAAATAGGTAGTTATATATAAATATAACAGAGATCATAAATAGAAAATAAAATATAATTTCTATATAATGTTACATAGAAGGGTAAGAAAAGTATCCTACATATAAATGAAACTAAGAATGATATAAACCATGCAGTGAAGAACCATATGTTCTGTTAAAATGTGACCAGAAATCCCAAACGTTATGCGAAGTAAACAAATAAATACATAACTCAGAATATTTTGTAAACACAAAAAGTGGATCCTTTAATAAAACATAAGTGGTAAATTGAGGAGTAGAGGATAGGCCTCACGCCATCCTAAAAGAACATCATTAAACCTTATTAATATACATAATGAAGAAATTCAAAAATCTCGGAATTACGCTATCATCTCATGAAATGAAGAATTTTCAAGATAAATACTATAAACTCCTATCAATGTTCAACAATGATAATAAATTTTCTAAAATACAAGTGATCTCTATTATACAACTAGGGGTCAATGTGCATGTGAGAGAGTTGATGTGGCTACCCAGAGAGATCACATTTCAATGTAAGAACGCCAAATTCGCATAAGCATAATAGCAAAAATGCTTGAATGAAATCAAATGAATAATATAAATTAATTTATAGAGAAACTAAGATATGCATTGAACCACTCGACACTAAACCTGACATTGACATCAAGTGAAGGAACAGAGTCATGGAGACACAACCAAGATGATGAAGTCACACTGACCCATGTGAGACAGAGCCATGCTGAGCTAAGTCATGCTTAGGGCATGAAGAGATTCTATAACTTAATGATTGGAATTTCTTATACAAAAACATGACAAATTGGAACTCAACAATGGCATCATGGCCATTACACAGAGAAGTAACAAATGGGAAATTACAAAGTGATAGTTAAAAACTACAATTCCATATTGTTAATAAGAAATATAGAAGGGCAGAGGAGGAAGCCCTCACACCACAAACACAAATATAAATGCAATGAATAAAACTCATAAATACAACAGAGAATAGATATATCACAATTGTTGGAAGAATAAGGCATTGCCCATAGAACAGGGAACCCAACAATGAAATGTAAAACACAATCAAATCCAAGAAGTTTTTGGTAGAGGGGTACCCATAAGCCAAAAATTAAAATGATATTTTCTTGTATGTCAAAAAACCAGAATATTGTGATAAGCCTAGGCACTGAAACTTAAATGTTGACATTAATTTTGGTTCTATTAAAAAAAAACCTAGAAATATGATGTGGACGAGAGAGGAAATTGGAAAAGGGCTTATCTCTTCTGCATAGTGAAGGGCAAGAGGGGTGTCTGTTGGTTGAAGGAGTTCCATCACCGTGCTAGAAGGAGGAGGTAATATCTCAATAAAAATAAAATGACTCTCTGCAACTAACATGAACCATGTCATTTCACATGACTCGTGCAAAATGAAAAAAAATCCATTTCAGCGAAGTAAAAACAAATGAAAAACCCTGAATAAATTATAGGTAATGATTGATCGTGTTTCCTTGAAAGAATTCGACTAACCAGTGGACTTGGTTATGTATCATTCCTGCAGAACAAACCAGACTATATTAGAAAACAAACATTAGAAGGGTCACATCATCCAAATGAAACAAAAATCTATCAACAAGATTACCTGCGAGGGTTGGAAACATAGCTCGACATGTTATCAAGCTAAACCGAAGTCCTCACCATAACAATGGAGGAAATGTCATCTAGAACCTTAGAAAACATGCTGATAGGTTAGATGTGGAGGAAAATCTCTAAAGAGCGAGACGACCATAATTTTCACATCGAAATAATGAAATGAGGCAAAGGATGGTAGGGTAAACCCATTAGGGTTTCCATGGTTAAGAAAAATTGTCAATTCCTCTCCATTAAATATCGAGCATCCATCTGGAACATCGATAACATCATGAGGGTCATGTGGGAACATGTGACCCTTGCCACATGGAAGCCAATTCATTGGATGAGTCATCAGGTGGGGTCAGTTAAATAAATTCAGAATTAACTATGGTGTCATCATATAAACGATTGTACACACCTTATTAAAATCAACGGATATGTGTTAAGGGTACTAAGGTGCATAAGTCATATTTAGGTTAATATAGGGATAGATATATTAATATAAAGTTTGAAATATGTTTACAATCAAACCATTATTTAAAAAGAAAGAATTGAGTTTGACAATCCAAAGACTAGGGATGAAGTTGTTCGAAAGGCACGACTATGCTACCAGCAATTTAGAGGCAGGAATGATCATTTGAAAAATTGGTAGAATAAGGAAAAAGGGAAGGCTAAAGAAATTTAAAAAAGAGACAAATAAGCTTATATGAGGAATTTTGGAAGAAAACGCCAACGAAAAATGTTCAATAAAAGTGGTGAAAATCAGACAACCCATTTTGACACAGGTTCCAAGCCCATGGAAGGTAACATCAAGCGAGATACCATGGTGAAAACCAAGGAGTGCTTGAAATTTTTTGGATGCAGAGAGCCTCAGATGTTCCAGGATTTCCCACAAGACACTAGTGTTTTTTAGAACACTCAAGCAGTACAAGAGGCAACCACAGTAAATGATGTTGCCCGAAACATTCCACGAATCAACGCTACATTGGAAGACTCACAAGTTAGGCATCAATAAAATATGATTGAAACTGAAGTTATCATTTCTAACCAACATATATATGTTTTAATTGATCATGGAGCTAGTTTAAGTTATATTTTTCCACACATACTAGAAAAATGTAAATTGCAGAAAGAAAAATTTCAGTACTCTTGGCTAGTGCAATTGGCTACAGGAGCCAAACAGAAGGTCAAACATAAATTTCACGGGTATCCTATAAAATGGAATCGGTACATCATAGATTTAAATATTAATATCCTTCCCTTAGTATCTTATGAGCTCCTAATTTGTATGGATTGGTTGGAATAACAAAAAACAGTAGTAAACTATTTGGAAAAAATAATACATTGTACTAATGCACTAGGACAATTAGTGGTGGGAAGAGGGAAACGAAACTTTGTGTCTCTTAGGAAAATTTCTGCATTACAGTTGAAGTGGAAAACAAGGAACGGTTTTCCAGTCTATGTTGTCCAAATTGAATATTTTGAACACCAAGAAGAAAATGAGCTTGTAGAGAATCTACTAGTGATTAAATACTTCGATGATGTATTTCCTAAATAAATTCCTCAACTTCCCCCTCAGAGAGATATTGATATCTCTGTTGAGAAGATACTGTGGGCCACCCCAATTTCCCAACCCCCATATAGAATGAGCAATCCTGAACTGTTATAGCTAAAACTTTAGTTGCAAAAATTATTAAGGAAGGGGTATATCTAACCAAGTGTGTTTCCATGGGGAGCACTGGTTTTATTTTTCAAGAACAAGGATGGAACCCTCAGGATACGCATGGACTATAGAAAGTTAAACAAGTTAAACATCAAGAATCGGTACCCCCTTCCACAAATAGATGATTTGTTTGATAAAGTAAGGGGGGAAACTATACTCTAAAAAATTGACTTCATAATTGGTTATCACCAGCTTCAAATAAAAGATGAACACATATGAAAAACAAATTTCCAAACTCGGTATGGACATTATGAGTTTTACTTCTACCATTTGGACTCACAAACACCCCTGCTACTTTCATGTGCCTCATGAATAGTGTTCTACATAAACATCTGGATAAGTTTGTGCTAGTCTTCATAGACGATATTCTCTTATACACTTAGAACAAAGAGGAACACCATGAACATCTTCGAATAATGCTTCAAACAATAAGAAAACACCAATTTCATGAAAAACTCAACAAGTGTGAGTTTTACAAACCCAAGATTCAATATTTGGGACATGTTATTTCTAAAGAAGGATTGGTGGTAGATCCGGAAAAGGTAAAAGAAATTTTAAATTTCCATGTACCCACATATGTATCGGCAGTACGTTCATTCATGGGTATTGCGAGATATTACAACATATTTGTAGAAGGATTTTGTGCATTATCTTATCCTATTACATATCTGAAAAAAAAGAGGTCTGATGTTTGAATGGAGAGATAACTTCCAATAGAGCTTTGAGCAACTAAAACAAAATGTAACTATTGCACCCATCTTAAAAAAATTTGATCCAACAAAGGACTTTGTTGTGTGCACTCATGCTGGTATAGAAGGATTGGGAGGAGTATTGCTGCATGATAATTCAGTGATAGCTTATGAGTCTATAAAACTAAAGATACAAGAGAAAATTATGTAGTTTATGACTTATAATAATTTGTTGTCATACATGCATAAAAATTGTGGCGACATTACCCGTTGGGTAAGAATTGTTTGTTGATGACCAATCATATTAGCTTGAAATATTTCTTTAGTTAGCCCAATTTTAATGCAAGGCAAGAAAGATGGTTAACTTTCTTAAGAAAATTTTATATGGAGATCAAACACATTAAAGGAAAGGAAAAAAAAATTCCTGATGCCTTAAGAAGACATCCCATCAATTTTTTTCTTACATAGGTAGTAGTGTGAAAATTAATGTGGAGGAACAAATCCAAGAAGTGTTGTCACAAGATTCTCGAAATTTGGAATTGCAGGAAAAATTACAGCAAGCTGAAATTCCATGATTCACCATGAATCTAGAAGGATTAATAATATATAAGAAGAGGCTATATATTCCAAATGTACCTACCTTGAAACATATAATTTTAGATGAATACCATAACAGACCTTATTCAGGTCCTTCAGGTTATGAAAAAATGGTGACAACCTTGCAGAAAAATATGTTCTGGTCAGGAATGAAGAAAGAAATAGTTGATTACCTAGCAAGATGTTGTAAGTGCCAATAGGTTAAGGTAGAGCATCAACATGATGCAGGTTTATTGAACCCTCTTTTGATTCCATAATGGAAGTGGGAATTGGTATCCATTGATATTAGCACTCGACTGCCATGTACCAAATACCAGCATGACTCCATTATGGTGGTAGTCGACACACTGACCAATGTAACACATTTTATTCCAATGTAGTCCAATTTTGGGACAACACAAGTGTCCAATGTGTTTATGAAGGAAATCCTTAAACTTCATGGAATACCAAAGATGATCATCTCTAATAGGGATGCAAATTTCACATTCGCATCTTGGAAGATATTGTTTTGAGGAATGGGAAAAAAACTTAACTTTAGCATAGCCTATCATCCTTACGAAAATGGGCAGACATAAAGGACAAACCAAATATTAGAGGACATGCTTTTCATGTATGTAATGGAAAAACCCACCAAGTGGGAAGAACTTCTACATTTGGCAGAATTTTCTTACAACAATAGTTATGAAGACTCTATTAAAATGAGTCTGTTTGAAGCTTTGTATGGAAGGAAATGCCATACTCCACTTAGCTTCATTCCACCAGAGGAAAAACAATTACTTGGACCTGAAGTGGTACATCAGATGGAACAAAAAATAAAAACAAATTCAACAGAACATCAAAGAAGCTCAAGACCGCGAGAAGACTTATCAAGATAGAAAATAATAATTCGTTTAAGATTGGGAATGATATACACTTGAGAATAAAACCTCGCAAGAGTACTCTGCAGACCGACAATTGTGCTAAGTTAGCACCCTAGTACTACAAGCCCTTTGAGGTTCTGGAGCGAGTGGGGCTAGTAGTTTATAAATTGGCTCTACCTAGTCAAATTAAATTTCATATTGTTTTTCATGTATCATTACTAAGAAAATATGTTCATGATCCTTCTCACATGGTTCACTTGACTTTGATACAGGTGGAAGCAGAAGGGAACTTTATTCCAGAAAAACTTCATATATTTGAATGCGAATAAACCATGCTCCGGAAAAGAATAGTATCTCAGGTGACAGTGCAATGGAAGCACTTTACACCTCAAGAAGCTACCTGGGAGCGAGGATAAAGTATGAAGGAAGTGTTTCTAGCGTCTTTTAAGGAATAAAAATAATTATCTACTAACACCGAGGACAATTTTTTTGTTTTTTTTTTTTGGGAGGGGGCGGGGGGGGGGGGGGGCTATGTAATACCCCTGATTTACAACTTTCATGTGGTGCAAATAAGACAAAGGTATGGGTGAACATATGGAGCAATTATGTTATGGAAAAAAATATTTTAAGTTAATAATTATTTATGAAAGATAGATTAATTGAGATCAGGAAATTCTTATCCATGAGGATGGAATAGAATTTCAAACTTTCCCAAAATTATCTAGAAAATCCTTGGAGAAAAATAGTTAAATATTTAAATTATATGGGATAAAAATATCTAATAAAAATTCATATTAAAGTGGAAAGTTACTGGGAAGAGCTAATAAAAATTGTGCTAAGGAAAATCAAGTTTTAAAGTAATCTTTTGTGGAAAAAAAAAAGAAAAGCCTAGGGTATGGGAAACAACAACCCATAATAACGGGACGTGGTTATGGAAACGTGCTGAGGGAGAGAAGAATTAAAAGCGACATCACTTTTGTGACAAGAGGTTTTCAACACTGGGGAATATTGGTCTCTCATCGGGGGAGAGCTCTGAGGAGAAGCTTGTCGTTGGGAGGAAAATTTGTCTTTGCACATTGGTATGTTATGTGTAGAGGTTTTATATTAAGTTTATGATGTTGATTAGAAATGGATAGATCAGAATTATGGTTTCAAATATTAGGAAAGATCCTACCTTGAAATTATGAAGTTGTAATACAGTAATATTTTATTTGTGTTTCTGTCATACACCTTATTATACTACATGTTTAAGTCATGTTATGTACAACTCATGTGTAAATAGTTAATAAAGTATTTGGTAATTAGTTATTTCTATTGTAAAATGCCCACACTATAATTAAATAAAGTAAATATCTCATTTTTCTTAGACGGACTAACTTACTGATAGTAGATAAAATCAGATTCTGTGAATTATAAACCCAGGGGGGTTATACTCTGAGAAACATTCCTATGTGTATATGAATAGATAAATTGTTGTAAAGTAGTTCAGCCAACAACTACCAGGAAATTAAAATAAATATAAAAGAAAAATATTGATACATGCAACATCTACTAGAAAAACACAAAGGGGGAAAGCAATATATAAATGATATAATTGTAGAAAAATTTTATAATATATTAAATCATGGAAAACTAGAAGAGGAAATACACCTTTGAAATATTAAAGAAGGTACATGAACATGATAATAAATAAATCTTCTTAGTAAAACAATTCTGAAATATCCTTGAGAATCTCACTGTGATATACATATCTATGTGACTAATTGAAAATGGAGGAATATTTCACAATATAAATTATTGTCAAAGACCGCTTGACACATAAACTCAACAAGTACAGGACTAAACTAAGTGCCAAAATAAGAGCCATGGCAGTATTAGGGTCCTATGATTTGGTAGATTGGGAAGCCAAATGACAGGGTAACATCAAACCAACTTTGGAGCCCAAGGACCTAGCCTTCCTGGACTCAGAGAGCGCTCTCTCTATTTGTGCAAAGGATGTAAATTTGTTTGCTTTCTATGTATCTAATTCTAGGCCAGTTGTTAAGTATGTTTTGGTTTGTTTTAGGTATTTTGAAGGAGAACTAATCAGAGGATAACTAGATCAAAATTTTGTCAGATCAACTGGGCTATGGGGTCGATAAGGTTGAGACTGCCTCAAAGGGTGGACAAGGTATATTGCAGGGCCGATTTGGTCAAGGTAAAATGGATTCTTTAGGTGGAATGAAATGAGATGGACACTAATTTTATGAAAGACAAAGAAGTTTTAAGCATAAATAGTTTTATAGGAAACATCCATGTGGTAGGGCTAACCATTAATCAGTATAGATGAAACTCAAACTGATAGATGCATAAAATAAACATTCAGCCGATACATAGAAGTATAAGACCCTCTAACTTTGGGAAAATCACCTTTAGACTTTTGGGAAAACAAATAAGATAGAAAAACAACTCAATCTATGAGGAGGGGACTCCTAAACATCATATTTGAGTTATTGGGAAACTTTGAACTAAGATTGCAGAGCATAGGCAAAGGGCAAGATCGAAACAAGACCTCTTTGGTTTAACTAGGACAATCAAACATTCAGAGAAAGGTTTCAATAATGGGGTTTTTGTAAGCTACGAGTAAGCAGGGCATACCGTGAATCATACTAAATAGCATACATAATAACCATTAATGAAATTGATAACAAGTTCTTAGGGTATCAAAGAGCAGTTAAGAATTCTTTGACATAACTAAGAAATAAGAAAAATATAAAAGTTGTAATGAATCGGGAAACTTGAGGTGCCTCCATGGGCATGTCTCAAATATATTCTTTACTAACCTACAACAAGAAATAATCATGAAAACATGTATGATAAACTAAGTAAAACACAACAGATAAGGAACACTATACCATTCACCAAGCCATGGAATCCTACAAACAGTCCTCTTCCACCATCCAAGACAAACAAGAAATCATCCACTCCATGAGACAAAGTATTTCTTCAAATCTTGTGATATCATGTATTGCTCTATAACATCAAGTTCAGCCTCTTGTTACAATTAAATATCTTGGAATATAAAGGCCAAAGAGAAAGAAACTATCGAAGAGCATCTAGAAGGCCATTGGCCAATTACAAATATCTGATTTTGTCTTTGAGGCATTGCAAAGCCCAAGGCACAAAATATCTTAAAAATATCTATTTAAGCTAATAATAGAAACAAAATTGAATTTTAATCACTGACATGGTGATAAAAATAACTAAACGCACATTTGGAGGAGCATATTCAGAAAACTGCCTTTTTAGCCAAAATGCTACAGGAGCGTAGCAGTAGAAAGAAGCATGTTTTGCAGACAACTTTTGAGGGACCTCCTGATGTCAAAACAAGCCCCGTGATGGCTCATTGGAAAGCCCTGGATGTCTACTTTCCGAAACTACTTGAGTGTTTGCAAAATTATTACTGAAAGTCTATCAAAAAGTTGACTGAGTGAAAAAACCGAGGAGGGTCGCACCTGCTGATATGTGAGGCAGAAAGCTAAAAAATGATTGTTTTTTGCCTCTTTGGGGGACCAAAACACCTTCTTTTGATCTGAAATTTTTTGAGTAGGTGCCCTTCTATTTAATGCATCCAATGATACCACTCTCAATAGTTGGGAATGCTCCAAACAAAAATGGCGGCGCTCATGAATTTGTGCAATTAGGCCCAAAAATGTCAAAAAACAAGATCATGTCAAAATTTGCACAATTTTGGTGAGCAAACCCCTTAATGGTTTTTAGAAACCTGTAAAAATTATTGGACCAAAATATTAAGCCTAGATTATTCTCTTCCATGTTTTTGTGCCGGGAGCCTCTATTGGGCAGCTTCTGAGTTTCTCTCGTTTCGTTTTCTTCCTGGTTGTTTTGGAATTTTTAGCTTTGGCAAAGAAGTCATGGCCCCTTGCCTAGGAGAGTCAGCTAGCACATTCTTTTGAGAACTCTCTTCATGCTCTATATTTTTACTGTCTTCCTTTGGGCTACCTTGCTCTCTTTGTTTCATGCTACTTTCCTCGGAATGCTCAATGTTTTGTATTTTCTTGCCATTACTATGGGTGCCTTTATCATGAATGCTCTCTCCTTCAGTGTCTTCCTTGCCTTGCTTCAAGTTACCACTATCTCTTTGATTTCTTTCTTGAGGACTGTTTTGTTCCTCCTTATCACTGCTTTCTTCATGACTGCTATGTTCTTTATCATCACTGCTTTGTTTAGGGCTGTTTTGTTCTCCCCCTTCACTATTTCCTTGAAAACTATCATGTTCCTCATCATCACTATGCTAGCTGCCACTTTGTTTTCTTTCAAGACTGATATGCTCACTATCATTTTGTTCATGTTTACTAGACCTTTAAATGCACTAAAAAATAGTTCTCTTCTTAAAGCACTGTTTCCTTCCTTAGTTGGCAAACAAGCTTTTTGTTCAAATGAAAATAAATTTCACTTCTTATGAACTGTGTTGTGAGAAATCAGGCCTTAAATAAGATCTATTTTTTGAAAACAAGTCTCCTTTCCCTTTGCCACTATATTTCCTTTTTCTCTTAGTAAATATGACAGTTTGGAGAGAAAACTGTTTCTTTCCTTTAACTACTCATAACAGCGAACCCCTTTTAAACTGATAATAAGTCCCTCCTTCCTTAATCACTATCCTTCTTTGTTTTCTTAGCAAAGAGGGCACTCTTGAAAACCATTATGTTTTTCCCCTTGAGTAATCTCTGTTTCTCTTTGATTATCTTAGCAAGAAATTTATTTTTGGATAAAGGTTAGTTTGTTTGTTTGAAACAATATCTTCTCTATCACTTAGTACAAGTTTTTTAATCTGAAATGATGGGTCTCCCTGCTTAAAACTAAGATCTATTCCTTACTCAACATAAAGGCCCTTTTAACACTAATTTAGGCCTCCTTATTTAATAACTCTCCCTTTGTCTCTTCAGCAAACATGATATGTTTGAAAGCAAACTGTGTTTTCTTAAGGCTGGCATACAAAATTCTATGACCTTGAGAACAGGTCCTTTTCTCTTTAGCATACAATGTTTGGCTCTGTAAAATGGTGATAATCCTTTAAAATGTCCCTTGATGTATTTTAAGGTGACCTCTTTGTGTGAAAACTACTCTTTAGCAACATTTTGAGGCTTCTTGACCTTTGCTACAACTCCTTTTAGTACTGGCCCGGATGGGCAAACCGTCGTTCAGGAGTGGCTCGGGTGGCGGGCCGTTAAGAGGTGGCCTGGGCGGGTTAAAACTGGACTATGAAGATAGTGAAAATGACAAGGGCAAGGGTAAAAAATGAAATATGAGTATGGTGAGGGCACAAAGCAGGTGAGAGGAGTTGTATCAATAGTCCGGGCGGGTGGATAAAGGAAAAAATTCCATGGGTGCCGCGTTCAGGCCGGGTGCTAGGCCGGGCACAGGTGTGCCGCTCAGTTCTATAGGCGCACCACGCTGTGTACGAAAAACCTTCTATATTCATGTACAGGCGTGCCACGCAATTCTTCAAGCGCTCCGCGCATTAAACAAGTTGCAAATGACTTAAAAATTTTGCTCAACACTGTTTCTTTCTTCCATGACTTGGCTTTGCACAATGATGAATGATGCTTGCTCGAGTTCTTTTATACTTGATGAGGGTTTAAAACTCCTCCCCTCCTTTATCATTTAAAAATATGAACTCACCCTTTTTTTCCCTTGTAACCTTTTTTTTTTAAAGTGACTTGATGCTTTCTGTTCTTCCAATGAGCATTTGGTCTCATTTAGTACATGCTATTGTGATTGTTTGATGTGCCCAGAAGACTGTTGTTCAAAACGATTCTTTACACTTGAGATATTATCATCCTTATTACCATAAACGATATTTGAATCACCTTTGACATGAGCCCATTATAGGAGGATTATCACAAGGCATGAATTCCATCTCTAGTTCATCTTGCTGTGATTTACCTTTAAGTGCTCTTGAATCTGGGCTTGACGAGGACATTCCCAGTTGAACAATCCTCTAAGGGCTATTATCAACAGAAGCAAAGGAAGATGAGACCCATAGTATATCATCCATGCTTCTATTCATTGCATGCCCAATTGTATATTCATAGTTTCTAAGAAGTCTATCAACATCTTCAAATTTTCCAATGTTGGACCAACCATACTCCAGCGGGCTGCAACTATTTTTATCTTCTTACTCATTTCCAAAAAAATTCAAGGTCAGCTTCTGGTTGGAAAATGTTAGTTAGTGGGAAATCATAAGAACTATTCATAATTGTTGCATCTTTGTCTTCAAGTACAGAATCCCCATTCTCAAGAATTGGATCCTCCTTACAACTCCCAATAATTAAGTCATTATCAGCTGAACA